>CM052706.1:84769308-84792199 GCA_028551405.1 Uromys caudimaculatus | reverse complement strand
TTTATAAATGTATTTGCGATTATACAAGGAATAGTTATATCATGTTAAGCATATTTATGACCTTGTTATTGTTTCATGTGGATATGAGATATTATTTGTGTCAAGTTGACAAGGGGTGGATTGTAGTGGCTATTTCTGATTGTCAACTTGACTATATCTGGAGTGAATTACAATCCAGAATTAGAATGCTCACCTGTGATCTAGATCTTGCGTCTGGAAGACACAAGTTTCAGGTATGGTGGTATGCACACCTCTAATCTGGGCCACACCTGCTGCTGGAGATCTACATAAGGACATTGGAAGGAAGAAGATTCAATCTTCTTCGCCTGCGAGCCTTGTGGGACTAAGTGATTGCTAGATCCTCGAGTTTTCATTCACAGCTACTGCTGACCATTGTTGGGGAGTTTGACTACAGACTGTAAGTCATTAACAAATTCCCTTACTCTATAGAGACTACCTATAAGTTCTGTGACTCTAGAGAACCCTGACTAATACAGTTGGGTAGATATGTACCCTCTATGCTATTTTGTCTACATCCTGGTCAATAACCCCCATATATCCTTGCCATGCTCTGTCTGGCTGTTTCTACTCCAATGGGCCAGTCCTCATGGCCATGCACTCATAATTCATCTACCCCATGGTGGCTTCTTCCTTCTTCTTCCCTTTCTTCTTCTTCTTCTTCTTCTTCTTCTTCTTCTTCTTCTTCTTCTTCTTCTTCTTCTTCTTCTTCTTCTTCTTCTTCTCTCTTCACCCTTGTAGTCCCTGCCTCAGACCTCAAGCCTGGGAATAGAAGCTCCACCTACTTCTCTTTTGACCAGTTACAGGCTGTAGGCATCTTTATTAACCAATCATAGATAACTTGTGGGGCAAGATTTATACAAGAAAAGCTTGTATACGTGAGGATATTGGGGTACAGAATTTAGCATTTGAATACAAGCAACATCAGACCATATATATATATATGTGTGTGTGTGTGTGTGTGTATTTGATTATATATATATATATATATATATATATATATATATATATATATATATATATATATATATAAAATCAAATAAGTTCTATTTTCTGGATTGATTCCCTTGCTACAGTGGTTTTTATAGAACGTTTTAGGCCTTGAACTTGCTTCACAATGGATTCAAATCTGTATCCCATCTGTAGAACATAGAAGAACAAGAGGTACTTTTGGGGCGATAATAAAATTACCTGTGATTTCATCTTCCCATCTTCCCACCTCTATCTAACTCATTCAGTTGTTTGTTTTCATTGATTTGCATTGTGTGCATGCTTTGTGGGATGAGGCGGGGCAAAGGTAGCCAAAGTTAAAATACTATGTCACACAAGAGCAGAAAAATATTAAATTCCTTGATATTTCCACATGTATTCTTTCTTTTCTCTGGATGGCACCCTAATGGAAAGCTTCCAAGAGCATCCTGGTAGCCAGAAGGTAGAAGTGGCCAGAAGAGCCAATTTGAGCCTCTGTCAGAGCAAGAACTGGTGACCCACTATAACCTAGTAGTCTGAATTCTCAGTCAGGTCTAGAGCAAAATGAGATATGCTTCTGAGGCTTTCAGAGGCCTTGTACTATGAATGTACAAGGCTTCTGAGTCCTCAAACTCACTCCTTAAATAGTCCCTCAACCCATTAGACTTTGGGGGCAGTGGACCTCCTATGGCTCACACCCTCGTTTATTACTCACTGTATTACCCTGAGAAGCAAAGTTCTTCCTGAGTGGGCAGAGATGTCCATTCCATTTGATTCAAAAACACCATTCTCATGAAGATACAACTCCACTGCTGAGGTAACTTATCTTGCTTACATTTGGCCCAATGGAGCAAGGGGGTGTACAACAGAAAGATTTTCTACATCCCAAAATGACCAGAACAATTGGTTTCTGACTCTATATTAAGGAAATAACATTTAAAGAAGTCACAGTTCCAGCCCTGATCCAGCTGTGCAGACTCTCCACCCAAGGAGTCCAGAAAATAAACTAGGCATTGAAGATTCATTATGGAGAAAGAATCTGCTTCAAACCCTATGGAAGGAGGTAATAGAGGCAGCCATTGGCCCTTCTCCGCCACCCATGTTCTCCCTGGGTCACTAGATGGCAATAACTCATGTATCTTCTAAATAGTTCCTGTCCATTGCATCCCATGGGAGACATCTGCTACCAGATCATTTACACAATAGTCTTAGATGATGGAGAAAAAGAAAATGGGGAGAGAGGGGAGGGGGGAAAGGATGGAGAAGGAGAAGAGGAACAGGAGAGGTAAGGAGAAGAAAGATACTCTCTCATACAATGATTATGGCTGTGGCCAGGATCCAGTCTGTTCTTTAAAAACAGTGCTTAATGCTGAATACCAAAATTACACTGTGAGATTTCAGGACACCTCACCTATCCTCCCTCTCTGAATAGGTCCCAGTAATTTCCATAATGAAGTAAAAGTGAGAAAAATCTCTCAAACCTACTCAGATCTCCATATAGTCATTTTTTAAACTGCCACCTTTTCCCATTGAATTAGTTATTTTTCTACTGATGTGATAAAACACTATGACCAAGGCAAATTATATTTTTAAAAAAGCAAGTTCTTCTCAGCCTATTAATTTGGCTTACAATTTCAGAGGGTTAAGAGCACATGATGGCAGAGTGAAAGAACAACCTAGAGCTCATATCTTGATCCACAGCATGAGGCAGAGAGGAGGGAGAGAGGGGGGAGAACAATGGAAATAGCAGGAATCTTTTGAAACCTCAAAATCTGCCCTTAGTGACACATCTACACCAAGGCCACACCTCCTAATCCTTCCAAAACAGTTCTATCAACCAGGTATCAAGTATTCAAATATGTGAGTACCACACCCAGGCTTTGGTGAGCAATACTTTTATTGGGTGAGATTTATGAAATCCGTGCTCAAAAGCACCTGCAGCTTCATCTGTAGGAAGTAAGTTCGTAAGTGAAAAAACATCTCTTAAAAAAAATTTAACTCACCTGCATACAGAGGACGCCATTTGGCCTAAGTATCTAAGACCTCACCCCCTTTTCAGCATTTACTAAGGCCTTGTGACTTGATAGAGATCATAGTCATACCTATGACTATGACAGCAGAAGAAAATCAAGGCTAACAAGAACTTGGTCATAAAACACAGTGTGTCCTCAGGACCAGATCCCAAATTTGTCCATTTAAAAGCCATGAGAGAAATTTTTTAGACCTTGGTGCATCTGATCTGATGGACTAGACTGTCTGAGGTGTGGCGTGGGGAAAGAAATACTAAACCCCTGTAACATCCAATCAAAGCACAGCTCCTAATCTACTGGGAGAAAAGAAGCCAAGAAATGATCACAAGACTACTTCCTGCCTGAGCATAGCTGAGAGGCAGTCAAGGCTTGCTAGTAAATCCAGGATAGCACACAGCCCCACCCTAGATACAGAGGACCACATGTTTCTGATAGCTCTGTCCCCACCTATGCCTTCAGCTCTACCTTCCGTGCTGAGGTACAATTCCACCCTTCTCAGCCAAGGGACTCTCTGTAAGCCTTTCTTCCTTGGCTCTTACTGGTGTAGAACAATTGTAATTTCTAAGTCAAATAGTAGAACAGCAATAGCATCTAGGAAAATCATTATTGAAAATGCAATTCCTTACCACTGGCTCTGACCCAGCTTCTTCCTCTCTGCCTGGGGCCTTCTCTGAGGCAGACTGCCTAACTGTCTCACTTGGCTTGTCCCCCAGGTCACCCCCACAGAGATTACACAAGGGTTTCTATGCCTTACTTGTTCTATTGCTAGCCATCGCCCAGACCCTTGCTCTTTAAGCTGTTCAATAAAGTTGAGAAATGCTATGTAGAGGTAAGCAAGTTTTATCATCATGATGCCTGTAAAGAGCCCTGCTTAACTATTTCTTGACTCTTCACTGAATTCTGGTCTCGACTTTAAATTGCATTTGCAGAACATGAGCTTTTCCCTAGGAGGGCATCACCAAAGTTTACTTCATGGAACACTAGCTTGACAAAGTGTTCCTAAAACACAGGGATTCCGTGATTTGAATATACATATTCTCCTGAGTTTCTCATGGTTATTCATATTCTAACCCCTCATAAAGCCATTTTTATTGGAGTTTGCCTTTTTCTATTAGCAGCTAGAAGCAAAAAGACTTTGGAGAAAACATTTTGGACGTGGCTGTTCTAAACTTATCTTTGAAAAGAGCATGCCAAAGAATTGGAAAATTCAGCTGAATGTGGTGGTGTAAGCTTTTAATCTCAGCACTCAAGAGACAGAGATAGGCAGATCTCTGAGATCAAGGCCAGCCTGGCTTAGACAGTGAATTCTAGGCCAGCAAGGGCTACATACATAGTGAGTGCCTGTCTGAAAAACAAAAAGAATAATTCAAATCTGTTTCTTTTTAAAAATAACTATGATACATAAATGCCAAGTTTAATACATTTTCATGAGTTTTCAAAGCTCAGTTCACGCTTTAGGCACATATAGACATTGTAATCACAAGGCCAGAGCACTACCCCGCACAAAGGCATTCTTTGTGCTCTATTCCACAGCTTCTTAGACTCCACGGTAAGGGACAGATCACATAACTGAATGCAGAAAGGCACACATACACACACACACACACACACACACACACACACACACACATACACACACACACAAAAAAAAAATCTGACAACAGTACAAGTTTGCAAACATTTGAAGACCAAAATTAACTCACCATCAAACGTGATGAATCTGTGGGTCTTCCAGCCGCACTCACCCACGCTGCACTGCGCAGCTTTACTGCAGCCTTGTCTCTAAAAAAACATAACATAGTACTTGGCATTGTGTGAACTACCACGCTATACAAGAACTAGTGCCTGAAACATGTGCTCAGACTCAAGACTCCTGTGTGTTATGAATTACAGTGGTTTAGGGGGTTTTTTCTATACATACCAAGTTTTCTGCTCTTACAAACATCTGTTCAAACACAAAACAGTGTGAGGTGGGGGAGACTTTTAACATTTCTCTTCTGCCAATCCTCAGCACGTCAATACCAAATTAGTATGCCTTTGAATTGTGTTGTTAGACTATTTGACTTTTAAAATCCATTTGGGTTGTTAATTTGAGCTTTACTGTGTTTTAAAGTGTTAAATGAATTTTAGCTTAGGATTGGGACAGAATTTATAATAATTTTTGAAGTGACCTGAAACATACTTCCTTGTTTTATACTATGTATTTATGGGAAGCTGCCCTCTTAGCAATGACTATTATAAAATCAAAACATTCATCAACTCTGAAAGATAGTGACAGTGTTCTGCATCTTTCAGTGTCAACTATTCAGCCAATACTTAATTGCTTATTTAAATATTTATATTTAGCTCATTAGTGCATAGATTTTTTTTTGTCTTTAATAAATATTAAAATTATATGTATAGCAATGCGTTGTTTAAAATACATTTATTTGTGATGTATTACTAGTATACACTTAATTTGTATACTTACTTTATATACTTATTTACCTGGGTCACATAAAAACATTGTCACACATGGAAGAAGTTTGAAGATGAATGTTCTGTCACATCAACTATGGATTCAACCTATCCCCAGAAGAAATAGCTGAGGTCCTCCTTCAACTTGGATTTCAAGACAGACAGAGGATTTCTTACTACTTATTTGTTACCACTCTTTCCCTTCAAATATTTGACTTTCTGCACCCCACTCTGTAAGCTATAATGACATCCTTCTAGACCATATATGGCTAAAACCAAGAAAAATAATGATAATACCAAATACTAGTGAGGAGGAGAAAATATAGTCCTTTATACATGGGTGGTGGACGTGTGAAATGTACAACCACTAGGGAAGACAGTTTAGCAGTTTTATATAAAACTGAATATGTGACTATCACACAACCTAGCAACTGCACTCTTGGGCATAAATAAAATCTTTGGTTCACATTCAAAATGTGTGTGCAAATGTGCATAGCAGCTTTATTTGCAATATCCCATGGTATTTTCTGAAGTTTTATGCCCTATAAATATTCATATCTTGAAATCCTAATCTCCATGGCGATGGTGTTAGGAGGTAATTAGGTCACGAGGTCATAACTTTCACAAACAGAAACTGCACCATTATGAAAAAGACCCAAGGGTGGTACTTCATGCTTTTCACCATATGAAGACCCAGCAGGAAAATGGTCGTCCAGGAGCCATAAAGCCAGCCCTCACCAGACATCAAATCTGCTAGTGCCTTGAGGATTTTTCAGCTTCTAGAATGGGGAAATAAATTTCCATTGCTTCTAAGCCATCCAGTTAATAGTACTTAGTTGTACCAAACCCAAAGGCATAGCACCACCCATACCTGGAAACAATCGACACGCCCTCAATGAGAGGTTTAACAAACTATGACATCCACATCACGGAATACTAACCAACAATATAAAGCAACAAATTATCTAGGTATACAAGATGGACAGATTACAAGAGAGCTGTGATGAATATAAAGTCAATCCAAAAACATGACACACCATCTGATTACATAACGTTCTTGAAATGCAAAATCATAGAAATGGAGACAAGATTAGTAACTGAGGGTTGGGGTAGGAGTGAGAGGAAAGGAATGTGGTTATTTAATGAGGAAGTAGAGAATCTTGGGGGGTGGGAGAATTCCAGATGTTAACTATGATGGTGGATACTGTTTCCTACTCATATGATAAAGTCATATAGAACTAACCGCACATAATAAATGAATGCAGACGAAATGGAAAATCCAGATAACATCCATGGCTTTTGCCAATGCCACCTTTTTGGTTGTAACACCGTTCTGCACCTTTACTTTAAAGAAACTCTACAAAGCTTAGACAAGATACCATGACTATATAAGAGAGGTGATTGTAAAAATCTCAATGTATTAATGAACTCTCACGCTTTCAACAAAGACACATGGGGGAGAAAGGAAAGGCCCTTGGGCCTGAGGGTGCTAGAGGCCCCAGTAAAGGGGAATGTCAAGGTGGGAATATGGGGATGGGTGGGCGGGTAGGTGGGAGGAGGAATTCCCTTACAGAGGCGGGGAGGGGGAGGGTATAGGGGGTTTCCAAAGAGGAGACCCAGAAAAGGGGAAACATTGGAAATGTAAATAAAGTATCAAAAATAAATAAATTAATTAATTAAAAAAAAAAAAAACAAAGACACATGGTATTTCACAACATGTCACTGATAGTCTGCTTTCCTGTTAGGAAGAATACAAGAAGCAATATTAATTTTAATGAGGAGTTGAATATTAATTAGATGGGAAAGCCCTTCCAAGAAGAGTTTTTAGATAGTGAATTTCCTCAGGGACACACCCTGGTTGGTGCTCAGCTAAGTCCTTACAGAAACACTACACTGAAGGTTTCTAAAATGCTCTCTCCACACTGGTTTCTCCTTTCCTGCGACCTGCCGTGACAATTCTTGCTACCTTGGCTTCACTGAACTCCCAGTTCCAGCACCTTAGTGAGAGCAAGAACGGAGCCTGGGCTCCTTTTATATACACTGTGATGTGAAATGTTTTCCAGATCTCAGCTGAGCAGTAGCAGGGCCCCTCTACTTTTCTGCCTCTTCTCATTGATCCATCACTATTTGCTAGATGGTCACTGCCCTCAGCATGGTTATTTCATGCATTTTGTCTAGTTCATTAGCTTTGTCAATGTGAGACTGAATCGGGTCTCTCTTACTAAACTTGGGCAGAAGAGAGAAAACTTTCAGTACCTTAATGTCTTAATTTTCAAAGAGCTTCCAGTTTGTATCTGGGCCCTCAGCTGTATACATTATGGAGACCTTTTTTTCCTTTAGGGTAATTATTTAAATTATACAATATATGCATATCATTGAAGTGACTTACATTTTCAAGTTTCCTTTCTTCATATTAGAGTAGAGTAGAAGGAAGATACTTGAAGCAGAGCTTGCATCCTTGCAGAGATTATAAATAGAACAACCTAGAATAACCATTAGAAGTTGGGGTTACTGTAGGGTGATACTTTTAGGCTCCATTAGACTAGAGAATAGTTTAGGGCTCTACAATCTGCTCATGTGGCCCCATTACTCCTAAAGGACCAAGCCAAAGAGCCTCTACAATACAAACTATCCACTTCCCAGCATGAGATTCTACTATCTGTCATATCTTAAACTAATAACTTTACTTTAAATTGCTAACATGCAGCTTAAAGAAGGAACTAGTAGATAACTAAATGTCACTCATGGGACCACATGTGCCCTCACTGATGGTTTGTAGACCAAGAAACTTAAAATCAATGAACATGTAAGTAAACTAAGGGTTTGACTCAGTTTATGTAGAGCTTTTGCCTATTTCAGATGGACTCTAGATTCAATCCTCTCAACTAGGGGAAAAAAATCAATGAATTGCTGTGTTCATCTCCTCAGTGTTTTCTAAGATCGAAGACTCAAGGAAGAACCTAGAGTGTGGTTGAGGAGTGTTTCTCCAGAGCAAAGAGTTGAAGGACCCCAGCTTACGGAACCTGAAGAAGGAATGCCTGTGAATGAAAGTGAAACCGATGTCACTGACATCCAGCTCAGAGAATGAAGGTACACAGAAGGATTCCCATCACTGTGACAAAACACATCATAACAGAATTATGAGAAAGAAGAATTCATTCTGCTTCAGTTCGGGGTTTCAGTCCATGGACGCTTTTATTTCGCACTTTGTGACTACGATGGGACAGACATGGCAGATGAGGTCTGTTCATACCCCAATGGCTGGGAGAAAAGGGTGTGTACCAATGTCTGCTTCAAGGACAGCCCCTGTGACTCCACCTCCAAAGAGTCTACCATCTGCTAGTGGCACCACAGGCTGGGAATCAAGCATTCAACACAGATCTAAGACCTGACATTTCTGTCTTACCATAGTGAAATAAGAAGCCAAACCAAAGTATAAATTTAACCTTTGTTACTATTTCCTTATGAGTTTACCCTAAACCTGTCCACAGGAAACTCTCTACAAGTAGTAGCTGCTTCACTGTGGGGAGAAGGGTGCTTTTCTACCTTGTTCTCTAAGATCCAGTGGAGACTGTTACCAGCAGTTTAGTTTCTCTTAAATCAGTGGTTCTCAACTTGTGGGTTGTGACCCCTTTGGGGGTCAAACAATCTTTTCACAAGGGTAACCTAAGACCATCAGAAAACACAGATAGTTACATTTTGATTGATAACAGTAGCAAAATTATAGTCAGATATAATTTATGGTTGGGAGGGTCACCACAACATAAAGAACCATATTAAAGGGTTGCAGCATTAGGAAAATTGAAAACCGCTGTGTTAGATGCTAGAGCATTGGTGCCTGCCAACAATAAAGTATTCATAAGTTTATAAATTTCAGAGAGATACTGCAAATCCAAATGATTCAATTGCTTTGTAGGTTATAGAGCACTGGCTGTAGCCCCCTCCCCCCTGAACTCATGCAGGAGCTTAATCCTTAGTGACATATGTTAACCGTGTTTAGAAGTTGGAAATAGAGTCTGTTTTTTAGACGAGGACAACGAAAGGCCATTAAGATTAGGCTGAGTTGTCTTACTGGAAGTGCTGTATTTAGCTTCCAGTTGCTTTATAATGAGACGAGAAGGGGGAGGAGGAAGAGGGGTTGGGAGAGGGACAAATTTTTCCCAAGACAGATATGTACTTCACAGTCTCTTGCCATGTGATGTTCTGGGTCTTCTTGGGACTTTGCCATAAAGAACACCATCAACAGATGTGAACCCTCTTATTCCAAAACATTGATCTAAGTCGTTTCTTTGTAAAATTAGCTTGCTTCAGGCACTGCATTATAGCAATGTAAAAAAAATGTATTAATACAACCGCATCTTGAAGTAAAAGGGTAGCTTTTACTAGCAGCTAGACTAACTTTATTTAATTTTTTCCCCCAAAATAGCCCATAGATTCTGACAGGGCAAAGATTCCAGGTCCTATTCCCAGCGATAGTCCCAGATTTCTTTCTGTGTCTGGCAGTTGAGAGGAACTTAGGAATGCTAGCTGATGGGAAAACCTCGTTCCCTCTAACAAATCTGAACCACAATCAAAAACAGGGACAGACCATGAGACCCAGCTTTAGCACTATGGTTCTAGTCCATTTAGCCCTCCTGCTGGCCTTCAGGAACCAGAACTGAAGGGTGAAGAGATGACCCTTAGCACCATTTAGAAACTCTTCCCAATACATCACTACATGTCTTTGCCAAACCCTCGAGTCTCTTTGAGGCCAATAACATCTGTGCATTTCCTCAAATCCATTTCAGGTTTGATAAATATAGAAGGTCGAGCAGAATGAGGCAGCTCTAGGAAGTGAGAGTGGGGACAATGGCCCCCTGTGCCCTAGAAATCTGGCACTGCTGGACTGAGCTAAATTAGGTGCAAAGAAGCCATCTGGCCAATTTAGTTTTAATCCCATTGACTTTTTGGAAAACATTTGCCAGTGGATAGGGAGTCAAGAGAAAAATTTAAAAATAGTATAATTAGATGTGATGCCAGCAGTCATGTCACCAGCCACCCAAAAGCAAAGAAGGAAAACAAAGTAGAAATTGCAAACATGATTAAACAAATACACCAAAATAAATAATAATGATAAACCCAAGGGGCCTTTGGCCTTGGCGCCCACATCTTTCTCAGAAGTTGTTGCCCTCCATGTGCAGGGTTGCTTGGCAGGTTGAGCTTGACTAGCTGGGTTTAGCAGTGCCCAGGAATGTGTGGGAAGAACTGCCAGGCTCTGCTGCCCTGGCAGGCTGTCTCAAGAGGCTGGAAAGAGTGGGACTGATGGGCACCAGGCAGAGCCCTGATGTTTAGGCATCTTGCATCACACCAGGTCTCCAAGCCTCCAGGATGCAACTGTTCACCACTGCTTCCCAGGAAAAGATAGGCAGCCTGTAGGGTGTATTTCTAGGACCAAGCTTGTCTGCCTGAATCAGTCTGTACCTAGGAACTGCTACTCAGAACGTGCCTTACCCTCTTGAATCTCTGAAAACACATGTTTAAAAGCTCTTTGTGGATATCAGATTTCCTAATTTAGTGGAGATTAACAGGAAATCTTAAAATTCCAGTGCTAGAAAATCTCATACCAAGCCATGCCCAGAGGCCCCAAATCAAACCTCCAAAGACAGCAATTAAAAACAGGGTCTCTATAGCTCTATTCAGAAGCACGTTCAAGACCAAAGCTACCAATACAAGGGAGGTTAGCACCTTCTCTCTGATGTGACCTTTCTGTGTCTTGCCAGATGTATACAGGTGGAACATTATCTGAAGAACTGTGACCACATGGCAATAGTACTTGATGTCACAAAGACTGCCTGTCTCAGAGCCAGCAGGCACTGGTCTGTACCTCAATCCATCACCTGATGACTCTACAACCACGGCACACCACAGAGAGTATGACAGACAACTTGCATAGGAAAAGAGGCTACAATGTCTCATCTTCTTAAATTTAAGTTGACGCATGAATGTTAAGTATTGCTCTCATAAAAGGCTCATAAAAATATACTGGAAATACTCAGAAATAGACATGTGGGAATCAGTATACCCAGGCTGAGAGGCATGTAAATGGTTTGTTTCCCAAAATTCTCAGGGAATTCCTTCAGTTCTCGGAGCTCCTGCAGCTTCGCTTGCTAAATGCCAGAATGAGACTAGCTAGGAAGATCAGCAAGGACTGGCCACAGCACAGATCTCCACGTTCTGAGCAGAGACTACAGCACTCTTCAACCCATGGGCCAGCTTCAGTCTGCTTCTGTGAATAAAGCATTACTGAAATGAAGCTGTGCTCACCCATTCCTACGGCCTATAGCTCCATTCGTGTTACAAAGGCAAATGAGGAGTTGTGGACAAAGCTTTATGGAGACTAAGTCTGACCTACTTTGTGTCTTGCTTTTTATGGAAAGTTTGTTATTCCTATTCTGAAGTGTCCCTGGAGGATTTCAACATAATATCAAAGAACACTTTACTACAATTCTTTAATTTTCTAAAGAGGCTTGGAAAACTGATTGATAATCTGATAAATGCTTATAATTTTATTCTACCTTGTGATAAACTACTTAGATTCTTTATCATTAGATGATATTATAAAAAACAATAACAAATTTATCAAACTGGGAGAAATGTCATTAATTTCTTTATATTTTTTTGGTTTGTTTGTCTTGTTTCTCTTTTCTTCTGCTGTCGGCAAGCTTTGCTCAAATCTCATGGCTATTTTTGTTTATTACTTTATTTTTATTTTATGTGTATAGATGTCTTGTATGCCTTTGTAGCCATAGATGCCTGGTGTCCACAAAGGCCAGAAGGCATTGGGCCCCTGTAACTGGAGTTTTAGATGGTTGTGAGCCACCACTGGGGCTGGGAATTGAACCAGTGAAAAGGAACAAGTTCCTTTGGGAAAAGGAACCACTGCTCCTGACTAGTCCACCTCACTTCGTATTGTTTTATCATATTGAAAGCTTTAAAAGGTGGGCATTCAAGGTCGTGTTGTGTTTATAGAAGAAATACAAACCTTTCTTCCAAACTGAGAGGAGGGCAGAGCCGATATGTTGAAGGGACTGGATCCTTGTCATTCTGAATAGCGCATCCATGTCCTCAAAGAGAAACTCCCCAGCCTTTTCTCTCTTGTACCACTTCTATCATGGGGAGAGCAAAGCTCACTTTCCTCCCATACCTACTACCTCCTCCCCAACCCCTCCTAAAAAAAAACCTACAACCCACAGCTGAACAGAAAGACAGGAGAGAGAAAAAACTGAATTCCCCAAATTTCTGAGACTCTAACTTTTGCAAAGGGCAGGAAAACACCTGAGAAGTTGGACTTCGTGACTCTGGAGGAAGATGAATCCCAGGAGGGATGTGGCACCAACTCCTATCCAGTACTAGGACTTTGGTCACATGCAGTGTGAAACAGGAAAACCCTGGGAAGGGATAAGAAATGGAGAAAGCTAGAAAGTGGAAGTGCCACCGTGTGAAGGTGGGACTCTCAGGGCTTGTCAGTGAGCTAGGCCAGCATGCAAGTATCTACTCTGTGAGTATGGCGGTATTTACACATGAACGCACATGAGTGTGTGCCTTTGCTCCTGTGACTACAGTAAATGCATTCCTTCCATCCATAGCTCTCTATTACTATACATCTAGCCATCCCAATTTTTAACTGCTCATTCTTCCCTAGTTGTCCCTATGTCATTCATACAACCATAATTAATGGGAGCAATGGCCACTAGTTGGTTGGTCTAAAATGGCACCATTCACACACTTCGTGCCTCCTATTGGGTAAACTACATGCCTCTGGCATGTTCCACCCAGAGGAAGATTTCCAGTAACAGGAGAAAGCAAACTTCAGTGCATAAACATGTTCACGCTTCATTTAATGTCACATTTGCTAATGTTAAATTACCAAAGCAAGTTTCCCAGTGTTTGTTACTATAACAAATAGCTGAGACAATCCACTTTAAAAATGGAAAGGTTTGTTTTGACTTATGGTTTAGAGGTTTCTGTCCACGATCTATTGACCCTTGTCCTTTAGAAATGTGTAGCACATAATGGCAGATCCTATGGCAAAGAAAAAGTCCCTTACCTCACTGCCAGAGAACAGAGACACATGGGTCTTTGGGGGGGGGGCATTCCAGATCCAAGCTATACCATCTGGACTGAAGAAGTAAAGAAGGAGGCCTCACCTTGTGGTTCAAAGCACACTAAAGGCACCATCCCTGGGATGTACACTCAGAGACCGGAAGACTCATGGTCTACAAAGTGTCATGCCATCTTAGTTCACAGAGGATAGGTTCAAGACTGAAGCATCTGGAGTTTGTTAAGCTGGGATGCCTTTAAGAAAGGATACTGTGGGGGAGTCAGAAAAATTGAGATCACAAATGAACACCGTTGTTCACTTACTGTTTGAGTGAAGGAGAAGAATTTAATCTTTCTTAACCCTGTTTCTTGACCGTACACAGTGGCAGCCTATATCACACATGGAGAAGTGCCTACCATAGTACCTGGTACAGAGTCTGAGAGATGTAGCTTTTTCATGCAGAAATCTGAGTCTCTGTGGGTGATCCAGTAGCTCTAGCTGAGGAAGGTACATGGGTGTCGCTGTCCTGAGCACTGAAGTTTAGGATGTGACAAATACCAACACAGTCGTCCCCAGTGTGCTACTTCTCACACCCAAACTCACCTGCCACAGGAAACTATTTGGTTGTAAGGATCCCAAGGCCTCAGAACTCGCCCTACCTTAGTCTTTATGAGAAATCATGACCCAGAAACTGGAGGTGGGGTAATCAGACAAGGAGACATTCAAGCTGCTATACCCATTTTTTTCTGTTGTAGAGCCTTACACTGGCCAGCTGAGTATCTAAAAAGGTTGGCAAAAGGTGATGCTTGACTTTATCCTGATTTCCATAACTGATCTAAGCATCAGCGTTCCTCTTGGGAGCTAACTACAGGCCAGGGAGCAAAAAGAGAGCCAGAGACTGCATCCACTACAAGAGCACTGGAGAGTGGGGGCGGAGCCATGTGCACACAAATACACTCTGCATGGGTCTTTGTTCCTATGACCCACAGGAAGTCATTTCCTCCCACTCACAGTTATCTATTACTGAGCATCCAAGAGTCTCTGAGACTGGGAACAGACAAAGGTGAAGCTGCTAGAAATGAGAAGCCACTGAGCATCAGCATTTGACAAGGCAAAGTTCAGGACTTGTTCTCTGGTTGCAGGGCTGTGGCTCCCAAGCAATCTTCAGAGTTGTGTAGCCGTCAGTGTTTAGAATCCCAGTACTACTCCACAGCCAGAGTATAATGTACTTCCTGGCAGGACTCTCTCTCATAATTAGAGTGCTTCGAGGACATTAGGAGGATATGTTTACGCAAAGCTCTGAGTGCTTCTTGGATGCGGTACTAGGGCCTTAAAATGGCATGCTCACAATGTTGACTACATGCTTACTGTAGCAATAACCAGGATCTATGAGATCTTGAGATCCATGGGGGTCATAGTGATTTCTCAATAAATCTATTGGAATTGTTCTCTCCAATGCTTTCAGAAACATTATATAGCTGAAA
Source organism: Uromys caudimaculatus (assembly GCA_028551405.1). NCBI lineage: Eukaryota > Metazoa > Chordata > Mammalia > Rodentia > Muridae > Uromys > Uromys caudimaculatus. Next base: position 84,777,161 of record CM052706.1, on the reverse strand, counting down.
ATTTAGATATCAGAAGCCCAATAATTAAAATGGGGCACGTTGAATAATTTCTTTTGGTTTCCTAAGTCTAATACTCAAAACTCCACTCAAAACTTCCCTGAGTTGCAGGAAAACCAAGATGGATTAAGTATCTCAGTCACCAATATAATTACCCACCCAAAGATAAATCCAGTCCTAGATATGTACTGAGGTGCGACAAAGATTGGGCACCAGTTAGATCAGAGGGAAGGTCTTGTTGTAACCTTGTGTCAGAGGTTATCTGGAGACAGAATTTGCTCACCCTTGGTAAATGACAGTCTGTTTCCTCTTCAGGATCTCATCTCTTTAGATAAGGACCCTCCACATTTGGGGAGTAATCAGATGCACTCAGTATCTAGTGAGATAAATGTTAATCTCATCTGAAAAAACTATCTTCGTGACATTTCACACTAGTCTCTAACTGAGAACTGGTCGAACCCAGCTGATCCATATGACTAACCACTGCACCTACTTAGAGGTTAATCAAGCCAAGACCCATACACCTGAGAGATAGTTGGCAGCAACTTACCTTCTGGTGGACCATCCTAGGAAGGACATCCTCCAAGAATTGAAGGGAATTCTGACTTTCACATGCACACTGCTCAGTCTAGCTTAGAACCCGGAAAGTTCTGACTGTACCTTCACTGAACCAGGAGAAAACCAGGGTATCGACTAACATCCCGTCTGAAGCCATTCTCAGCTGCTGTTGTGGTATTTTGAAGTCACAACAACACCGGAATACACGTACAGTCACCTTCTCCTTAAACTAAGGGAAGAATTGGGAAGTAAGACTCGGGTTTCTCCGAAGGTGTTGGGTGTGCTCGAGGGGTTTGTCTCTGGGCTTAGCAGTGAGAGTGGGAGAGGAAGTTATGCCTTTCAAGTGACAGAGCTTAAAATGAAGCTTAACTTTCTTCCTTCTAGAAAGGACAAGGTCTAGCTAGGATGTGCAAGCATAGCCTATAGCTGCAATTAAAAGACAAATATAGAACCCATGGTTATACAGAACACATTTTTAAACACTGCAGCTGTAATATTCTACAAGCCATAGAAACTCAGCATTGGGAGGAACTTAGGGGTCATATGGTCATTGCCTCCTCCAGCTGCAATGTTTATTAATCAACTGCAATAAACCAGAGGCAATACCATTGCTCAATAGGCTCTGATTTTCCCATTGTGCATTAAGCAGAATGTGCATTAAAGGAATGTGACATTTTCTGAGAAATTCTAATTGCTTCTATTTATCAAAGTATTTATTCTATTTCCATCCTCTCTACTTCTGAAGGTCCATGTTGATAGCATAGATCTTAGGAAAGTGGAGCTTGAAGGAGAAAGGGGGCATCACGGAAGATGAATAGTCAATATACAAAAGGTGGAATCTACAGGCAAACGAAGACATGGAAAAATCAGCCCTAAAATAGAATGCGGTGAGCTAAGGTACAGTATGTGCAGACAGAGCCTGGGCTGGGAATGGGCCCTGTGGACAAGGAAAGACTAGCTGCTGCTAGTGGTGAAACCACCGCATTCACTGAAAGTCATGGAGGTTGGTGGTTCAGCACCAAGCAGATGCATATCGGGCTCTAGTCTCCTCCCTTCTGCTCTGAATCAGGTGCCCCAATTCCTTGGCCTTGCTGTGATTTTACCTGTAACAGCAATAAAAAAAAAAAAAATTTGGGAAAATCTTACCAGTTTTGATGATTTTCCAGATTCTCCTGGTAGGTGTCTCTGGTCATATCACTCCACAGGAGGCACTGCATCTCTCTGTGTTGTCTCCAATACTTGGAACACTCACTTCAGTAAAGAAAACATACCCACACATGTCTTCCCAAAGCATATTCTGACATTTGCTTTATCAGCAAACAAACCATGGAAAGTCTCCAAACCCTCTGAAAAACAACCCAACCCTTTCCCCCAGAAAACATGAAACACACACACACACACACACACACACACACACACACACACACACACTCCTAAATGCTATAAAACTGAGCATCTGATTGACCTAAAGGGAGACATTCTACTCCTGACAGCCCATGAGGGGGTCAATACTCTGACCCCATCACTGGTAATGGTGACCAAGTTGTATATTGAATGTACAGTATGCCAAAGGGAAAAAGTATTTCCAAGAACAATGATGGAAATAACCCAAATAAATGCTTGGAGAAAACCAAGTGAATTTGAGTTTGCATCCAAGTAAAATATGAAAAGGATGAATCAGAAAGAACACACACACACAGACCCAGACACACACACACACACACACACACACACACACACACACACACACACACACCATGAACGCAGACACACAGACAGATAGGAGTCTTTGTAAAGTTATTTGTCTTCACATAGTTAAAATGGCAGACTTTCAATTTGTGTTTCAAGTGCACACAAGATGTGTCAAATGATCCAGTTTGTAGCCTGTGACCAGCCTGGAGGGAAAATGATAAAACATTGTTTTGATTATGGACCTAAGATTGTTTCAATAAACACAGTCTAGAGCTATGTTAATATCATATTTTTAAAGTCTCTCTTTTTACTGAGCTTCATAAAATAGTTTTTGTTTGGGTTGAGAAGGGGTCTTTGAGGGTCTCACTTGCAGCCCCAAGCATTCCACATCCCTACTGTTTGCTGAGTCTTTTGGTCCCTCTTTGTGCAACTCCTTTGAGATGAGCTGGAGCCTAAAGTTTTTGTAACACTAGGAAATAAATCTCACTCTCAGGGTCAGTCCAAGGCCATCAGACATTAGCTGACAACCTGCAAAACTGACTCCATGTGTCTGCGACTTTGGGGGATGTCAGCAAAAGAACATGAGATTCAGACCAAGAAACTCAGAATTCAACTCCAGCCACTTCTACTTCCGAGGTTTCTCTCCTTTCTATGTAAAGTGTCTGAGTCTGAAATGTCACCCAAATGCTCACGTGTTAAATGTTTAATCCCAATTGGTAGTGTTATTTTGGGAACTTCTAAAACCCTTAGGAAGTAGCACCCAGCCAGAAGAAATGAGTCACTAAGGACATGTCACTGAAGGTTATACCAGTCCCCAGATGATTTCTTCTCTCCTTCCTTCTTACCATGTGGCGAGCAGCCTTCTCCTCCACTGGCTTCTCTCATGCCTATCTTCTGCCTCACCATGAGCCCCAAATCAATGGAGTCCAGGACTAAGATAAAACTGGGAGCCAAAGTCAATCTTTCTTCCCTTAAATTATTGACATCAGGCTTCCAGTTTCCATCTGTGGCAGGAGACCTCTGCCTGGGCCACCAGGGCTCCATAGCCAAATAGCACCAGGAGAAAGCTACCCTCCCAGGAGTGTGGAAAAGCCGTGAATGGGGTTAAGATGAGCACCACTGCTCAGCAGGACCCGCTCGGAATCCTCGGGACACAGGGACTGAGGAAAAGCCTGGGACAGGAGCCTTCCAGTTTCCATCTGTGACTGGAGACCTCAGCCTCTGCCACAGGTCTCCATAGCCAAATAGTGCCAGGAGAAAGCTAGACTCTGAGGAGTATGGACAAGCCTGTCTGCTCAGAGGGACCCACCTGGAATCCTAGTACACAGTGACTGAAGAGTGGTCTTCTGCTTTCTTCTGGTGGTCGGGGAACTGATCCTGTGACACAGGGATCCATACTCAAATAGTGCCAGGAGAGAGCTGGTATCCCAGGAGTGCCGACACACCTTTGAGCACAGGCAAGACCACCACTTCTGTTCAAATTCACTGGATCAAGAGGGACCCTTGCAGAGCCATCAGGACACAGGAACCAAGGGACAGCTAGGGACAAGATCCTTCTGGTTTCTGTCTGCACCCCAGAGCTGACCCTGTGCCACAGCTCTCCAAACCCAAATTCCTCTCAGAGAGAGCTGGTCTTCAAGGAGAATTGACACAGAGGCTTACAAGAGGGACAAGCTACAGAAAGAGAGAGTAAGACCAACTAAAACCAGAGTTAACCAGATGGCGAAAGGCAAGGGCAAGAACATAAGGAACAAAAACCAAGGCTACTTGGCATCATCAGAACCCAGCTCTCCCACCACAGCAAGACCTGAATACCCCAACACACCAGAAAAGCAAGACTCAGATTTAAAATCATTTCTCATGATGATGATAGAAGACTTTAAGAAGGAAATAAATAACTCCCTTAAAGAAATACAAGAGAACATGGGTAAACAACTAGAAGCCCTTAAAGAGGAAACACATATATCCATTAAAGAATTACAGGAAAAACACAATCAAACAGACGAAGGAAATGAAGAAAACAATCCAGGAACTAAAAATAGAAATAGAAATAATAAAGAAATCACAAAGGGAGACCACCCTGGAGTTAGAAAACCTAGGAAAGAGATCAGGAGTCATTGATGCAAGGATCACCAACAGAATACAAGAGATAGAAGAGAGATCTCAGGTGGGAAAGATACCATAGAAAACATTGACACAACAGTCAAAGAAAATGCAAAATGCAAAAGGCTCCCGACCCCAAATATCCATGAAATCCAGGACACAATGAGAAGACAGAACCTAAGGATAATAGGTATAGAAGGGAGTGAAGATTTCCAACTTAAAGGTCCAGTAAATATCTTCAAGAAAATTATAGAAGAAAATTTCCCTAACCTAAAGAAAGAGATAAACATAAATATACAAGAAACCTACCGAACTTCAAATAGATTGGACCAGAAAAGAAATTCCTCCCATCACATTATAGTGAAAACACCTAATACACAAAACAAGGAAAAAATATTAAAAGCAGTAAGGGAAAAAGGTCAAGTAACATATAAAGGCAGACCTATCAGAATTATACCAGACTTCTCACCAGAGACTATGAAAGCTAGAAGATCTTAGGCAGAACTCATACAGACCCTAAGAGAACGCAACTACCAGCCCAGGCTGCTATACCCAGCAAAACTCTCAATTACCATAGATGGTGAAACCAAAATATTCTATGACAAAACCAAATTTACACAATATGTTTCCACAAACCCAGCCCTACAAAGGATAATAGATGGAAAACGTCAACTCAAGGTGGGAAACTACACCCTAGAAAAAGCAAGAAAGTAATCTATCAACAAACTCAAAAGAAGAAAGCCACACAAACATAAAAATAACATCGAAAATAACAGGAACCAACAATCACTATTCCTTGATATTTCTTAACATCAATGGACTCAATTCCCCAATAAAAAGACATAAACTCACAGACTGGTTCCATAAAGAGGACCCAGCATTTTGCTGCATCCAGGAAATGCACCTCCATGTTAAAGACAAGCACTATCTCAGAGTAAAGGGCTGGAAAACAAGTTTCCAGGCAAATGGTCCCAAGAAACAGACAAAAGTGGTCATTCTAACATCGGATAAAATCCACTTTCACCCAAAAGTCATCAAAAAAGATAAGGAAGGACACTTCATACTCATCAAAGGAAAAATCTACCAAGAAGAACTCTCAATTCTGAACATCTATGCTCCAAATGCAAGGGCACCCACATTCATAAAAGAAACTTTACTAAAGCTCAAACGACACATTGCACCTCACACAATAATAATAGGAGACTTCAACACCCCATTATCATCAATGGACAGATCTTGGAAACACAAACTAAACAGAGACACAGTGAAACTAACAGAGGTTATGAACCAAATGAATTTAACAGATATCTATAGAACATTTCATCCTAAATCAAAAGACTATACCTTCTTCTCCGCACCTCATGGTACCTTCTCTAAAATTGACGATATAATTAGTCACAAAACAAACCTCAACAGATACAAGAAGATTGAAATAATCCCATGCCTCCTGTCAGATCACTGTGGATTAAGGCTGGTCTTCAATGGCAACAACAACAGAAAGCCCACATAAACATGGAAGTTGAACAATGCTCTACTCTATGATAACTTGGTCAAGGAAGAAATAAAGAAAGAAATTAAAGATTTCCTAGAATTTAATGACAATGAAAGTACAACATACCCAAACCTTTGGGACACAATGAAAGCAGTGTTAAGAGGAAAACTCATAGCTTTGAGCTCCAAAAAGAAACTGGAGAGAGCATACACTAGCAGCTTAACAGCACACCTGAAAGTACTGGAACAAAAAGAAGGTAATAAACCCAAGAGGAGTAGAAGGCAGGAAATAATCAGACTCAGGGCTGAAGTTAACCAAGTAGAAACAAAAAGAACTATACAAAAATCAACAAAACCAGGAGCTGGTTCTTTGAGAAAATCAACAAGATAAATAAACCCTTAACCAGACTAACCAGAGGGCACAGAGACAGTATCCAAATTAACAAAATTAGAAATGAAAAGGGAGACATAACAACAGATACTAAGGAAATTCAAAAAATCATCAGATCCTACTACAAAACCCTATACTCAACAAAACTGGAAAATCTGGATGAAATGGACAATTTTCTAGACAGATAACAAATACCAAAGATAAGTCACGATCAGATAAACTATCTAAACAGTCCCTTAATGCCTAAAGAAATAGAAGCAGTTATTAAAGTCTCCCAACCAAAAAAAGCCCAGAACCAGATGGGTTCATTGCAGAATTCTATCAGACCTTCAAAGAAGACCTAATACCAATATTCTTCAATCCATTCCACAAAATAGAAACAGAAGGAACACTACCCAATTCCTTCTATGAGGCCACAGTCACACTGAGACCAAAACCTCACAAAGACCCAACAAAGAAAGAAAACTTCAGGCCAATTTCCCTTATGAATATCGATGCAAAAATACTCAATAAAATTCTCACAAACCGAACCCAAGAATACATCAAAACGACCATTCACCACCATCAAGTAGGCTTCGTCCCAGGGATGCAGGGATGGTTCAATACCCAAAAATCCATCAATGTAATCCACTACATAAACAAACTCAAAGAAAAAAACCACATGGTCATTTCATTAGATGCTGAAAAAGCATTTGACAAAATTCAACATCGCTTTATGATAAAAGTTTTGGAAAGATCAGGAATTCAAGGCTCATACCTAAACCTAGTAAAACCAATATACAGCAGATCAGTAGCCAACATCAAACTAAATGGACAGAAACTCGGAGCAATCCCACTAAAATCAGGGACTAGACAAGGCTGCCCTCTCTCTCCCTATCTATTCAATATAGTAATTGAAGTTCTAGCTAGAGCAATTAGACAACAAAAGGAGGTCAAAGGGATACAAATTGGAAAGGAAGAAATCAAAATATCACTATTTGCAGATAATATGATTGTATACTTAAGTGACCCGAAAAACTCCACCAGAGAACTGCTGCAGCTGATAAACAACTTCAGCAAAGTGGTCGGATATAAAATTAACTCAAACGAATCAGTAGCCTTCCTATACTTGAAGGATAAACAGGCTGAGAAAGAAATTACGGAAATCACTCTCTTCACAATTGTCACAAACAATATAAAGTATCTTGGTGTGACTCTAACCAAGCAAGTGAAAGGTCTGTATGACAAGAACTTCAAGTCTCTGAAAAAAGAAATGGAAGAAGACCTCAGAAGGCAGAAAGATCTGCTATGCTCATGGATTGGGAGGATTAACATAGTAAAAATGGCCATCCTGCCAAAAGCAATCTACAAATTCAATGCAATCCCCATCAAAATTCCAACTCAATTCTTCACAGACTTAGAAAGAGTAATTCTCAAATTCATTTGGAACAACAAAAAACCCAGGATAGCAAAAGCTATTCTCAACAACAAAAGAACTTCTGGGGGAATCAGGATCCCTGACCTCAAGCTGTACTATGGAGCAGTAGTGATAAAAACTGCATGGTATTGGTACAGTGACAGACAGGTAGATCAGTGGAATAGAATTGAAGACCCAGAAATGAACCCACACACTTATGGTCAC
>CM052706.1:84738353-84768808 GCA_028551405.1 Uromys caudimaculatus | reverse complement strand
CAGCAACCAACAGATTGGGAAAAGATCTTTACCAATCCTATGTCCGATAGAGGGCTAATATCCAACATATACAAAGAACTCAAGAAGTTAGACTCCAGAAAACCAAATAACTCTATCAAAAAATGGGAACAGAGCTAAACAGAGAATTCTCAACTGAGGAAATTCGCAGGGTTGAGAAACACCTAAAGAAATGTTCAACATCCTTAGTCATCAGGGAAATGCAAATCAAAACAAGTCTGAGATTCCACCTCACACCAGTCAGAATGGCTAAGATCAAAAACTCAGGTGACAGCAGATGCTGGCGAGGATGTGGAGAAAGAGGAACACTCCTCCATTGTTGGTGGGATTGCAAGCCAGTACAACCACTCTGGAAATCAGTTTGGTGGAACCTCAGAAAAACTACTTGAGGACCCAGATATATCACTCCTGGGCATACACCCAGAATATGCTCCAACATGTAATAAAGACACAAGCTCCACTATGTTCATAGCAGCCATATTTATAATAGCCAGAAGCTGGAAACAACCCAGATGTCCCTCAGCAGAGGAATGGATACAGAAAATGTGGTACATTTACACAACGGAGTACTACTCAGCTATTAAAAACAATGACTTTATGAAATTCGCAGGCAAAAGGATGGAACTTGAAGATATCATCCTGAGTGAGGTAACTCAGTCACAAAAGAACGAACATGGTATGTACTCACTGATAAGTGGATATTAGCCCAAAAGTTGGGAATACCCAAGTTTCACTTTACATTAACCACTGGGCTGAGTGAGGTCCCAGATGGAGGAGTGGGAGAAGGGACTGAAGGACTGAGGGAGTTTGCAGCCCCATGGAGGGAGCAACAGTGTCAACTGGCCTGACCCCCCCAGCACTCCTGGAGACTGAACCACCAACCAAGAATACACATCAAGGGACCCATGGTTCGGACCACATATGTGGCAGAGGAGGGCCTTGTTGGCCATCAAGGGGAGGAGAGGCCTTTGGGTCTGAGGGTGTTAGAGGCCCCAGTATAGGGGAATGCCAAGGTGGGAATAAGGCAGTGGGTGGGTGGATGAGTGGGTGGGTGAATACCCTCATAGAGCCAGGGGCAGGGGGGAGGGGACGAGGGTTTCCAAAGTGGAGACCTGGAAAGAGGGAAACATTTGAAATGTAAATAAAGTATCAAAAAATAAAAATTAAAAAAATAAAATAAATAAAAAAATTATTGACATCAGGTATTTTTTGTTTTAACTCTGAGAAAGCTAACATAGTGTCTAATCAGTACCATGCCTAGGTACTGAACAGAGACAGTTTTTAAGGGTCATATGATTGGAGCAATGACACCATGCAAACCCAGAAAGTCTGGAGCAGTATGGTGTGGGAAACAGTGAAAACTCATACAGTGCACAAAGATCACGGAGAGGAGAAGAATAAAAAAGGGAAATATCTCTACTGTGGGAGAGGAAGGTAGGATCTGCTAGGAAATTACACTTGGGCTAGGTCTTCAAAAATAGGTACCAGTCTGCCAGGCAAGTAAGGAATGAGTTGAGGGTACTCTTGGCCCAAGGAAGAGCAAGCTCAAAGACTCTGGTCAAGCAGACTGGGGTTGCTTGGAAGCTTCCCCAAATCAGTGTGCTCTAAGGTGATCATGAAGTATTTAGGAGAATAGGAGAAAAGATGGCAGTATTCAGGGACGGGGTCATCAGAGATATTTCTAGTGCATTTACTGCAGTCCTGCACAGGCGTCCTTCATTGTCTCACTTAATGTTTCCAAAGATTCCGGGAGGAGGAAGCATTGCAGGTCTTGTCTACATAATGGATGGAAAAACTGGCCCTTGAGAGACTTGTATGCTCTGTACAAGGGAGGCCAGCTAGTACCAAGAAAAACTAGAACTCAAACTTCACTCTGCTCACCTAAAGAATAATCCTTCCCACACGTGAGTTTATTGTTTGGCAAGTAGAGCCTACTGAGGACCATGGCCAATTTGTTTCTGATAGCCTGTCAGCAGCAGAAAGTATGGGCTGAATTGAAGACAATTGTAAGGAAGAAAATAAAGAGCTGGTCCGGGTTTTATCACTGCCAGTGTGTGGTTTTCCACAACATAGTCTAGAAAATGAAAGGTTGAACTGAAGATGAGAGCCAGAAGACTCAGATTGAGGATTGGACTAGTTGTCCCCCAAGGGAGGATAGTTGGCCCAGCTGAAAGAGCTAAGTGCTGAATGCAACCTGTAAAATAGAATGGTATAGCAAATTAATTATTAATTAATTAAAATAAAAAGACTTCCTTAGGCAGGTAGGAAGATTGCTTCCCATGAGGAACAATCAGGAGAGGTGTTGAAGAAGAGATGGCCCAATGGGATGTTGAAGAGTGAATCAGAATCAGGGAAAGAAAAGGCAGTTCTAGAATGGCCAGTGGTGAGACATGGCACCAACTGGGAAAACACAGTACAAATGACAACGAGCTTACAACAGTCTGCAGAGGCGGACTATTGGACTGTGCGAGCCGTGTGAGGCAACAGGTGGGACCAGGTGATAGACAGCCGGACCCTAGCCTTAATTCAGAATAGAAATACCTGGAGGCTTCTGCAGGAAAGCCATGTGATCACAGAGCTTCCCTGTGTGTTCATCTCACTGCCAAGGTCAGGCAGAGCAGCCACTACAGGAGTCCAGTTATAAGGAGACAAGGCCTGAGCTGCAGAGCTGAAGCAGAAAGAAAAGGATACCCCAAGGAACACTGAAAGAGAAAATCCACAGGACCCTGGGAACTGTGAAGACGGAGCTGGCACGGTCAAGGGGTTCAATGACTTCCAAGAATGCTTAGACAGAAATAGCCAAGTCAAAGTATGTACATGGTTTTTGGTTTTGGGGTGTGTGTGTGTGTGTGTGTGTGTGTGTATGTGTGTGTGTGTGTGTGTGTGTGTGTGTGTGTGTATGTGTGAGTGTGTATGTATGTGGTGTTTTACTCTTGTACAAATATTAAGCTTCTTTGAAAAAGATCAGAAAATGCAGTTAAGGAAAAGAAAATCAAATGTCCATAGTCTCCATGTGGCCTCTCTCTTTTGTTGAGCACCCCTGGGGTTTACTTTCATTGCTATATATATTTTAATAGGTTAATCACAAACTGGAAACTTTCCATTTTATAACTATTTTTCACTCAACTCTACAGACTAAACATCTTTCCACTGCAATCATTTTAACTCAGCATCATTTGACTCATGGAGTAGTACCCTACTCTGTGGATTTATTACAATGTATATACTCCCTGCTTGCCAAGATTCAATGTAATTCTGAACTTGGCTTTAATTAACTTCCTTGAAGATGGGTATCTCTGCACATCTTTCTTTTAAGTGAATTCTTAAATGTATAATTTGTGGGCCAAAGGAAATGTGCAGGCTTAGTGTTGTAGTGTATGGCCAGCTCTTCCTCTAGGAAAAATTAAGGACTTCCTTCCCACCAGCCATACAGTAAAGTGAAGAGAGATTTCTCCTCAGGCGAAGTGCGGGTCGTTGAGACATGGGGATTTTAAAGAGCCTGTAAGATGCAGCACTGGCAACAGGAAATAAATGGTTGTAAAGGAAGACACTGGATGCCCTGGATCTTCTGAAGGTCTTGTGGCCATGTGTACAAGGATTAAACTTAGTGTAGATTGCCATAACTGCTGGAAGGAGAGACTGGCTGCAGGGCAGGTGGATGGTGGCAATACGGGGAAACGCACATACAGGAGAAGAAAAACAAATGAATAAATCAAGAATGATGGAAACAAGGTTTTTCACTGGGCTGCTGCATTACGCTGGGTTTCCAGGCATAAACTGAAAGGATAGAAGACAGGCAAGCAGACAAACAGACAGGCGAGCAGATAATCTATTAGAAGATACTGGCTTACACAAATATGGAGGCTGAACAGTCTCAACACAGTGATGTTGGCAAGCCTGAGACCCCAGAGAGTCGAGGATGTAGCTCCAGTCTGAGTCTGAAGACGAGACTGATGAGCAACTCACAGACACAGAGAGAGCAGATCCTCTAGAGCCTTCTGAGGGATTTTTTTCTATCAGGTCTTCAACAAATTCAATGAGCCAGACCATACCCTCAAAGGATATCCTTCTTAACTCAGTCTACCAAATAGCAAGGTAATCTCATCCCCAAATCCCTACAGACATACCCATAACATTGTCCCACCAAATATTTGTATACCTAGTGTCTTATCAGATTGATATCAACTATTAAGCATCACAGTTACCAAAATGGCTATTTACTGATGTCTGTGTGTTTGTATGTGGATCTATCTATTCCCTACTGTGGTGGTTTGATAGGAATAGTCCCCATTGACTCATGTGTGCTTGGCCATAGGGAATGGCACTATTAGGAGGTGTGGTCTTTTGGAGGAAGTATGTCACTGTGGGGTGGGGCTTTGAGGTAACATGTATGCTCAAGCTACACCCAGTATAACACAGTCTCCTTCTGCTGCCTTTGAATCAAGATGTAAAACTCTCAGCTCTTCCTTGAGTACAGTGTCTGCCTGTAAGATGATAATGGACTAAACCTCTGAATTCCTTTGTAAGAGCTGGTCATGGTATCAATTCACAGCAATAAATCCCAAACTAAGACACCTTCCACTGAGAAGGAACTGAGAGCAATAGTTCTCCCCCAGCAGTAAATTCATCCTGCACCCTGATTTCATTTTCCCAAATGCATTTAGTTTCACCCAAACAAACCAAGATTCCTTAAGGAGAATGACTGATTCCAGAGCTCATTAGGAAAAGCAAGAAAGGAGCCTGAAACAAGCCACTGGACCAAAAGTTCAGCAGGGCAAAGAATAATGGAACAAGGCAAAAGGACATAAAAGCTAGTCTAAAGAATGCTTGCTTGAGAATCAAATTTTAGAACATTTTAGCACGGTACATAACAATATAATCTATTGGATAAAATAAGAATCTGTATGTATATGGATATAAATATGTGAGCATGTTGAAAGTTTGGTTATGAGCAGAATAGTTACAGTGTCTCCAAGTAACTTCCCACCAACAGGATGGAAAGAAGGCTCAGTGGGTAAGAGCCCTTGCTGTTATTGCAGAGAACTCAGGTTTGCTTCCCAACTCCCACATGAAAGCTCACGATCATATATAACTCTAGTTCCAGAGAATCCCATCCCCTCTTCTGGCCTCTGGAGGTACCAGGTGTGTACACATACAGACATATAGGCAAATGCACACATACATAAAATAAAATAATTTTAAGCTAATTTCTCATCAAAAATTTACCAATTACAAGTCATGATGTCATAATGATCATTTGGAAGATGTAGCAGAAGGACCATGAGTTCAAGTCTGGCTTGGAATATGCAGCAAAATCATGTCTCATAAAATCTAGAGCATTTCCCTAGCGTGTTTACAGTCTAAGGTTGAATCCTCAATGCAAAATAAAAACTACAAATCATTAATTACGAACACTCCATCTTCACCTAGAAGCTGAGGTCGATGGCGTCAACAGATATAACTCTTGCCAAAAAGATTTTATTGGAACAGTGAAATAAATCTCAAATGAGCCCTGGAGTATCATAGTAGTATATCAGTGTTAATTCTCTGGTTTGAGAGCTATGCATTGATTATGTACAAGAGTGCCCTCATTTGTAATATTCATGTATATATAATACAGATGCATCACAGCTCCAACTTACTCTCAAATAGAGAAGGGAATAAAAGGCTCTTCTGACTGTGGTTGAGAAAGACTGAAGAGAGGTGGTAGTCAAGCTGACTGGCAGGACTGGGCCCACCATCCTGAGTTTATATTATCAGCCATACAAAAGTAAGGAAGCTGCCCAGGCTATCTGTCCTAACCCACAAACCAATCCTTATTAAGGATTTTTGCTGTGAAAAGACATCATGACCATGGCAACTCTTAAGGAAAAAAAATTTAATTGGGGCTGCTTACATTTTCAAAGGTTTAGTCTATTATCATCATGGCAGTAAGAATGGTGGCATACAAGCAGACATGGTGCAAGACAGGGAGCTAAGAGTTCTACATCTGGACCCCCAAGGAGCAGTAAGAGAGTGACACTGGACACTGAAACCTCAAAGCCCAGCCCCTTGTGACACATTTCTTGCAATAAGGCTACATCTACTCCAACAATACCACACCTAAGAGTGCCACTTTCTGGTGACCAAGCATTCAAATCTATGAGCCTAAGGGAACCATTCCTATTTAAATCATCAGAGTCTAAAGACCCTGGGTATTGGTCTCACTTTCATCTGCTAGTTTATTTGCTGAATCCAGAGCCTTCCTAGAATACTGCCCATTTGACTGGAGTCAAGAGACTCTATCAGCTTTAGCCATGTCCCTGTCACCGTTGAATGATCAATACCTTTGAATACATTGAATGATCAGATCTATCTTTCACTTTCTGGACTCTGTTCAGATGTCCATGGGGTATCCTGAAAACTACCAGCCTCCTGAATCCAAGTATTCAACCATGTGCATACATACATTTCCATGTATAATTTACTGCGTCTACTCTTGAATGTTTCTACAGGAGCAGACCAAACTTGGGTGATACACAGCTTTCCTACTGCCAATTGTTTTATATTTATGGATTCTATATAGACTAAAAAGACATAGAGTTAGAAGAAGTTGTTACAGCTGAGGGATGCTATGTAATAAAACAAATTAAAAGGGGGATTTTTATTTGTTTGGTTGGTTTTTGAGACTGTATTCTAATTACAAGATATCTCACTCACCTTTCCTCTCTCCATGCCCTCCCACAATCTCCCCTCTTTCAAATTCATCTTCCCTCTTTTCATCAACTGTTGTTACATGCATATACATATATGTTCCCAAATATAACCTATTGAGTTCATATAATGTTGCTTGAGTATGTTTTGGGGGCTGACTCTTTGGCACTAGACAGCTGGTTAAAATCTTCTTCCCTGGGGAGGGCCACCTCCCCCACTCCCATCCTTACTCAGTTGCCTAGAGGTTCTTTCTGTAAGGGTGAAGCCTCAAGAGCATTTTCCCATCCAGTTTGGCAGGCTCATTGGTGCCCTTCTTCTTTACCTCCTGTTTGGGTAGTCACGTAGGTGAGATTTTATGGGTATAGCTTCTGGTGTTATGAGGAGACATGGTCTCACAACAATGTCCCTGATCCTCTTGCTCTTACAATTGTTCTTCCTCTCTCTTTTGAAACATTCCCTGAGCATTAGGTGTGGGAATATTTTGTAGATATATCCAATGAGATTGGCTTCCACAACTCTGCATATTGATTGGTTGTGATTTTCTGTAGTGGTCTCTGTTGCAAAGAGGAATTTTTTTGATGGGGGTTGAAAACTACACTTATCTGGGGGCATAGGACAAATGTTTATGGATTATTATTAGAGATTATGCTAATTTAATAAGTTAGTGGTTATAGATTCTCCTCCAATAACCATGACTTCACTAGCACTGAGTAGTTAGCTAGGTTTCCAGTACCAGGTATGGTCTCCTTCTTATTGAGTGGGTCTTAAGTCCAATTAGAGAGCTTTTGGCTACCACCAAGATGCCATTAGTGCATCTGTAGGGTTATTGTGCCATGTGGGTCATCGATGTGGTTTACTGATATCATAGGAGAGTAGGACTGTTGGTTGCCTCTCTCCTTTGGAAGCTCACATGGTGTCTTCTGGTCCCAAGAAAGCTAGTCTCCAGGGAAAGGGCATTCATGTCAATTCCAGATCAGGGGCCCTTGGGCCAGATTTCTGAAATGCACGGTGTCTTCAGCAATAGGTACTTACCTTCTGCTTACCGGAGGCAACCAAGCACAGTAACAATAGACTTTACGTCTTGGGAATCTCTTGGACAGCCCTGCCAAGCAACTCAGAGGACTTCTCATGTCTGGTACTGGGGTTTTTGTCAGGCTATCTTTGGCAAGGAGAGGATTTTTAAAGAAGACAATGGGTTTATCAATGCAAAAGTATCTGGCTAAGATAGATGTCACTCACCTTGATCCTTGTGCAGTCTTATGAACTCCATAGAGCAGTGGAAATGGAAGCCAAGTAATGAGATGCAGAAGCAGTAAATGCAGAAAGTGCATCCATCCTTCAGGTAAGGCTATATCCACATGAAATTCTGTTGCCGGGAGGTGACCAACAGGGATGCATACAAGCCTTTTGGCAACATTCTTTTTCTTAGTCGGGTTGCAGGTTCAGGCCTGTTTGTCTTGTTATATCCTATATCTTACATACCATGAAAATATGGAGGCTCCCTTTAATTTTCTCATTAAGCTTGTGAGAGCTCTTAAAAATCGGACTACTTGCTGCCTCTACCCCTTGACCATTGAGATCTAAACCTCCAGCGTCTTAGTCACTTTCCATTACTTTAACACATTGTCTGAGATACCATTCGGGTTCCTAATTTTAGAGGTTTGAGCCCATGGTCAATTGACCCCATTGATTTCTGCTTTGGTGAGGCAATACTCCATGGTGGGACACAGAAAAGTGTTCACCTCATGACAAAGATGTCAAGAAGAGGCTAGAGTCCCGATATATTTTTCAAGTCCCCCCCCTCTAATGACTGGAAGACCTCTCACTAGACTCCACATCTTAAAGTTTCCACCACCTACCAGAAACATTGTACCAGGGACCAACCTGTTAACATATGGCCTTCAGGAGACGTTCCAGATATATAACATCTACTCTCCAAATCTCCAGAACCTACAAGTGACCTTGAAAATTTGAGTTCTCCTTTCAGCAGAGAAACTAGATGTTCTGAAAATTAAACAAACAAACAAACAAACAAAAAAACATTCTTTGTGGGAAAGAAGGTTATCTCTAAGTAGCCCATGAGGGGCTGCAATGAAAACTCTACATTGGAAATTACCAGGTTTCTACTGAAGTGAGAAAAAGAATGGGTCTGAGACAAATCTTGGGATGTGGACTCACTCTGCAGAATCATAGAATGTTCTGTCTTAAAGAGATAAAGCCTCAGAAGATTGCATCTTGATCTTACAGAGATAAGAGACCATTCCTGAGGTGTGGCAACCCTGTAGGATGTTTTGTTTTAGCAAACGAGTTCTCTAGGACTAAAATTTCTTTCCTCCTTTACTGCCCTGTCCACCTCTAATGCTGGACTCAAGATCAGCCACAAGCAGAAAAATAGCATAGAAAAGCAAATCCACAGATCTAGAAATCACAAGAAAACCACCCACAGAGAGCCAGAACCTGCTCACAGGAGGTGCTGAGGGCTGGGTCACAGCAAGTCACAAAGAAGTTATCCCCTGAGTGGCCAGAGACATCAAAGTTCACAATTGCCACCAACCCTTCCCTTTCTTTACCAGAAACGTCTACTCCCACCACAAGGAATTCCTGAAGAGCATCATATGACTGGAGGCCCCATGATGTTTCACTAAAGACACTAGACTATAAATAAATGATAAAACATGAGAGAAAGGTCAGGCTCCAGGAAAACACTTCACATAAATCCTCTTGATCTTTGTTGCTCCATCTAGGAGACAATTAAGTGTAAAATACTGATCTTG
This sequence comes from Uromys caudimaculatus, assembly GCA_028551405.1. Classification (NCBI taxonomy): domain Eukaryota; kingdom Metazoa; phylum Chordata; class Mammalia; order Rodentia; family Muridae; genus Uromys; species Uromys caudimaculatus. Next base: position 84,759,323 of record CM052706.1, on the reverse strand, counting down.
AATGTACTCCAGCCAAAATTCACACAGCTTAAAGGCTTTCTGGAAGGGCCCTATTCTTTCAAAGGAAGTTGGTTAGTTATCACAGCACTGGTGGATGATCTTAAAGGAGCAGGGGTGGGGAAGCAGTTTAATGGACCAAATGAGCTATTCCAGGTGTATCTGAAAATTGGCGTCCAGTCTGTTGTAAAGTAAGTGTTGGTTCTATGACACAGTCATAGCAGGGAGCTATGGTAGTACTATAGGTTTGTTGTAATGAGAGGAGTTTTTCTTATATAATATACTTTTTTGTTGTTGTTTTGTTTTTCGATACAGGGTTTCTCTGTGTAGCCCTGGCTGTCCTGGAACTCACTCTGTAGACCAAGCTGGCCTCTAACTCAGAAATCCGCCTGCCTCTGCCTTCCAAGTGCTGGGATTAAAGGCGTGTGCCACCACTGCCCGGCTATATAATATACTTTATGAGGTCAGAGGAAGGAAACTTTCAGGCTGCAAAGCACAAATAAGTTTGAAGTCTGAGAAACAGAAAGAATTGCACATGCCCTTGGCCATTTCACTGAACTACTCACTCTCAGTGTTTCTTATCTATAAAATGGGGAGAATTGTAGGATCTATGTCAAAGAATATAATGAAGGTTCATTGTGCTAATGCATGTCACTTTCTTAGCCTTGAAAATATCAACTGTCCCAAAAATGTTAATTTTCCATCATTACCATAATCTCAACCACTATGATTACTTACCTAGGTGACAACAGTTTATTCACAAGGGAGTCACGGGAGGCAACCTGATTTATGAAAGAGTTTGCTCGATTTATGGAACAGGTAGGTTCATGGAAAGATAAGAGGGTCACTAGAAACTCATATTAAGGAGGATTTTGGACTTTGTTAGAAATAGAAGTTGACATTGAGTTTTGTGATAGGCAGGAATAGCATGCCACTGAGAGATCAATCTTTCATTCATGCGTTCAGTAACTATTCATGAGCACCTGCCATGTGCTAAGCTCTGTTCTGGGCAAAATCAACCCAAGCCCTCCTTTTATGAGCTTTACTGAGAAATGGGCAGGAGTTACAGAGTAGGTAAGTAGGAGTGAGATCTAAAATGTGTCTGTGATCTAGGAGTCTGTCTTTTAAGGTCTTTCCCACACAAAATCTAGAAACAGGATAAAAGAGGGTTCTGTAGACAAAGACTTGAGACCTTATGTGCTCCAAGAGGAAAAGTTAAATTTGTTTTAAAACAACCGGATCATATTTTGAGTAGCCCATTCCTGTGAGATCTAACCAGCTTCCTGGAGCATCAGTCTCTATGAGAGATGTTGTGGCCAATGACCTGGTCATTTCCCATAGCACTATCTTTGTGGCTAGTCTGTTTGCCTATTTGCAGGATTGTTTATTATGACAAAATACACAAAATATAAAATGTATCGTTTGAATTATTTTTAAATTCAGTTCAGTAGTATTAAGTACATCCACTTTGCTTACCACCTTTGTAAATTTCAAAGTCTCCATCACTGGTAGAAGTGGGACCCATGGTGGTACCATCATTCCCACCCACACCCACACTTAGGCTCTCTCAGAGAACTTCTAGCACTTTTCTTTCTACATAACACAGAGTGGTTTGAACACAAAGGTAAATAAAGCCCAGGCTGCTCTGCTGGGCCTTTCATCTGGTATATAGTTTGTGTGAAACTTGACATCTTTCACCTGCTTCTGACACATACTTCCCAGGGTATGCCTTAAACAGGCCCCACTTGGCTGACATCTGCCTTTCTGACCTGCCTGGCTCTGCAGGGCATCTGGGATTTGGCAGAAAGGGTGTTGTTAGGAAGCTGTTCCTGGCACAGAAAAGCAGGTCTGCTGCCTAACATAGCATGGGCCGAGGTGGGGTTCCTAGCACTTTCCCAAGGCCTTTGCTAATGCTCTGTGGGGTTCTTCAGGAAGTTACTCTCTGCTTCACTGTCAGGAACAAGAATAACAGAACCAGTTTCTATATAGTTCCTTGCTGGTGATTCATAGGACCCCAAACATTTTAGGTCTTCCAGATGCAAAGTAAGAATGGTTAACCCTATTTTAGGAAAATGGTCTGGATTTTGGTTGATGATAGCTCATGTTGACTTAGTTTTCAATAGATGCCAGCCATTATGCTAGATGACCTGGGCCAGATTATCAATAAATAGATCTCAGAGAAGTTTGCCAGGCACAGTGCTTGCAAAGCTCCTAAGGAGCCTGATAAACAGGAATCTTCTCAGGCCAAATGTATCTCTTAATGTGACCTATGTCTCCATCACAGGAAGCCGGACAAGCCTACAGGACTGGCCTAAGAAACTCTTTTAGCATATTTACTTAAGATTACATCTAGAGAAGAATCCAGGGGTGACCCTACTGTGCTCCCTCCCCATGGTGGCAAGCCCTTGTGCAGGTCTTCTCTCATATGTCCCCTGCAACAGCAGGAACTGGCAGTGATAAAGAGGCAAGTGAAGGAGACAGGGACCACCAAGAAGAGAGGGTCAGCCCTCCCCCTCTCCCTCCCATCTCTCCTCACTCTGTCAGAAAACATCCTTCTTCAGAGATGTGATCCTTCTGTTTTGAGTTCGGGACTGAGGCTCCTAAATCTCTGGTCATGAAAATACCTGGAGGAAATCTGGGATGAAATCAACTTCTCCTCTCCTCATATATTTAAGGAACCTTCAAGAAAGGGACCTTAGGAATATATGCATGGCTTTCTTCCCCAAGTAGTTTCCCAGTACTGTGTTATCATGACAGCTAAAAATACTCAGCCACCAAACATCAATCAAACCCCAACATACTCTTTGGTTGTATTAATGGAACACAGAACAGCAAAGAGATCTCTTCCTTCCTGTGGCTGATCACATCTGTAACAATTCTTGCTTCTCAGGTGTCACCATTCTTAGGTATTACCATTCAAGAGAAGTGTTGATACATAAAGAATCTGCCCTAGCTATGGTTACTATTGCTATGATAAAACACCACGACCAAAAGCAAGTAGGAGAGGAAAGGGTTTATTTGGCTTCCATTTCCATGTCATAGGCCATCACTGAAGGAAGTCAGAACAGGAACTGAAGCAGAGCAGGAACCTGAGGCAGGAGCTGATCCAGAGGCCAGGGAAGGGTGCTACTTACTGGCTTGCTCATCATGACCTGCTCACCCTGCTTTCTCATAGAACACAGGACTAACAGAGCTGGGATGGCACCACCCACAATGAGCTGCTCGCCTGCCCCCCATCAATCACTAATTAAGAAAATGCCTTTCAGCTGGATCTTATGAATGCTTCAATTCCTTGGTTGAGGTTCCCTCCTTTCAGATGACTCTAACTCATGTCAAGATGACATAAAACTAGCTTGCATAGAATCTTTGAAAGAACAAGGCATGTAGCTTCAGTAAAGAAAATTGTTACTGTCTTGGCATGGATAATTAGGCAAAGTCATGAAAGATGTCTTCAAATTCTCAGAGACTTGTCTCATGAAGCAGAACAGAAATGAGGTTAATGGATAGATTCTCCAGTCCAGTACTACTAAAAATGTCCCCAGCAGAACAGTCTGAGAACTGAACTGGGGGCACTAGGTTCATTTAAACAGCCACTAAATGATGACCTGGCATAAACACTGTAAATTCCAGTGCTGAGAAGTAGTTCGCAAAAATGATATCAAAGCACTATATATCACTTAGTTTTCTAGTCTTACAGATAAAACAGCACCCAGAGCAGGAAACACTTTCTACAAAATGATGACCCTCAGAAAACACAGCTGCTCGGAATTCCCAGTTGGAGTAGGGTGAGTAGAAATGGAGAAAGACAGACTGGGTTGGAGCTCTTAACAGGGAAGAGAAGAGGGTAACCGAAGGCAAAGAGATCATGAGGCATGTACATGGAAGACAGTTCCCAAGAGTTGGGGGTGGCGTTGATGGCCTCTAGAGGAGCTTTATGAGGAAAGTTCCCGCAATAAAGTGAAAAGACAACCCTCATTGAGGAATTTATAGCTCGCAAACAAAAGTCTGGGAACCTAATGGTGGAGAGTAGAGCTAACCATGGAGAGTAGGCACCTCGCTTTTATCAGCTACCCCAAGTCCCCAGGCACTTTCCCACCTTTGAATAACAAGAAGATGAAGTAGACACCCAGAAACTCCCTGTAGTTCTGCCACTAGGAGGAATTCCTTCTTACCTGATGTCTCCTGTATCTAGCAACAGAATAGAAACAAAACAGAAATGTAGGCACTGACCGCCACAAAAATTCAATGATGGCGTCTGTGGCTGTGATCAACCAGGGGCAGAGACAATGGGATCCCAAGACTGAACCTGACTTTTCTATGTGCTATCCCTGTAGGTAGGCCAACCTAAACATCTTAACTTACCAATGTAAATTCTCCAACAAACATCACAACAAGACCACAACTCAGTTCCTTCTCTGGTGATAGTAAACTACTCCCTACACTTGCCCCAGGTCTTACTCTTCAGTTTGGGGAGAGATGGGCACAATACACTCAACTCATGGATTTAATACTTTCAATTGTAAAACAAGAGGTGGGGTATGTACAGTAAAATTCTGGAGTTGGACTGCCAGAATTTGAAGTCTACAGCATCATTTGCTGAAGACTAACTTGGCAAACTACTTGACTTTTCTAAACCCCCAACTTCTTCATCTACAAAAGAATAGAATGATCTTTATAATACCTAACTCACAACTGTTATGCAAATTAAATAATACAACACCAGTACACAATTTAATGCAATGTCTGTCACATGGGAAACTAAAATATGTTAACTAGTATCATGTGGGTTTAGGATTTAAGAGACAACAGGAGCCTAGGCCCCAACTCTGCACGATGCATGGCTGCAGAAGCAGGTGCTGTGCATGTATCCAGTTGAGTTAAGGGTTTCCCTCCCATTTTGTGTTTTTTATCTCAGACACAACCTCAGGTTATGGCAAAGTAAACTCAATTGTTGCTGGTTTTGCTTTCCTGATTTTTTAAAGATAACTTCATTTAATGTTGGTTTTATTTAGTAATAACCATAAGAATGACTAGTTTAGCCCCTCCTTCAAATAATTAAAAGAAAGCAAACACAAGAGATAAAAATGAAACTTTGAACTTCTGCAAAGAGGCAAGGCCATTGTTTAAGCATCCAAACTTCTTTTTAAATGTGTACTAGTGTTTTACGTACATGTATGTCTCTGCATCAAGTATGTGCCTGGTACCCACAGAGTCTAGAAGAGAGCATCAGATCCCCTGGAACTCAAGTTGCAGATGGTTGAGAGGTGCCATGTTAGTGCTAGGAATTGAGCCTGAGTCCTCTAGGGAAACAGCCAGTGCTCTTAGCCACTGAACTATCTCTCCAGACCCAAAGGATCTACACTTAGTAACAAAGCAAGATGAACATTTGATCCAGTCATTTTCACATGATTCCAGGAAATTTACTAAGAATTTTCACAAAGATACATGAAAGTGATTTGTTCAGAATATACATCTGCATCTGGTTTGTACAGTTTTTGTTTCCTTAATAGTACACATCTGTGGTGCCAGATATGCAGATGTGTGCTCTATTGACTGAGCATGAACTTCAAAAACTAAGAATATTCCCATAAATCTTTCATACCCTACTTTGGTTACCTCTATTGACTACATAGCTTACAAAATCAGTACTGAATCCATGGCATTTCCATGCCACAAGGTCAAAATAAGGCTGCTACTAAGTGCTGGATGAGATGAAAATGTCCTTCCATCCCATAAGATGAAGCCAGGCTAGCTCTAGGCCATGTAGGAGACCACAGATGGAGAGGTGGTCTCATCTTATATACACAATAGTGATGAAGGCCTGAAGGGCCAGAAAGTGACCTTGCCTTAGAAGGTAAATCCTAAATTGGTCTTGAAGTTGATACCTGTAATTCTAACACTCAGGAGACTTAGGCAGGAGGACTGTCACAAGTTCAAGGCCAACTTGAAATACATAGTAAGTTCCAGGCTAGCCTGTGCTACATGGTGATACCCTATCTCAATTTTAAAAGTAATAAAGTGGAGAGGTCTGCCTGATTCACACAGAATCTGTACATTTTCTTAGGTCTGGTCTTCTTCCAAATTTACTGGGGACTCTGAGACAAGACCCTGAGGTTTTTAATCATTTAATCATTAAGTTATCTTTACTGACAGCCTAGATGCAGACACCACACACATGGGGAAACAAACACAGGCTGGGCCAGAGAGGAGAGACAGAGTACATAAAGAGCCCAAGAAAAACTGTGAAAGGCAGAAACACAGTAGTTGTATTCAGCAACCAGCCCAATACTGTGGCTTCTTTGTATTATGAGAGGTTCCTTCAGCTTCTGCTCATCTCCTTCCTCCTCAGAACCCAATTCCTGGGAAAGTAACTTGGTTACTATTCATTTACAAACCAAATCCATGTTGCACACGTGACAACCAGCATCTACAGTACCACACACTACAAGAGGCAAATTTTCCCATCAAAAATGTATCAATTTTTTAACGGTATCACACCTGCATATGATTACCTGCATTGTCATTACATTTACCTCATATCCTTCTCTTGTCCCATTCAAGACAAGTCCCTTCTGTCATGTAGCCCCTGCTCCTGTCTCTCTTCAGACCTGGTGCAGTTAATCACAGTTGCTGTGCATTCATAATTGTAACAGCCATGTTATATCCAGACTAGAGTACTCAACCATACTCTGCCCCCTTTCCTTCATATTCTATAAAAGGATAACACAGATAACCCACCTGAAGCCATGAGTAGCCAGATATTCTTCAGGATTCATCTAGTTATGGATTCCCACTTTGACCATTGCCCACTGCCAAAAGAGCCTTCTCTGACCAAGGCTGAGAGATGCACCCTTCCATGAGTATGAGCCCAAGTTCAAACCAGACAAAATCCCAGCATGGAGAAAGAGAAGTGGACACAAAGTCCTACCTTTAACCTAGAAGCTATTTGCTACTTGCTGGGGAAGAGAAAATCTGTTTCCTTCAATGGAGTGACACTGGATAGATCAACCACACTCCAGGGCAAGTCCCAACCCAGCTATAGTTAACCAACGCAGAACAGACTCCATGGTCGGTTGGTTGGTTTGTTATGTTTTCTTCTGTTTTGTTCTGTGAGTGTGTATGTTGTTTGTTTCTTGTTTGGGGTGTTATCTTACTAGTTTGACTATTTTGATTTTTTTTTTTGTTTTTGTTTGGGTAGGGTATTTTTTTTAAAGAGGAGAGAGAGAGGATACAGCTGGATGAGTAGAAAGGTAAAATGATCTGAGATGAGTTGGGAGAGGGAAAAGAACATAACTCAAGTATATTGTATCAAAAATAAAACATAATTTAAACAAAAATATGTATTTAGAAGACAATTTAACTACAATGTCTGTTTGGCAAACATTTCCCTATAGGGCCTATGACCTCCCTTTTGCTCCCGACCTCCAGTCCTAAGATTTTGACCAGTTATAGAGTCCCAGGAGTGGAGCTGGCCTCAAACTTCGTCAGGAAGTAGTTTTATCTCCCAGAACATCGATGTTACCATTGCACTAGTGAACATATCCTGCTGGGCAGCTCAGTATGGGAGCATGTGGCCTTACAACTGGGGAGAACTCTGCTTTGATGCTTCTTTTAGGAGTGGTTGTATTCAAGGAGAATTTATAGTCGCTCCCATTGTTCACCACTGCTTCTGCCAGGCTAGAGGATTTGTGAATTCTCCTGTCTCCACCTTCCATCTGACAATAGAGCCTGGAATTACAGACACACACTATCATATTTGGCTTTACATTTGGCCCTCACATTTGTGTGGAAAGCACTTTACCAACTAAGCCATCGTACTGTCCCATGTCTTGAGTTTTATTGGGCAAATAGGGTATCTCATCATTTTTTTCAATTGTCATTCATAAAGAATATAAATCCTGTGAGGGACAAAACTTTAATTCCTTGATACAAGATCTAGTCTAGTACCTTGCACGTAGTGAAAATTCAATGACTATTTGCTCAGTAAATTATTTTTAAATGAGGAGTAAATGAGAAAAAATTTAATTGTGTTTTCTCTACACTTTAGAACTTCGTCAGCAAGCTGTGGGTGATTCTACCCACTTATAATGCCTACACAGTGCCAGATAATTGACTGGCACTCAATCAATATTTTCTCAGTGTAAGAGCTGAATGAATAAACAAGTAATATAGATTTGACATTTGGGGGTATATCAATCTGATCACATGGCCAAATCTGCTGCTGTAGGAAGTACCATATGTTAAACAGCTCAGTTCCAGCTTACTGGTAAATAATGCCATTTTTATCTCAACTACAGTAAATAATGGCCCCCAAGCCCACAGTAACAATAAACCTCTGTCACTACCAAGCTAACAATCCTACAGTACTCATTAAAACTTGCTGTCCCCAAATAATAGAATCATGTAATTCTTATATATCACTTTAGTAGTGACTTCGCAGAGCCAGCTGGAGCCAGACAAGGGTTGGGAGGCCACTGCGGCCAGCCCATGTGCCCAATCTCCTGGCACTGACTATGGAGCTGTACTCTTCAACTCTCACCAGGAAATGCTATAAGTGTGTCAGGAGACACAGTGACAACACTTGGCACACACGCCATGAGAAATGTCAACAGAAACACCCAATGAGGCCCCGGCAGGTCTGGGGCACAGGCACAGGAGAGTGGGATTCCCACCAATTTTTCTCATGCTGCTGACCACTCACTTCTTTTTTTAAAAAATCCCATTGTTCCAGAATTGCAGGCTCTGTGTGTTAGAAACTGAAAACCATACTTTCTAAGTATGTATTTAATTCTATTTAACTTGGGCAATTGTGTGAATGATTGCATTGTTATTAGAAACATATTTTAACATTTTAATGACTATGAAAGAGATTTATAGCTATTACAGACTTGCTAATCCTCAGTAAGTATGGTTTTAATTGGGTTAGCATCATATATACAATACTTGTCTTATTGATTGTGGGGTGAATTTGAGCCTTCACAGAAAGCCTCATGTTTGGTTTCATTTCCTTGGAGTTCTTTGAGTGACATGTAAAGACTGGAGATTAAAACAGGGGATCTTTTCACCCTGCATGGGGAACTAACGCCTGAGAATAAGACTGAGTGCAGCAAGCCCAAGCAACAACGGGTATCCCAGCATTATTGAGAAGATTCTGGATGGAGGACCAGGAGATCAAAATCTACATCTGCTTCTACTACCAATTATCCCCATGGCCCTGTCCAAGTCACTTAACCTTTCTTAGTCATGGTTTCCTCGTTGCCAAGTGAGAAGAATCACATGTAAGCAGATCTCACATTTTCTCTGGTAGGAAATCTGATCTGTGAGTGTGTGGGACATGCTGTGACAAACATACAGTATGGCAGTGTAGGGCTGAGGAAAGCTAGTCTGGGTTCTGCATTCATCAGAATCACCATGGGCATAGCATTTAACCTCCAATGCTCAGTTTTCTCATTTGTACATTATGGATGATGTTGATAACGGTGATGATGGTGATTATGATTATGTGGATAGCAGTGATGATGGTGGTGGTGGTGATGAGGATGCCAAACTTTTAAAAATTGGCAAGTATAATGACATGTAAAAATGTTCACACAGAACCTAGTACTAATCATCACAAAAAACTCCTCTGTCCACAGTTCAATCCATTAGGTATGCACATTCTTTTGTAAGATGAAATTCTAGACAGTTGGGAAACTTCAGAACTGCAGTTATCCTGTTCTGACAGGGCACACAGGCCTATACTGCCATGTGCCCCTCCATTCCAAGGCATGGGCCCCCGTTTCACACTCTTTCAATTGCTGCTTGATCTAAAGTCCTTGACAAACTTCCAATTAAAATGTTCAGCATGACAGGCGGCTGGAGAGAAATGTCACCAAACTCGGGGACACAGAAAGAGACTGTGTTTGAATTGTGTACGGCTCTTTCAAGAGCAAAGTGGTAGAAAAAGGTTTGGGTCAGCAGAAATTTCTTTAGGAGCCAGTAGCTTTCGAAAGAAGAAAACAGCTGCCTGGGAGTGACTTTCATTCCTGAGCATGTAGCTCTCACTGTTGGCACTGGGTAAAATGTGACCTGCCTGAGTGCAGGGGTGCCCACCCGCAACCAATGATAGCTTCATCGCTCATCCTTCACTCCACAAAGACTTCAAACCTCATAGGAAACCAATTTCCACAGACTCACAAGAAAACACAAACAAACAAAACCATGATGCAAGCACAGCGGAAGGGAGACTCAAACAAGAAGGGACAGCAGCCAGAGACCAGTAGGGCACCAAGAGCATGTGTGGCTTTTCTTGACTAAACAGTGACACTTCCCACTCCCGTATCACACACACACACACACACACACACACACACACACACCACACACACACACACACACACACACACACACACACACTCACACACCCTCTCCAACATTTCCTCCCCCCACTAGAGACAAGGTACAGAGAGATTAGCTACAAAAACCAGGTAGGCTTGTAAAGCAGCCTGAGAATTAAATATACTCAAGAATGTTTTGACCAAGCCACTGACCCATTTCCCACCCTGCAAAGCCCAGGGAAGGCGGAGGGGGTAGAAAGAAAAATAAAGCACCAGGGGCAAACAAAACCAAATTATTAAGTTCTTTTCATTAAATAAACAGGCTCCATCTGACGGGGCCTTTCCCTGGAGTCCTGGGATGCCATCAGTCCTGGGAATGACTTGAGGGAAAAGAGAAAAAAAAATACAGCAACAAAGAGGCCTTGGTCTGGACTGGAGTGAGAGAGGCCACAGAGCCGGTCCACCCAGTGACAACGATGGAGGAGCTGTGACACAGACAGAGAGTGGAGCAGTGAGTGTGGCCTTGGGGTGGACCAGGAGGTGGAACGGAGAATCAATACTTTATACTGTGCCTTTCAACCCTAGGTACACATACTTCTGACAGAAAACAGCCAGATATGAATGCCCAGACTCAGTCTCCAGTGACTACAGTCTAGTCCCTACTGTCTCTGGTCCCCTTAAACGACTGTGACCAAATCCTTCGCTTTCCCCTCTGCTTCGTTCTTCCCTTACACATCCTCACCTCCATGCCAGTCAAGCAGCCCCCTGTCTTTCTTCTGGTCCCTTGAACCAGCCGGTTGCCTATTACTTGCCTTCCAAAGCTGGCTTCCCATCTACAAACCCATGACCAGTAGCTGAAGCCAGCACTCTGTCAACCACTGATGTAAGCATGGTTACTCTTCTTAGCCCCTCTGCAACCAGCCCTTGCTATGCTGTGTCACCTGCCACAATCCCAGGAGCATTACTGTGCAACAGGGAGAAAAACCCAACCAGATCATGTCCTACTTAAAGACAGTCACCAACTCATTTGCTGCCTTTGCGGGGTACACGGGACCCTTCACAGGCAATCCCCTACCTTTCTCTTCAGCCTTATTTCCCATCTTTTATTGCCAAAGACCCTCACACCACCATTGCTTTTGTCCCTCCCTTACCTGGCTTCCTTACCCTGGCCCATGACTCTTGGTGTGTCCTGCTGTTCTTCCAGCCTGGAAGTCTGTTGCTACATCTCATCTCACATGGCACACTCCTCATTCATCTTTCAAGGCCCACTTGTATGAAGACTTCTGCTTCATGAGGCACGACTTCATGAGGCACGACTCCACAAGCCACAGTGAACTTCCTCCCCTCGGATCTCAGACATTACTCTCAGTATGAGTCCTCTCTGTGGCTCTACCACCAGTAGAATGAGATTTCCTCTGGCCTTTCCCTTGAGTTTCATTCATGTTCGCTTCACCGTGGCACCTATAGAGGAACTCCTTAAACGTTTTACTTAGTGAATGAACAGAGCAGCCAGAACAGCAGATATGGTTGGGCAAGTGGGCAGCGCAGATTTGAGCAAATGACTGCCCTCCGAGTCTCAGTTCATCACCATGTAATGAAGGGCCTAGTAGAGGCGCTCTCAAAGTTGTTTCTCAGCTCCAGCTTTCTAGGGTTTTATGCGATTTAGCTGAGAGACACTGGTGGACTACAGTTTTCTGTCTGAGAACCGAAGCAGTGCGCTGTAAATAACATAAGGCAGCCAAGAGCCTTCTGTAAACACAGAGGCTTGGGGCACTCAAGAACAGGCAGGTTTATGCAGAGGTAAACCAGATGTTTTCACTAAGAGTATAGCCATGTACAGTATCCAAGCATCATATTCGACCTTGTAACCTGATATGCCAGCAGAAATCCAGTCCCAATCCTTAAGGAGAGTCAAATTGATGAAAGGGCTCAGGGAGAAACAGCAACTGCTCAAAAGCAGGTGGGAAAATGAGCAAGTGAGGCAAGCAGCCAGAGGCTTCCCAAACACTGCAGTCTGTCAGCCCCAGCCTTCTCTTCCAGGACACAACACCCTGACACAACCACAGCCCTTCACTTTAGCCAGACTGCTCTACACACACCCCCAACTCCGCTCCTGTTATGCAAGCCAGCCCCCACATTCCTGTCTGTCCTATTTCTCTTCCTTGGAAGACTGCACGCTCCCCCCCCACACACACATAACCACACACTGTACATTCTTAGTGCCCACCCCGAGGTTCACTCCTTAACAACCCCAAGTCCAAGGAATCAATCTCTTTCCTCCTCCTCGGTCTGGCTTGAGTATCCTGGTTACTACTATGTAGCATAACAGTGCCTGAAAACTAGAGACAATAAAGGTTTCTCAGGGTTGATACGAAGCATGTTAAGAACTAAATGAAACCCATTGGTTTGAAAACCCCTGCACTTAATATAGTAAAGGACTCAGATGACCCAATGTGACAGATACGTGGATGGCCAGGATATGTTCAAGGGTGTGGCTGCTGGATTTGGTGGTTGAAGGAATGATTTCCTGTGTACTTGAACACCCCACAAACTTCTGAATGGAGACCGAAGGTCCTTCCTCCCGCCCCAAGATACACACAGCACTTTGCCCATAAATGCACCTTGGATTTTTATTGATTGTTCTGAATAGAGTCAGAATTGTCTCTTAACGAAAATGAGAAGGGGTGCATGAGCCAAAGAAGCCTCTGCAAAGGACAAGGCTCTGTGAAGAGGAAGTGTCTTGGCAAGGACAACTTGAGAGCCTGGTGTGGGGCTGCCAGAGAAATAATGAAAGAGACTTCAGACAAGGAAGCAAGTAAAATTCCAAGGCTCCAAAGAGCAAGTGCAAAAGGGAAGGTGGGCAGGATGAATAATAGCTTCAAATAAACGCTGAGGTCTAGTTAAGAATGGAAACAATTAGTGTGGACGGTGTCGGGTCACAAGCACTAGACACCGAGCGAGCGCATTTGGTTTTGGAGCCATTTTTCTATGAGGGGAAAATCGTAATGGGAACAAAAGCAAGTTTTGTCAGAAAATATCCATGTAGTCACTGGACTAGGGCAAAGCTTCTATCCAGAGATGCTGTGATTACAAATGAGATTAGCTGAAACAAGTAATTTTCTTCCCGTGGCTTGATTTAAAAAAATGTTACGAAGGAGGGAGGGAGAAGAGGGAAATAAGAGAGACAAGCACCAAGAGAGGCCACCTTCCTTTCCACTCTGGATGAAGGCCAGGAGGATATACCCTCCATTCTCTTAACTCCTTCCCAGAACCCTGCTCTTGGTAGATATGTAGCAAAACACAACCAATTAGCTGAGTTGCGATTTATGAAAAACAGAGTTGTGTAAGGGATAAAACCTAAAGGAAGTGGCTCTCAAAACCTGTTGGGTTGCCTGCCTCCCTTTCGCTCCCCTCCTTTCAGGAAAACAACAGATTTCACTTTAATGAGATTATCTTGTCTTCTTTCTTGGCAGCTCTGGCATTTGTGGGAAGACCATATCACCAGCGTGGATTAATGCTCCCTTCCTGTGCGTCCCAAGAGCTGTTTTACTTCATCAGGAGAACAATACTAGTCTATCTTCACCGCTTGTTTGCAACAGGAGAAGGAAAGAGAATCAAGCAAGAGGAGCTAGGGTTTTCTTTCTGCCAATGCTTTTAACCCCATGAAAATAGATTAGTAGGAACATCAAAGACAGACTTAAACGAGGGGCGTGTGGGTTATGTCAGAGAAACTTCAGCTATACAAAAAAGAAGAAAGAAAATTACTTTTGTGAGGAAACATTGTGCCTGGACATAGTAGAAGCATATTCTGTATCTGTTCTGTAGAAAGATGGGTACCTGGATGGATGAGTGGGTGGGTAATTTGGGTAGGCATGTACATGGACCAAAGACTAAGTGGATGTATGAGCAGGTGGCTGGGTTTGTGGGTAAGTGGATGCAGGTGGGTATCCATTTGGAAGAGGGGATAAGTTGATGGACAGATGACTAGGTCTGTGGAAAGTCTACCTCTAGGACTGAAGTCGGTCACTGCTCTTTTCCACATAACACTTTTATTAATTCTTGGGGGAGTCACATCATGCACCCCGATCACAATCCCTTCCTAGGTCTTCCATGTCTGTCAGCCTCCTGTTACCTCCTCCCTCAAAAAGAAGTAAATAATAAATAAATAATTAAATAAATAAAAAACAAGTCTAACAAGTCCAATTTGTGTTATCTATATACTCATTGGAGCAAGATCAAACTCTTAGACCTGCCCCTTAAATAGAACTGAGACTTTCCCCTCTTGCATTTCCACCAGAAGCATCAGTTGTGAAGAGTTACTCCTTAACATCTCCATCACACATTTTTAGGAAAAAAAATTTAACTTTTTATTGATTCTTTGTGAATTTCTTTTTTTTTTCTTTTTTTTTTTTTTTGGTTTTTCAAAACAGGGTTTCTCTGTGTAGCCCTGGCTGTCCTGGAACTCACTCTGAAGACCAGGCTGGCCTCAAACTCAGAAATCCACCTGCCTCTGCCTCCCAAGTGCTGGGATTAAAGGCGTGTGCCACCACTGCCCAGCCTTTGTGAATTTCTTATCATGCACCTCAATCTTCCCATCCCTTTGTGTATGCCCTTTGCCTTTGCATCACCCCAAAAGAAAATATAAATAAATAAATAAATTCTTGTCATGGGAGGCACAGTGTCTCGCATGTGTCACACTATTTGTGTCCAAATATCTTTACTTGCAAGTATTAAACACAATGAGTTATTGGTCTGGTTCCAGGCCTCTGGCTTCTGCTACACTATCAGTACTGGATCCTCACAGACTCCTCTCAAATATCCTGTTGTTGCCCTGTGTCATGGAGATTCTGCAGCTTTGGGTCTGTAGAACTGGCCTGTAGAGGAGGTTCTGATGCTAAGATCCTGCTCCCCAACTGGTTCTTGATCTGTCAGTAAAGAAAGCCATGAGTCAATTGCTGGGCAGAAGGGATAGGTGGGGCTTCTAGGGCCCTGGAGGTAAGCAGAGAGATGTAAGGGAGGAGAGTTTCACCATGCTTCTGATGGAGAAGGGTCAAAGAGCCATGTGAGTTCTCAAAACAGAATGGCCACACAGGCCACTCCTACAGGCAGGTGGTCAGGGGTATTTAGCAGAGGCTAGATGGGACTAGCCACTAAAGTTTAGGGAAGGTGGGAGGTGCAAAGCTAAAAGTAATGATAAGGGCACAGTTTTCCAGGTGGGAGATAGTAGTGCCCAGCAATTGTGCCAAGAAGGCAAGTTGAAAACCAACACTCTGTGTGTGTCTTTTATCCTTGGATTTAAAGAAAGCTGGGCAGGTGCTGGTAATGGGGCCAGATCCCAGAGCAAAGGCAGGTTATAAGAAAAGTTAGGCCCCTAGCACACTTGGAGCCAGAAACAGAAATAGGACTGAAATTGCATGCTTGGCCAAACCCCACCTGGCTGCATTCTTTCCCCTAAGAAACGGTTGACCTTGGCCTGGCCCCAGGGCCAGATGCACAATGTTCCAAGAACTAGCTAATAACAAAAATATTTGTGCAACTGCCTTGTGACTAACTTAGAACATTCTGTACTTCCCCATAACGCAAATTCTTTCCGTTCCCCACCCCTTGCTTTGTGGTTTTTTCCTTTAAATACCCCTGACTTCAGCTGCTCGGGGTCGAACTCCTCTGCCTCTGCGTAAGTTACGAGCTTGACCCCAGGGCACTGGTCCCCCGAATAAACCTCCTGTGATTGCAGAAAAAAAAAAAAAAACCTATATGCTACACTAGCCCTTTCATGTGCCCTAGGAGTTCATAGATTGAGTTGATGTTGGGATGGGACAACTCAAAGCCCTGGATCTGGGCCTGAGTGGTAGCTCAGTTGGTCAGTCTGAAAGCTCTTCCACACCCATATCACCAGAGCAAGCTCTCCAGCACCGCCCAAGCTAGGGCTAGCTCACCTACATGTCACAGCCAGCAAGGGACAGGGCCAGCTCACCATGCCACCAGAGCCAGTGGTAGAGCTAACCTTGCACTCCCTGGATGAAGTACAGGGCCCACTCTCCTGAATGCTGCAGCCATTGAAGAGTGGGGCCTGCTCTCCCAAGTATCATAGCCAGTGAGGATCAGGGCTTGCTCTGCACATCCCTTAGACATCTACATGATCCCATGCAGCAGCCCAAACCAGGGAAGCCCGCATGGCCTTTGGTGGCTAGAGTTGCATGGTGGCTGATAGGTCTCTGCTCTTTCACACTTTTTAAGAGTTATTTTTGGAGGCTTTCTGTCTAGGCTGCTTCTTTGGCGTAGGCTGTATGGGGCTGGGATTGTCACAGAAGTCTGTCCCTCTCAACTGTGCATCTGCAGTCATCAATATCACAGCAAAAGTAGCTTTCTTGTTCCTCACAGTCAACAGGAGCACAGATCGTGGGTCTCTACACAGTTTCTGGCAACAGCACAGACCACAAACATGGTCCCTGATGCAGCAGGACCCTAGACCTAGACATGGCCCTTGGAGATTGTCCAGACCATTGTCCAAACATCAACATGGCCTCAGGTGGCAGCCTAGGCTACCCACATCAACATGGCACCATGGTGACATGGCAGCATGACCCACAGACATCAACACAGCTTCAGGCTGCAGCACAGACCATGGGCATCCACATGGCCCTTGGTGGTAACACAGGCTATGGACATCAACACAGGCCCCAGCTGCAGGAGGACCATGGACCCAGACATGGCTCTCGGCAGTAGCACAGGCCCATAGGTCATCATGGCCTCAAGTGGCCGTGCACATCACATCAATATGCACTCCTCCCAACCCTCCAGGTGTCAGCATGACTGTGGACATAGCTTCAGGCTGTCACACAGACCACAGAAGTCTGCATGGCCTTGGATGATAACATGTATCACAAAGGTCACTGGCTCTTCCAACCACTTGCCCGACCCTGGGTAGGTTACTTTCTTAAAGGTAAATGATCATTAAGTGTTGGGTTAAATGGGGTCCCGAGTCCACCCCAGGGCTCAGGCCACTGGGGGAGGAGAGATGCAGGAAGTTTGACTACGCTCACCCCATGGTACAGCAGGGTAGGTTTCGGGCTGTGAGAAGCTGAGAGATACTGCCTGGGGGTGGGGGAGTGCATCCTGGGGTCCCAGGGACTACACAGAGCCAGCTCATTGGTCTTGGCCCTGCAACAAAAAGACCAAGACCCTCTGCGTCTCAGGCTCTTGGGCATCCCCAGTGGAAGAGCTGAGAATGGAGTCCATGGGCTGGATCTAGCCTGGGATGAGGGGAAAAGGCAGGGAGGAACCCGGCTTGATCCCACAGGGGACTGAGTCCTTGGCTTGTCAGCAGGCGGCTTGTTTTTGTAGAGGCTGTGACTGGGAGCTCTGAGAGGCCTTCTGAGGGAGACAAGACGAAGCTCTTTAGATGAAGGCCTATTCCATTGTTCCCCACGACGGATCCTGATGAAAAGGAGCAGTCCATAGTTTTTATGTGTTTATTGTCATGGCGGAGAGTGTACCCCACTTTCTCAGGGCGGGCCTGAGATTAAATACCTTTTGCAAGGAGGACTGTCTGGGAAGGGGAGTTTATTGGCTAAGCCTCTAGGTACCTCATTAAAATGGAGATGTCTTGAGGCTATGTGACCACATGTCCTCTACCTGTGGAGGGGCTTTGGGCATTGCCCTTAGGTGACTGATGGTCAAGACCTATGGAGAGCTGCGGCCTCCTGTCAGGAGCCTGAGGCCCAGGAGCATGGCAAACACCTACTGTCCCTTGCACAGTTATCCCCTGCTGGGGATCCCCTGCTAGGTCACCAGGGTTTTAAACCTTAGCTCAACCAGAAACCAGGCTGCCTTTCAGGGTCCTACAATTAAGAGGAAAAAAAGAATGATTTCAAATAACTGTTATTCTGGGATATGGAGAAAAGCAGTATTTGATTACATTTTGATGTCTACTGTTAAGGGAATGTATGTGAATATCCATAAATATGTTTCTCATCTTTGCGTGTGTAACATCACTTAAAATTTTTACCCTATTTTTTTCTGAAAAGAAAAAGAACTCATTTGTACTAAAATGAGTTTTAAGTATAATCTATAAATTTATAACTATTACTGCTACAAATATAAAATTGTTGATTTCATATATTATTAGGAAGCCATAAAGTAGCAAAACTTTGTGAAACATGTGGAAGAATGTTTATGGTGAAGGAAATTCCAACATTATATGTGTATTTCCTCTATAAGGATCGTGTGTAAATGCTGAAGCTGTAAAATATAAATAGTAATTACAGTTTTCTAAGTGATTGCAATTAGAGGTATATAGAAGTATGTTTGCATGCCAAGAGGCTGAAAAGATTTGAAAACGAGAGCATTATGGATGACATTTTAGCCTATGAAATCATTTTAAATAAAAAATGTACTTAATGTATATATGTAATGATATTATCAATAAAATACATAAATGAGGAAAAACTTTTTAAATGACTTTCAGTGCTGACCCAAGGAACTGCTGCGATACCTCAGCCCTGAGCTGCTGAGCCACTGGGAAAGCCAGTGAGATGCTGGGAAAAGCCCAATTCTCTCCCTTCCCTTTTTATTTTTCCCCATCTTCTCCATGTCCTTTGCCCCAGACCACATAGCTGTAGCTGCTTCCAACCTTTTGCTCTCTGAGCTTGCTCTGCTTCATCTTTATAGCCTCTAATATTTCCACCTAAAAATATATATTGAACACATTACTTTCCTCTTGCTGTGTACAAACTCCCAGAAACTTGCCAGTATAAGGTGGCATGCTTATTATCTGACCGTTTCTATGTGCCAAGGTCTGGGGCATAGCTTAGCTCAGTCACCTGTTCAACTCTCAGAGCCTGCTGTCAGATGCCAGCAGGGCTGTATCCTCAGCAGGAGGCTCCACTGAGGAGGAACCCTCTTCCAGCTCATTCGGCTACATTCTGATCATCTCTCCCATGCAGCTCTGTGATAAGGCTCTTCCATTCTCAGTGTCTGTTAGCCAGAAGGCACCTTTAGCTCTCTGCCACCCACTGTCTCCACAGACAGTTTGCATCATGTGTTTCTCTGGTATCTGTAGTTGTGTTGTCTTACAATAAGACAAGTTTTAAATAAAATAAGAAAATCATAGGTGCAACATTCTACCTTTGTTGTCTTCCATCAACTAGAAACAAGATACAGTCCCACCCATGCAAAAGGGATAGAGATGACACAGGGTATGACACCAGGGTACTTACCATGGGGCCTTCTTAAAATCCTGTCTCCTAAACTGAGTCTCCCTTGCCAAAAGCACACTTTGACCTAAACCTCTCCTACTTGAAGGCATACAAATCTGTATTGGCTTCATAGAGGCAATGAAAGGAAGTGGTGTTCCCTTCCACTTATGAAGCCAAAAGGAGTTTCCTTCATGCCCCTGGATGATTTCTTCTTCATCCCTTCCTCTCTCCATCTGACCCTCTGCACTCTTTGACCTGCTCAGTTCCCATTGGGCCTTGGTTTCACTTCCTTAAGAAAAGCTTTTCTAATCCCCAGAGTGAGCTATCATATACTACTTAAATAACCAGGGAGCCATTCTGAGCAGCAAGGTCTGTGAGAGAAAGAAACTCTCCCTTTTGTTCTCTGTTGGGTCCCCGTGCTTGCTTTGTTCAGCAGACAAGTCTTGAATGAGTTGTAAGTGGATGAAGTGTAAGCAGTTCTTGTGAATGCTAAGACATCAGAAGTTAGCAGTCTCCTGTCCCTTCTCTTCAAGGGTATCACCAGGGTCTTTCTTCTCCCTTCCTTTCCCATCTACAGCTCCTGGCATGCTTAAGGTTTTGTTGAGATGTTCTTGCAACTTGGCATAGAACCATATTACCTCTTGGTTGTCTTCCTCCTCACTCCTCTGCTCATTGTTTGCATCTCTCTAGTGTGTCTTCCTCATTTGCAATTTCCACTTTACCTCCTTCCAGAGAGGTCCACAGCCTACACATTAGCAGTGAGCTCTTTCTTTCTTTCTTTCTTTCTTTCTTTCTTTGTTTATTTTTTATTAATCATTTTATTCATTTACATTTCAAATGATATCCCCCTCCCTCTACAGCCCAGCCTAATCTAAAGAATTACTTTTATGTTTCTTTGTTTGTTTTTGGAAACAAGGTCTTGCTATGTAGCCTAAAACGACCTTAAACTTTCAGTCCTCCTGCCTCCACCTTCAGAGTGCTGGAATTACAAATATACAT
Source organism: Uromys caudimaculatus (assembly GCA_028551405.1). NCBI lineage: Eukaryota > Metazoa > Chordata > Mammalia > Rodentia > Muridae > Uromys > Uromys caudimaculatus. The sequence goes on along the minus strand of CM052706.1, from coordinate 84,738,814 downwards.
CACCACACATCTACCTCTCAGATGGAGAACCCATAGATATGTAGTACCCACTGTGCATCTCCTATGTGCACTTGAACAAACGATCCCCTATGGCCACACGACAGTAGTCACTTAGTTGTCTTCTACAACTGAGTTCTGAATACATTCCTCTAGTGTACTTCCCTTCTCCTAACTTCCTTTTTTCTTCTTATGATTACAGTCTTGTTATTTTATTTTTCCAAGACGGACTTTTTCTGTCCCATGAAGCCTGCTTTCTAACAGTGCTTTGGTGAAAGTTGTGAGGCCGCTCCAGTCGGGCTTCAAGAAATGGATTCCCGAGAAACCCCCCTGGATCCCAAAAGCGGGCGCCTGTGGCAGGAAACTTCTGCCTGGGACAGTAGGATTCCATAGACAGGCAGCTCCGGGAGACAATCCTCTCTCTCCCAGGAATGCAGAAAAGCTCATAGCAGGGGCAACGCGTC
>CM052706.1:84722294-84737853 GCA_028551405.1 Uromys caudimaculatus | reverse complement strand
CTATTGACCCATGATTTGGACTACATATGAGGCAGAAGAATCACCTCGATGGCCACCAGGGAGAAAGGAGAGGACTTTGGGCCTGAGGGTGCTAGGGGCGCCAGTAAAAGGGAATGTCAAGGTGGGAATATGGGAATGGGTGGGCGGGTAGGTGGGAGGAGGAATTCCCTCACAGAGGCAGGGAGGGGGAGGGGACACGGGGTTTCCAAAGAAAAGGGGAATCATCGGAAATGTAAATAAAATATCAAAAAATAAAAAAAAAAGAAATGGATTCCCAGCTGCCTTGCTGTGAATAGCACACATCACGGAGAATGCAGCTTGGCATAGAGCTGGTGAAGCACATACACTTTGAAGACATTTCCTTCGGAAGTGTCCCTAACAATGGCCACCTCTCCTTTGTCCTTAATCACACATGTAGTTGCAGTTCCTGCAGCAGATTGGATACAAGTGAGCACAGCCTTTTTCAGTACAACTGCTGGTTCTTGTTCTTGTTCTTGTTCTTGTTCTTGTTCTTGTTCTTGTTCTTGTTCTTGTTCTTGTTCTTGTTCTTGTTCTTGTTCTTGTTCTTGTTCTTGTTCTTGTTCCTCCTCCTCCTCCTCCTCCTCCTCCTCCTCCTCCTCCTCCTCCTCCTCCTCCTCTTCCTCTTCTTCTTGTCATCTTGAACCAAGATCCCAAAATCGTGGGGCTGCTGTGGTTAGGTTGGGAGAATTCATGATTCCCTCCTCCAAGGCACTTACCTCCAAATTACAAACAGGAAATCCATAGAAGGAAAATCTATGGTTAATAGAAAAGCAAGCTCTTTGCCCAAGTCACCATTTGCCTTGTTAAAATTAACAAGCAGCAAAGAGAAACATGTGGCTTAGGAGTTAGGTTTCTCATTCTTACCATACTATACTAGAGAGAGAGAGAGAGAGAGAGAGAGAGAGAGAGAGAGAGAGAGAGAGAGAGAACACATACACTGAGATGTAAAATACGCTCACTGAGATATCACACACAGACACAGAGATGTCACACACATATGTAACACACACACACACACACACACACACACACACACACACACACACACACACACACACGCACTGGGATGTACCCAATAGATCTTTCCCATGAGGAAGCTGGTTTTAACAAGTATCAGGATGAGCAAATGGCAGATAGAGTATAGGAAGGAGGTTGAGGCCTAGATCACAAAATTAATGGTTGTTCCTTAAAAGCCAAAAGATTAGAATGAGGTCTTTCAGTGTGACCTATTCATGCCAGAAGTTTCAAAGCTTCCCAAAAGCAAAAGGTTGCCTCTCAGCCAGGGCCATTCAAAGATGCTCGGAAAAGCATGCAATATCTTCCTCTTCTTCTCCTTATTTTTTTGGAGGTGGTTGTTGTGCGTGTTGGAAAGAGCCAGAAGACTAGGGAGTTTGCTGCAAGATTGTATCTCCTAATAATATCAGAAGATACGCCCATAAAGTCTCACCACCATGACTGTCTAAACAAGAGCTGAATGACAGATATGCCAAAGTGGAGGGGGAAAGCCCACTAGGCTTCAGTCTATACAAAGAATTACAGACAACTGAAGAGTGCTGAAGAGTAGGAGAAATAGTCTTCTTCATGGAAGATACACCAACACCAATGGTTAGCCCTGAAAGCAAATACACAAGTAACATTATACAGACAGAACAAACTATATTTAGAAATATATATATATATATGCATATAAAATAATTAATGAAAAAAGAATTGATGAAAAAGATGAGGAGGGACATGTAGAAGGGTTTGGAGGGAGGAAGAGGAAAGAAGAAATGATGTCATTATATTAAATCTCCAAAAAAATTAAATTTTTAAAAAATGTTGTCACCTATTTTGAGAAAGACCTGCTTTTGTATCTAGTGAGCACCTGTCTGTCTTAGGGACCTTGGATGTTGCATGGGATATAACAGTAGTTGATCCACTGAGCTCTTAAATTTATATGAGATGATATATGTACAATTCGAACATACCTGTTATAGTTTAATTAAATGTCCCCTGGAAGCATTTAAGAATTAAAAGCATGGTTGCCAGCTGACAGGCTTTGGAGTGATCTCAAAAATAAGACTTTGACTGAATCTCTGGGTTAATGCCTTGGTTGATATATAATTTGATGGCTCACTAGGCAGTAGTGACAAACTAAAAAGAAGACCTGATTGGACAGAGTATACTATGGCAAATATGCCCTGGAAAGCTATGCTTTGTCCCCACTGTACTTGTCTCCAACCCCATCCTTCATGGCCGTGGTAGGGTAGGCAGCTTTGCTTGGTTTTCATCACCTGTTACTATAATGTTCTTCCTCACTATGGGACCATAGCAATGGAACAAGCCAACCATGGGTGGAAACCTCTGAAATTAGCATCTTCAGATAGTTGTCACAATACCAAACATTAATATAACGCATGTATTAGTCAGGATTCTCTAGGGAAACAGAACCAATAGAATGAATGTGTATTAAAAGGAAATGGTTTACACAGTCTGGCTTGGGCAGTCTTCACACTGGAGAGTGTGAGGACCTGGTAGCTGCTCAGTACACACAGCTGGATGCCCCAGATATCCCAGTCTGGTGCTGAAGGCTTGGCAGATTCTTGGAGAGCTGCTGGTCTTCATGCTACTTTGGAAGGCTAGAGGAGCTGGGTTGTGATCTAAGTGAAGAATGGCGGTGGCAGCAGCAGGGTGGATGACCTTGCCAGCTCAACAGGAAGGCAAGCGCAAGCAGGCAGAGAGCCTTTCCCCTTGTACCTTATCCAGCTGTCACCAAAAAGTACCACCCACAGCTACTGTGTGCTAGATTTCATAGTGAATACAATTCTAATTATCCTGTGAACTTTGTCGACTGAGATGCAGACCAGCTACTTAAATCCAAAAGGAAGGGTCAGCTGGGATACAGAGGACACATGTGGCTGCAAAAGACTCACTACCATTTTCTCTACCTGTATTGTCTCCCAGGTGTGTGAGTCATCTTTCTGTCACTGTATCAAATGCCTGAGAAAATCACCTTACAGAACAGGGGAAGAGAAAAGAATATCACAGTTCCCTTTGAGGTCACAGGCTTCCAATGTCCTGTTAGGGACAAACATCTACTATCACCTTCTTGGCAGCCATGCATCCAACACATAGGCCTTGGAGAGACATTAAGATCCAAACTCTGGTGCATGGCTCAGTGTGTTTGCGCAAAGTTCTGGGTTTACACACATGGGTTGGGGAGAGTGAGGTGGGAGGAATAAATCACTGAGAAACTCCAGTCACCTGAGTCCTTCAGTAACCACAGTCTATCAAGACAGAGGTAGGCCCAAACAAAGTTCCTGGCAAATTCCTGTATATTCCAGCACTGAAAAGTTAAAACAACCATTCTTAACAGTGTGGGCCTGTAAACAATTCTCATACTGCACTTAGCAAGCAAAATTCCTTTTTCCCAGTGATGTGGAACTAGACCTCGACACACTGCCCAGAACTTTTAATTATCTTCCTCATCAATAGCACACTACAAATATTTAACAAAGGGCTCTCTGAGTTGGAATGGGCATTGGGAAGGAAACCTGAGTTTGTGGATATGTCCTTTTCAACAATGTAAATGCTGCTTCTACAGAGCTGGGAAGCTGCATACTCAGGCCAGTCTTGTGAGCTAATATGCGCAGCTCCAGCACAGTGCTCCCAGAAAGGATGGCCATACAGTCCCTGATCTGCCTGCTTGATCTTTTCTTTCAGGCCATTTGAAAATCAACCATCCTTTGGAAAGTAAATCATTGTGACATGGGGTCTAGATCTGTCTAAAAGTGTCTGAGTCGGCCACTTGCAGCCCCTCAGGATATACAGTATACAGCTCAGGTACCATTTAAAGGGGTTAATGCAAAATGAGGACCCTGGGAGTGTGGGCACTGGAATGAGACCTTTCTGGGTCAAGGGTGGGATAAAAATAGCAAAATTTCCCAAGACCCTCATCACCAAGTGAATTCTCAACTTCTGCAACTTCTTTAGATACTGAAAAGAATCTCAGTTCTTTCTAAGCAAACGTCTTGACTAGGATGCCGAGGGCCTCAGCAAAGCATATTTACAAGTCATCTTCGGAGGAGCACTTAGAGATTCACTGCAAGTTGCTAGTCCCTCCTGTTAACTCAGTGCATTCTTCAACATATTGGCAAGTTAGATTAATGAGAATCTGTAGGTTGGGCTGGATATTAACCAGACAAACAAAAAATAGTATAGTATAGTATAGTATAGTATAGTATAGTATAGTATAGTATAGTATAGTATAGTATAGCATAGTATAGTACAGTACAGTAGGAGACAGACAGGGACAAGAGTTGGCAACTGTTTCAGGAGTTTCTAGAGATCTGTGTCCATCCAGAAAGAAACATTATTGCAGATAGATCTATATGTGTTCATGGCTACCATGGGTTGAGCACTTACTATGATCCAGGTTCTGTCAAACATTCCGTCTGTACTGTTTCAGGAAACATGAGGGCAACCTCATCAGGCAGACTTTACTAGCCCCTATTTACAGATGAGCAGCAGGAGTCTTGGAGACAAGAATGTGTCTGAACCTGCACAGCTAGGAAGCAGCTGGGAAGGCCTGACTACAGAGGCCTCACTCTTCACCTCAGGGCTACAGCCAATCTTCAGGTCTCTTAGCAGTCTCAGCAGTGGTGGCTGGTCTGTGTGTAGAGAAGTGAAGTTTCCTCTGCCTCCTCCAGAAGATGCTTTGCTGACAGAATAGCCAAAGAGGTCCCAGAAACACAGCCAATCCAACTATCCATGGGACGTGTGATCCCATATGTGGGGCACACACACTATCCAGACCCCTTCAAGGTATGCCACACTATACAATCCACCCCAGATGGTTCTTGGGAAATTCTGGTTTTAGGATCTTAAGTGGTAATTGGACATTGTTTCTGGAAGCTTATATAACAAAACTAGTGGAGATATTGGATTTTGTTTTGTTTGTTTGTTTGTTCTCCTTAACAAGGTCTTATCTTTATAATGAAAACCCTGGAAAAGTCACTGAGTCATAGAGCAGAACCTAGCAAAACTTTTGAGGAAGAAAGGTAGAGGATTGCTCACGGTGAAGGGGCTGATTCTGCTGGGAAGTAAGTGTTCTATCTCAAGTCACACACCCTACCCAGGAGAGGAAGTTTTGATCCTGGAGAATTGTTCTTGGCTGCCAATCCCAACCTTCCAAGATAAGGCAAAAGAGGGATTTGAGGACATAATGCTCTCAGATAAATCTCTGGAGACTTCACCTTGGCTGAGTTCAGGGACTAGCCCCTGGCTAGCTTGTTCTCTTCCTAACATTTGGTCTTTTGAAAGCCTGATAATAATCAAGTCTGTTCTATGTGTTCAGACCTCGGAAATGGCAGCCAGGCTTGTTCCCCTTGGGTAACAGATGAAGATTCAAGATGCCAGGAGGGAAGACCTCTTAACTTCTCCGTGATGTCACAAAATACGGTTTTGTCCACAGCAGGCACTGGGTAATAATAGTGCCAAACTTTGGTTTCCACAGTAATGTAAAGAAATTCAGGTACAGGATCCAGAGCCTGCAGTAAATGCATTCAAAAATAAACTGTTAAGAAGAGTTTCCATATCATAGTAATTAAATAAAACAGGAGGTAAAAGTTTCTTCCACATCTTTCTACAAAGGTAACAAAAAGGCTTAGGGTCTTCCAGTTTCCACACTGAACTTGAGGTGTCCTGGAAATTGTGTTCCACCGCAAAGACCCAGGGGCCTAAGAGAATTTATTCCCTGAGCTCAGAGAGATGGAAAGTAAGTGGTAGTGACTGAGAAGATGTGACCAAGGTCAAGGCAAATGTCAAGGTGGACTCCTAGAGCAGAGAAACTGAAAACGCATGGCAGCAGCAATTCCTATGACTCACCGACGCACGCGTGAAGACACCCGATCCTGCCTGTGGTCTCCAGGCCACAGTTCCTTGGCTGGAGCCGTCAGGGCCCTGAGCCAGGCAGAGTGTGGAAGAGAGAGTTTGCTGGCAGCAAGTCTCTGGGCTTCAGCCTCCGAGCTCTGCAGTCAAAAGCCATGTGGGGACATGGCAAACCCAAAGCTCTCAGACCCTACCTGGAAGTCACAGCTCATATCTAGCCATCCTCACTCTGGCAAGAGGGATTTATGTTTGGGTCTCCCAATTTTCAGATAAAGGATTTTTGGGGTTTTTTTTTTTTTAGTCTCTTAAGTGAAGGTTTATGGATCAAATAATACAACAAATGTTTTTCAAGGACAAAGAGAAAGTGGAGGCCCCTCCCTCCCCTATCAACTCATCATCTTATAGTTGAGTCTAAAGTGTGGGCCAGCAGAGGCCAATTGGACACAAGGCTTATGCCCAGGCTCCAGGAATGTCCCCAGCTGGGGCATTCACCTGACTGGACTTCCCTCCCTGTGTCTCTGCTTTTCTAGTTTTCTCAGAGTCCTGGATAGAAAAGAGGTAACAAGAAACAACCCTGTTTCCAGCCTGAGGAAACTGGTGGAAGGAAGAAGAGAGAGGATGCCCACAGCTCTCCCCTTCATCCTAATTAGTTTCTGCATTGCACTGTGAAAGATGTTCTGAGAGAATTCCTCTTATTCACCAGTCCTGAGCCTGACTCTATCGAGTTCATTAATCCAACATATGAAGCAACTCAAGCCCAGAGCCTTCTCCTTTCTCAGTCTGCAGTGTGGGATCTCTGACCTTTGGAGAGCAGGTATTTGAAACTCTTGGATGACTTTCTCATAGGAAGGACATTCTCATCCTATAGGACACAGGGTCCTTCATCCCAGATCTGTGCTTCCATGCTACCATGTGCTGTTCTCGTGTAGTTTTAATTTCTTCCTTATCTGTTTTTCTTATCATTTGTTGTGACCTCAAATTCATTTTGAGATCCCTCCCAAGAGACAGAGGTAGGAATCCAGCAATGCTGCCTAAAGACTTGGAGTTCTACTCTTGGGCATGCACCCAAAGGATACTTCATCCCACCACAGAGACACTTGATTAACCATGGTCATTGCTGCTCTGTGCCTAATAGAGCAGATTGGAAACGACCTAGATGCCCCTCAACAAAAGAACAGATTAAGAGAATGTGGTACATCTACTCAATGGAATAGTTATTACTCAGCCATTTAAAAATGAAATCATAAAATTTGCAGGTAAATGGATTGAACTAGTGGGAAAAGTCATCCTGAGTCAGGGAACCCAGACTCAGAAAGCCAAATACGGTATGTACTCACTTATAGTGGATATTAGCTATGAACGTAATGATAACCCGCTACAATCCATGGAACCACAGAGGGTAGGCATAGGGTACCGGACTGACAGATAGATCTCCCTTGGCAAGGGAATTAGTTATGGATGGATGGGAAAGGAAGACTGGAACAAGAGAATCAAGTTGACAAGAGGAGAGAAATGGGAGAGTTGATGAGGAACGGGAGTACAGGGAGAGAAAGCTAAAATTAAGAGCTATTTGAGGGATCATATGAGACCTAGAAGATTTAAAATATATATACATATATGAAGGAGATCTAAATGAAATCATCAAATAATTAGGGTGACCAAGCCCCAACTGGACATCTTGTGTCACCAAATGAAGCTTTCCAGTACATCTAATTGAGTTGGTAGCCAAGGAGGTTCCATGGGAACCCCCAAACAACCCAAGCTGTTTCTAAGACTATAGGTTGATCTCAACAAATTGACAGCAAGATCCTATTGCTGAAGGCATCACCTACGAAACTCACTTAACTTGTAGAAGTTGAGCTGGTACCTACACAGAGCCTTCACATCTACACATTAGTGTCTTTGGTACTGGAAGGTACTCTGCTACCAAAGGAGAAACATAAACACCAACCCAGCCACAAACCCTTTTATCTACAGTGGTGTCCTGATTGCAAGATATGCAATTTTGTGAGAGCAATCAACCACTATCTAATTTAACTGCAGGCTCACTCAGTGAAATGGAACCCATACCTAACACTGTTTGGGTGACCAAGAACCTGACACTAAATAGCCCAGGGACCTAGCATTAAAGGATCAAACCAAATACTACTGTGTGTGTGTGTGTGTGTGTGTGTGTGTGTGTGTGTGTGTGTGTGTGTGTGTGTGTGTATCTGTGTATCTGTGTGTCAAATGACTCATGATGACATTCTGCTTGCTATGCTCACAGATCAGTGCCTTGCTCAGCCATCTTCAGAGAAGCTTTCTCCTGCAGCACATAGGAACAAATACGGAGACCCAAAGCCAGATATTATGCAGAGCGTGAGAAACCTTGCAACACTCAGAACATGTCTCCATTAGATCCCTCCCTTCAGAGCTCAGAGAGCTCTGCAGAAGAGGAGACAGAAAGATTTTAAGAGCCAGAGGGGATGGAGGACACCAAGAAAACAAGGCCCTCCAAATCAACAGGACCTATGAACATGTGAGCTCACAGAGATTGATGCAGCCTGCCATGCCCTGCTTGGAGAAGCCTAAACTCAAAGGAGAGGTGGATACCCTCCTGTTTCTAACCCAGAGGCTATCTCCAATTAACAAACTGCTTGCAAATGAAAATTAAGTTTCCTCCAAGGGAGTGTCCTTGGGGAAAACAAACTACTCTTAAAGATAGGCTGCATGCCCAGAAGTAGATGGCCAACAGAAAACAAGCTTAACAGGGGATATATGGACGTTCCTTGATTCATAACGCCCCCTTTCTTTCTTCTTTCCTTCTTTCCTTCCTTCCTTCCTTCCTTCCTTCTTTTCTTTTTTAATTTTTATCTTATTGTTTTAATTTTAATTTTTGTTTTATTTAATTTACATTTTTTTCTTCTCTCTTCTCTTCCTACAGATCCTTTTGCATATGTGTTATATAGCATATAGCATTCAGTTCAACATTTTTTTTTTTTTTTTTTTTTTTTTTTTTTTGGTTCTTGAGTATGTGAACCAGTGGGTCTCTGTCTCTCCATCCTTCTGCTGGGCTTTTTTCCTTCTGATTGTTTGTTTCGCCCAATTCTGATATGTTAGTTTTTGTTTTATCTTGTTAGATGTTATTTTGTTTTATTATAAAAAGAAAGATTTTGGATTCCATGGTAAATGGAGAAAGGTTTTGGTTTTGTTTATTTGTTTTAAGTTGGATTCCCTTAGCATAGGAGTGTCTATATTGGACTTCCGAAGATTCCCAAAGTAAATCATTGCAGGTAGAATTATCAGAGCATTATGAGAGGTGGGGAAGACCCAGAAATCTCGGAGTATGGGTAGAAAGTCTTCTCCAGGCTTCTGTATCCCTGGCGAGACAACGGGGTCACTCATTGCACCAAGAATGCTTTTACAGTTGTCGGAAACTTACTTTCTTGGAACTTTACTTTCTACACCTAGACAATAAGAAAGTGAACTGCGTTGCCACCTCGGACCCATCCTAGGAGCCCTGGGACTTCTTCTCTTATCTACTCGCCTTCATCAGAGTACTTTTTGTTCAAGGGTAACAACCACAAAAGCAGACCCTCCATCTTTGTAAAGGAAGCCTCTGCTTATGTAAACGCACATTCACAGGATTCACCCCACACACACAGGTGACTATTTCACTCATACTAACAGGGTCTGTGTTGAGTCACGGAGAGACAGGAAAGCATGAAACCTCTTTTAGACAATCATGAGACAGTAAACAGAAGAGAGCATTCTTCTTAGAGATATGAAGGAGGTGTAAGAAAAATACAGAAGAATCAGGCACCATCTCAGAGAGATTTGAAAAGGAGTGAGGGAAGAAGCAGAGGGTGGTCAAGGACCTGTTTTGTGGGTGTGTTGTAGATATGGGGGAAGGGCAGTGGAGACAGGAGTATGACCATGTGCCCACGGGATGATGAATCAGGGTGAAGGCTGGGGATGGGTCTAGAGTGTACCAGACTGCTATGAGGTGGGAAGACATTAGATGAATACCAATGGAGGCCTTGGACACCATGAGGGGAATGAACTGCTTCCAAGTGACAAAGCTGTTGTGTTCTGTGCAGCACTGTTGTTTGGATCATGCACAGTTCCCAGCTCTTCCCCTCTGTTCCCCAGCCCAACAGCTTCTTAAACACTCTATGTCCCAGGGAAGATAAGCCCACGTCCAGCCCTGTGTCCTCAGTGTACCCTCCATGTCAAGGGAGAGCCAGGTCCTATGAGTGTAAAACAGCTCAGACTTGCTTGTTCTCATGAAAGGAACTCTTAGTGAGGGGCCAGAACAAACAATACTGCAGTATTTTTCTCCATGGGTAACGTTAGTCCAACTGTCCCAACTGTCTAACTTCTGCACAAGGGCAAAAGCCTCACCACCAAGGTTGTGCTCTGGTGAGGACCCAGCTGCCATCTGGATAGCATGCCTGGACAGTGTCTTCTCATCCATTTCTTTGGTGCCTCACAGAGCACAGCACTGAGGCCCTTGTACCTCACCCACACCCCACACCCTCCCAAGTGACAAGCAGATTTCCTGTTTAACCGACTAAGGCAGTTTTAGCAAAGACCAGGAAGAAGATCTGCCAGGGAGGAGGCCAGTCAGGAGCCATTCCTGCCAAGGTCCATCCCACAGGTCCTGAGCAGGTTATCTTTAAGACTAATTAGGAAGCCAAATAGTCCTTTCCCTATTAGTTGAAAACCGGCCCGCATGGACTGTGAGACACCCTAGATCCAGGAAACCCAAGGCTGGGCTGACAGCTCAATTATTGTGGAGTGTCTCCCCCCACACACACACCTCCCCACCTCCTTTTTTGCTTTTTATTGCTCTTGGCAGTACAGCAGGCTGGGGGTGGGGGCGCTAGGGTCGAACTTGTTGAAAGTACAAGGGGAAGAAAATTGTTCTCATCTGAATAAATAGAGTCAGCTGTTGCCAGAGGGAGCAATCCCCCTGCAGTGAATTCCCCTAGACAAGCTAACAGTGTTGAGTCGATATTGGCACTTGAACTTAGGCCAGCATTATCTGGGTGAGTCTGGACAGGGTTCATAGGCAGACAGGGCATCTTATCCCCATGGCTTTGGAATGTCCCAAATGGAGGCAAGCTAAGGTGACAAAGTGCTGTTCATGGAGGGAGATTTTGGCCCACACTGTGGCTGATGTCCAGCTCACACTGACCCTCCTGCTGTGTCAGTGAGGGAAGAGTCAGTGAACTCTGGCCATCACAGAATCTAGCTTGTTGGTTCTGACCCCTTAAGACATGGGGCTGGTGATGGATTCTCTAGCTCCTTCGTGCCTCTCTCTGGGCTCTAGGAAGAGGCTCATGGTGTGCTAGACACACTCTGATGTCCCCATATCCAAGCTGCTTTGGAAGGTCACTCCACCCTACCAAATAGCCTGCTTGCTCCAGAAACTACATTTCATCATGAAGGCTGGACCAAATGAACTTAGGAAGGGCAAACCAAAGGATGGAGGCAGAGGGAGATTGAAGCTTGATGGGAAGTGGGTGGTATTCATTGGCTGTGTTAAACACCATGACCATAAGTAACTTGGGAAGGTACCGTTTATTTCACATCACAGCCAACAGTCCTTCATAAAGGAAACTCAGGACAGAAACCTGAGTTAGGTTTAAGAAGAGAAGCTGTGGCCACTGGGGAATACTGCTTATTGGCTTGCTCCCAATGACTTCCTCAATCTGTTTTCTTATACTACCCAGGACCACCTTCTTGGGGGGGGGAGGTAACACTGCCCCTAGTTTGGTGGCTTCTCCCACATTAATCATTAATCAAGAAAACAACTTATAGACTTCCTCTTCTCAGATGCTCTAGCTTGTGTCGAATTGAGAAAAAAAAAAAATGAAAAACAGGGCAAGCAAGAAGAGGAAGGAAAGGAAGAATATGTAGGAGGTGGAGAGAGCACAGGAACCTGGCCTGAGGTGGAATCCTAGTCACTATTCCTTTGTAAATGAGCTAGATTACTTCAACCAAGCCCAGGACTCAGGTCTAAGGGGTTGCTCAACTAGATGTTGTCTAAAGCCCCTTCAAACTCTCAGCAAATATGCAGCAATTGAAACCCAGAACTTACTAAGGAACTTAGGATTCTAAACAAATCCCAGACACTTATACCTCTAATTGAGATCCAGTCACAAAACAGTTGTGTACCAGCCACCGACTCCAGCATCTACTCCGACACTGCTTTGTGGACCTCTTTGCTTCAGGGATGGAGAGAAAACTCCTCTCACGCTCAACACCTAGAAATGTTGCTGCACATACGTACTGAGACACACCAAATCATACAGAAATGCTTTTCCTCATCGAATGCTAAACCACCCAAAGAAACAAAGTCTGCCCAGCGGTATTTCTATCTCCTAAGGACAAAGAAAAACACCAATAGCCAGGCCACTGACCGGTCAGAAAAAGCGCTCCTATAATGAAATATTCCCATGAAAGAAGGGGCTACCTAATAGGGTACTGTTAGCTGGTATGATTCCCATCCAGGCCAGCCTGAATAATGATCTCTTACATTTCTGGGATGTTCTGTTAAAAAGTACAATATATAGGTGAATTCATTAATCTTCATAACCTTCAAGTCAGGGGTGGCATTAACCTCACTTCACAGAGGGAAAACCACAGCTCACCCCTCTATTTCTACCACATCCGCCATCATCTTTAGGACACAGGGGAAGACAAGACAGCAACGACAAAGTCCAGGGTAGTGACAAGTGCAAAGGACCATGGGAATAAGCTTTGAGTCGCATTTCAGGGTCCACTTCATGTCCCACCCCTCTTCAATATTCCTTCCTTCCTTCCTCAATTCCTTAACAATCTGAAATAGCAATGCTTCCTAGCCAGAAGCCACAGCTACATGCTAACAACAAGGTCTTCACGAAATGGGAGAGAAGGAGCTTAAAGAGGCTCTTTTTGCCTGCCCTGTCATTTTGCAGATGGAGAAACTAAGGCCCATGGTACTAAAACGAGTTGCTTGAATCCACACAGCTTGCTGATCATAGAGTCCAGATCATAAGCTGCTATCCTGACAAGATTATTTGGGCCAACAAGAACCAAGGCCTAAGCAAATCCCAATCTAGGTGATCCTTCTGCATCCTCCTCTCCTCTCTTCCAGTCATCTCAAGGCCATATGCTGCACATCAAAATCAGAAGCTGGGCCAATGAGCCTTGCAGTCATATGGAATGCCTCTGATGCTCACATTAGAGGCACTAATTCCAACAGGAAGCCTACTGCTGGTGCAGGCTGCTCAGACATCTTGTTATTCCCCCACTGTGTTGAACCATCTCTGGAGGCCTGAGCCCATGTGACATACCTGATACAGGACCCACACAGAGAAAGAGCTCTCAGACTGCACAAAGGCTACTCAACACTAGGAAACACTCCCTTAATTCTAGTTTCCTCTGTGTCTCTGCAGCATCACTCTTTCATCCACATAACAAACACCTGCCAGTTCTACCATTTGTCAGACCTTGAGCTAGGAACAAGCTCCACAAAGATTTATTCAACAGAAAACCATCTTCAAAGAGGATTCTGTCTGAGAAGCAAATTGCATCTACATCTCCTGGATAAACCCCATGAGTCTGAGGGAATGGACTTCATTAAAGCGATGGAATTTCCAGGCTGTCAGGTCAACTAGACCCAACTCAGTGACCCAAGGCTACAAATTTATTAAGGACAGGAAATTCATCCATTCTTTGTAACCTTCTTCTCCTCTCAGAGACAAGCATAAGTGTCTTGGACACACACCCACAAAAAAAAATCACATAAATATTTGCTGAATGGAGACTAATAAATGAATTAATATCCCATATCCCCTTTTGAGCCCAATGTCCTATTTTCCCTTCTTAATAAAAGCTACACATTTTTCTGTCCCTTGGTCTTTGGGAATTATGGTTTCTCTTAAAAGTTGAAAGAATGTGGTGGATTTGCAAAATAATGAAGTTTGGGGGAAGAAGAAACTCAGCCTTGGGGGGTGCTGATCCCTTAAGCTTCCCAGACTACCTGGCTCCTCTGAACTTCAAAGGTGATCAACTCCCCTCTTTATGCTGTACCTCTGGTGAGAAAAGAAAGGGGAATGTGCTTAAGATAAGCATGCCCTTCAGAGATTACCATCCACTTTGGGGGGCAAATTAGGCACAAAGTCATCGACATATGACAACATATTTCAACAGGAAGTGCATGTGTGAAAGAATGTATCTAGAGGCGGATCTCAAAGGGAACTGAGAAGGAACGAGCACTGTCTTGGTCTTGGTTGGGTTAGGTTGGGTTGGGTTGGATTGGTTTAGTTTGATTTTGGTTTTGGTTTTGGATTTGGTTTATATTTTTTTTTTAAGACAGGGTTTCTTAGAGTTTTCCTTGCTATGAAGCCATAACCACAGCAACTCTTATAAAGGGAGGCATGTAACTATGGATTTCTTAGAGGTTCAGAGGTTTATCCCATTTACATCATGGCAGGAAGCTTGATGGTACTCAGGCAGATATGGTGCTGGAGAAGTAGCTCAGAGTTCTACATTGTATCACCAGACAGCAGGAAGAAAGTGTGACACTGGGTCTGGCTTGAACACTTGAAACTCCAATGCCTGCACCCAGTGACACACTTCCTCCAAGAAGGTCAACCTACTCCAACAAGGCTACAGGTCGTAATTTTTTCAAATAGTCACTCTCTATGATCCTATGAGGGCCCTTTTCATTCACATCACCACCAGGACTGAGATAGATGGAGCCTAAGGCCTTCTAGGGCAATGCAGAGGTAAGGAAATTTGTACTTGTTTCTGTATCAACAGACTATCCACTTTATCTCATTTGATACCCCATAGCCATGAGAAATATTTATTATTATTTCCATTTTACATATGAGGAAACTAAGGCCCAGAGAGATTAAGTGATTTGCCCATTATCATAGTTCATACAAGGGCAGATGTCATTCCAAAGCTCATGTACAGGGCTCAAAGGGGCCTTGGTGCAAGTTATCTCAAAATGACGTGAAAAGGCAATTGGTAGCCAAGTTATGAGGTATACAAAACACCTTTGTTGTTTTAAACAAACATTCACAGTGATTTGTTTTGTTTTTTACCACTACAATGTCCCGCTTCTATCATCTTTGTGATGGTTTGAGTAGATTTGGCCCCCATAGATTCATATGTTTGAATGCTTGGCCATAGACATAGAGAGTGGCACTATTAGGCAGTGTGGTCCTTTGGAGGAGGTGTGACCTTATTGGAGGAGGTGTGGCCTTATGGGAAGAGGTGTGGCCTTGTTGGAGGGAGTAGTCACCGAGTCGCTATAGTTGGGCTTTGAGGCCTCCTTTTTTTTTTTGGCTTTTGTTTTTGTTTTTTTTTTCCTTTTTTATTTTTGATACTTTATGTATATTTCCAATGTTTCCCCTTTTCTGGGTCTCCTCTTTGGATACCCCCTGTCCCCTCCCCAACCCGCCTCTAGGAGGGAATTCCACCTCCCACCCCCTTGTCCACCCATCCCCATATTCCCGCCTTGACATTCCTCTTTACTGGGGCTTCTAACATCCTCAGGCCCAAGGGCCTTTCCTATCTCCCTGATGGCCATCGAGGTCATCCTCTGCCACATATGTGGTCCAAACCATAAGTCCATCAATGTGTATTCTTTGGTTGGTGGTCCAAACTCCAAGAGGACCGGGGGGGG
>CM052706.1:84678624-84721794 GCA_028551405.1 Uromys caudimaculatus | reverse complement strand
TTGATGGATTTCCGGGTATTGAACCATCCCTGCATCCCTGGGATGAAGCCTACTTGATCATGATGAATGATCGTTTTGATGTGTTCTTGGATTCGGTTTGCGAGAATTTTATTGAGTATTTTTGCATCGATATTCATAAGGGAAATTGGTCTGAAGTTTTCTTTCTTTGTTGGGTCTTTGTGAGGTTTTGGTATCAGTGCTTTGAGGCCTCCTAATGCTCAGGCTCCACCCAGTGCAGAAGAGTCTTCACCTAGCTGCCTTCAGATCAAGGATATAGAACTCTCAGGTCTTCCAACACCATGTCTGCCAGATCTCTGCTATGCTTCTCGCCTTGATGTCATGGACTGAATCTCTGAACCTATAAGCCAACCCCAATTAAATGTCTTTTATAAGAGTTGCTTTGGTCATGGTGTTTTTTCACACCAATTAAACCCAAACTAAGACAAGTCATCATCATTGTTATCATCTTCTCCATCATCTCCAGGGAATGAACAGTAACCATGTTCTAGTTACCGGCCAAGCTGTTATTACACCTCATTCTCCCAATAGTGCAATGGGTCTAAATACGTGATCATTGAACATTGCCCATAAGAAAAATGGAATTCAGATAAGACAGACCTAAATCATACAGAGGCAGAGCTGGGATACAGCCCAGGTAACTGACTCCCAGAGTTCATGTCACAGAGACATTGCTTATTGCTGGAGATTCTATGCACATGGAAGTGGGAAGCAACCATGCAAAAGCAAAATAAAAGGCTAAACACACAAGAGCCATTGACTTGATGGGTGTGTAAAGTTCTGGGAAGTAGTTATGGAGGGAAAGGATGCTGCAAATGCACTTTGTGTTAAAATGCTATATGAAGGACATGAGGCTTTGGGAGCTGTTGAAAAAGAGAGGGCAGAGCCTCTTAGGCTGTGGGAAGTCATGCCTGACTGGCTTTGTGGACAACCCAGGGAAAGTGCAGACTGTCTCAAGGCCACAACTGTTATAGATCTAGCTCTGGGCCCCATCTGGGCCTGTCCCACACCTGCTAAGCACCCCAATGGCAGCTGTAGTCCCCACAGTTCCTCTGTCCCTACAAAGTGATGGATGCCAGATGCCTTATCCTTCACAGAAGGAAATGGATCTTGGAACACAATCCCTGGTCAGAGTACATGTTGCTGCTTTTATAGGTTGTAAGTGGAATCCCACAGACCCTTGCCTTCCTCCCCTCCCCTCCCCTCATCCATTCCAGATCGGTGTTCCTTCATAAATCATCAGCTTGGCAGAGCCAAATTCTCCATCCCCACCCCACCCCACCCCCCACTTTAATTCTGAGGGCATTCATTCCTGCTGATAAGCTGGATTTAGACAGATCGACAGAGCCCCAACCATGGCCAAGCTTATGAAGGTGAAATATTCATTGAGTTCTGTCCTGTCGAGGAGAAGAATTTACAGTATAGGCTCAAACTGGCACATTTCCCGCCTGTTACTGTTCAAGGGAGAATTACTTTTGTCAGGGACTGGAGCATGTTTGGAGTCAGTACGATTACATTGGTGCATCGCACCATACTCCCCCCAAAAAGCAAGCAACACTGCAGGCTCTGGTTCAACCCCTGGACATAACCCATAACAGGCAGGCACACATAGCCATACTTCTCACCTTCCTGTCTGAGTAGGGGAGCCCTGTGGATCATAGCCAGCATCCACGCCATCCTCTGCGGTCTCTGTATCCCTTTCCTTCTAAAGGATCTTTGCTAAATCTTCCTATAGAGTCACTGCCTTGTGACACACACCAGAAAATAGTGCTCATCCACAGGCTGTTCGGGGATGAAAAACAAAACTGGTGTGTTTCCAGGAGACTTGAGGGTAAGGAAGGGGATCAAGTCCATTAACCTTTTCCTTCCCACGGAGGTTATCGCTGCCTATGGTTACCCAGCAAAGCCAGGGCAGAGCACAGGTCTGCTGCCCACCCACTCTGAGGAACAAATATGCAAGCAGAAGGATTCAAGCAGCCCCATTCCTCAGAGGCTGTGTTCTGGAACACCGTAGGCCGTCAGGATTCCCATGCCCATAACCCTCAATGATTGACAGAGGGCAGGTGGTAAGAGTCAGAGTTGCTGGGCGCCTCCCAATGTCACGCATGTTTACCTCGGCATTCATTCCCCATTTATCTTGCTATCATGGTCAATGTCATAGAAAGACATGAGAATGTTGAGGCCTGGAATAAGATGCTTGTGGGAAAGTCACTCTGAAATGAGGCTCTTGTCAGACTACAAGAAGGAAGTGGAAAGACGTACTGATTGGGGGCAGGAGGGCTGGCTGGCCAACCAGGAGGGCATGGAATCAACCTTCTGCTCTTCATCAGCTGTGGCCATCAGTGAGTCACCTAATTTTTCTGAAGTGCTGTTTCATTGCCTGCAAAGTGGGGGTATCATATTGATCTGGTATGGAGAATGAGAAGGTCCTTATGCATCCTGGGTGAAGGGTGAATGCCCACTCCCACTGCTGTCAGCTACAGCACAAGAGCAAGCAGATACCCTCCCTCCACCCTACAGCCATGCCATCGGGCTGGCTGGCTATCACAGCATCTATCAGACGACCCAAACACTAGCTTGTACTTCCCTTTCGTAGACAGTGCCATCCTAGAGCCTAGAATGGTTCACTACCCTCCAAAACTAAGAAAACTCCAGAAGGGGTAGAGTCTGGTTGTCCTAGAAACAGCATGGATCCTGGCTCCCCAATCCCTGGGTCCTCTTCTCCTGGCTCATGCTACTTCTGCCTGGGCACACTACTGCTTTTCCTGGACATAGCCCAGGCTCCTCCACTACGTTCTCTGTCCTCTGTCCACTCAGGAAGTCAAAGAGGAAGGAATGTCCTGGACCACTTCACAGAGATCACTTTTAATAGGAAAAGTAACAGATTACTGAAGTCAGACGGTATAAAATTCCAAGCATAGGAATTTATTATACAATATATGTACATTAAGTCTGGTATGCTTTACAATTACTTTTCAGATGGTACATGTGTTTTATACACTTCACTGGAAATGTGATACATTCCATGTTTATTTAAAATGTTTAAACAGTTAGCCTCCCACTCCAAATCCTGTCTACTTCCCCTGAAGGAACCACTAGGAATAGCTTCCCGTGCACACTTCCAAAAATGTTCTATTCATGTATAAACATACCCTCAACTGTCACCAGATAAAAACTTCCTGCACATAACATTCTTTGCCTTGCTTTATTTGGTTTGTCACATATTTATTTACTGAATCTGGGGCCTCATTAATGTGACCTCTACCCCCCTTTTCCCTTATTTTCAGACATGGAGTCGTTTAGTTGCCCAGGCTGGTCTTGAACTCCCTCTGTAACCCAGGCAATTCCTGAACTTGAGATCCTCCTGCCTCAGCTTTCTAACCTGCTGGGGAAACAGGCTTGGCTCCTTAATTTACTGTGTGTGAGTGGTTGTGAATGTAGCATTCCTCAGATGCTAGCTGCCTCTTTTTTAAGCAAGGTCTCTCATTAGCCCAGAACTTACCAAGTAGGCCAAGCTGACTGGCCAGCAAGCCCCGGAAATCCACCTGACTCTAATACCTATTGGGCTGTAAGACTGAAATATTTACTCAGTTTCTCTTCCTGCAAGAGGAATTCTTCTTGTAGAGAATGAAAGTCCTGCAAAGTTGAAATTCATTCCTGCTGGCCCAATTCTTGGCTTCTGAGGGAGCTCTAGCCATGAGACCCAGGATCTCTCCTTGGCCTCCTACGGTTTGCATCTGGCTGCTGGCCATCTTACCCCCCTAGCCTATAAGCCTCTGGAGCCCAGACCATCTTGGATGGTTTTCAGAATGCAAGCCCATGGGTACATGCGCCCCTGCTGGAGTAAGGTCTGATGGTGACCTTGTGCCTAGAGCTGCTGGCTACACTTCAGGGTGGGGAGAACAGAAAGAGTCAGTGACATTCTTTCTTTCCTCCAAGCAGCCTGTGATGATGTGGGCAGCCCTTTAAAAGGAATGAAAAGCCAAATCCAAGGCCAAGCCCCAGACCCTCAGAGCCCCAGGGAGTCTCCAATGTGCAGCAGCAGCAGACAGAACATTTACTTTGGTGTCTCCTGTCACAGATCCCTGACTGTGACATCACTCTGGGGTGGGGACAGGGGGGATGTAATAGAAAGCTTTAGAGATTCTGGCAAAGTTTCCCAAGTAAGTTTCCCTGGTGAAAATTTAAAAACCAAAGCAGAAAACATTCCTGCTGACTTGGATCCTTGTCTGTAACCCACAGACCTAGCCTTTTAGTCTGTCTTCACCACCTATAGGAAGGGAAAGACAGACATTCCTCTCTGCTTATCTCAGAAGCAATCCACAATTCACAAGATTCCAAGGCCCCACTGCGCATGCACTCCTGCCCCCCCCCCCCTTTTTTCTTTTCCCCTGGTGCATTGGGCAGATGTCTCTGGGCTCTAGCTCCTTCCAGGGGTTCTGCAAGCAAAGGAAAATCCATGCACACCAAAACTCCTCTGAATGCAGTGAAATGACAGCACTTGCCACCAGATCCACCCATCCAGTGTGTCTCGTTTGGATTTGTTGGTAAACTAGAATCATGTCGACCCAAGAGGAAAACTACAGTCCCAACCCCCGTGCCACATTATTCCACATTCTTCACATCTTTATATGTCTCTCTTTCTCCTACACTCCTTCCCAGCACTCTCCCCCGATTTTGGTCCCCCATATTGGACTCCCTTCCGATTCCATTTTCTGACTTTCTGGGGGGAAAAAAAATTCACTACACTTCAGAGCCAAAGCAAAGCTTTGTAAACCTTCACAGGGGAAGCCCAGCCTCTTCGGGGGTGGGGGGGTGACATTTATGAAAAGGAGAATAGGCATGAATGCATCTCATTCATCAGTCCCAATCACTTCTAGCACATAGCTAAGGGCAGGCATCTGCATGTCTCCTCCCCTGCAGCTTTCCAGCCTTTTCCTCCCTCTCTGTTCCTTTTGCACCAGAAAGTACTAGAAACCCTTTCCTCCTCATCTCCCAGGACCACTACACAGTCTTGCCTCCTTGCCCAACTAGAAATTGTCTAATGCATCTTCTGGTACATTATTATAATAGACCATAGACGGTGGTAATGATAATACAGCATACACACACACACACACACACACACACACACACACACACACACACTCACACCAGCACCATGGCTTCTCTTTCTCTGGAGAACTTTAATATACTTGTCCTTATACCTTAACTTCTTCCCTCTTCTTCCATACTTCCCTTTATCTGAGATAGAACTTTCTTTTTCTCCTTGGCCAAGTCTGACAAAATGTTCATCCATACTCACTGTGTGTGCATGTGTGTAAAGAAGATTTATTTATTAAATTGGCTTACGTGGTGGCTTGAACATGAAATGGTCCCTGTAGTCTCAGACATTTGAATGCCTGCTCCACAGTTGGGGGTGCTGTTCGGGATGTTTAGGAGGTACAGTCTTGTTGGAGGAAGTGTGTTACTGGACAAAGGCTTTAAGAGTCCATAGGCTCACTCTCTTTCTATTTTTACTCTCTCTGCTTCATGCTTGTGGTTCAAGATGTGAGCATTGGCTTCCTGCTCTATCACCATAGACTTGATCCCTCTGAAACAGTAAGCCCAAATAAACACTTTCTTCTATAAGCTGCTGTCTTAATTAGGGTTACTATTGCTGCAGTGAAACACCATGACCAAAAAGCAATTTGGGGATGAAAGGGTTATTTGGCTTATACCTCCACATCATAGTTCATCATTGAAGGAAGTCAGGACAGGAACTCAAACAAGACAGGAACCTGGAGGCAGGAGCTGATACAGAGGCAATGGAGGAGTGTGTCTTACTGGCTCGCTCCTAATGGTTTGTTCAGCCTGCCATTTTTTAAGAACCCGAGACCACCAGCCCAGAGGAGGCACCACCTACAATGGGCTGGACCCTCCCACATCAATCACTAATTATTCAAATGCCCTACAGGCTTGACTACAGCCCTATTATATAGAGGCTGTTTTAAGGTTTCAATTGCTTTGAAGAGACACCAAGAGCATATCTGTTCTTATAAAGAAAACATTTATTGGGGCTGGCTCACAGTTCAGAGATTTAGTCCATTATCTTCATGGCAGGAAGCATAGCAGCATGCAGGCAGAACTGGTGCTGGAGAAGTAGCTGAGAGTTCTACATCCAGACTGGCAGGCAGCAGGGAATGACTGTCTGCTACTAGACTTGGTCTTGAACTTCCGAAACCTCAAAGCCCACCCCCTACTGATGCACTTCCACTAACAAAGCCACACCTACTCTAACGAGGCCACACCTACTAATAGTGCCACTTCCTACGAACCCATGGAGCCATTTTCATTCAAACTACCACAGAGGCATTTTCTTTATTGAGGTTCCGTCCTCTCTGATGACTTTAGCCTGCATCAAGCTGACATAAAACTGGCCAGCACAGCTGCCTTGTTCATGGTCTTTGACCACAGCAGTAGAAAAGTAACTAAGACAGCTTACATGATATGATCTGGAAAACCCCACAATGGCCTTCTGCACACTTGAGAGGATGAGAACACAGTAGCTTCTCACAGAGCTGGGTGCCTCAGCAATCGGACCTGACACTTAAGGCCCAGAAATTCCCTAGTTAATTGCTGGTATTGAGTGGATGCAGAAGGCTGTAGAGGCTGGAGCCTGCTGTGAGCAGAGGATGCCAGTAGGCAGCAATAAACACACTTGCTTGGAAGAAGAGGCAAAAGTAGGCATAGGCGGGCAACACTGCTCTTTCCTGGGACCTCCTTATATGTGTGCCACCCAATAGAGGGCACCACGTGGAAGGGAGGCTTCTCCCCTCAGTCGATTCTCTCTATAAAATGTCCATCTTCACAATCACCTCTGCATTTTCTAACCAGCACAGTTATTATTAAATACATCTTTTATTAAATACTCACCAGAGGGACTGGGGATGGAACTCCATTGGTTGAGTACCTAACAGACATGAAGCCCTGGTTTCAATCCTTAGCACTATATAAACCAGGCACAAAGCTGCAATCCCAGCATTTAGGAGGTAGAGATAGGATAAGGAGTTCAAAGTCATCCTCTGCTATATAATGAGCTTGAGGCTGGCTGGGATCCTGCTGAGAAAGCAAATGGTAGAGAGGAAGAACCAAGCCCTCTCCACTGGACATGCAACGTGAGAAAAGACAATGATTTGAGGGTCCCCCCCCATCAACATCTTTTAGTTTTCACAAAAACCTGACCAGCTGTATGGTATACAGACAAGAAGTTCCAATCCTACAACAGGAGCAACCCTCTCAAAGATGGAATGGAGCTGGAAAACAGCGAGAGATGCAGAGCTGCACATCCGGTGCATCCTGAACAAGACTGGAATCAGAGGGAAGAGAGTAAGATGACAGAGAGCCAACTGCTACAGCAGGGGAGAGGGCCTCTGCTTAGATCACTGAGTCCACAGAGAGAACTCAGAAAGGGACTGCCATGGCTTTTTGTTAACTGGAAGATGAATCATTCACTACCTCTTCTCCCATGACCTTTGTCCTGCCCTGCACTGCAATGTCTCCTTAAACAACACTTCCTGGCAAATGAGAGAGGGAAAGGAACATCTGGCAGAGTCACACTCTGCTTTCTCTTGCCTCAGTGCTCCCCCAACTCGGATTCTCTAGGAGCACTCTTTGCAAGCTTGAGAACCAACCCTCAGCAAGCCATTCTTCCCAGGGAGCCTCCACCCTGACTAAGAACATTTAAAGAACACTGGGTGATCGGAAAGTTATCTCAGCCAAACTCCCTAAGGTCAGCAGCTTCTTCGTTTCCACTGGCCTTTTAGGGCTCTTCGGGCAACAAAATGTCTCAGTTGTTGATGGAAGAAGAGAGACCGAAGGAACTCAAATGATACAAAAGTACAAAGAATGCAAAAAGGGTGATATCTTATGGGTAAGTGTACTGGTTTCTGAGCTAGTTAATCTCCAATTCAAACCTTTCTTACACATCTAGATCTGGTAGCAATTAGGCCTTCCTTGTCATATTGTGATGAGGACTTGAGTTAGTGCATTTAATGCACTTAACATACTCCAGATATGGAGTCAGTAGTCAATAAAGAGAGCCTTACGGGTAGAGCTGTTGGCTACCAGGTTGGTTTCAGGACTAAGATAGGGCTGGCGGTTTCCTCTAGAGTCCAAAACAGACACAAAGGGAACATGGCTAGCATACCAACAAGAAATTCTTTCTCCTGGGGACATGTGACAAACAGACCATGTCATCAACTGGAATCTGTGGCATTTCACATAGAACTCAGAAATTTGCAGAAGCAGGCTTGTTAGTACAGGCTTCTAATCCCAGCACTGAAGAGCCAGAGGTGGGGGGTCAGCCTGGGCTACATAGTAAGACCTTATTTTAAAACAACAAAGCAAAAATAGGGGGGTGGGAGGAGAAGTAAGTTTCAAAAGACAACCCACATGTATCCATAAGAGTTAACTGTCTAGTTCCATGAAGTTTTAAATTTCTTTTACTTAAAAAAAGTCACTGAAAGTGAACTCAACCTACAAAATAAATACATAGTCTACAACAAAGATTGTGAGGTGGCCATTCTGAAATAGTTATCCCCTTTCCTCGCTGTATTCCTGGGTAGAGCGTACATCCTGTGCCCCTTGACTTTCACCTTGGCCATAAGACTCATTGTGACCAACAACAAAGTACAATGTCTAAAGAAGACGTTTGCAATTGCACTCTTGCTCTTGCTCCTCTGTCACCATCCCATAAAGAGCCCATCCAGCTGGCCTGTTGGGTCCCATGAGACTGATAAGTGACACATGGAGCAGTACTATCCCAGCTGGCTCTACCTTGGATCAGATAACCCAGGGAAGCACAGGGTGAAAGAGAAAGGGAGGGAGGGAGGGAGGGAGGGAGGGAGGGAGGGAGGGAGGGAGGGAGGGAGGAAGAGAGGGAGGGGAAGGGATGGAGGGGGATCAAGGGAGGGAGGACCATCTGGCTCCACCTTGGATCAGATAACCCAGGGAAGCAAGGGTGAAAGAGAAAAGGAGGGAGGGAGGGACAAAGAGATGGAGGGAGGGAGGGAGAAAGACAGAGGGGGGAAATATCAGTTTAGTGAGGCTGGGGGAATGTTTCAGGAGATGTGCAGTACAGAATTCAGATCACTAGAACTCACATAAATGTGAGGTAGGAGCGACAGCTCTCCTATGATTTGAGCCCTAGGAAAGTGGAGAGGGAATCCCCAGAGCAAGTTTGGTAGCTAAACTTGTCTTATTGGTAAGCTATGGGTTCAACTGAGAGACCCTGTCTCAAAGCATAACGTGGAGAACAACTGAGGAAAATCGCAACAACTTCAGGCCTCCACAAACACATGCACACACACATGAACACATACGTGCATGCATATGTATGCCATACACATGTACACATGCCACATATACATGCAAAAATATTAATGTGCCATGGCGCATGAGGTCTAGTCACTATTTGTTATGTACTTATTTCTAGAACAATAATTAAATGTCATAGAAATTGATACCAAAATCGTGAATAATAGGAATTGAAACTGAACGGTGGGTAGAGACTAGAAGGAACGACAAGGAAATGAGTAGATAGGCCAGATAAAATATCAGCTTGGGTCACACCGTAGTGAATTATTAGGCAAGCCTACAACCAGTAGTTACTCAGAAGATAGAAAATGAATCTGATGAACCTGTAAACTTGGACAGAATTTTGGAAATGTAAACTGGTTTTCCTTTTCAGCTGCATATGGTACTATATTTTTTAAAAGATGGGCCCATGAAAGAATTGATTAGTTCACAGTCCAAACTTTAAAGGAATATAAGTAAACTACTTCTTATCTGCAGTCTCTGTACCCAGGAAGAATCTTCAAGTTGTAATATAGCCTAAACCAAAAAAATTATAATACAGACCAAATACAGCTAGCTTGCTGCCAGTGAAGCCCAGGATAAGACCAAATTAAGGATGATATCATCTCTTTAAATACCTCTAGAAGACCTAGGATGGTACCAATAGAGAGAGCCTCCGACTTGAGCAAAAGAGACTCTAGAATTTTGAAGACATGCTTCTTGTGAAAACCAGGAACAGTCCCTTCCTGCTCCTCTGCCTGTTATGTGCTCTCATGGACTTGGCTCCTTCTTTCCCTCTGAGGTCCCACAGCAGTTCCCAGAAAATGACCCCAACATAACAGGGGGTGCAAGGAGGCCTGGGCCTAGGAGACATGGGCACCTCCTACAAGCTCCTCAAGCCCCATGGAATTCTCTAGCAGCTTTAGTACAGACTAAGAAGCCGCCACCTTAACCGTTTGCTCTAGCCCTCGTGGAGATGGGCCAGGTTACAGGCTGATGGCTATCCCAGCCTCGCCACTGTGTTCCTCCTATGCTCAACCTCCCCCGATCTGCTTCTCAAATGACACAGCTAAGCCAGGGTCGCAGGACCGCTCCAAGAATAAAGATGTAGCTAGGTGGGGACTGAGGGTTTGTTGTGGTTCATCTAACCAACTGTTCTTGCTGATAGATGGACTCCAGAGAGCCTCAAAACAATGGCTCAGTTGCTAAAGGTTTTCATAGTGGTACCCTAGATGATATCCCAGGTGAGGAGAATGCCGTAGAGATTTTAAAATATGAAGAGAGAAATACTTATGAAGATAGCAGTTGACTAATTTAGCCACAATTAGACTGCTTAAAAGGTCTAGAGATTAAGGATATTTCACAATAATGACTAAACATGAACTTGGGAACTTCTGCAGTGGATACAGTCTTAAGATCTAACTACTAGAGTCATAGAACTCCAGAAACAGTTTAAATATTTAGCTACTGTACTTTTTTATTATTATTATTCAAAGCCAGGGACATGACAGGAAAACCTCAAGTCTGAAATATGGAACAGAAACCACCTGGTAGAAGGTGCTGACCCTTTAGGCTTTCCCTCCTGTGAGAAATGCTAGTATTTAATCCTAGAATACTCAGCAGGGGCATTTCCCCCACAAGGGAATATAATCCTCACAAGCCTAACAGAAACTGACTCTACCATGTCTCCTCATTGCTAGGCCAATAACTAGAGCATAAATCAGTAAATCCTAGTACGACCCAGCTGAGCACATACACTGAAATAATTACAAGTGTTTGCCTGCATGTTCCACCAGGAGCAGGGGCAGTGTTCCTGGGACTGCAAGGTAAGAGCATCTGATCAAGGTGGCCAGGATACTTCACAGTATGCAACATTAATTGACTTTGGGACATTTACTCTAATTGTTAGATTTAACATTAGGAAGGACCCAAGAGGATAGAGTCAACAGATTCTGTTTCTTTTCTTTTCTTTTTCTTTCTTTCTTTTTTTTTTTTTAAGATTTATATATTATGTATACAGCATTCTGCCTACATGTATCCTGCAGGCCAGAAGAGGGCACCATATCTCATTATAGATGGTTGTGAGCCACCATGTGGTTGCTGGGAATTGAACTCAAGTCCTCCGGAAGAGCAGACAGTGCTGAGACAACAGATTCTGGTAAGAGATATGCCTCAATATCCCTTCCAGACCAAAGCCACTTCTTAACCTCCCTACCACAAAGTCGGAAACCCAGAGCCTGACCACCATCTCATCTACACAATATGATAATTATTGACTTTCTACACGCACAGTCACCCTGTCTATGGGGTTGATTCCAAGACCCTTCCCGGTTACCAAAACCACAGAAGTTTAGTTCCCTTACATAAAAAGACAAGTGCTTGCTTATAACCAACACATACCCAACAATATTCTTTAAGCCTTTGCTAATCACATATGATACCTAACATATTATAAATGGTATTATGCAAATAGTTATCACACTATATTGGTTAAGAAATGGTCACAAGAAAAATGTATTCACGATCAGTACAGTCAACTGACATAGGCCTAACTATATAAGGAAAGATCTGTGCTTGGTTAAATGCATTGGTCTGAAGCCTGCACACAACAAGAAATGATTGTGGTAGGTAGCATGGGAGGTCACTATCCGTTGGAAGGATCCACAGTAGAGAATTAAGTAGATCCAGTCCAATAGTGCCAAAAGCACCGTGTAACTCAAGCCATTTGATCTGGCACACCCCAGGGTGCTGGTTAGTGTCAGTGTTGGGAAAAGATACAGCCCAGACATTTTCTACAAGCCCCAGTGGAGAGTCAGGATGGAAGCCTCTGGGATTCTGGTGTTAGGATCTGGCATAGAGAGAGTTCTGGACATATTGTTAAGTCTGTGTGGAGACAGGCTAGGGCATGAGACACCAAGTTAGGACATACTTGGAACCAGCTGCAAGGAGATGAGTTGTGCTTTGTCAGATCCACCCAGTTCTTTAGGATTTTTTTTTTTTTATTATTATTAATAATGTATGAGTAAGTAGCCCAGACTAAAGCCACTATGCTTGTGGCAATTTGTTAAAGCAGCAGTACCCTCCTCACTTACCATGAGGTTTCATCCTCCATAGTAGAAGAAAGCCCAGACCAATGGAGAGGTTATATGCAGGAACTCTAAGTAACAGATCAGCCAAGCTTCGGTGCTAGGTATGAGAGTTAGTCTTTAAGTGACTCTAGTCTAGGGTTGCAGATGAAGCTTATGACGTCATGAGTCACAGACAAGCTACCTGTGTGCCCTGCCTAAATTCCTGACCCACAGAAACCAGGTTAATTTGAAATTATTATTATTAATAATACTATATTTAGTATAGAAGATGATTTGAGTATGAATCATATAACATATAATAGTATGTTAATAAAATTTGATCCTAAAGAAATAATCTAAGGTTGGAACAACACAAATAAATAAATAAATAAAATAAATGCTGATATTCTGTATGAAGCAGCTAGCAAAGGCATATTGTGACAATTCACCATGGGAAATTTTTCATTTTTAGTACAACCTTGAAAAATGAGTATAGCTGGAAATATATTTAATGGTTAGAACATTAAATCACCAGTATTGGAAGAGAAAAAGGGAGGGAGGGAGGGAAGAAAGGAGGTTTTTTTATATAGTCTTTTTAAAAGCCAACGGGTCATCTTTACTTGTATTTAAGGCTGACCACTTGAGATTGAATAACTGTCAGCAAGCTCATCCCTGAAGAAAATTGATTCTCCTTCCCTAGGCAGCCATTGATAGCCAGTAGCCATTTACAGGTGGCATCTGTGTAATTTCCCCCATCCACATTGGCACGTGGAATAATAATTGTGCGTGCCATGTTCACCCAAACATATTGTTCAAATGCCATAGAAATAGCATCCCTCTTGTGTCTAGAAGACACTATCTAGTAACATGTGTCCTGGTCCTCTGCCTTTTACAGTCTTTCCACTTCCACCCCATTTTGCTTAATGTTCCCTGACCCTTTGGTGTAGGGGTTGCACTATGAATATACCAATTGGGGTTGGGTTGCCTATGGTAACTTATTCTCTGCATTTTGACCAGTTATGGATCCTAGTTCAAACACTGAAAATCCCTTGTGCAGTAGCTTCTGACCGCTGCAAAACTGAAGTTTCTTCTTGAGGGATGAGAGGTGTTACAGCTGGGCAGGACTACTGTCTGCCTTTATCCCTCGGCAGCTTGCATAGTACCTTTGGCTATTATATGAGCTAGTCCTCATGGAGGGGGGGCCCAGCTCCTCCATTCCTTCAAGCCCCATGTCCAAAGTAGGTAGTGTCTTCAGCAAGAGAGTCATACATTCAAATTCTGGGAAGCAATGAAGGCCAATGGTGATAACAGATATTGTTAGACTCCTCTGACAAATGCTCTCAGGAGTATAGACATGCTAATTAAAGAAGAGGTCATTGATTTGAGAAGGCGTGAGAGTGATGTAAGAGGAAATTGAGGGAGAAAGGGGTAGAAATCATGTGACTACAACACTCATGAATAAAATCCCCAAATGTATGTATGTGTGTGTGTGTGTGTGTTTACACTTATATATTTAAAGCCAACAAGGTTAGAGGTGCTTATTTTTCTTTATCCTCACTAAACAAATTGTCTCCTTTTTTTTACTAGCTTAATTGTACTTCATTTTTTTATCACACATTTGTAATCGTTGTGAGTCAAAAGGCCTCTAAGCATGTAACTTTTGTGCGTTCCCTGTTTTTCTCCATCTCTATTGCAACATTCGTTGTTTTCGGCACTCAGGATGCCATTCTTTTACACATATGTCGCACATTTTTGCTTGTTTGGTCATGTGCTTTTCATTTTGCTTCTGATGCTCTTGCTTTTTTAATTAAACCCAAATGCTGAGATCACATAGGGTTCGCAATGCACTCTGGGAGCTGCAAAGGAAGCAGGGCATTTCCCTTTTTCCTCGATACTCTTAGGATGTAATTTGGGGCATGACAGCCAGCCACACATGAACCACCAAGTGAGAAAGTCTCTCACTTGGCTAAATATATCAAAATGTATACACAGAAGTTAGAATATATCTACCATAGAAGAGCATGGGATGATAAAGCATGCAGTAAACATTAACTGCTTTAAGACTGTCACAAAATATCTGACAAAGAAACTTAAAGGAGGCAGGATCTGTCTTTGCCTATGGATTCAGCTAATTCAGTCCAAGGCTGTATGGTTCTATGTGCTAAGCAGAAAGCGGGGGCAGGTGGAATAGGAAACTATTCATCTGTGATGGACAAAAAGCAAAGAATGAGAAAGGGACTAGATGTCTAACCTTCAAAAGCATACCTGAGACCATTTTCCCCCAGAGACCTAACCTCCAAGGAGCTTTTCATAATCTCCTAAAATAGAGCCACCAGACGGGAAACAAGAGTCCAATCCATGGGACATTGCAGATTCAGACTGTAACAGTGTCCTTTCAAGATGCTGGATGACGAAAAAGCATAATAACAGTGTGTGCCGTGTGAGTTTGAGACAAGCTAACCTGGACTGTGGCTTAATTAACATGGAGGCGTTAAAGGAGGGGTGTCAAGAACACATAACCAATCAGCACTGAGGTGGTTAACACTGCTCCCCATAAAAATCTCAAGAACCAATTAAGAAAGAAGGGTTGAGCTTCTATTCATGTTGTTCCTATTTCCCTTTTGTCCCTGCCCAGTTCCCTCATGGGAAAGATGATCTGAGTCTATTTCTCTAGCCCATGTGATCTGCATCTTGGATTCTATTGGTCCTAAAGCCCTGAGCCTTGGGGAGATGCCCAAACAGACACAGGTCCTAAAGGAGGAGGCCCTGCCTCCTATGACTCTGAGCAAGAGTCCCCCTCTACTCCCTTTCACCCAGGTTCAATCACTGAGTGCTCTGGCATTCGACCCTCTTAAACATTTGCAGAATGTTCAACCCCACACCCTTCCAGGTGTTGTGATGGGGACTGCAAGCTCTGTTCATTCAGGGTTTACCTATAAATCACTGTCCCAACCCTTCAGTGCTTCAATGTCTCTTTCCTCTCAAGCCTGTAGAGCCTTCTCAAATCCCAGTGCTCCCTGAAGTCTCAGCGAGGAACCTGTTCTCACCATTGGCCTCTGGGGAACTCAGCCTGTGAAGCCTCCCCATGGAAGACTGACATCCCTCTCTGTTCTTCAAGCCAGACCAACCAAGAAAGCTCACCAAGGCCTCTTACTTCTAGACACGGCCAAGCCCAGCTACAAGGATCATAATGGGACGTTATCATTAGGTATGGGGCAAGAATCCAGGGCTCTTAGGTTCTACTCCTGGCTCAACTTGAAATGCACAAGTCACTGACTCTTGCAGGGACATGACTTTAAAGGTATGTCCATCCCTGGTGTCCAGGTACAAGAGAACATGGTGGGAAAGCTGACCACTAGAACTACCAACCTCCATGAGTGGCAATGCTACTGCCATCATTGGGAGGATCCCATTTCTTTCAGATATATAGTCTCTCTTTCCAGAATCCCATGGAGGAAACAGCTTTGAGACAACAGTGAGAGTCAAATACCAAGTCGTAAACTCCAATCAGTCTCGTTTGTTGATCCAAATAATAAATTCCAGTAAGCATATGTCTTTTCTGCCAGAAATATACCATTATCTAATAAAACTTCAAAGGAACCATCATACCTTCACAACAGATAAAGGAAAAAGTCCACAGAAATTCAGTGATTCACCCAGTCACTGACTAAAAGAAGCATAGCAAGGTCTCCAGAGTGCCACCATGCATCCCCAAACCCCTCTAACTTTAGAGACTGTATCAGGTAACTAGAAGACACTTGATTAAGCATTTTGGAAGGTAAGAGGGAAGCTATTTGACTTGTACTTACTGATCATACTTCTATAATCCACCTTACAGAGTTTCTTACGCTCTACCCACGAAAGCAGTCAAGTCTCCACATCCCTGGGTTCTATATCTACTGGTTCTTCATCTGAGGCTTCAACCAACCACTGATTGAAAATGTTTGGGAAAGAAATTGTGCCTGTGCAGGACAGGACATATTTTTCCAATTAGTCCTAAAACCATATGGTATAACTCTCCTTCTTTAGTATTTATATTATATTGCAACAGGACCTCCTCCAGGCAGAAGCCCTACATCTAGCCACTCCAACAGGCTAGGCTCAGCTTCCCATCCCAAGACACTAAAAAGTGATGATAAAAGCAGAGAGAGGAGACTTAATTAATCCATTCACCCCCACCCCCAGTTTGACTGCAGACCTGACATGAGCTTCAGCTTTCAGCAGAGGCAGAACTTGGGCAAAACCCAGAAGGTCTGCCCCACTAAGCAGTCCTGGCTGAGATGAGTCTGGATGATGACTGTCTTAGTTCCTGCTCTTTGTGGTTGTCTGAAGAAGTCTGCTTGAGGGTATCAGTCTGGTCCCACTAGGCGATTGCTTTTACTCTGGGATGCGGCTGTTCATCATCAATTATTCTCAGAGGCTTTGTTCTTTTGTAGAATCCAAGATGACCGCAGGCTTAGGACAATGATGTACCTCTGTACCTTCAGCCTTGAAAAGGTACTAGACATATGTGAGGAAGGTATGACTTGAGTGATGGACACACCCCTCAGAGCTGAATAAGAGTCTGACCTGAAGTAAAGGAGGCAGACATGAAATGAAGACATCTTACAGGCTTTCATTCTGCTGTTAGCTACGTGGACCCAGGTAAGGAGTCCCTGCTTTTTAGCAAAAGTGGTTTCTACATGCTTAGTGTCATATTAGGCATTATACATCATCTAGAGATGATTTAAATATGTATGTCGTCCATATGAGTCCTGAGAACCAAACTAGGTCCTGTGGAAGAGCAACCAATCTCTTAACTTCCAAGCCATCTTGCCAGGCCCCAATCTTGAAACTTGTGTGTGGAGAATCATCATGCTCTGTCTGTACTTGAGAACACTTCCTAGAACAGGTGTAGACAATCTAGTGATTGGTCCATGTGACTGAATGTATCTGTCACATTGACTTAAGAGTCTAGTTGGTAGTAATAACAGATACTTAGACGCTATTTTTGCTGGAGAACTCTAGCTGCTCAAATGGACCCACAGAGAGAGACTATAAAAGCAAGATACAGGCCTAGCATCTCTACCTGCATCTTGTGTCTGCATTCTTTAGTTTGATTTACACTCTTACTTGCCTCTGCATGGGCATGTTGGTCACTGGCCCAGTGTGTGTCCACCTAGCCTATCCCAGTCCTCCCATTCCAAGGCTAAAGGCAAACATAAACAAAGAGGTTATTGTCCTCCCCCTTTTGTCTTGAGCCACCTTGAATTCCAGAAACAGTGGAATGCATATTTATACAACTTGGGACTGAGACTACCACCGAGTACCAGTGAGCCCGGAGGATAGAGCATTCTCAAGATGAGAGCAATTTAACTGTGATGAGCAGCTTCACCTTGGAGCAGATCATCTCGTAGAAACCAAACTCTTCTCCTCTGGCTGTGAGTAGAAACTTAGCAGACACTTTGCAGGAGCTGAGACCATAATGAGCAGGACCACAACTTGACCAGAGTGCTTAACCTCTTGCCCTCTGCCCCAATTCTTCCTCTATGTAGACCTAAGTCTTTATCGGTACCCTGAAGACACAGATGGGATTATTAGACCCCTTTATCTGTTCCTTTTCCCAGTGTGGCCACCCTGAATGATCTCCTTTCTCTGCTTCTCATGAGCAGTTATCTCTTTAATTGTCATACTGAAAAGAGTGGTAGACCCTAGCTTGTTGGGATTACCAAAGCCCAGTTTTTTGCCCTAGAAATTCTAGTCTATGGTAAGACTAGAAATAAAAATAGACAACAGGATTCCATGGGACACTGTTGCAATTGTTAACTGTGTACAGAGACTGCATGGGGGACTTCTTCAGTATCCCCCAGGGTCTTCTAACTCCATGAGTCCTCACTTCCTAGCAATTCTGATGGTTAATTCTAGGACTCTGAACTCCCTTTGGGGGCCAGAGTCTGAGCCTAGAGCCACCCCTGGCCAGCCCCAGGGCCAAGGCTGTTCACCCCTTGAGGCCTCTGACTGTGAATGGACAAAAGAGGCCTTTTGTTACCATTACAGTGAGACCTTGTCTTCTCCCTAGAGCCACTAGCTTCTGTGTGCACAGGTCTGCCTTCTCTCTTCCCAAGACACTTTGATCACCCTCCTATTTCAAATCTTGCTGACTTTTCAACACCCTCCCAGACAATCAGCTTCTTTTCTTTTCAATAACCAAACTGTTCAGATTTCACCTCAATTCCCTCCAACAATTCTATCAAGGAAGAGTTCAGGGAGGCAGACCCTAAGAAGACACCTGAAGTACCAGATCAATAGGTGAGAGAGTATGGAAGATCTTTTATAGGGCTCAAAAACATTTGGCCAAATGAAAGACTTAATGAGTATAGAGCCATGGGAAATGGCAGCAAAAGTTAAAAGAAATAAAATGTCCTAAGAAATCATAACAGCTGGGTTTTTTCCCCCCGTGGGCTGTTGGTCAACTCTGTTTCTGACATTATCTTTGACTTTGCAGTGTCCTTGGTCTCCCAGAGCCACTTGTCACTTCCTCTCTGCTCTCTTGTCTATATCCCTACTCTGTGTTATTTTAAGGTCTCAGATTTTGGGGTCCCAGAAAGACACTAAGACAGGCTGTCTTTAGAGATTAGAAACTTATTGACCATATACAGAAAATACAGTGGGGCATTTGAAAAGAGTTCAGGCCCACAAGGCAGTTGGTGTCCTTTTATAAGTTTCATAGAGAATGTGGAGGTTCCATGCCATGTAGTTAATGATTGGTCCATGGTATTTGTTTACACTCATGCCATCTGAATCTTATGGGTGGCAGGGAAGAGCAAAAGGTTCAGTCCCTTAGTTAATGTGCGTCCTTTATATGGGCTATGTAGCCCCAGTAGCTTAGGGTGCTTAGTAAATGTCTATGGGGAAAGTTGTAATCATAGGTTCACAAATATTCATGCTATAGTATCTGCCATTTCCTTTACAGCATCTATGAAAGTATCCATAGAAAAAGGAAAGAGGATTTTCATCATTGTACTATGTAAGAAACATAGACTAACATGTCAGTGCCTTTCCACAATGTTGGAAATCATTAAATAACAATAGATTCACAAGATGTAGTGGTTTCAAGGGCAACAATCTGCCAGATTTTCCCATCTGCCTTGGTAATCTGTCCAAGGGGAATGCAGGTTCATATTAACTCTAATATCACACAGCACTGGGGTGTGTGTGTGTGTGTATACACATATGCGTTCATGCATGCGTGTGTGTACATGTGTGCGTGTGCCTGCGCACGCCCACACTACAAAATGAATACAAGAAGCTACAGCAGAGTTATAAAGATTTCAGAAGTGAAGGAAGAGGAAACCAACCCAGTCATAGAGAAGAAGCTGCTGCCATGGCTGCAAGAGTCGGGTTTGAGAGCAAAGACATAAAGTTGAGTTCAAACATAAGGTAAATGGGGAAAACTGGGTCCCAGCAAAAATGGTAGATTCAAGTCCAGATGGGTGAGCAAGTGGATAGACAGAGGGCAGTCAAGTAGGCCGTGACAACAGCTGGAGACCAAGCCTAGCTGAAGCCTCATGCACAGTCAGGAGTTCTTTGTGCTGGCACAGGTGAGCATAACCTGAGTAGACCCTGGCCCAAGCCTAACAACTATCTCATAGTTAGTCTGAGGGAAGTCATCTTTGCCAGATCTACTCTTTTAATCTAGGCCACATATCCTATATGCCATCACCAGCTCCCTAGTGGTACAGCCTTACTCTGACCATGCCCTTCTTCAATGAGTGCCAGGCTTTCAATGTACAAACATCTTGCCACTCATGAGAGTTTTTCTATGGTCTTCCTATTCTACCATACCTCCCTGAGGTCAGTAGTGGAGAGTGGAGAGGGGACAGGCGATGCATTGGCGAGGCTATGAACTAAGTGTCTAAATATGTCTGCCACTCTTAACCAAGAAACATTGGGCAAATCATTTCAACTAACTTCCTGGATATTCTCAACAATAAAATGGAGAAGTTGAGACTACCGCCTCTTGCAGCCTCTTTCAATGCTAACATTGTATGATCACAGAATATGTACCTATGTCACTGATTCGCAAATAGTCCCCTAACTTGCCTGACTGTGCTCTTATGAACACATCATTTAACTATAGTGGCCTATAGTCTTCAAACCACACACATCTCCCATAGACCTGCTGAAATCCCATCTTCTGTGTAAAGCTTTGCTTTCCCATCAAGGACGAGAAGGCCACTCTTTCTGCTCCAACTTCCACCACAGCCATGGTACATGTTGCATGTGCTTCAGACACTATTGTTGCTGTGTGTGTCTCTGTGTTTTATTGGTCTAATCACAGTCAGTTTCATGCTGTAGTAGAGGGGTTCTTTCATACTCTTGCATATACCAGCAACTCATGATTAGGTTGGGACCTGACAAGAGAACTAAGTCAACGGTCAGAAAATCTCAGTGCTTCTTAGCTTTCTTTTGTAGAATAAGTATTGGGATCAGGACATTAGCTCATCTTTGAAGTTTCTCCCTGTGATTTTTTGATGAAGGATGCTCCTGTCTTCTTGATCACCTCAGATTGTTGAGAATTTTCTAATGCCTTTTGTATGGGTCCTGAGCTGAGCAATAGAAGTTGGAACTTTGAAATAAGGTACATCAATCTCTCATCCAGACTGGGCTACCTCTGAAACAAACTGGAATTTAACTGTAGTGGAAGCTCCACTGTAGATTTCCAGATTCCCTCAGCTGGCCTCAGAAGAAAGTTCTGTTTATCCAGGAAAGATGGGCTTTTTGGCATGGAAGGACTCTCATGGTGTTCTTTCCCCTAACGTGATTGCTTGCTCCCACCACTGTATTGCCAGCATCCTAATGGCATGGGTTTAATAGAGCCCCAGAACGTTCTCCTTAGCAGATGGGCTAGTAACCAAGTAGAAACCACAGGGTCTAGATAGAAACCACCACTCAGTTGCTTTCGGTGTTTCGAGAACCATAATTATCTCTGTCATTATTGGTTCCAGTTCAATCTAAGAAGATGTCGGCAAGCTTTGTAGATCTCAACACTTACATGTTAATCCAGATAATGGAAAAAATGGACTATCACAGTAACACATTTCACCTGCTGGTAGGACTACCACAATATGTCCAAAGAATTAGTAAAATTAATTATCCTTACTCCTTGACTTGGTTTCATGTATTCACACACACACACACACACACACACACACACACACACACACACACACATACACACACATATCCCATTGGTGGGTTCTTCCTTATATTATCTTGGGCAAGATATATAAATGTAGGCATTACATAATTTATAGGCATTATAGGCATTAGTATAGGCTGTGGGAGAAAGGCAATAGAATAAAATAAGAATTTCTATGCTAAATGTCTACTTTTGTGCTGAGTCATCTGTCCCTGCCCTTCCCTTCTCCCAGCAATAATAAGAACTATCATTGATTATGTGCTTAAGAATCTCTAGGCCCTAGGCTGAAAACCTCCCTCAACCCAAACACTTCTCAGTTGCCCTGTGAGAGGTGAGTATTGTTATTGTACACTTATAGCGATTGGAACTGAGAGTCAGAGAAAGCTAAGTTGCCAGAATCCCAGAATAGTAACAAATCCAACCAGAATGCCCAGAGAGCTGTGGCTCCAGAACCCATGGTTATAGCCACTTTGAAGCACAACTATATTCATATCTCTTTGGCCTTATAAAATTCCCCAGGCCATTTCATTTGCTTGGCTAAATACAGATGGCAAGGCTTACCCTAAGCTTGTTGTAAGTATTTTCTCAGCAGCTGTTCCTCAGAACTTAGCAAGAAACTTAGCCAAGGTTACCCAAGGCCACTTAGCAACATGAACTTTAATTCCTTTCTTGAGTTGAGGGGGAAGATTTCTTCCCAACACTAATATCTATCTAGTTCCACTTCCTTGTCTGGTCCTCAAAATGAAGAGAGAACACTGGGTATCAACGAGAGAAGCTGGTCCCATGCCAGCAGGTTTAAATGCCGTTGTCAGCTCAGCATCTTAGGAAGTGATAAGAGAGGGTATGGTTGGGAGGAGGAAGTCAATCATCTCACCAAATGCTCTTTTGTCTGCAAGGCACATGTAAGCCACTAATGCTGGGCACCTTCCTCTCCCGGGAAAACAATGGTACTCCGCCTTTTCTCTGAGTCCCTTTCAACTGTGTTCTGTTGGATATCTGACCCAGCCCCATAATTGATAATCAAGCTGTTGTCCTTGGCTATGTGACTGACACCCATGCCAGCCCAAAGGATGAATTGGGTCCAGCATTCTGTGGCTACATACAGTGCTCCAAACTCACCCTTTGATGAACAAACCAGAAAAAAAGCAGGGTTTCATGTTCCGGTAAGGCAGCATCACCTGGGTCAAAATGGACAGCTCTGTCTCGTAGGTATCTCCAGGTCCCTGTAAATCCCACCACATGAGCAAGGTGGTCCCCAATTGAGACTCAAAGCCCATGTAAGTCTTTGTTTAGATACCCCATAAAAAGAGTGCTGAGGATTTTGATCAGAGCTGTCAGCAACTCCTACCCAAATATTGTGCCTAAGAATTTTAGAAACTAGATTGGACCATGATGAGTGGGGTGGGACCTGGCTATTCCTGGGTACCTCCCAGCTGTAGTGCCAGTGGCAATACCATCATTATTTATGGAGCATCCAAGACCAGGTTGAGTGGGGGAAATGTAGTTTTTAAGCCTAAGTTGAAACATAATCTAGAAAAGCAAGTCTCTAAAGTTGAGAACATTTCAGGAGTAGCTTTTTCAATCTATTTCACTCATAATTTCCCTATTAAATGTGTGTGCAAGAATGATCTGTGTTTTACAATTCTTTTAAGATTTATTTATTTTATCCATAAGGGTGTTCTTTCTCCATGTATGTCTGTGTACCACATGCATGCCTGGTGCTCATAGAGTCCAGAAGAGGATGTCAGATCCCCTGGAACTACAATTATAGAACCAAACCTGTGTCCTCTGAGAGAAGACCCTGATCTATCTCTCCAGCCCTGAGCTTTAATATTTTATCTCAAAATAAGTCTAAAATACTTTTTCATAAAACATAAAATAAAAATTCTGATGGGAAAAAAATGCCTTAATCCACAGTTACCCTCATTTGAATGTTTATGCCCCTCCCCCAAAGTTCATGTATTGAAACCTACTTCCCAGAGGGGTAGTACTAAAATGTGGGGACTTCCACACTCATGCAAAATGCAAACTGGAATTGGTGGATTTTAAAGAACATGGGGATATAAAGTTGGAAGTGGGTAGAGGCTCCAAGAAGGGTTAGGGGGGAAACCAAGGGTTATGAATATGAACAGATACATTTTAAACAAAAATAGTCAGTAAATTTAAAAGACTTATAAGAATCATTTTAAAAGCAAAAGGTGGGGCCCTTGAGAGGTGACAGGTCCTAAGACCTGTTTACCTATTCCATTACATGAAGATGCAGAGAGAGGCACAGCCCATGACTCAAAGATTTAGCCCCCACTAGATGCTGAATTTGTAGATATCCAGTACTGCAGTAAATCCAATATTGATTGGATTTCTCAGTCTCTAGAACTATAAGACATAGATTTATGTTGTCTGTAATCAATAAATCTATAAGATACTTTATAATAGCCCAAGTGGATAAAAACAATATTTTGGCCCAAATTCCCCTTCCAAGATAGAAATTAAAGAGTGGACCCCAGTTCCAACACATTTTTGGTCTTGGCTCCAATTCCTGTGAGTGACACTGGGTCCTTACATCAGCTATTCTTCGCATCAGATCTGTTAGCATCATCTTGGAGCTCTGCCTGACCACTGCTCTGCTTCCTTCAAACTCTACCCAGTTCCCAGTCAGAGGGACAATGAAAGTCTGAATGTATCTGTGAGATACATTCAACCACTCTCTGTCTTCCTTCTTGGCTGGTCACTAGGAAAAATGTTAAAAGAGCCATGACTCTGTCCTTAAAGCGCTGTCCAGAGAGGGAGACCGCATGATGATCTGAGCAGGGAAGACATGAGCTCTGCCACTCTCGAGGGAGTGTGCGATGATATTGACCCAAGGGTGTGGCTTGCCCTGGATATGCTACCATTATGAGAATCTCTGTAAATCATAACCAGGTTTTTTTGGTGGCTTAATGAATATGAGAGGAAGGAATTGAAGTAATAACTTTTGAGCCTGGTTGTCACCTGGAAAGACCGGGTTGACTATAGGAAGTTATGGTGGTCATAGTAAAGAAATTAGGAGACTGAAAGCCTGGTGATAAAACCTACAAAACCCGCCGGGCAGTGGTGGTGCACGGCTTTAATCCCAGCACTTGGGAGGCAGAGGCAGGTGGATTTCTGAGTTCGAGGCCAGCCTGGCCTACAGAGTGAGTTCCAGGACAGTCAGGGCTACACAGAGAAACCCTGTCTCGAAAAACAAAACAAAACAAACAAACAAAAAAAAACCCCTACAAAACCAGAGGAGTTGGCACAATGAAAGAGTATGTATGCCTTTTGTAGACTATTCCAAAATCTAGTCCCCAATCCACCATTTGTGTGCCATGTGGCCCCAGCTTCCTCATTTAAATTGGGGGTGTTAAAATAAACACTTTGACAGAGTGTTGGAGAACAAAATGAAATAATGTACACAAAGCACTTGGCTCATAGCAGGTGCCCCCAAATATTTGTTCTGTCTTCTGAGGCTTGAAGATTCCACCAGACAGTGTTATGTTTAAAAACATATTTTTAAACAATAGAGGCCTTTGTAAAATTGTCAGTAGTTTTCCCTTAGAAGCTATGAGGTTTTCAGAATGCAATTGGATATCATTTTAATAACTGCCTGAGCTGTGTGGTCCTATACTGGCCAGGAAGAATGCGGAAAGAAGATAGAATTCCATCAAGGTCAAAGGTCACTGGAGCTACATGGAAAAGAAATTAATATAGCCTAGGCAAAGAAAAGTAAAATCAAGTCACATAGCAGCCTCAATCAGAGGCACAATTCCATGACCAGACTTAATAAGGCTAACAGGATAGAAGTAAGCAAGAGGGACACCTTTAGTTCCTGGCCCTCCTCTAAACATGGCAGGTCCTACTACACAGGACTAGTGCTGGTAGTCCACAGCTGGGCAGCCATACTAGGCTGTGCTGATGTGTGTACAGGAACCAACATTCATGACAGCATGGAGTTTCCAGTGTCAACTATAAATAGGGATGACAAGAATTCTGGCCAGTATCATGAATTCTCTCCAAATTACATGAGATTGCAGTCTGATCTTAACTCTGGAAATATTTAGAATTAATAATAAAATGCCTAGCAGAAAAAAATAGAGCATAACTATGTATGCATTAATAACCCATACATTCAGTAGCATGATATTTATAATATTTAAGAGAACTTTGAGTATAATAAAATATGCCTGCATTGAAAATTCTTATTAGAAACACATGGTTGGAGGACTGGGCTAGCTCAGTGGCAGTGTGTTTGCCTAAAAGTGCTTGGTTGGGATTTCAGTGTATGTATTTAATGGGAAATTTCCTAGGTTTATACACAGTCATAACATTGATTAATCGCTACATATGTAAGTTTATTTTATGTTATTTGTGAGTTATTTAATAGGTTGGAAGCATGATGTTGTTAAAGCTTTAAAATAAGATAAAATATTCAATTTACAAATACAGCTTTGTAAGTTTAGAGAAATTTCACAGAGTCCTACCTGTTCCCACACCACCTGGCACAGAAAGGCAGAGGACACCCAGAGACCCACCTGCCACAATGCCACATAGCTACTTGGGTGGGTGGGGGACACACAGAGGCCAGCCAGTGGACAC
Organism: Uromys caudimaculatus; assembly: GCA_028551405.1. NCBI lineage: Eukaryota > Metazoa > Chordata > Mammalia > Rodentia > Muridae > Uromys > Uromys caudimaculatus. The sequence continues at coordinate 84,695,580 of CM052706.1, read as the reverse complement.
ACAGCTCAGGTGGGCTGTAGATGATACACAGAGGGCCCCTCCCACAGCCACACCACATGGCACAGGTGGACAGAGGGCACCCAGAGGCCCACCAGCCGTGTGGCCTGCCCACAGCAAGAGCCACTATGATGTGCACGTAAGTGGTGGGCAAATGAGAAAGAAAGAGAAACAGAACAGTTTGAGCATTATGAAGAGAGGTGCAACTGGACACAGGAGGGTAGAGAGGGATATGTGAGTAGCCAGCCCCACCACCTGAGGCCATGGTGAAGTCCCAGCCCATGCTGCTGAGGGCCGTGTCTGGGTCTGTGACTATGTAGCAGCAGAGGTCTGGGATGATGTCCCTGGCTCATATTAACACTAAAGACCATGTGGATGTCCCTGGTCTGAGCGGCCACCTGGGACCACATAGATTTGGTTCAAAGGTTGTGCAGAGCTGTCTCTGACCCTCAGCTGCTGCAGGAATTGGGAGACTGGACCTGCACCTTGCCTGGACAGCACAGTAGAGCTGGCCCTGATGTCAGGGGTGTGGGTGAGCTGGCCCTGCCAATCATCTGCTGAAGGTGGCATGGGCACAGGGGTGATTTCCTCTTTACCTATTGCCACGCATAGTAGAGCAGGAGAGCTGTCCCTGCCCCTCACCTGCTGCAGCACTTGGGAGAGTGGGCCCCACATCCTAACTGGGCAGCATGGTAGAGCTGTCTCTGGTGGCGAGGATGCAGATGAGCCAGGTCCAAGGGCATGAGAACAGGAGAGTTGACCCTGTCTCCTACTATCTACAGCATTGGATGAGCTATCCAGAGCAGTGCTGGAGAGCTCACCTGGTAGTGGGGTAAGGGAGAGTTGGCAGGCTGACCAATCTAGCTACCACCCGGGCCCAGATCCAGGGCTTTCAGTTTGGCCCTCCCCAAAATCTACCTCATCTATGGATGGCTAGAGTGTGTGAAAGGGCCAGTCTTGCTGACCCAAAGCTGTAGGATCTCCATGACACTGAGCAACAACAGGATAACCGAGAGGAGTCCTGGTGAAGATCCAGTATTGATGGTGGAGTACAAGTCAGAGGCCTCAAACCAGACCAAGGGCTCACTGCAGTGATCATTTCCAAGGAAAGCTGTTTGGGCAAAAGGGTACACTGTGACACACTGTGACACACTGTGACACACTGTGACACACTGTAACACAGTACAGCTTCCACAATGAGAAGTTTTCTATGCTTTTGTTTCTTTTTATTTTCTTTTGATGTAGAGGGCAGAGAGGGGGGACACAGGCCAGGGAGCTGAAAGAGACATGGATGCATGACATAACACTCACAAAGAGTCAATACAAAGGTTTATTAAGTTTAGAGAAATTCCTATAAATACCACCAAGTATTTACCCAACACAGAAGATTGGTACATTGAACCTTCGATGCAACTTTAAAGAATGTAAATTTTTCAAAACCAAAGTAACTTTTGAATACCACTATTCCTTTAAGTAGGAGAAGCCACCCTCTGTTTAGAAAAAGGAATGAACCAGCAGTCCAAACTAACCCAGACCCCAGGGAGTTTCCAGATGCTGAGCCACCAGCCAGGCAGCATATAAGGGAGGTGCAAGCCCCCCCCCCCCGGCACATATATAACAGAGGACTGTCTGGTCTGGCCTCAGTGGGAGAAGATGCACCTAACCCTGGAGAGACTTGAGGGTCCAGGGAAGGGGAAGGACCAGTGGGAGAGGAGCACTCTTTCAGAGGCAAGGGAGAGGAGGAATAAGATGAGGAACTGGGGGCGGGGGGATCCGGAAAGGAGGCAATGGCTGGAATGTAAATAAATAAAATAATTTTAAAAAGAAAGAAAGAGCCAGGCGGTGGTGGCACACGCCTTAATCCCAGCACTTGGGAGGCAGAGGCAGGCGGATTTCTGAGTTCGAGGCCAGCCTGGTCTACAGAGTGAGTTCCAGGACAGCCAGGGCTACACAGAGAAACCCTGTCTCGAAAACAACCAAAAAGAAAAAAGAAAAAAGAAAAAAGAAAAAAGAAAGAAAGAAAAGAAAGAAAGAAAGAAAGAAAGAAAGAAAGAAAGAAAGAAAGAAAGAAAGAAAGAAAGAAAGAAAGAAAGAAAGAAAGAAAGAGAAAGGAAGGAAGGAAGGAAGGAAGGAAGGAAGGAAGGAAGGAAGGAAGGAAGGAAGGAAGGAAGGAAGGAAGGAAGGAAGGAAGGAAGGAAGGAAGAAAGAAAGAAAAAGGCATGAAGTCTTAATGGGAAATTTTCAAGTAGACAGAGCAGAATCATCCATTTGCCACAGGGGTGGAGCCTGATCCAACCTGCAGCTTCTCTCTCTACACCACAGTGAGGCAAATGCCCACAATGGAGTTCTCTTTCCATCATCCATACCTGGCTCACTCTCTTCAGCAGGGAGACAAGTTAAATAGCACCAGGACTAGACCAGGGGAAAGTGTACCACATAATGAGATGATTACCAGCTTGGAATTTGCACAGCCCTGACTGTAAATGATAATCTATGAAAACTCAGAAAGAGTATCTAACTGCTCTGTGATGCTGAAAGCATTTTTTAAATGTTCACTCTGAGGGTGGTGAGACATGTACATGCAATTACATACTTGCAACGTTTGTCAGGAGCCACCAGGGATAGGCTGGGAACAAGACGCCACCCCACCCAGGTACAGCTAGTTGTGACTGCATATATGATTCATGCTCAGCCAATGCCAGATATGCCAGGCATTCATAGCACAAAGGAGGCTGGCGTGGAGTCCAGCTCTGCCCCATGCTAACTCACGGAACTTCAGGCCAAGGAACTAAGGACCACTAACCTACTACAGAGACTAGTTGAAGGGTGATGTGGAAAGATCTGGTACTATGACCAGCATATGTAGGAGACTATCTCCATATCCCATGGTCTACAAGCATACTGTAGGTTCTCAGTCCTACTCTGCTAAAAGCAGACAGATAACCCCAGGCCAACTTCTGGTCAATGCAGATAAGGAGAGCATCGGAACAGCCAGTGCACAGGCAGCCTGGCATCCTCTCCTTCACTCTTGGCCCTGACTGACCCCGAGGAGACAGTCATTGCTCTGGAACAGATAAAACACATCTGGTTCTATTCAAAGTTTCTCCCTTTCACCTCCAAAGAAGTGCATACAAAATACTGCAGCAATACTTGCCCACTGCCAACGCAAGGTCCTTTGTTCTTCTTTCTTTTATCCTGGTGGAAAAATTAGCCTGGGGTCCCTTGGTTTGCACCGTATTTCTCTAGGCATCTGTAGGTACATGTCTCTGTAGCCCTGCAGACTCTAAGTAAGTTTAAGGAGCTTTCTTTGGCCTGAAGATAAGACATCCTTAGAGAGGAATGATGGCTGGTAAGATAAGAACGAAAACTGATTCCCTAAAAGCTATACTTCCTACCAGCAAAATACCCTTCAAAAAAGTCAGCCCTTCTTAGAGTCCCCATCCATGGAGACTTCCCATCCAAGTAGGGTTCTTTTGAATCCCGAGACTCAGGAACACCTTATCACCCCCTCCTTGAATGAGTTAGAGCCCCAAGTCACAGAGCTGTTCAGAATGTCGCTGCCTTACTATAGGCTTTGAATTTTCAAAACCTACTTTTAATAAGGATTCTTAAATGCTTTGACCTCCCTTCTAGCTTATCGCCCACCAGAGGTAGTGGAAAGGGAAGGTTATCAGGATATGGGGAGAGTGGACCTGTTTAGAAATAGTTCTTTGGAGCAAATCAATCTGCATTGTCAAGATACATACCAGCAATCCAATTCAGTAGTATCGGGATAGCAAACGGGAATCAGCAGCGATGGCATAATCCAGCAGAAACAGCCAGGCCCCCGCAGAACATGCAACCTTTCACATGTCTGCTTTAGCAAGACATCCTTTCACCTGTGTGCCCCAGCAAACGATCATTTAACATAACTGATTTTCCAAAGAAATCAGAAGTTTCCACTTCACCTTACTCATTTCACACAGTCCCCATCTCTCCTTCACCTTGTGCACAACACAAGATAAGTTGCCCCGTTGAATTCCCATATGGCTTTCCTAACACCAGAGCCTTCTATTCCAGGAAACAATTCTTCTGTCTGGAAAACTACATGCTTTCAGTTTAGTAATTCTGTGGGACTCCTGCTGTGTGTGCCTCTTCCTGGGATTCTTTTCCTTCTGTTAGTTTGTCTTGCCCAACTTCTATGTAGTGGGTCTTTTTATTTTAATATATTTTATCTTGTTGCGTTTTGTTGTTATCTCTTAGAAGTCTGTTCTTTTCTAATGAGAGACAGAAAAGAAGTGACTCTGGATGGGAGGGGAGGTGGGGAGGAACTGGGGGGAGTAGAGGGAAGGGACGCTGTAATCGGGATATATTGTATGAGAAAAGAATCTATTTTTAATAAAAGGGATATTTGCTTCAATGAGTACATCCATGCACTCCTCCAGTGACTAGAGCCTCCTCAGAAGAACCAATATCTCCCACCCTGTTATGGGAACTTTGGGGGACAGTGAGTCCATGTTGGCTGCAGGATGAGCCTTAACAGGAAGGCCACACACTGGCCTGGCCTCAATGACTACTACACAGAACACAGTCTATTACAGGGAGTGACCAAGCTAACCTGAAACCCAGAAGGATGAGGCCTCAGATGGAGACAGGCAGCCTGACACCCAAGAGAGGACAGAAATTCGTGGGTGAGAGTCTCTAATGGACGTACATCCTTAGGTCACCCCTACGCCATCTTCCTACCACCTTTAAACATTGTGACACAAAATAATTCCTCTTGGCTTAGGCCTGCTTAGAGCAAACTCTTATTACTTGCAACAAAGAGGCCCTAATTTCTTGAGCTGGAGAGATGGCTCAGTAAGCAAAGGCGCTGGTCACCAAACTTGATAACCTGAGTTTTATCCCCAATACCCACATGATAAAAGGAGAGGACCCAGTGGGTTCCACACACATGATAAGGCAGATGCATTCTTACCGACATGCATACAGAGACACATATAGACATACACATTTACATATGCATTTATTTATATATATTTACATTTATATTTACATAGACATTTACATAGACAGATACACATATACAATTTTTAAGTGCTATTTTTTTTTCACACTCTTTTTTTTGGTTTTTCGAGACAGGGTTTCTCTGTGTAGCCCTGGCTGTCCTGGAACTCACTCTGTAGACCAGGCTGGCCTCGAACTCAGAAATCCGCCTGCCTCTGCCTCCCAAGTGCTGGGATTAAAGGCGTGTGCCACCACTGCCCAGCTTAAGCACTATCTTTATTGGACTATTCTGAGTCCAGCAATCTACTGCAGAGAGCTCATGAGAGGTACTTGCCAAAAGCTCATTAATTATGAAAGCCATGTGTCAAACACAATCGTCATTGATGAATAAACTATATCCTAACTAAAAATATTTTTTACTTCACAATGACATATAAAATCATATCCAGACAACCATTCTTTTTCTTTTCTTTACTTTTCTTTGTTTCTTTTTTGGCTTTTGATAGAATGCTTAATAAATTTCAAGTGTTGTAAGAGAAGCTTTGTATTAGATCCTTTGTTCATGTGGTTAATGGAAGTTTTCTGGGCATGTTTAAGGTAGGCTAGGCTAAGCTGTTATGGTTTGGCAGTTTAAGGATACTACATATATTATACTTCAGTCCTAATGATATTTTCTGCTAATACAGGGTTCATCAGGATGTGACTAGTGGCATATTGAAAACAAAAGTAGCAGATTCTCAAACCCAGCACTTTGTAACTAGGTTACAATGAGTTGTGCTTTGACATTATTTGTATCCCTTCCATAAGCCTGGTGGAAACACTACATAGGGGTGAGCCACTGGCATCTCTCTCAACTCTATTGAGTGGCTTAATGCTGATAATCAGCCCAGCAGAGGTGTCTACACCAGAGAAATGAGCAAACAATACAAACTGGGGCCTGGTTTATTACTTTTAGTGGCCTAGACTTAAGAAAGTGATGGATAAAATTTAGTAATGCTGATTCAATTTTAAAATGCCCCTTGTCTATGCTTATTACATTGTAACCAATAAATATCTTGAGGCAATGTTCTTCTGAAAACTATTATTATTGAGGAAAACAACTATGTCTGATTACCATTGGGTTGCTAATTATGAGCACCAGGCCGGGGGGGGGGGGGGGGCTCAGTCATTTGATCATTCTCAAGTGTCACATGAAGATAAATCAGTAAAAAAAAATATTGATTCTGTCATCAAGAATGATTGATAAGCAGTTAATGATTGCTTATGGAAGGAGAGAGAGTTCTTCAGTGGCTCAGACACTGCTACATCACCCGTGTCTCTGCAAATAATGCCCATGCTTCCATAAGCGACCCTAATAAAACTCACTGAGTCATCGAAGGAGGAAAGGGAAAAGACACAGAAGTAGAAGGGCAACTAGTTGCAAAGAAAAGGGGGCTCAGCAAAAAGCGAAAGTGGGCAAAAGAGGTTGTCTTGGTCAGGGTTTCTATTGCCGTAGTAAAACATCATGGCCAAAGAGCAAGTTGGGGAGGAAAGGGTCTATTTGACTTACACTTCTATGTCACTGTTAATTAAGAAGTCAGGACAGGAACTCAAAGAGGGCAGGAACCTGGAAGCAGGAGGCCACTTACTAGCTTGATCCTCATGGAGCTTAGCCTGCTTTCTTATAGAACTCAGGACCATCAGCCCAGAGATGGAATCACCCACAATGGGCTGGGTGCTCCCCCATCAATCACTAATTAAGAAAATGCCCTACATGCTTGCCTACAACCCAATCTTATGGAGGCTTTTTCTTAACTGAGATTCCTTCCTCTTATATGATTTCAGCTTGTGTGAAGTTGGCATAAAACTACCAAGCACAATTGACCCCTTGTCAACATGACACACAAACAATCATCTTTAAACCACAACCTTTCCTTTATCATGCATCCCAATAGCTCACATTTAAAATATAAGTAACTTTAAAAATCCCACAGTCTTTACAAATTCAGACACATTAAAAGCTCAGTCTCTTTAAAACAGTCAATCTCTTTTGAAAATTCAAAGTCTCTCAGCTGTGGGCCCCCATAAAATCCAAAAAAAAATTAAATACTTTCTTACTTCAAGAGGGAAGAAGCAGGACACAGTCAAAATCAAAGCCAAACTCTAAAAGTATAAACCATTCACTATTTAATGTCTGGAATTCACTCACAATCTTCTGTGCTCCTCCAAGGGGCTTGGGTCACTTCTCCAGCCCCACTCTCTGCAGCACACATAGCTTGTGTTCCAGGTCCCCACTGGCTCCACTCCAGCTACTGTTCTTGGCGGTCATCCCATGATACTGGTATCTCCAAAGTGCTGGAGTCTTGTGCTGCAACCAGACTGCATTTTCCCCAGTAACCTCTCATAGGCCCTTTTCAAGGATCCCATCACTGCCACATAGTGCCAAGCAGCAGGCACTCTCTGTTATCCCCTCATACCTTCAAAACCAATGCCATGTGGATGACTCTCACACTACCAAGGTCATGTGCCAGCACAAGGTACAACATCGGTCGTGTCTGGAACACTGCTTCTGTATGCTGATTCTAAACACTGTCCAGAAGATTTCGCCTCAATGATGCTGTTCTCTTCTTAATCACTGCTAATTTCCCAGCTCCAGCAGACCAGCATCAATTGTCCCAACAAAGTAAAGGTTCCACTTTAGTAGTTCTGATATCTTGGTAATCATATCTCCAGCTAACCAGAAACAAATATTCTTTACCCCATCCCCAAAAGGCCAGGTAGAGTCTTTGCTTCACTCTGAAACTTCACAAGCCAGGCCTCCATATGATCAGGTTATAGACAGTCCTATAACTAAGACAAGATGGTACCAGGAGTGGGGGCTTCTTGCGACAGACCTGACCATGTTGTTTTGGGGAGGATTGTGGAAAAACTTTGGAACTTGGTGCAAGAAAAGCCATTGAGTGTGTAATGCTTGGAAGATAAGAATGTTTTCTTAATTGAGGTCTCCTCTACTCAGATGACTCCAGCTTAGGTCAAGTTGACATAAACTATCCAGCACAGAAGATAATATAGAGAGTAAATATGATTGTGAAAATAAGCCATATTGTCAGTTTGGCAGGTCCTAGAATCACTTAAACAGCAAAACTGCATGCCTGAGAGGGATTATATAGGTGAGATTTGGTTAGTTGAGGTATGACAATACACCCTAAACGTGGCCAGCACCATTCTGTAGTCATTCAGAGTCCTGAACTAAGTAAAAAGGACAAAGAAAGCCAAACTCTAAGATTTATTGCTCTCTGCTTCCTGAGACACAATTTGACCAGCTACCTCAAGTTCCTATGCCATGGCTTCCCCAACAAGATGGACAGTACCCTGGAAGCATGAGCCAAAATTAACTCTTCCTTCCTTAAGCTGCTTTAATTAGGTATTTCATCACCGACAGTGAGATAAGTAACTAAGACCATTACTAAAATTCTGCACAAGTATGTGTGGGAAATGTCATAATAAAACCCCTTATCTTGTGAATTAGCATATGCTTCTAAAAAGCCTTTTTGTAAAGAAGTCCACATTGTCACTGTAAAGATAAATCCAGCACATGTCAGAAACAGCACATAATGGAGGCTCCACAGTAGGAGTGGCAAACATCTGCTATGCACACCTCGCCCACACCTGTCCACACATATGTGCCTTAGTACTGGAGATAGCACATGAGAATAAAGCAGCGTTAGCATCCTGCCCAAATCGTCACTCCCAGCAGCCTCTGCTGACCTCCTCCATGGTGGGGTACACTAGCACTCTCCATCCTTCGGGAGCAAAGGCAGAAGGCGTGTGAGTTTGAGAATAGCCTGGGCTGCAGAACCAGACTCTGCGTCAAATCAACAGCAAAAGAATACACTGGGCTGTCCCTGCTGGATGTCAGAGAAGAGAGAATGACAGTGCTTTTGTGGGTTTTAAAAAAATTTTTTGGACTATGCAAACAGTAAGATAATACTGAAAAGATTACTAAAAAGATTACTAAAAAAGAGCCAAAGCCTATGGTATATTATTATTATTATTATTATTATTATTATTATTATTATTATTATTATTTAATCCTTTTTTATAGTCCAGGCTTCATCCCCTCCTGGTCTGCCCCCCAATTGCTGCCTATCCCATATCTCCTCCCCACCACACCCCCCATCTTCAAGAGGAAGTCTCCACCCCCTATCCCCCAACCCCCAGCTCCACACCACTAGACCTCCCCACTCCCTGGAGCCTCAAGTCTCTCGAGGGTTAGGCGCATCTTCTCTCACTGAGGCCAGACCAGGCAGTCCTCTGCTTTGTACATGCAAGGGGCTCCATATCAGCTCCTATATGCTGCCTGGTTGGTGGCTCAGTGTCTGAGAGATCTTGGGGGTCCAGGTCAGTTGAGACTACTGGTCTTCCCACGGGGCCACCCTGATGAGAATAAGCAACGGTGAGTGCTCAGTCCTAAAAGGGAAGTTTATATCACACACCCCCACCATTCCAGTGCTCAGAGAACGCCATGGAAGGGGCGTCCCACCTCCTCCTTCAGAACACCCTGGACCCATCCAGAGGACATCGTGCTGAGTGAAATAAGCCAAAAGAGCAAATGCTATGTGATTCTACTTATTGGAGGTCTCTGAGGTGGCCAAAGTCAGAAAAACTGAGAGGAAAATAGTGATTGACAAGGGCTGGCAATGGGAAAATGTGACGTTGGTGATCAGTGACCTTACACTTCCTGTTGTGTAACCCAAAAAATTACTAAAGGTTTACTCTGTAGCACCAAGCCCATAGACAGCACAGCACTGCTCACTCTGGGACATCTCAAGACTCTGGGCCTCGGGCTATGTCATCACTCCAACACAGATGCTTCTGTTAGCCTCTTGACTGTGGTAACGTCATATCTATGTGCATAGGCCCAAATCATCACATTAAATAACTGCAGAGCGTTTTTAAATATCAATTATACCTCAATAAAATCAAATGTCTTTAACTTTTAACTTAATGTTTTTAACCTTTACTTATTTTTGTACACATACATGAACGTGCACCACAGCATGTGTGTGAGGTTCAGGAGACAACTTACAGGAGCTGGTTCTCTTCTTCTACTAGGCAGACTCCAGGGATCAAACTCGGGTCATATATATACTGTGTAATGTTCAAATCAAGGGCAATGTAATTATCTCCTCAAAAATGTATCATTTGCACATGGTAAAAACATTAAAAATCCTTTCTTCTAAATCAGAAATACACATCATTGTTTCCCAGTAGTCACCATATGGTGCAACCACACAGGTTTATTTAATACAGACCAATATTTTTAGTGCAACCACTCCAGCCCCGCCCCAGATGACCAAATTAGAAACTCCAAGGGTGGCCTCAGAAGTCTGTATTTTCAGAAGCCCTGGAATTCAGAGCTGCACACACAGACAAGCCCTGGGCTCTGCTCTGCTTCTTTAAGGAAGGAAAAGGTTGCTCTCAGGTGGCATTTGATGGCTCAAGCACCCTTAATAACTACACCACGAGGTAGTAAGGTCAGCAAGAACATCTCTCCGTTACACAGGTGAGAGGAGCCACTATCAGAATTCTGATGGGGGATGGGGCCGGAGGGGCGGGGAGGGAAATGACGCTTGAACAGTACCACATGAGACTGTGCAGCTGAGCCTGGGCTGTGACCAGCTTTCCTGTGCCAGAGGAGTGTTATTTCCATTAGATGCAAAGTCAGAGAGGCAGTGGTGGCTCTCTCCAGCCCCCCTAGCCTCCCAATTTCCTCTCTCACCTTCCCAAGGAGCTGGCCAGCCTCCTGACACCAGGCTGGGAAAAGAAGGCCTGGGGTGGGAGGTAGGGGTGATGACAGCTGCCTGACAGCAGGAAGGTGACTGGGTTTGGTGCTGAGCCTCTACTACGCTCATCCCTGCAACGATGAAAACAGCATCCCTCGTGGACCAATACAAGAGCTGGAAAGTTGAAAGCACCATGGCCAGTGGTGCTCAGCCAGGCACAGAGATCAAAAGCACTCAACTCATCAGATGCCCAGCCTGGAGCTGGCCGTGGGCAAGAATGTGGAAACTCGGCCTCCAGTGACCCCAGAAACATGGCCATAGGAGCAGGCCCAGAAGCCAGCACCTGTGCTAAAAGCTTTTAGGCAGATGTGGGTGATGATGTCCACAGGTGTGAGGACTAAGGGACCAATGCTTGCAGAAGTCCTGGCAGAGTACTTGACTCTGCATTGCTCGGTGCTCACCTCTCTCCTTCATTCTTCCCTTGGGAGTTGTCTTTCTCCATCTCCATGGATCCAAGAAGGAGAAGCCAAAGTGGTGAAAGGGAAGTGTCTGCCAGGGCAGATGACAGCTTCTAAAGTCACCTTCCCATCTTAAATCATAAATTTGCCTCGTGTTGAAACCCCATGTGTGAGCTGTTTGCTCCATTAGGAATGTCTTACCCGCTCTGTCCAGCGCTCATCACTCACTACGTACAAAACTGAGGTGCCCTGTAACTTATGCAATATTGGATATTAAAGAAATAACAGGAATTGTCCATATTCCGCTGCTCTCTGAAGTTAACTGCTAATTATCAGGAGCCAGTAACAGGCAAAATGTGGTCAGGGATCAAACCCAAAGCCACGTACTTTGGTAAACAGTTCCACTGAGACACAGCCAAGTTCATTGTCTGCACATCACCTGCAGCAGCTCTTACACTGCAAAGGTAGACTTGGACTACAGGATCTGAAATACATGCTCTCTGGCTCTTTACCAAAAATTTAATAAAAAAAAAAAAAAAAAGTCTAAATATTTCTGCTCCAAAAGAAAGCATACCTAAACCCAGTGGTTGCAATTTAAGCAGTTTCAGGAGTTATGGATTTTACGAATGCCAATTCTTAGGAAAGCACTGAGCGTTATTAGAGTTATACTGGTTTTCTTGTCACTCGGGAGGTCTAAGATATGCAGTGTTTCTAAGATACAAAATATTTTAGAGAACGTATATAATATGAGATGTAAGGTAAAAACTATTTCACTGCTATGCAGTAGCAACAGCAAAGGATTTTGAGTTTGGAGATCTGACTGGAGCTGCTTTACCAGCCCTGCAATGCACTTTGTACTCACAGTGTTTAAGGGCAGCGTTCACTGAAGTCATATCAAGCCTAATCCATGTGAGGACTTTGGGGAAGATGACTGGGTCAGAGTGTGGAACCATCGTGAATAGGAAAAAGATGCCCCTGAGAGTTGCCTGGCCCCACTTGAGGATGCAAAGAGAATGTCGTGTGTGAATGAGGAAGAAAGTACTCACCAGACGCGCAGTGCCTTACCTAGGCCTTGGCTTTCATCCTGCCAAATGATGAGCTGTAAATATCTGTCGTTTGCAAGCCAGCCCATTTACCAAGCTTTTGTGTAACAACCCAAGCAGACTCATTCTCCCAGCCTATGTACTCCTCTGGACGACGATCGTTCTGCCTGCTTCACGAGGGGGTCACAGACACAAAATGAGTAAAATAATGATGGAACGTCCTGAGTGTTCAAACAAGTGTCGTTTTTAAGGCCTGCCCCACTGCTATCCTTAATTCTACTCAAACGTTTAATATTTTCAAACCCTCGCTGTTACCAAGCGTTTCATGAGCACTTTGACATACAAAAAGCAGATGTTTTTAACCGGTTCTTTATCTGTCTACATATGCAAATATATACACGTAAACAGGCACGGATCTGCCCCGTTCACTATGTGCTCCCCAAAATAAAGATCCCAGGGAGCAGACAGAAGACTATTTACAAAGAAAATTGTAGAAAAGGCAAAAAACAGCCAAGTCCCAGCTCCTCCCAGCTCAGCCTTCTCACATACCATGAGGACTTGCCAGCCCTGGGAGCTACTGCCTGGCCTGTACCTCTGAGGCTCTGTCTCACTGTGCCTCCCTGAGCCGTACAATAAGGGCAGACAGGGATCCAATTCTTGCTTTTTTGTTTCTTAGGTAATCGATTGCAAGATAGCCCGGCCCACCAGGAGGTGGCTCTTTGAAAGCTCCTGGTTATGTGTGGATCTGTATTTTCCCCCTCCACTGTGTCAGCCTAAACAATCTGTTTTCCTGAAGTACGGGGACCCATGAAAGTAAGGTGGTCTGTTTGTGAAGACAGAAGACTTCATGGTGACTTGAATATCAGCAATACAGGACACCCTGTGCCAGAGGGCCTCCCTATCTGCGCCACATTCTCAATACATTATACTGAGTGGTTTTGCTAGGGAATGAAGAAGTCTTTGTCCCTGATTGGTTTGGGATTTCTTCTGTTTCTCCACCACACAAGCATCATATATGTGTGTGTATACATATATATATATGTGTATATATATATATATATATGTATACACACACACACACACGCATATGCATACACATGTACATACACATATACGAGTTTATCTCTCTCTGTGCATGTGTGTGTGTGTCTGCCTGTCTGTGTTTCTTTCTCTTTGTAAGCTAAGGGGAGAAGAGACCAGAGTGGCAGGACCACCAACACAACATAAGCTCTACCCACTTCCCTCTGTCAAAGTCACCAGTTTTGCCGTGCAGTGTCCACCACTGATGATGGAGGCTCAAAGGAAGCTCCTACGCTCCTCATCCTCGCTTCTCTCAGCTGCCATTTTCCTTCCTAAAGCCCGGTGAAGGTGGCTTGGCTCTGTTCAAGGAGGTTTTGGGGGGAGGAAGTGCCATCAACGTAGGGCAGACACTAGCAATTCAGTATACCCAGTGTCAGAAGGATCTCCCTGTCTGCTTCTACCACAGTCAGGCAGTACCTGTTCCCCAAGTCCTGTAGGACTTTCATGCAAAATACTCGTTCCATTTCCCTCCCGGATACTTACCTCTTTGAGGCAGACCAGGAGGAGGGAAAGACTAGCCTGGAGGCTCTCTGGGTTTCAGACCCCATTTGATTCTAAGGAACAATGCCCTCAGTGAAAATGGAAAAACAGTCATGAACAAGCTTCTTTGATTGCCTGCCTCCATCACAAAGTCTAGATCCTCCTCTCAGCTGTATCCAGTCATCAGAGGTTTATGGAACAACTATATAGTAAGGCCCAGCATAAAAGAGGGATAGATGGATGGACAGACGGACAGACAGACAGACAGACAGATAGATGATATATCATAGATAGCTATAGATAGCTAATTTCATAAAGTGCATAAATGGTAAAGTGAGCCATTATGCATATACATAAAACATATACTACATAAGGATGTTTCCAGACGTACAATGAAATAATATCCAAACAAAGCCATCAGAAGTTGAAATATTAAGTCAAAATGCACTTAGTTCATTTAACCTATGAGATATCATATTAGCCTAACCAACCATCAACTATATGTCTGTGAAAAATTCCATATAAGATAAAATTTATTTCATAATAAGGTATTGAATCTGTTCTGTATACACACAGGCATTTTGTAGACGCAGTAGGATAAAATCACGGTGCTGCTTGTGTGTAATCCCAGCATTCGAGATGCTGAGGCAGGAGCAGCAATGTTGCAAGTTCAAGACCAGCTGGAGCTACGTAATGAGTATGATGGTTAGTTTTTTGTCAGCTTGAAACAAACCTAGACATACACTGGAAAGATGGAATCTCAGTTGAAAACCGCCTCCACCACAATGGTGCTCAGGTGTATCTGTGGGGCACTGTCTTGATTGCTGACTGATATAAGAGGACAGAGAGCAATGCTATCCCTGGACAGGTGGACCCAGACATATATTTAAAAGCTAACTGGCTTTATACTATATTATTATATTTTATTTGTATTATATTGTTTATATTATATTATTTATCTAATAAAGCTAAAGGAAGCAATCCAGTAAACAGTGCTCCACCATAGTCTTTGCTTAAGTTCCTACCTCCAGGTTCCTGCCTTAGCTTCCTGCCTTGACTTCGCTCAGAATAGGCTGTCATTGTAAATTATAGGATGAAATAAACCTTTCCTCCCAAGTTGCTTTTCATCATGACGCTTTATCACAGCAACAAGAGGCAAACTAGGACAATGAGTTTGAGGACTGCCTGAACTAATACAGTAAGATCTTGTCGCAAAACTCAGAAGAAAGGAAAAGGAGGAGGAGGGAAAGAGAGAGAAGAGGGAGGAGGGGGAGGAAAGAAAACACAAAATATAACATCCCAAACCAGCTGGCAACACAATACACCAGAGTACCTGTTTTCCACCCTTTGGTCTTGGAACTGGTTAAAAGCTATGGCTTCTTGCACCTGTCCAGTATGTCATGAGATTGTATCCTTCAATGTATTGCTAACCTGGGGGGGATCAAAATACAAAATTTGAAGTGCAGAGTGTACTGTTGAGTATTACTTTTGCATTGATACAAAGTCCAGAAATGATAAACTGGGCCATTATTAAGTACAGGGCCTTCTTTATATGCATCTATAATAGAGTGCATTTTTATTCAAGTGTTATTAGTCTTGAGCAGGGAACCAAGCTAGGCCTCAGCATGATTCCATAACTTTCTCAGAGAGGGATCCCTGCCAATGGGAAGGCTGGAAAGTCTTAATAAAAGTTTTATCATTTCAGCTGGTCCTTAAATGTTTGCTGGGATTTTAATTCACATTTGTAATTTGGGGTTATAAAAATGATGTATGCTCATTGTGGAAATTTTAAACATAAAGAAAAGCACAAAGGGAGAAGTTTATTTTTTAAAGCTCATAAATCTTACTGCTCTAATGTTAAAAAGCCATTAACAGTTTGTTGTGTATCTTTATAGGCTTTTTCAACTACTCATCCCTCTTTTTCTTAATGCTATTGCCCTGGTTAGTCACCAGTGTTTCTGTGTCATTTGTTAAGTTTTTCATAACAGCCTACAGTGTAAAAAGTCTATTCAACCCATTTTAAAACAATAATATGGGTTACAGAAATATTAGCTTGCCTATGTCACAGGACAGAACCAAATAACACCTAGGGTGTCTCTACAAGGCAACCCACCCACTCTACACACACACACACACACACACACACACACACACACACACACACACACACACACTGTTCCCAAATAGAGACAAGGCCTGCAGGCATGACAAGAAAAATGGTGAATGAGAAGTATTGTTTCATTGGTTGGTTGTTTTAGGGTGCTGGGGATGGGAACCCAGGGCTCTGTGCATGGTGGGTCAATCCTCTGTTACTAAGCTACATCCGCCTAGCCCTTGGCTTTCTGAGACCAAGTCCTGCTATGTATCCCAGGCTGGCCTTAAGGCAGGAATCCCTCAGCCTCTGTATTCTCAGTGCTGGGAACTAAAGGTTTGAATCACTATGCCATGAAGAGAAAGGTTGTTTTAATGTTAGACTTGATGACTCCTTTGCCAAGGGAGTAATGGCATATTAGTTACCTTTCTGTTGCTGTAATAAACTGCCAAGACCAAAGCAACTTTTTTTTTTTTTTTTTTTTTTGTGGCTTACTGTGTCTTTTTTTTTTTTTAATTTTTTTTCCTCCTTTTTTATGTTTGATACTTTATGTACATTTCCAATGTTTCCCCTTTTCTGAGTCTCCTCTTTGGATACCCCCCGTCCCCTCCCCAACCTGCCTCTAGGAGGAAATTCCACCTCCCACCCCCACCCCTATCCACCCATCCCCATATTCCCGCCTTGACATTCCCCTTTACTGAGGCCTCTAACATCCTCAGGCCCAAGGGCCTTTCCTCTCTCCCTGATGGCCATCGAGGTCATCCTCTGCCACATATGTGGTCCAAACCATAAGTCCATCATTGTGTATTCTTTGGTTGGTGGTCCAAACTCCAGGAGGACGGGGGGGGGGGGGGTCAGGCCCATTGGCTCTCTTGCTCCCTCCATGGGGCTGCAAATTCCCTCAGCTCCGTCAGACCTTCCTCCAACTCCTCCATCTGGGACCTCACTCTCAGTCCAGCGGTTACTGTTAAGTGAAACTTGGGCATTCTGAACTTTTGGGTTAATATCCGCTTATCAGTGAGTACATACCATGTTCCTTCTTTTGTGACTGAGTT
>CM052706.1:84618538-84678124 GCA_028551405.1 Uromys caudimaculatus | reverse complement strand
GCTGTCCCTTGGTTCCTATGCCCCAAAGGTTCTGTAAAGGTCTCTCTTGATCCAGAAGTGGTGGTTTTGCCTGTGCTCAAAGGTGTGTCAGCACTTCTGGGATTCCCTGTTCACGTGGAGCCTTGTGGCCCAGGCTGAGGTCCCCAGGCACCCGTGTAAATCGGAAAGTTCACAGTTTTTCTGTCCCTGGGTTCTCAGGCCCTGGATCCCGGCAGATCCGGGCGGGTCTGGGCGAGTGGTGCTGCTCCCCTCAACCCCACTCACGGCCTTTCCAGGCTCCTGGGAGGGCACCCCTCTCAGGTGCTCCTTGGCTACCGACTCCTGGCGGCCCAGGCAGAGGTTTCCACCCGCCTTTGAAATCCGGAAGTTTCGGAGTTTTTCTGTCCCCAGGTTCTCAGGCCCCAGTTCCCGGCAGATCCGGGCGGGTCTGGGTAAGAGTTGCTGCTCCCCTCAACCCCACTCACGGCCCTTCCAAGCTCCTTGGAGGTTACCTTTCTATGGCGCTTGTTGGCTAAGGTCTCCTACCAGCCCAGGCAGGGGTCCGCAGGCACCAGTGTAAACCGGAAAGTTCACAGTTTTCTGTCCCCTTGTTCTCAGGCCCTGGATCCCGGCAGATCCGGGTGGGTCTGGGTGAGAGGTGTTGTTCCCCTTAACCCCACTCACGGCCTTTCCACAGCAACTTATATTTTTAAAAAAAAGTTTATTTAGGCTTATGATTTCAGAGGGATAGCGTCCATAATAATGGAGGGGCATGGCACTGAGCAGTAAATAAGGCAAGAGGGGCAGGAAGGTGAAGACTCACATCTCAGAATGTGAGCATGAAGGAGAACAACTCGAAATGGAGCATGAGTCTTTAAACTCTCCAATCCTACCTCCAGTGACATATTCCCTCCAAGGCCACATCTCCTAAATCTTCCAAATACCAACAACAACCAAGGACTAAGTGCTCAAAAACATGATCCTGTGGGAGATAGTCTCATTTAAACCATCTATGATGCCTAGATTTTATGTCAACTTGACACTGCTAGTATCGTCTGAGAGGAGAGAACCTTAATTAAGAAAATGCTTCCATAAGATCAAGATGTAGGGCAAGTCTGTAAGGTATTTTCTCAATTAGTGATTGATAAGAGAGGGCCTAGCCTATTGTGGGTAGTTCCATCCCTGGGCTGGTGGCCCTGGGTTCTATAAGAAAGCAATTCCAAGCAAACCACTAGGAGCAAGCCAGTAAGTAGCACTCCTCCATGGCCTCTGCATCAGCTCCTGCCTCCAGGTTCCTGCCCTGTTTGAGTTCCTGCCCTGACTTTATTCAAAGATGAATGGTGCTGTGGAGGTGTAAGCAGAATAAACCCTTTCCTTCCCAAGTTGCTTGTTCATGGTGTTCCGTCACAACAATAGAAAGCCTAACTAAGACATTAGCACAAAAGGAAAGGGAGAAAGTTTATAGTTTTTTCTGTCTGGATGACTAGGAGATGAAGATTTCACTAATGATGCTGAGTTCAGAATCTGTTCAGTAACTTTTACCAGGTGAAAAACCTCTGTCTGTTCAGACTGACCCCTAGTTCAGATAAGGCTTTTTTATGTGCTTATCAATCCACTGAGATATCAACACTCAGCTGAGCCAGACATGGCTAAACTACCATGGAGCCAACAGAGGAAAGATGTCTAATCCATCTTGCTTATGTAGCCTCCAGAGCAAGCCACACTGTGCTTTCCCACAGTGGTACTTCTGTAATTGCTGTATACAGAACAAAACTCATGTTGGTCAAGAACTGTCCCTCCCCCACCTCCACACCAAGTGGACTTTATTTCTGCCCCAGCAAGGATGGGAGCAACAAGTTTTTCTTTCAAAAGAAAAGAAAAAAAATCAAAACATTGAGCACCCTTCTTCCCTGGGCTGTGTGTTCCTGGCTGGACTTATACATCGCTTACGTAATGGTGATGTGATTTATTACGGCAGCCCAGGGAGTTTCAGAAAAGCCAGAAATACCAGCCTGGAATGTGGGGCCCCTGAATCCAACACAGAAAAAGAGGAGGGAGGAGCCAGTGGCAGGGCTTCAGCGTGGCTTCTGATTCAAGTGTCTAGGCCCAAGTCACTCGATGCCCTGCAGATAAGAGTATGCAGTACAGCTGGAGAGATGGCTCAGCGGTTATGGATAACAAGTATGAGCCAACAGAGTGAAAGGAGCTGTAAGACCAGAAGAAACAGAGGCCATGCTCACTCCTCCTGGTACTCTTGGCCTCTCCCAGCTCTCTGAAGGTCAACCTCTGGTGGAGAAAACAGTGGATCCATCAAACAAACAGCTACAGTTCTGCCATCGCTCGCCCAAAATAATTTGCCACTTGCAGGAACTCACCCACAGGGAGCTAATTCTTACATGACTATCAATGTGCTCTGTTTCATCTTGATCAAAGTTGTCGTCCATTTGTCAGTAGACAGCGTTTGGCTGGCCCTCGTGTACTCTGAAGCCTGGCAACACTGTCAAATTCTGTCTAGGTTTCGATGATGTGAAACTTATTGGCAATCTTTCCCCCAGCATATCCTCCAACTCACTCACAGGGGAGTTTCAGGGCTTTGGCAAGAAGGCCCAGTCTTAGCAGTAACACAGAGACAGACACTTCCTTCAGACTTTGTCAAGTTCTCTAGTCTCTTTGCTGCTTCCTCTACATCTGAGCATAGATAGCCAACAACTATGTCCTTTATCATGTAAAGGGGGGCTAGATGAAATAATCAATAAACAAGTGGCAAGTGAGACCACTGTGGGTGAATTTCTTCTCCATCCCTCTCCCTTTTCATCCCTTTTTGCATCTTACCCAGTGGTGACTATACTCTGTGGGCCTCTAATTGAGATCTATCCCTGCTCCCTAGGCCTGGACCCATATGTGGATCCATCATCTCCTTATCAGAAGTTCTTAGAAAGGCCACTAAAATGGATAGGTGCAAGCAGAGGGACTGGCATGCTGGCATGACAACCTGAGTTTAATCTCCAGCTCCCACAAACTAGCAGGAAATGACTGACTCCAGAGAGTTGTCCTCTGACCTCTACACACATACCATGACATAAGCACACTTGTGTGTGTGTGTGTGTGTGTGCACATGACACACAGACACACACACACACACACACACACACACACACAAGAAAACAAAACAATTATTAAAAAGTTCTTGGGGCTAGGGTTATAACTCATCTGGTAGAGTGCTTGTCTAGCACGAACCAGACATGGCAGCTCACATCTCTGATTCCAGAAGCTGATGAAAGTAGCAGGATCAGAAATTCAAAGTCATCATGAGCTACGTGAGATGTTTAAGGCCAGATTGGATTATAGGAGACCTAGTGGGGAAAAAAAAAAAGGTCTTGAACAGGACAATCTCATTGCGTCCCCCACACCATGAAATCTCATTACTGAGCTTTCATTCAGTGGTGTTTATTGAGTACCAACCATAATCCAGGCATTGTTTTCACTAAATAAAGTCCGACTCCAACAGAGTTTATGCCCTCAGCACAGGAGTTCAACAGTAAAGAGAAAGCAATAAAGAGCTGAAAGGAAAACTAACAGGCTGATGGAGGAAAGAGATGGCTTAAGTGAGCCTGTCCCCCACATCCTTGCCAGTAGAAAGTCCCTTCTTGCCTTGACAGAGCATCCTCGGCTCCAGCAGTATCATCGGTGCCTGACCCACATCATTTGCCTCTGCCACTAACCCTTAAATAGGGACAAGAGCAGTTTCCATGTCCTCAAAATTAAACAGATGAGTGATCTTTGTGAGACATCTGTTCATAAAGCATACTAAACAAAACTGGAATTGGAGAGAGCTACCACGGGCTAAGGCCATCTCCTGTGCTCTGACGTAAGCTTGTACTTCTCAGACAGCCTGGAGTTTAGTGAGCAGCTGACCCTTGAACTGAGAAGCTGTTCCCGATAAAGACCTCAAGGAAAAGTGACAGGATAGAGAGCTGACAGGGTCTACAGAGGAATGCAGGCTTAGCCTGACCGTAGCTGGTATTGCTCACTCTCTTTCTTGGGGCTCCTCCTCTCCCAGCTGGCTTACTAGTCATCTGGCCTGTAGGCCAGCCTGGCAGTGATAACGTTAAGATGCTATTAGGCGACCCTTATCCATAGGTCTCACAGCCAGCAGATAAGCATAGCATTCTTGTGGGCTGAGGCAGAGATTCTCATAAGTCCCTCAGGCACCATCTGCAGGACTGAGGCTCAGCTTCCCTCCGCTATCCCCAGGTGTTCAAGCTCTGTCGCACATCCTGTCTGTCTTTCCTTGTTCAGTCTCCCCTTCCCAAGGAGAGAATTCATTATTCATTGGAATCCCTTTCAAAATAATTATCTTCAAGTCAAGATCTAGTTTTTGGAAGAATTGAAGCTAAGACAGCCAGACAAATTAGGCTTTCCTTTCAGAGCTTGCCTCAGTGTGTCTCCCATATATATATATAAAATTATCCACAATATCTTTTCTTCATTTGCCCTTCAAGTTAGAAAGTTTAAGGATCAAAAATTATTCTTCACCTGGAATCTCAGGAACTGCTCTGTCAGCATGTGCAGCATAGCCACACTGATCATGATGGTTTCTATAAACACCAGCAGAGCCCAGAAAGCACATTACTTGCTATGGAAATAATCTTCAATTCAAAATGCCATGTCTCCTCTATACATAATAGACCACCTGCTAGAGGTGAGACCTGCTGGAGGTAGAAAACTGATGTTTGGAGAGTTATAATAAACGTCCGCGTTTTGAGGTACCAACCATCTTCTGTTCGACTGTGTGACATGAGTAGAACTTGCAGTACTGTTTGTTGACCTAAAATGTCTTTTCTTTTCTCCTAACTCTATTTTAGCTGTGGCACAACTGAACTGTATTTGCTCTTGGCAAAGTGAAGTAAGACAACAGCTTGCAGAATTGACAAAAAGATGTCAGAGTGACCAAGAGTCCAACAAATCCCTTGAGCTGCCCAGCTATCGGGAGGACTGAGCGGTTACATGTAACAACTTTTCTCAACAGAGTGGCAAAATGGAGGAAAGGTTTATTTGGTCCCACAGTTTCTGAGAGAGTTGCGGTAAGGAAGGCAAGATAGTTTAGGACAGTGAGGAAGTCATGGAGCCAAGGACTGCTCTGACCTTCTATGGCAGCAAGAACATGAAGCAGTGGTGTGTTCACAGAATGGCAGACAGGAAGGAACACAGGCCAAATTAGGGGTGAGTATAACTTCCAAATGCCCTCACCTACTTCCACTAGCAAAACCCCACTGCCTAAAGGCTGTGCAGCCTTCAAAACAGTGACACAATCTGAAACCATGAACCTGTGCAGGACATTGCAGGTTCACTATTTTACTTTGGAATGCCAAAAAAATTATACAAAGAGAAAACTCTAATAAAATACTGAATATAAAAAAAATCATAGGATAGACATATGCTGTTGTTATGTGGCATAAGTGTACTGGCTAGTTTTGACACAAGCTGGAGTTATCACAGAGAAAGGAGTTTCAGTTGAGAAAATGCCTCCATGAGATCCAGCGGTAAGGCATTTTCTCAATTAGTGATCAAGGGGGAGGGCCCCTTGTGAGTGGTACCATCTGTGGGCTGGTAGTCTTGGGCTCTATAATAAAGCCAGCAGAGCAAGCCAGAAGAGGCAAGCAAGCCAGTAAGAAACATCCCTCTGTGGCCTCTGCATCAGCTCCTGCTCCTTGACCTTGAGTTCCAGTCCTGACTTCCTCTGGTGATGAACAGCAATGTGGAAGTGTAAGCTCAATAAACCCTTTCCTCTCCAACTTGCTTCTTGGTCATGATGTTTGTGCAGGAATAGAAACCCTGATGAAGACAAATTGGTACTGGGAGTGGGGTATTCCTATGACAACCTGACCATGTTTGGGGAGGACTGTGGAAGGACTTTGGAACTTTGAGCTAGAAGAGCCATTGGATGTTAAGAGCTCTGTGGGGTGTTCTGTAGGAGCTTGGAAGATGTTGAGAACAGTGCAGAAGATGGAGGCCTGGCTTGTGAAATTTCAGAGGGAAGATTAAAGACTCTTATCAGGGTCATTGCTAGTTTAAGATTCTGTGGTTTTGGTTAGCTGGGGCTGAAGAAATCAGCTGTGATTAATAAGATACCAGAACTACTAAAGCAAAACCATTGCATTGCTGGGGCTATTGATGCTGGTTAGCTGGAGCTAAGATATTAGCAGTGATTAAGAAGAGACCATGATCACTGTGGTGAAATCTTCTGAGAGCACAGAGGCTGCATTCCAGAGATAGCCAGGGTTGTACCTTGTGCTGTGGCAGGACTTGGTAATGTGTAAAAGTCACCCAGGTGGTACTGGTTCTGAAGGCATGAAGGAGTCATGAAGAGCAGCTGAGGCCTGGGCACTATGAGAGGCCGTGGAAGGCCATTGGTAAAGGTGCAGCCTCAGTTGCAATTGACAGCCCAGGACCAAAGGAGTCATGCAAGGGAGGTGAGGCTTGGCACCATGAAGAGAGCCTATGAGAGGCTGTTGGTAAACCTAGTTGCAGCGGAAGACAGCAGTGTTTTGGAGATGCCAGTACCATGAGAAGACCACCAAGAACAGCAGCAGTAGTCGAGTACAGGCATCTGGAGCC
This sequence comes from Uromys caudimaculatus, assembly GCA_028551405.1. Lineage (NCBI taxonomy): Eukaryota > Metazoa > Chordata > Mammalia > Rodentia > Muridae > Uromys > Uromys caudimaculatus. The sequence continues at coordinate 84,671,527 of CM052706.1, read as the reverse complement.
TAGAAGACAAGGTATGTGCTACAAAGGGCAGAGCTGGAGAAGTGACTCGAGCCCTTGGAGGAATCCAGAAGATCATGAGTGAATCCCAGACGGCTGGAGTTTGATTTTGCTTTTGATTGTGACTGTGGCCTGATATTTTTCCCTCTTGAAGAAAGAAGGTATTTTAGTGGAGCCCACAGTTAAGAGACTTCGAATTTTTAAAAGACTTTGAATTTTAAGAGATTGGATATTTAATTTTTGTTTTGTTTTGTTTTTTGTTTTTTCGAGACAGGGTTTCTCCGTGTAGCCCTGGCTGTCCCGGAACTCACTCTGAGACCAGGCTGGCCTCGAACTCAGAAATCCGCCTGCCTCTGCCTCCCAAGTGCTGGGATTAAAGGCGTGCACCACCACTGCCCGGCTGAGATTAGATATTTAAAAGGGACTGAAATGTTAATACGTAAGAATCTGCAAAGATTGTGGGACTTTTAAAGTTATTTAGATCTTGGGGATGAATAAGAAAGTAAGGGTCGAGGCTTAATGGTGATGTTTGTGTGTCCAGTTGACAAGGGGTCAATTGTACTGGCTAGTTTTGTGTGTCAACTTGACACAAGCTGAAGTTATCACAGAGAAAGGAGTTTCAGTTGAGAAAATGCCTCCATGAGATCCAGCGGTAAGGCATTTTCTCAATTAGTGATCAAGGGGGGAGGGCCCCTTGTAGGTGGTACCATCTGTGGGCTGGTAGTCTTGGGGTCTATAAGAAAGTAGGCTAAGCAAGCCAGGAGAGGCAAGCAAGCAAGCCAGTAAGCAGAATTCCTCCATGGCCTCTGCATCAGCTCCTGCTCCTTGACCTGCTTGAGTTCCAGTCCCGACTTCCTCTGGTGATGAACAGCAATGTGGAAGTGTAAGCTCAATAAATCCTTTCCTCCCCAACTTGCTTCTTGGTCATGATGTTTGTGCAGGAATAGAAACCCTGACGGAGACAGTAAGTAACTTCCCAGAGCTGAAGAATCTTGGGATACAATCAGCCATGATCCCTAATACCCCACACATTTCGCTCAGGTCTTTTCCCTTCCTTTTGAAGCCAAGAGTGCTAGAGTGTTTTAATTATAAGAATCCTTAGCTTTTAATATGTTAATCCATATCCTAAGAGTATATGCCACATAATGCTTCCATCTTTATTAAATCATGACTTTTTTTAAAAAATCTTTCAGAATAGCATTTCTTGGGCATCTGGTTTGCTAGAAGATGCTTTGAGAAACACTGTTTTAGCCTTTCCTTGTGTCTTAATTAGGGTTTCTATTGCCTCAACAAAACACCATGAACAAAAAGCAATTTGGGGAGGAGAGGGTTTATTCAGTTTACACTTCCACTTGCTGTTCATCACCAAAGGAAGTCAGGATGGGAATTTAAACTGGGCAGGAACCTGGAGGGAGCTGATGCAGAGACCATGGAGAAGTACTACTTACTGGCTTGCTTCCCATGGCTTGCTCAGCCTGCTTTCTTATAGAACTCAGAACTACCAGCCTAGAGATGGCACCATCCACAATGGGCTGGGCCCTTCCACATTGATCACTAATTGATAAAATGCTTTATAGCTGGATTTCATTAAGGCATTTCCTCAACTAAGGCTCCTTTCTCTCTGATGACTCTAACATGTATCAAGCTGACACACAAACCAGCCAGTATACCTTGATTTCTGAGAGTGTCTAGTCTATTTCTTGTTGCTATAACTAAATATCATTAAAACATTATTTTTTATTCTTCCCTCATAGATTATATCCTGACTGCAATTTTCCCTCCCTCCACTTCTACCAGTCCCTCTCTCCCATTTCTCCTCTCCCCCAGATCTACCCCTCCTCCAGTCCCTTCAAAAAAAGGAACAGGCCTCCCAGGGACATCAACCAAATATGGCATAACAAGTTACAATAAGACTAGGCACAACAAGGCTGAACAAGGCAATCCAATAAGAGGGAAAGGGTCCCAAGATTAGGCATGACGTCCATGACCCCTCTAGCTCCTACAATCCTTCCCCTTCTTCTTCAGGGATCCCCAGCTTTGCCTAGTGTTTAGCTGTGGACCTCTGTCCCTATTTCCATCAATTGCTAAATGACACCTCTCTAATGACAATTGAGCTAGGCAACTATCTATGAGTAGAGCAGAATATCATTAGTAATCATTTCATTGATTTTTTTCCAGTCATCTTTACTTCTATATTAAGTCTCTGGACTGTCCAGTCTCTGGTTCCTGACAATCCAGACAGTGTCAGGTGTGTGAGTTCCCTCTCATAGCATGGGCCTCAAAGTGGACCGGTCATTGGTTAGCCACTCCCACAAATTTTGTGCCACCATTATCCCAGCACATCTTGCAGGCAGGCAAGACAGCTTATAGGTTGAAGGCTTTGTGGCTGGGTTGATGTCCCAATGGTGGGGTAATTTATAAAGGATGAATGTTTACTTAGTTCATAGCACTGGAAATGGGCAGATTCGAGAGCATGGTACCAACTGCTGGTGTCAGCCTACTTGCCACATCATGACATGGCAGGGGCATCACATGGTGAGAAAGCAGGTATACAAATAAGACTAATGAACAGAGCTGGAATGAGGGTCCTGCCATTAATAGCTCTTATGGAAGACCTGGAGTTGGTTTCCAGCACCCACATAATGGTTCACTACTGTCCTTAACTCCAGTTCTAGGGGATCTGATGCCCTCTTCTGACCTCTGCTGGCACTCGGCCCACACATGGTATACATACATGCAGGCAAAGCATCCACACACATAAAATAAAAAAAATAGTTTGAAAGACACTCATGCTGCTACGGAATTGCCACCTTTATGACCTCACCTAACTTTAATTACTCCCTAAAGGCCCCACCTCCAAAGACTACTGTCATGAATTTGGGGATTAAGTTTCTGCTACATGGGCTTCTGGGAACACATTCACATTACAGCAGCTGATCCCATATACTGCTGACCCGGCTGGAAATGACATGGCCCTAAGACACAGAGTATCTATGCTCATTCTTCTCATGAACTTGCTGATGCCAACATAAAGCATCAGATATTCAGAAATACACTATTCCCCCCTCCTCCCTCTCCTATTTTTTCTCCCTCTCTTCCTTCCTTTCTTTCTTTTCTTTTTGAGATAGAATATTATTATGTAGCCCAGGCTGGCCTTAAATTCATGATCCTCCTGCATCAGCTGCCTGACTCATCCTCTTTGCTTCTGCATACCAGTTTGGGAACTGAGTTTAGCATTAGGCCTCTAGGACAGTCTCTTCCCTATGCTTTCCAGGAAACATCATTACTTACCAAGAACCTTCCCAATTCCCAATGTTTTTTTTTTTAAGTCATAACCTATAAAACAGGGTTTTATCATTTACCTTATATCATTTGTCAGAAAATGTCACTAAGTGCTTCTTATATGCACGGCACTTTGTGGGTAGAGAATCAAAAGACACAGATCCTGCCTTAGGAAACACCGCGGGTGCTCCATGTCTTTGGGCTCTATGCCCTTCCTGTCAACTGCCAGTCAAAAATGCTGAACATGTGAAGAGTCATTTTATTCGTCAGTATCCCCTGAGCAATACCATATAACAATTTGCCTTCCATCAACTTTGAATTAGGTGTTGTAAGCAATCCAGAGATGCTGTGAAGTATATAAGCAGATGCGTAGATATACAAATGCCAAGCCACTCTATATGAGAGATTTGAGACTGTGAAGATTTGTGGAGGGTCCCGGAACCAACTCCTCACAGATAGAGAAGGTATGTGTTCTGACAGCTTTAACCCTGAGTTAATGGATCTATAGATAAAACTGAGTTTAAATCCTAAGTTGATGTTTTTATAATTTTTGAACCCCTATTCTTTTACATTACTTAATCTTTGAATCAGTTGCCAGTTCTGTGCAATGGCGACAATTACAGCTACTTTCATCTCTGTCGTGTTGATTAACTGTAGTAAAGTGTCTAGCACAGTAGGGAATCAGAACTAATGGTTAGTGCACCGTCAGGAGACTTAGGAAGCATGGAGCAATCTTACCCCAAGGTTAACTGTAACCTCAGCCACTTCTCCAAAACTGCCTGTTCTAGGTGCTGCGTTTGAACTTGCACTTGGGCACATGCTTGTCCTTCTGTCTTCTGTTTCCTTGTTGCTTTTAAGCTGAGGCAACCTCAATGCAAACAGGAAGTCGCCTTGGACACATCTGGCTCTTCTGTCACTCTGGCCCTCTACCCTGGCCCAGCCTCTGTGGTTTGGCCTGGTTCACACAGATATTTTCAACAAATTTGCACGCTATTAGTGAGACTTTTTTTTTTTTTTAAATCATTACCTACTTTTGACAAATAAGTAAACTCAGGCTCAGAAAAGATAAATGCATTGGCTAGGGTCAGCCTACTAACAAGTGGCAAAGCTGTGTTCAGGGGACTGATAGAAGATAGATAACAAGAGAAAAGGTGGATGGTGGGAAACTGTTACATTGGTCCAGACATAGGGTAGATAGAGAAGATCGAATGGAAAGCTTAGACACAAAAGACAGGGAATCCAATGGAGGGGACACGCCTCCTCTCCCCAAGTGTACATGCTAGACACTGAATCCTTGGTGCAAGAGTACTGAGGCTCTCCTCCACCCTGTCTCTCTGTCTCTGTCTCTCTCTGTCTCTCTGTCTCTGTCTCTCTCTCTCTCTCTCTTCTCTTCTCTTCTCTTTCTTTCTTCTCTCTTATCTTCTCTCATTTCTCCTCTCCTTCGATCCTCTACCATGGGACGATACAGAACAAAGGTCCTAACTTCTCCCTAGACTTCCCAGCCTCTAGCCATGTGAGAATAAGTCTCTGTTCTTTATAAATTACCTGGTCTCGAGTATTTCACGGTGGCACAAAATGGATGAACGCGATGATGGGTGACAAATTTTGACAGTGAAGAAACTGAGAGCCTTACAGTACCCGGTGATGTACAATCTTTCCCCAACTCTAGCCACAAAGGGAACAAGCACTTGCACTAAGGAATAAGTGCACACATACACATGGACATCTGTCTTAATGCTAAACAACAACTTTAACTTATGTTAATGTTATAACCCCTACTTTAAAAGAGTTAAAAATCTAATAAATATCAAAAATAGAAGAAATATTAAGACTTTTTCAGATAAGCAAAATTTATTGCCCGTAGATCTTCACTATCAGAAATAAAGGAAGTTGTATGAGTGTATAACCACATACCTGGGAATATTATGGAGGCCAGAAGTCTATGTCAGGGGTCTTTAGACAGTCTCTCACTAAATCTGGAGCTCACCACTTTAGCTAGACCGATGGTCCAGCAAGCCCTGCAGATCCACCTATGTCTACATCCCTAGTGCTTGAATTATAGAAACCAGTGCCCAGCTTTCACGCAGGTTCTAAGGATCCAAACTCAGGTCCTCACACTTGCATAGCAAACATGATAGCCACTGAATCATCTCCCCAGCCCTAAGGAAGTTCATTAAAAGAAGTAAGGTAACAACTGAAAAGCAAATCCATATTTAAAAGTGTTAACCAAATTGTGGTACTTTACAGACGGATATGATGAACACTCCAAGTAGAAGAATAAACTAGTTATGGCAATTTAAAAAAAAAAGTCTAGAAAAGACACTACAAATAGGAGATAAAGCCAGAGGTTCTCACATTCAGGAAACTCAGAGTCCAGGATTGATTTTTCTAGTGAACAGTCAGGTAACTGTGGACAAAACACAGGACTTCATTGACTCACTTCCTCATGGCTCATTCACTGCAAACTCAGAGTTTATCAGCTCCTTGCTATGTGGGAGGCCCTGGAGTTGCAAATATTCCTGAGCTACAGTAGCTTACACTCCAACATGCAGACAACTTCACATCTATAGACTCCTCTTTCTCATGGCCTGTGACTGACCACTGACCCCTGCCCTGTTTTCCTCCAACACATGGCCTGCAGTCTTTATCCCTCAGAGCTTCAATATTGCTATCTTGGTCACAACTATGACTCATGGACATGAGCTACTCATGGGATACCTCTGACTGAATCCATCACCCATGCTTGAAGACAGGAAACACACATGAGCCATCATGCTGCCTCTGAGCAAGGCCTGCTAAACATGGAGAACTAGGATCCTTAGCAACAGGCATCTTGTGAGCACAGGCGGGGCCCCAAGGCTTAGGACAAGCAGTGTGTAATAGTTAGGCATGATACGTGCATTCCAAAGAAACCACAGACCGTTAAAAAGTATGTTATGCACATAATTGTTTCAAGGGAGGAAAAGCTGAAGGGCTGGAATATCACAATAATAAAGTCATGTTTCCTGATGGAATTTTAATAATATAAGCATTTTTAATTGCTATAAGTGTGTAGCCCATAAAAGTAGTATGTGAGTTAGTAAACCCAGCCTTTGATAACTCTAGCTTTTAGGTCACAGAAGAATGATTGCTATCACTCTGTCACCCTTGATGCTATCACACCACAGCCTTTTATCATTCTTACACATAAAAAATAAAGCCCAAATTTCCCAACAAAGCAGTGAGGTTACACATCACAGCCCTACCATGCAAACCCAGTGCCCCAGCACATAAGGAAATCTGCCTGTTTTGTGGTCTGTAAAAGGAGGACACTAACAGATGCTCCTCAAAGAGCTCTAAATGGAATGAAATCAGCTGCACGTCCAATGTGCCTGGAGCAGCACTGAGCACTCAACATTTCTGTATATATGATAGTGATGAAATAAATTAACATGTAAGTCATGTTATATCCAATTTCTGTTACAGCACAGGGGAGCTACAGGAAAGCAAAACAACAGGCAGAATATGAATCTATCACAGCCCGTGAAGTATGGAAAAAGGAATTTAAGCTGAGCTACCTATGCTGTGTCCCTCGCTATGCTCTGGTTCTTGGGCACGCTACATCAAATATGCACATTTCAGAATATGTATGTGCTTATATACTTATATGCTTACACGTGTGTGTTCATACATAAATATGTGACACCCAACTGTCCCACTTAGAAGCCAGACTCTGAATTGGAGGCAAGAACAAGAAATTCATTCATTATGCCCTACTTTTCTCTCCATAATAACACACAAGAGGTTACAAACCTCAAATTGGGTCTAGTCCCAGAATTTAGTCAGTAAATTGAAAACAATAAGAACATAAAATGTCTGAGCTTCTCCATCTGCAAAAATGAGCCACTCTGGAGATGGTTGTAAATGTGCCATTGATGGGAGTGGGATCCCTGCCCCCACCTTCTGTCAGGGAGAACAGGATGCTATACAAATTCAATTAAAGACACCAGAGTCTCCCCTAAGTCCAATCAGGGTGACCCCAGGGTGCCTCTCCAGTAAAACACGTTGGAATGTGGTTTATGGTAACCTACTCAGCTGAAGTGCAATGCAAGTGAGGTAATGTTGTGTTGTCATAACAAAGGGTGGGGGTCCACAGGAGTCTGGACACGGGAAGCCATGCAATAAGATTCTCAGAGTGTTCCTACCACCCCCCCAGGGCTCAGCTTCTAGATCATCAATCCTGTGGGTAGAAGCATCCCTTAAAGACAGCCAATTACCTTTGGCAAAATTCCAAGCAGAACCATATCTATGCTTGGTGTCTCCAGTAGAGTCACTAAGCAAAACAACACAGGCCTTGCAAAGGTGAGGGTCCTCACTGAATTCTGTAACCAGAGTCCCACCCACCAGAAATTAGTTCATTAGTTTTCTGCACTCAGTAAATGAGTCAAATGTGTAGTGTCAGTTAGGAACAGGCTTCTACCCATTACTGGCCTGAAGACATAGAACAAATCATTTAACATCTTTTGGTCACAGTCCCTCACCATCAAAGGGATAATATCAGTACCTATTTCATGGGTGGTGAGAGAAGACTAAAATAGAATAATCTGGGAGAAAATGTTTTGCTTTTTATATGTATAATAGCTGCTGGTATTTTGATTTGCTGTTGGTCTGCTTAAAGTTTGTCTCATCAACATCATTCTGTGAGAATCTGAACATGAACCTGCATCCCAAGTGACTCCTTTAAAGTTCTTCCATTCCAGCGTAAGTAGACACTTCTTTAGAAGTATTAGCAGCAAAGCTAATGCCAAGAATGACTCTGCAAGCTTGAGAATAAATACTTTCTAAATACACATTACTATGTAAAATAAAGTGTTATAAAGCTATCCTAGCCTTGAGTTGCTAATACCCAACAGACTGTGAGAGAGTGTGAAGAGATAGGGATATTAGGAGACATTGATTAGAACCCAAGCACCTGGTCCTCACAAACGGGATTGATGCTTTTGGAAAAGGTTGAAGAGAACTGCTTAACCCTTCTACCGTTAAGAACCCAGCTAGAAGTTATCACCTATGACTCAGACAACAGCCCTTGCCAAGACACCTAATCTGTGGGTGCCTTGATCTTGAATCTCCCAGCTTCTAGAGCTCTGAGCGATAAATTTATATTGTCTATAATTTACCCAATTTAAGATACGCAGCATATGTGGTATGAGATGATACCAGCACTTACCCTCAGCAAGACAAGGCTCAGCTACCTCTTGGGAACTCAGCCTCTCAGTCTGAGTTTTCTTACAGTAAGACATTTAACAGGGAGCAGTAGAACCAGTTAGGACCAGAAAGGTAAAGTCTTTAAGTTAGTTTTTAGCTTTATTGGAACAAATCTGACCAGTTGGAATTTATAGATTTCAGATATTCAACCTAATATTTTGATATATGTGTTAGCATAAATACCTGTCACCTCCCAGGTGGGATATCCATGGGTGGTGAAAAACAAGACCTACCCATGGCACACTTTAAGTGCAAACAGTTAACAGTATTGTTAACTATGCTGTGTGTCTCCAAGACCCTCTCTCTGAGAAGACTGAGACCTCTGTGCTCACAAATCACCATCAACACCAGGCCCATAAAGAGAGAAACTGAGCTGTGAATTTGAATTCAGAACACACAACCTTAAACCTGACTCCACTGGGTGAACATGGTTACACTGGTCCTTCTCCCTGGGACCATATTCCCATTCTTGTAAATAAGAAACAGTAAGGCAGCTCTGGTCATATTTTCTGCTCAGGCTCATGACAAAGATGGGTCAAAAATGAAACAAGCAAACTTCCCAAGTTAGTTCAAGTTATACATTACGAGAGGTGCTTAGGTGGATGGTACAGCGTGAATGGTGGAAATCAGAACCAGAAACACGGATGGGCCATAAGATGGTCTACAAACACCTTTGAGAGGAACAACAGGGAAACCACTCATTCTATCCTCTTTCTGTGCCTCCTGGGTCCCCAACCATTCTTAACACATTCAAGAGTCAGGGAACTGAGAACAAGGGCTCATGCTTTGCTTAGAGAAACAGGTGATAAATCATAAAACAATCGAACCTGTGGCAGGGAACGGGAAACATATGGCAGGTCTTTCTAATTAACTCTTCAGTCTGTTGCCCTGGGTTGGGGTGTTGCTTCCAATGGTTTACATTTGACTTGTCCCAGACCACTCTCTCACCATGGCAACTCAAGTTTACTAGAAAGTAGAAAAGACTGCATTTGAGAGAGTTAGAGGGCCTTGACACAGCTCTGCTGACCACTCTTAATTTGGGAGAGAAAAATGAGAAGAGAAAGTATTTCTCTGTGGACAACTGAGTCGTACCCTGTCCCTCTTTCTCCTACACTTCATTCTCCTCTACCTATACCCCCTCTCATGCCACCTCCCTAAAAAATGCCTTTTCACCATCTAAAAAGACAGAGAGAGCAAAAGACCCAAGTCCTCCAGTGCTCCTTGCAAATACCTGGCTCTACAAGCACCAGGAGACAAACGCTCAGCCTTGTGATTTGTTGTGCACAAGGAGCTCAATGCAGTTTTTTGAACAAATGAGTGTCCTTTCTGCTTTCACTGAAGGAATGGGGATTTGCATTTGAAGCCCCTATTTCAGAGAGGTCTCAAGACCCAGTACAGCAGACCATAAACCTACTGCCCTGAGAATCTGAAGGCCAGAGGTCAGCACACCCTGCCCCTGCTGTGCTCTGGGAGCCTTGAGTTAATCAGTCATGTCTGCTTTCTGTTCTGAATTTGCTTCCCTAGGAAACAGTGCATTGAAATGGCTTGCCTCGTCATAGCCCTGGCCTTCCTGAAGTCTTTCATTAGTGAGCCTGCAAAGAAATAGCCATCCTCCATAGATTAATGAGCTCGGCTCAAGCTGTTTGTCTCTGCTGACTACAGGAATGGATCAAGCTGGAAGAAAAAGAGTGTGGTTGTGTCTGCCTCTCACCCAGCTTTGTGGGTTGGGGAAGACACAGAATCAGAAAAAGAATTAACTGTCTGGACAAGTGTGAGGTCTGAGCTCTGGTATCAGGGTAGGAGGTGGCAGGGATGTAAAGAGAATGTGAGGAGCCATAGACTAATAAGACACATCTTCTTTACTAGCACATGGGCCACTGAGCATGCAGCCATCAACAGGCACCGCAGTTCATACAGGCTGCACACAGACGGGCATAGATAAGCATGCAGACCAGTACACTGGCCACATGGAAACAGGTACATAGGCCTACAGACAGACAGATAGATATAAGCAGTCTAGTGAAAGCAAAGACTCAGACCTTTAACCTCAAGGCCATGTTTATAAAGAATTACATAAAAGTGGCACTCTGATAAAAAAAAAAATACAGATGACAGATGACATCGGCGTTTACTCTGGAGTTCTCCAGACATCCTGCGTATTAGTTACTTTGCTGTTGTTGTGATAAAACACCATGACCAGAGAAGAAACTCTTAGAAAGAAAAGTTGATTCCAGCTTACAGTTCTGGATGAGTACATGTCCACTATGGGGGGGGGGGGGGGGAAGTAGCAAGAGGCAGACATTGTAACAGTAGCAGGAAGCTGAAAGCTCACATCTTCAGAAACAGCCCAGCCAGAACAGGAAAAGAGACAAGACTAAAAACACTCAAAGCCCACCCCCCAAATGATGCACTTCCTCCAGTACACCACTAATTTTAGAGCAAGTTTTCTTGTTTTGTTTGTTTGTTTACTTTTTCACTTTACATCCTACTCACTGCTCCCTCCCACAATCCTTCCCTCATCCCCCCCTTCCCCTTTGAGCAGGTGCCCCCCCCCCAGGTATCTCCCCACCCTGGCACTTCAAGTCTCTGCAAGGATAGGTTCATCCTCTCCCACTAAGGCCAGACAAGACAGCCCAGCTAGAACGTATCCCATATACAGGCAACATCTTTTGGGAGAGCCCAGGTTCCAGTTGTTCCAGACCCACATGAAGGTCAAGCTGCACATCTGCTACATATGAGCTAGGAGACCTAGGTAAAGCCCAGGTGTGTTCTTTGCTTGGTGGTTCAGTTTCTGAGCACCTCAAGGGTACAGGTTATTTGATTCTGTTGGTCTTCCTGTGGAGTTCTATGCAAACCTTCCTCCTATTCTTCCATAAGAGTCCCCAAGCTCCATCCACTGTTTGGCTGTGAGTATTTGCATCTGTCTGAGTCAGCTGCTAGGTGGAGCCTCTCAGAGGACAGAGGACAGCCAATCCTAGGCTCCTGTCTGCAAGCATAACAGAGTATCATTAAAAATGTTAGGGATTGGTGCTTGCCCATGGGATGGACCGGTTATTGGTTAGTCATTCCCTCAGTCTCTGCTCCATTCCCCGTGCCTGCATTCCTTGTAGACAGGATAATGAATATCATCCTGAGTGAGGTAACCCAGCATCAAAAGGACATACATGGTATGTACTCACTTATACGTGGATGTTTACCATAAAATACAGGATACCCATGCTACACTTCACATACCCAAAGGAGCTAAACAAGAAAGAAGTCACAAGTGAGGATGCTTGAATCTCACTTAAAAGGAGCAACAAAATAGTCATAAGAGGCAGATGGAGGGAGGGAACTGGGAGGGAGAAGAGATGGGGAAAGGAATGGGGGTTCAGGATCAGGTGTGGGGAGGGACAGAAGAGATGGACAGATGGCCATGAAAATGAATGGAAATCTGCAATTGATGGGACAGGATGGGGGGCATCTCCAGGACAAGACAAAGACCTAGGATAAGGAAGATGCCCAAGAATCAATGGGGGTGATCTTAGCTGTGACTCACTGCATTGGGAATATGGAACCCGAAGAGGCCACCTCCTGTAGTCAGGTAGGAACCTGAGTAGAGCAATAGAGACACCAACCCACCCACAAAACTTTCAACCCAAATGTATCCTGTCTAGAAGATCAAGTTTTCAATTACAGGAGCCTAAGAGGGACATTTCTCATTCAAACCACCATATCTGGTATCAGCTGTTTTCTACTGGCCCATAGCAGATGTCTGGTGTCAGCCATGTTTTAGCTGACTCACACCAGATGCCTATATCAGCACTGTGTTGTCCAAACATAAACTGGCCCTTATGCCCTTCTGTTCCCAACAACAAAGTGAGGACCAGACTATTGCCTAACTATGTTACATAAGCAAACTGCTCATACTAACTCCTTTCTTGTAACAACCCCAGAAATCTTCATTATTCTACATTTATATGTACAAAAGTGGAACCTGGAAAAGACATGAGATTAAAGAACCAATCCAGCCCATCCTAAATGCTAAGGAGAATAGAACTTAAATTATCCAGACAGATAATTATCTCCTGCCCTTGACCATCATCAAAGAATGTTTGGTCACTTCTGTGGCCTAGGTACTCATGGTACCACACCATCTTCAAAAGCTGAATGACAACAGAGACTCACCATGAAATATGCCCCAAAGCTGCATAGCTAAGAAACCAAACTGTGCTGTGCCTTCAGTGCTCTGGAAACTGGCTCATTTGTGAAGAACTTGAGCTTCAGTGCTTCCCTTGGGCAGCATCTGCTTCCCAGATAGGTACTAGGACAAGAATTCAAAGACCTGGTCAGTTTTGAGACTCTTATTGAACATTTGAGGTGGGGGGTTGGTGGCTGGTTTGTTGGTGTCTTAGTTAGGGTTTTACTGCTGTGAACAGACACTATGACCAAGGCAACTCTTATAAGGACATTTAATTGGGGCTGGCTTACACTTGAGAGGTTCAGTCCGTTATCATCAAAGTGGGAACATGGCAACATCTGGTCATCCATGGTGTAAGAGGAGCTGAGAGTTCTACATCTTCATTTGAAGGTGGCTAGCAGAATGCTGGCTTCCAGGCAGCTAGGTCTAGGATATTAAAGCCTACCCCCACAGTGACACATATACTCTAACAAGGCCATACCTACACTTCCAAATAGTGCCACTCCCTGAGCCAAGCATACAAACCATCACAGTTGGTTTTTTGTATTGGTTTTAGTTTGCTTTGCTTTGCTTTTTGAGACAGAGTTTCTCTGTGTAGCCCTGGCTCTCCTGGAACGTGCTCTGTAGACCAAGCTGGCCCCAAACTCAGAGTTGCACCTGCCTCTGTCTCCCAAGTGCTGGGATTAAAGGATTGCACCACCACCACCCAGCTTTTATTGAGCACTTCCGCCACTGCCATTCCTAAATAAGCTCTCTAAAAAACTGGGAGATAGGTTGCAGGTGTGCCAGGGCTCAGGATCCACCTAGACCAGTGCTCGCTAGATGGAGATGACTTTTTGTATATCTGGCCTCTGTCCATGAACTCCCAGCTCTGAAAAGGTCACTTCAGACTAGCCAAGTTAATGTTTTAAGAGCTAAATAAACAGGTAGACTGTAACCTTCCTTAAAGCTGTTCCAAAGAGGACATCAACTGACAGGTCGTTAACATGAGGGAAATTTGCTGGCTCTACAAACTCTCTTTCCTTCAATGCTTTTTTTGTCCCCAAGGGTTTCAACTCACTCCACTTGACAACCTCGGCTCCTTTGATAAGAAATACATGGCGACTTGGATCCACTAATCAAGTAGGTCCTTAAGAATGCTGGTGATCAGCTGAATGAATTTGAACAAGCTCCTTCACTTCTTCAAATCTTTATTTTCTCATATGAAAGTGGTTAATGACCTGTACACCTCCCTAATAGCCCAGGACTCTACAAGCAGTGGCTGCCTAAGGTGGAAGGGACAGGCTGTAGAGCCACTAGTTTGAACTCTGTGCATGACTTGGGGAACTTACTTTACTTCATAGCTCCCTTTCCATATCTATACAGAAATAGATTAATTCATGTGTCTGACCAATCTATATAAATGCAGAGTATAAACACTGCTTTGAGGTGTTGTTGTTGTTGTTGCTGTTGTTGTTTGGGTTTTGTTTGCTTAATTTTGTTTGTTGCAGATTCTCTAAGCTCTGTGATATTTCTGCAGAAAGCTTGGTGTCTCTCTGTTAAGATTAAAGTGTCTGTGAGTTTTCCAGGAAGTGGAGGGTTTGCTCAACCTGGAGGATCCAATCCTCACACAGATGCTCCCCAGCTTCTACAGGATACTGGTCTCAGGACTCGGGAATTATCCTGGAACCATGATGGATTTCCAAATTAGCCTTAGCTAGGGAAACAACACATGAGCACCAACATTACAGATTCTCTCTGTCTGTCTATCTCCCTCTCTCTCTCTTTCTCGCTCTCTCTCTCTCACTCTCTCCTGTATAGAAACATGTTCATGTCAGTGCACATGTATGTGTGCATATGTGTGGAGGGCAGTCCATCCTTAAATATTGCCCTCTGAATCACAATCCCTGGGCAAGGTGCAAGCTCATACACCGTGCAATGCTCAACCTGATCAGAAACCTCAGCCTTTGTGGTGAGTCTAGTGGGAGACGAGACTTCCATTGAAGACCATTCTCGGGTAATACCCTAGCTCCAGCTGACTCTTTCCCCTCTCCCTATTGCCCAGGTCTTAATACCAAACTGTAAGACATTTGCTAAGCCAGTATACTCAAGAAGTAGTTGCATCCTAAGGTCAGAACAGCACATGCCAACCTAAAGGTCACATATTTGTAACTGAAAATACTTCCCAGGATATCTATGGCCTGATCTTCTTTCTCCTCCCCGACCTGAAGAATGAGCTGCAATCATTTGGAGTCCCTTTCAGTGAGCAGTCCATTATGTCTTGCCTTATTGGGAACTGTAATGTGTGAATGGAAATATAAGGCAGTCAATGACAAGGGAGGCAAACACATGCTTAAAAACTAATGCTGGCACATGGCAGCAAATATCCCCTTCCCTGGATGCAGTGTGAGTTTGAAGTTTCACAGGCCGTACTACCTCCTCACTAGCTGTAAAACTTAATGCCACACTTGGCTTAACTGCCAACTAGACACCTGGGAAGAGGGCCCCTCCTCTGGAGAATTGCCTCCATCAGACTCCACAGGCATGTCTGTGAGGCATTTTCTTAATTGCCAATTGAGTAGAAGAGTCCAGCCTACTGGGGCTAGTGCCACCCACAAGGCAGGTTGTTCTGGGATGTATAAAAAAGTGAACTGAGCAAGCCAGGGAGAGCAAGCAGGTAAGCAACATTCCTCCATGGCTTTTGCTTCAGCTCTTGCCTCCAGGTTCCTGCTTGAGTTTCTACCTTGATTTCCCTTTGTAATGGACTATAGCCATTAAACTAAAATAAATCCTTTCCTCCCTGAGTTGCTTTGGGTCATTATCCTTTATCACAACACAGGAAGCAAGCTAAGACTCTTATTTATTCCCCAGCTAAGCCAGACTTAAACAAAGGGTCATGTAGGGGCTGGAGAAATGATTCAGTGGTTAAAGGCACTTGCTACTCATCCGGAGGATCTGAGTTCTATTCCTAGCATCCACACTGGGCAGGGATCCAACACACTCTTCTAGACACACACACACACACACACACACACACACACACACCAGATGCACATACACACAGATAAATAAAAGTTAAATAAACCTTTAAAGGATTAAGTTAAATACTTTACATTCTGTAGACTGTTGGCATTGTATTGTCTTATTATATTATATTGTAATATATTGTCACAGTGACTTCTGTCATTCTTTTTCTTCATTTTATTTATAAGGCTTTAAAAGAAAACTCTTAACTATAAGCTATAAAGCAAGCAAGGCCTCAGACTGGACTTGGTGCAGGGGCTATAGTTTGCAGACCCCTAACCAGTGACTTCATGAATCTTACTATTAATAAACTTCACTTGGGAGTGGGAGAAAGTGTTTGGAAGTACATTTCTGGGCACTAACGCAACATCCTGGGCTGGAATCTCTTAGGTCAATTCCTAAACTCCCTGGTGATTATGACAGAACAAATATAGTGCTGACTACTGAGGTTGTCCTGAAGGCAGACACATCCCCTCTCCCTGGTGCTAAAGCTAAGCTCTCAGGTCCTCCAGTTCTGAGGAGTGCCTTCCATCACAGAATGCAAACGCTTCATTGGCTATAGCTTAACATTTGTCCCAATCTGCTCCTAGTGGAGGGAGGTTAGATGGTAATTCTGATTGATAGTCTCTAGTCAGAGATTAGTTGGCAGCTTGGGATTGGTAACAAGCTCATTTTACTATTTTCTGTGACCAATGGGCTTCATTTTGCTTAAACAGAAACCCACAGCTCTGGTACCACCGTGGCCCGGTCGGTGGCTTCCTGATGAAAATTGGGAGTTTTGTTGTTGTCTATTGTTTTTGTTGCTGCTGTTGTCATTGTTGGTGGGGGTGATGATGTGTGTATACGTGATCTATATGCACATACAGGTACCAAAGCCTATGTGTGTACATTCAGAGACCCTCAAAGATAAGGTCCCTCCCTGAAGCTAGCTGGACTGGTGGCCAGCAAGCCCCAGCCATCCTCCACTCTCCCCTCCAGAACACTGACGTTTTGTTCATGCAACATGGCCACACCTTACATGCTGGAATCCAAACTCAGGGCGCTTCCTTGCATTGTAAGTACTTTTACCCACTGAGCTGTCTCTTCAGTCCCTAAATTGTTATTAACTGCTGTCCCTACCACCCCATCTTGGAAGATACCACAGCTCTCCCTCAACCCCATCCTTCAAGCTGAGCACACAGCAGCCATGGCATGCTGATAACTCTAGCTGATGGGCACAGCAGTTATCAGATGTCTGGAAGATAAACGTCCTGTTTTTTCAGAAGGCCTCTATGTTGCAATAATAGATTCCTGGCTCCTTGGGGTCATGGTACATAAAAAGTCAACTTAGCCACAATAACCAAAATTAAATCTTTGAGATCTTAAAAGAAAGTATCTAAAGTACAGCACACATCAAAAGGAAAGCCAAAACTAAAGGCAACTAGGAGTGAAAGCCAAGTCTTCCCCCTCCCCCGCATGTATGAAGTCAGCATAAGATTTTGAAAGAAATTGGCCATCAGTCCCTAAATGCAAACTGGATCTGAATTCTTCTAAGGTCACTGAGGCAGAACCTCCATGAGGGTGCAGATGGGCCACAGAGTTTCCCAAAACTGTTGTGTTCAGTTTCTTCACAGTGTTCCACAGGCATAGAACATACCAGGAAACCAACGGCAGTCACTTCCAGAACTTTGTCAACATTTTAGAAGTACTGGACATGAAGTCTTGAGCAAAAGGGTTCAAAAGGCAGCTCCATCTCAGTTTATTCTTCAGTCAAACAGAACAGGAGAGAAGCCAAGGGTAAGGCTGGGGGAGGGTGGGCGGCAAGAACAGAGAGCCAGGGATACATCGATTGAAGTACATCTCTCTGAGACAAATAACCAGAACACTGGGGGCTACCCTGCTGGCTTAAGTCTCACAGGATCATGCAGCCGTCTCAGAGTTAAATATTTGCCTTTCCAGATCTACTGAATAGAAGAACCAGACATGCAGAAGCTGAACATCAGGGGCAGCCTGAGCTACATAGCAAAACCTATCTCAGAACAAAAGGGAGGGGTAGCTTAAAGGAGAGGATGTCAGGAAGTGAGGACAGCTTCAGGGGGCACGAAAAGATGTTTAAATTCACTGACCATACAGAACTCTAATATCCCTAGGCGCTGTCACAGGAGCTGGATGTCTCATGCATGCTGAGTACTGTTCCGCTGGGCTCTGGTCCCAGCTTTGTCTTGAGGCTTTATGACTTTTTAAATACATTCAACAAAAGGAAAACTAACAACCCAATTTAGAATGGCAAAGAAAGAAAGAAAGAACCTAAAGCAACACCTCACCAAAGAATGTAAGCCAGTAATAAATGCATATATGAAAAGAAACTAAAAATAAATGCATATATGAAGAGTAGCAAATTAAAAGAAGAAACAATTATACACATTTTAGAATATCCAAAAATTCAGAACAACTACCAAGGACTCTCACTCATAGAACCACTGTGGAAGGCAGCTTAACAGTTTCTATAACCGTAAACCTTCCGTCACACGATACACCTGTTATATTTACTGGTATGAATTGATTTGAAAAGTTCTGTCCACACAGAGGCCAGTATATAGATGTTAATAGCAGTTTTATTGACAATTTCCAAAATTGTGAAACTACCAAGGTGATTGATTTTCATTAAGTGGATGGATCTCTGTTGTCTTTGACAATGTTTCACATTAAAACAAAATGAGCTACCAGGCTGTGAAAAGACGTGGAGGAACTTTCATGAACATGCTAGAGGAGAAGAGAATAAAAAGGAGGAGGAGAAGGAGAAGGAAGAGGAGGAGAAGGAGGTGGAGGAGGAGGTAGAGGAGGAGAAGGAGGAGGTAGAGGAGGAGGTAGAGGAGGAGGAGGAGGTAGAGGAGGAGGAGGAGGAGGTAGAGGAGGAGGAGGAGGTAGAGGAGGAGGAGGAGGTAGAGGAGGAGGAGGAGGTAGAGGAGGAGGAGGAGGTAGAGGAGGAGAAGGAAGAGGAGGAGGTAGAGGAGGAGAAGGAGGAGGAGGAGGAGGAGGAGGAGGAGGAGGAGGAGGAGGAGGAGGAGGAGGGGGACACCAACCTGGAAAAGCTATGTGTTATCCTGCTCTAACTCGACTGCACTCTGCAAAAGACAAAACTGTGGAGGCAGTGGTTGCCTGGAATTGGGGGAGGAGAAGGTGAAAGAGCAGAGCAAAAAGGATTATTATATCTGTGGATATAAACATCATAGATTTGCTTAATGCATGAAATGCTCAACAGCAACTTCAGGGTAACCTATGGACTCTGGGTGATGGCCCGCTATCTATGTCAGCTCAGTCAAGGTGCTAGGGAGATGACTTAGTGGCCAGCGTGCATACTGCATGCTGTGAGGACAGGAGTTCAGGTCCCCAGCATCCTAGTTTAGGCAGCCAGCTAGTTGTCCTGCTTTAGTAGATACAGTGAGAAGATATATATACTAAAACCTCCACATCATGTGTGTACATGCAAACCCACAAACATGCAAACATGCACTCAAACCTCTCTCTTATCTCTCTCTCTCTCTCTCTCTCTCTCTCTCTCTCTCTCTCTCTCTCTCTCTCTGCGTGAGTGCGTGTGTGTATGTGTGCGTTGCATGCACAAAGGTGGAAGACTGTATAGGAAATGTCTGTGCCATCTCAGTTTTGCTGTGAGCCTAATATTGCTCTAAAACATAAAATTCATTTCAAACGTACATATGAATTTACTTTTATACCAAAACGGAATTGAATCTGATATTTTAAAACTTGTCCCCATATCAAACAGTCTGGATTTAAAAGAAAGAAAGAGAGAGAGAGAGAGAGAGAGAGAGAGAGAGAGAGAGAGAGAGAGAGAGAGAGAAAGAAAGAAAGAAAGAAAGAAAGAAAGAAAGAAAGAAAGAAAGAAAGAAAGAAAGGCAAAAGACTGTAAACATCGGTTATAACCATGCTATCATGGCAGATATTCTGCAAAAATCCATAAAGTGAATAAAGAATTCACTCAGGGCCTGTCACCTATATCCTCCTCGTTAGAATCTCAAGCACCATTTGACAGCCATCATACGGGTATGTGTCAAGATAAGTCACTAAGGAAGCAGAGACCCAGGCTCAAGTTCTGACTGACCCTTGCGGGGGTGTGGGAGAAGAGTGGTGCTTTGAAAGAGAAATGCCCCCCTCCGTCCCTGTTTAAGTTCATGCAATTGAAGACTTGGGTCCCAATCGGTGAATGCTCTTTGGGAAGGTTGTGGAACCTTAGGAGGCGGGCTTTGCCTAGGGAAGTAAGTCACTGGAGGAGGGCTTTACGGGGTTATATCCAATCATGTTTCCTATTCTCTCTGCTTCTTGTATGTGCATGGAAACGTCATCACCCAGCTTCTTCCCCTGCAGCCATGATTTCCCTGACTGTTGCCACACCTCCCACCCCATGATGGACCATAAGACAAAATAAACCCTTTCTTCCTGAAGCTGCCTTTGTCTGGGTGCAACCCAGCAACAGAAAGGAAACGGAGAGGAGAGGGGAGGGGAAGGTAGGGAAGGGGAGGAGGGAGGGGGGAGAGGAGAGGGGAGGGGAAGGTAGTGAAGGGGAGGAGGGGGGAGGAGAGGAGAGAGGGAAGGGGATAAGGAGAGAACAGGGGGTGGGGAAATGGAAATAAAAGAGAGGACAGAAGGGAAGGCTTTCTATGAAGTCATCCTTTGTCCCACACCCCTCCTCACCTTCCGTTTGCACACCAGCCTAAGGGCTGTAAATGGCACAAAAGAAATACCAAATGCTCTCTTTGTCCCTAAGAATTTCACAGTCTTGTGAATAACGAGAAAATTTACTAAACAGAATGGAACAATAGAAACAATTCATTACGCTGAATAGAACCAACGGCAAAACAGTTGAGATAACCAAGCATGGGAACCGGAAGACGAAAAGCTACATGGGAAGAAAACATAGTTGTGGGTACTCACCTGTGGCAACCCCTGATCCCACAGAACACACCCCCAGCCCCAGCAGAAGGTCAAGAAACCCTGTATGGTATTCTCTGAATTAGTTCTGCAGAACTTTCTGACTCTTTCTGAACCAGTTTCCCACAGGTTCGGCACTGTCCAGTGACCTAGCACTCACTGTACTCTCCCATCGCGTTCTTGCTGTTTCTCTGGAAGACCTAGGAATTCAGTGTCCACACAGACTTTCCCTTTCAGCAGAGGGCAAGGGAGCAAGATCATCCTCTGCTCTCTCTGAGTGATCTATCTACCTCCTCAGGATGCCCGCTCACCGCCCCGCCCCCCATGCACTCTAGACACTCCTCCATTCTTCTCCTCACCAACTTTTTAATCTTTCCTTTCTTCCGGCAGTGTATGTTGCTTCTTCTTGCTCCTAGTGGTTTCTTCGGAATTTTCCTGTGTGGGAGTTTGCACTTAACAGCACACTTCATTGCCCCATTTTTAATAACTAGGAAGTGTCCCAGCCAAGAGCCTCCTATTGCAGAAAAGTACATTCCATTGTCCCCTTGCACCCTCTGTGCAGGCCGAAGGAGGAACCTACTAAATCATTCCTCAGCATCCTCCTCAGCCAAACCAATCATGGCGGCCGGTCCAACGCTGTCTGCTGGCATCTCTCCACTCTGCTGTTTCCTGCCCTCTCACTGCCCCCCCCCACTGCCCCCTGCTCATCGGCCTACACAAGAAAGGATATGGGGGGATGGGGCAGTATTGGAGATTGAACCCAGAGTTAGCACTCTACCGCTACTGAGCTATTCATCCAAGCCTCAAGCAAGAGTTCTAATTCAGTTCCACTCCTGAGAAGAAAAGGTGGCTGCAGGCGCCCTTACATGGGAGGGAATGTTCTCTTGGCAATTATAATAACGTCCCCAGTTTGGAGCTTGAGTTAAGCATCTGCAGCAGTTAGAAAATTGGGTCTCATCCCCCACCACCACCACCAGACTCAAACTGAATGAAAATCATCTTTCTCATCTCCCCAACTCCCACCTTCATAAGTAAGTGTAGGAGAGGCCCCACATCTGTGAACACCAAATGAACGTGCCAATAGGTACCACAAGGACGGGAGAGAAGGCATCAGTAGGTCTGCGATCAGGGCTGCAGGGCTGAAAGATAAAGGGTAAAGCACCGCTAGGTTAAAGCAGGAAACATCATGACACATGAAACCCCCATAGTCTGACTCCGGCTACAGGGCTTTCTATGGGAAAGCCATGTACTTGTTGCTGAGACAGCTGGTTTTCATTACAGCCATACGAAGTTTAAAAATAAATATACCCACCTCAAATTCAGTGCGCATTCAATTCTAACAAAATGGACACCCAGGCTCAAGTCAAACCGTTTGAACTCCATACCAAGAAGAATCATTGCTATTGTTCTTGTTATGGCTCCGACGGTTTGTGACTTTGGAGACCGCTAGCTAAAACAATGGCAACTTTCATGTCCAATTCCAGGAACTGCATAGACGACCATGAGACGTCTGTCATTGGCTCTTCCTCCCACTCCCAAATACAAACAAATAAATGAGTGCTGAAGCCCTGAAGGGCTGAAGAGAAGCGGAACAAATTAGGCCCGAGGTCGTCCACGGTCCCTTACCCCACTGAACAGCTCCTGGTACATTCTCCGAGGAGAGTTCAGAAGTGATCTAGATGCAGGGGCACACATGCAACAAAGGACAGAGGCCCACCCAGAAGACATGGGAGTCTGCTATGGGGATGACAAACACTGGCTGAGGGCCAAGCCTGCCCCCTCCCTCACCAGTGAAACAGAGGCTAAAGAGCTAATGCAGACACTGTGGACCAGTTACTCCACACCAAGATCAATTTTTAAGGCAAGAATAATGCCTGCCATTGTCCTTCTGAAACCTTTGGTTCCTAACTACAGTTTTTAATCATTCACATTTTAGACCCATCCTTCATGACCATATCAGACCAGCTCATCCTGTTAGCTCACTGCCTGGTGTGTCTGTGCATAGCAAATACTTGTCATTAAATTAACTATAGTAAAATGTCATTAACTAAGACCAAGAATCATTGCATCACAAACCTTTTGGTTTCTCACAGAGGAAAAAAAAAAAAAACCTATTCCTAAACCCCATCCTTTTAGCCACCCAAAAGCAGGCATCTGAAAAAATCACCAGAGAATTATAATGAGAGAGGCCCCCACCCCACAGTCCCCCAAGGAAACAGATGGTTCATAGCAAATGGGTGAATTTACAATAGAATCTTATGAAGGGTGACATGTTTCTCATAGCCTGCTGTGCAGTCACAGCCATGGCCAAGATGGTCCCAATGTCTCCCTAGAGTTAAAAGCCACAGTGTGATTATCCACGAAGCCTCAACAGGCAGTTTTAGAAAATTTTTCAAATTGGATTTGTAAAAATAATAATCTCATTAATCAATGGTCTATAGCTGGAGAGAAACCCTTCTTGCATTTTTTTCCTTATGGAATGTTACCGCTTTCTTGTAAATCTCTTTGCCCTATCTAATCTCAGCTAACTTAGGCCATCCTGACTTCCACACATGTATAGAATGGTCAAGTGAAGCCAAGAAAACCAGTTGTCCAGGATTGCTACAGTAGTCAGTCTGTGGAGCTGAAGGATGCTAAGCAAGCTTGCAAGGCACAAGCTGCATAGGAATAGTGGGAGAAGCCAGAGCAGAAGTCAGTGGTAAAACAAAGAAATCAAAATACTTAGTGTTAGAAAATGGACTTATGAGGGTATTGTAGTACTAGGTCTTCTCATGCCACACATGAGCCAGAACTCTCTTCCCTAGGATTCGATCACACTAACCCAAGAGAGTTGAGACTATGATGAGTTGGCCTCTTTTTTTTTTTTTTTTTAAGAATTTTGTGTTGTATATGTATAGGCGTTTTGCCTACACGTAGCCTGTGCACCCAGTGCCAAAGGAGGACAGATCAAGGTGTCAGATCCCTAGAAGTGGAGTTTGCAGACAGCTGTCAGTCATCCTGTAGCTTTGAACAGAACCTGGGTCCTGTAGACGACTAGCCAATGCTCTGAGCCATCTCTCCAGACCCATCCTGTGGCTTCTTTGTTTTTCTGTTAGTTCTCTCCCTTTAACTATGAGTATCATGGACCATTCCCTGTCATCTGATGACCCCAGTTATCCTGGTCCATCATCCCCCTTTGCTTCTCGTGGGGCTGCAGCTCTTCTCTTTGATTAGAAATGTGACTTAGAAATGGTCTCCCTAAAATACTTCCCATGTCCCTAGTCAAGATGCTTAATTAGGCAACTCTTACTTTGGTATCTAATAGTCACATCTTATCATCTTAAGAGAAGTCCCTAAAAGGATAGAGAGTGGACACCCAGTCTCACCTAACCAAGAAGCTATTTGCAATGGACACCTTCTGGGAAAGGAAAAACCAGGTTTTTTCAGTGGAGTGTCACTGGGTGTATCAAGTGCACACCAAGGCAGGCCCCATGCCCAGGAGTAGTTGGCCAACACAAAACGAACTCCATGGCTTTTTATGTGCACTCTTGTCCCATTTCATTTTGTTTTGATTTTTTTGTCTTTTTGGGGTTTTGTTTGCTTATTTGTGTGTGTGTGTGTGTGTGTGTGTGTGTATGATGATTTGAGAAAGAGAAAGAGAACTTAACGTAAGGTAGGTAGAGGGTGTGGTGAGGAGCTAGGAGGACTTGGAGAAGGGGAAAGAAAACGATCAAAATATATAATATGAAAAAGGAGTTTAAAGTCTTTAAAGGGGACATAAAAATGAATTTTATCCCATGCCCTATGCCCATGACAGGGTCAACAACCTCTTCTTATCCTTCTAATAAAACCATTTGAATAAAGTCTTCAAATTTTTTTCCCTCCATGGTATGTGAAGCCTCTGGAATCCTTATCTTAATAAATGTCACCTTCCTTCCTTGGCTCCCTGGCTCATCTTGCTCGCCTATAAAAACCCACCATGTTCCCAACTGGCCAAAGTTCAGTGTATGAAATCAGTGAGCATGGGGCCACTCTGAGTGGTGAACGTTTCGAGCAGCCTTCACCCCAAGCACTCTCTAGAAGCCCTGTGTGCCAATTTTTTGTTTGTTTGTTTTGGTTTTTAAGACAATAGCCCTGGCTGTTCTGGAACTAGCTGTGTAGACCAGGCTGGCTTCAAACTCACAGTGATCCTCCAGTCTCTGCCCGCAAGTAGTCAGGATTAAAGGTGTGCACTACCACTGCCCAGCTAATGTGCCAAGACCCCCCCACTATAAAATTTCTACAATTCAACTGCCCCCTCAGTAGTTAAAATTGAATAAATGTTCAAAATGCTAAGAGGAGAGTCAAAAAGCCACACTTACTGCTAGTTAAAGAAGTCGTAAAGTTTACTTTCTGTCTTTGTAACTAAAAAGGGCAGGAGCCAAGCAAGTATTTGAACATCTCATGATGCTACAAAAGGGTGGTCCTTTCTCTAGGAAGTCTTACGAAACTTACAAAATGCCCTGGTCCTACTACCAAAGCAGGGCCCATTACACACGCACACATGTACACTTGCGTGCACACACACACAGTACCCTGATGGCAGCATGAAGATGGAAGAGCCATGTCCCTTGGAGAAGGAGTACAGCATGAGATAGATGGAGAAATCTCCAGATTGACTTGGCAAGATGCAATGGGATGGCAGCAAGCCATGCTCTCAAGCCTCCAACATGGGAGGAAAGGGGGGGCTAATAGAACCCAAGACTGAAAATGAAAATAAAAGGTAGCTATTCCAAAAGGGTGGGCAGGAATCTGGCCCCCTTGGCATGGGTACAGGCCAGCAAGCAGAGTGGGAGAAGACCCCAGGGCCACCTAAGCTTCTCCGCTACCACCTCTTCCCCAGGGCTTGGCTGTCTCCCTGCATCCGGAACCCAGCAGAGGGACTTTTTTTTATTTAGGAGGCTTGGCAAATCACCGCATCAAAGGAACCAAACAAGAAAAGAAAGAGAAAACTCTATTTCCTCAGCATGGAAAATATAAACAGCTTTTATCCCTTTAATTAGACAAAGAATTTTCATGGAGGCTAAGGATATAAATCAGTGGGTTGAACTACTCACCATGTAACCATAAGGACTGGAGTTCAGATTCCCTCCAAACCCAGGTAAATGCCAAGCAAGTGGGGTAGCCACCTGTGAGCCCAGAACTCAGACAGAGGATTACCAGAACAAGCTGGCTAGCTAGGCTAGACAGAATGGGAGAACTCTTGGTTCAATGAGAAACCCCGCTGAATAAAACAGAATAACAAAGAAAGACACCTGTCAGGCCTACACATATACGCTTACATGTGTGTATATACACCCCACATGTACAAATGCAAAAGAAAAAGAAGGAGGAGGAGAAGGAGGAGGAGGAGGAGGAGGAGGAGGAGGAGGAGGAGGAGGAGGAGGAGGAGGAGGAAGAAGAAGAAGAAGAAGAAGAAGAAGAAGAAGAAGAAGAAGAAGAAGAAGAAGAAGAAGAATTTTATAATTATTATATAATCCCCTTTCAGCACAAAATCAGTCTCCAAGTCACCTTCATTCTGCGTGTATCTGGCTGTAGCTATCCTATGCCTCCAGTTTACCCCCCCTTTCGGAGCCCCATTTGCCTTCCTTCTCACCTCAAACCAAACGTCCACATGAAACAAGTATGAAGATCCAACGGTGTACACCTACACCCTCACTTAAATCTGTGTGCATACACAGAGGTGGGGGGGTAGAGGGAGGGAGGGAGGGAAGGATGGAGGAAGGAAGGGAGATCTCTGTCCTTTATTTCTTTATTAAATACCATCCTATCTAACAGAGCTGGCAGCCATAATAGCCAGTTTACCACATGCATGTCTGCTGCCCTGTTTACAGGATCACTGTAGGTGACCACCTGATAACTCCATCTGAGTGGCAGTAGATTCATCTGTAACTAAGGATCCTGAGGAAGCCAGACATGTTTGTTTTGCCAGACATGTTGGTTCTTCTCACAAATTGTGAGAACAGCATCCCTTTCTGGCCCCCAAAATGGGCCAAGTCTGTGTGTGACTGGCTCCAAACACTTGGATCCCGTCTTTACCCTCTTGCTGAAGTCTTATTTTGGAGAAACAACGCCAGGAGATAAGCTTCTGAAACAAGTCAGGTTCCTTCTGGGAATGCAGTTCCCACCAGCCTGGACTGCTTTCACACAGATCCATGTCAGTCTCTGGAAGGAAGCCTGATAGTGAAGGAATGCAGCTCTGCCTCACTGTCCCCCAGGGAAGAGGAGTGGGGAGAACCCTGGGTCAGGAATAACTTACTGCTCCACGGTAATGCCATCTGCCTGCCACATAGAAGTTATACACATCAGTGGGCCTTTCAACAAGGTGCTCCAAATTCTGGGATGGAAAGACAAGAGTTCTTGTCTTCGATGATGAGGGCCAGTCCCTATAATGCTAATATCCTGGGATTTAAGTGACAAGGGCCATTGATCCATGTGGCTACCACAAATGACACTCCTCGGTTGGCTTCACCCTGGACCTAGATTCTGTTAAAATGTGACTCCTCTTCCAGGCCCTCTGGTGAGAGGTTAATATCTTTGAAAACCTGGAGATGTGGTATTATCTCTGACCTTTGCATAAATGGGACACTCAGAAGTTTTGCTGCCTGTGTCTGGGACAGCCATAGTTCTGTTGATGAAACCTCAGGACACCAGAAATCACACAAGATCTATCAAGATTTCTGCACACCACTGAAGAAATCAAACAGAGGACAGCAGAAAAACAGGGATGATAAAAAAATTCCATGTTCATTTACTATGTCTTTAGCCTTCCCCCTCAGCCTTTGTCTGGGAAATGGTCAAAGTATAAAAGCAGGATTGAGTCTCTACTCTTCTTTCTTTCATCCTCCAGCTTTAGGAATCAGGAAAAAAAAAAAAAACCACTGGCCCAAAGTCAGGAAGCAAGGATGAGTAAGAAGCAAATGGTCTGTCATTTCCTCACAGGGCTTCCCAGTGCCCTGACTAATTAAGAGCTAATCCTTTTCTTATAAAGGCAAATTTTTAATGCTGGTGCTTTTTGAATGCCAGAGAGGTTCAAAACACATCTCCACACATATTTCAGAATCATCTCCTCTGATTCTACAAGATAAAGCCACAGGCAAATCTGTCCAGTACATGCAGCAAAGAATCAGGGTGCCCAATAGTAGACAGGTACAGAAGGAAATGGTGAGAGGTCATTCTGCCTCTAGAAAGAAAGAACGCCTAAGACTGGGTATAGTGACCCACACCTTCAACCCCAGCACTGGGGAAGTGACGTCAGGAGCATCAGAATTCAAGATCATCCTTGACTACATAGAGAGTCAGGGACCAGCCTGGGCTACGATCGATCAATAGATAGATAGATAGATAGATAGATAGATAGATAGATAGATAGATAGATAGATAGAAAGATAGATAGATAGATAGAAAGATAGATAGATAGATCCTACCAGCTTTCAGTAGAAAGATGACCCTGGAGGATATTATGTTAAGTAAAATAAGCTAGTCCCAGAAAGACAAGTACTCAGTGATTCCATTTATTATATATATATATATATATATATATATATATATATATATATATATCATACACACATTTTTACATGCTATCTGAAACAGTTGAATTTCTAGAAACAAAGAAGGAGTGGCGGTTGCCAAGGATAAGGGGAAAGCAAAATAGAAAATTGTTGCCCAGTGAGCAATAACTAGGGCAGAGATTCGCTCTTCAGCACTGTACCTAACAGTCAAAATACTGAATTATGCACTTAGAATTTTGTTAGAATCTTCTGCAAAGTGTTCTTACCACAAGAAAAGGAAAGGGGGGTATGGGAGAAGAGGAGGGTCACAAGCATGAGAACCTGACTTCAACCACCAGGACTCTAGACTTTCGGTTTGTTTGTTGTCTGTTTTGTTAAAGCCGGATGTAGCATCCTGTGCTTAAGGAAACACAGACAGATGGATCCCTGTGCTTGCTTGGCCAGGCAAATTAACCTACTTGTCAAAATGCAGACAAGTAAGAGACTTTGTCTCAAGAATGCATGAATTAATGAATTTATGAATGAATGAATGAATGAATGAATGAATGAATGAATGAATGAATGACAAACAAACAGGTAACTGGCACCTGAAAATGATAGAGTTGTCCTCTGTCACTAGATGCCCATGATCTTGTATGTCCATACACACACCAAAATAAAGTGCCGTTTCTACACATCATTTTATCTTCAACAAAACCAATTTGTTTTATTTTTAAGGCACCATCTCTCAGATAGCCCTGAATGGTCTAGAACTCAGTAAGGAATCTAGGTTAGCCTCAAACTCATGATATTAATCCTCCTACCTTGGCCTCCTAAGAGCTAAAATTATAAGCATGTATAACCACTCCTGGCAATATAACTATTTTTAAATGCAAAATGAAAAGAATGGTTATGATATCTGTCTTAATTAGGGTTTCCATCGCTGTGAAGAGACACCATGACCAAGGCACCTCTTATAAAGGATAACATTTAATTGGGTCTGGCTTACAGGTTCAGAGGTTCAGTCTAGTATCATCAAGGCAGGAAGCATGGCAGTGTCTAGGCTGACATGGTGATGAATGAGCCAAGAGAAGACAGGCTCCCACATGACTAGGAGGAGGGTCTCTAAGTCCACTCCCACAGTGACACACTTCTTCCAACAAAGCCACACCTCCTAATAGTGCCACTCCCTGGGCCAAGCATATTCAAACCACCACAATATTACTGAATATTTAAACTTGAGCCCTGATCACTGAAAGAATATGACAAGTGGTTTTCTAAGGGAGGAAAAGCTGGAAAGGTCACACCATGTGACCCCCTTTCCCTGAACCAACTCACAGCCTCTGTGCATAACACACAGGATAAGAAGAGAGCAACAGAAATTGCTCAGAGGAAGAAACATTGATGACAAGCAATTGTGGCTACTTTTATGCCTAGAAATGGTGGCCAATTGCCAGGAAAGGATTGATTAAGAGCAATTATGGCTTTACAGATGATGAGCTGGAAGCATGGCTTAGCTGGAAGAATGACTGGCTAGCACAGGTGAAGCCTGGAGTTCCATCCCCAATACCAAATACACTGGGTGCAGTGGTACATGTTAGTAATCCCAGCATTCAGGAGGCAGCAGGAGGAAGGTCAGAAGTTGTTCTCACTATAGTGACTTCAGTGCCAATCTGGGATGCATGAGAGCCTATACCCCCTCCCCCCCCCCCAAAGAAAATAAAACCAGAAGAATTAAAGATGGCTTCTCTAAAATTAGGCAAGAAAAGTTCTGAGTCCTCAGGCCTTGTAACTGCTAGGAGGCAAAAGATGGGCACCTTTGGGTAGCAAACTCTCTAGGACAGCCAAGCTGGCAAATCAAGGGGTGTATGAGCATTCAAGCGGTTTAGTGGAGGGAGAAACCCCACATACGCTGAGTGCTAGGAGTCTCAAGTCAGAAACAAATGGTGCACACAGTTTCTCTTCCCTTCCTCCTTGGCAGCTCAAGGACAGGTGTGTATGGCCTGAGCATGGCCAACTAGAGCCTTCCACACAGCACTTCAGCCCTAGGCAGAAGCACTAAGGATCGGAAGAGAAGTGGTTTTAACATTTACAGAACCAGTTGCAAGCCAGCCCCTCTGCAAAGCTGAGTGTGGAGTGAGGGAAGGGGTTTCATCTAAGCTCTTCAAGCCTTTGTCTGCAGGTTTGGACAGGGTGGAGATGTCCCCATGCCTGGGTTGGTAAGAGATTCTCTCAGCAAGCTGGGTGAATGGTCAAGTTGGCTGGGAAAGAGGAGGCTTCCGAGGAAAGGGCAGGAAAGGGCCAGACAAGCCGGGTGTGGTTTCCCTGCAAGAAGAGACCTGAGGTCAGAGTAGGGAAGAAATGAGAAGTAAGGGGTCCCTGGAGAATCATCATAAAACCCCAAGAGCTGTTGGACTTGCCGTTCTCACTCTACCAAAGGGAAGACCAAGGCCAAATATATTAAAGAGCTCATCCAGGGACCTGCCAAAGACAGGTAGTGTTCCCAGGTCTGTTCCATTGCTGAGCCTGAATCCTTCCTTCCCCACCCTAAAATGGTAAAGTTCTGACTGTAGAGCAGTCCCCGAGGTCCTCCCAACAGCAGCAAATCTCTGGGACTATATCCAAAAGCTTGTCCCTGCTAAAAAGATGAGACAGAGGCAGTAAACAAAATCTAAACTCAGGGAAAGCATAGCTTGCAGTTCCTGAAAGTTTGCCTATTTACTAGTCCAACCTGTACAGGTGTGAATCCTGCTGCAGAAAAAGAACTCACACTTAAGAGTCCAAAATCCAGGAAGAAGGACTCAGTTAACTCTGTGGTGGATGACAATCTTGGGACTCCGTAAAAAGTACAACATTTAGACAATATCACTGTGGATGTGCTAAGAGTCTTAGCCTTAATTTACAGTCAGATATGGTCTGGCTCAGATGTTGGTCTCTTTTAAGCACATCAACAGCTTTCAAAAAGGACAGCATGTCTCAACTAAGCCTAACACAACCCCTCTACGACTTGCTGGCTTGTTTATTTGTTCTGCGCATCTGTTTGGCTAGAGAAATATGGCTAGACCTGGGAGAACAGCATTCCTTGCCTGCAAACTTTCTCATCAGCCAGACAGATGGGCCAGAGAGCAGGGCTCCCAGGAGGAGGGATGTTAAACAAGACCCAGATAGCAGCTGACCCAGGCCATCGGGCTCCACGTGCCGGGAGGTTGAGCAAGGCGCAGACAGCTCCTCCACCTCCTTCTCACCATGCCTGTGCTGACCCTGCTGGCAAGGAGCTGATGGCTGGGGTGGTATCACTGCTGGGAAATAGACTGGCTCCAACCCCCCTCCCTCTCCCTGGTGGACTCCCTCCCGGTGCTGGCTACATCTGCACTGCTGTCATCATGAGGAGAGACTGGAGCCTGGCGTACAGTCAGCTGATAGGAGCTGTGCACATGTTTGGGGCCTTGACCCTGCCTTCCTTGGTGTGAGATGAGAGAGCTTAGGCTATACTGACCTGCTCTTGACTGGCCAAAAATGAGGTGCCTTGTTTCTTTCACACTCTTGCCATGGACAGTTCTGAATCCTCCTTCAGAACACCTGCATCCCAGCACATCCCCACACAGATGCAATCCAACCTGGGAGCTCTAGTCTTTGCAACTTGATTCCTCTAGGGAGGCTCTCTTAGGTCCCAGGAGCAAAGTTAAATGCCTTTACTGCTAATCTCCTCTTGTACCTTGGATTCACCTCTATGGATAGATTTATTAAGAGAAGACCGTTGAGGAAGACTGCTTGTGTTCCAGTCATACCACTTGCTTGCAGGAATTCCTGCAAGGAGGTATTTGGTCTGGTAAAGGAGAGTGGCAAAGTGCTTCAAGCTCACCCACAGTTCAAAGTGTTTACAAACAAGAGTCCAGCACTACAAATAAGGTCTCAATGGCACCCAGCATGTGCAGTGGTGGTCCTAGAAGACCGCAATGGAGCACAAGCTTCTCCGTTGCCTAGTAACATTGTAGCCATTGTGATCTTATATGGAAACCAATTCCTCACACATCTGTGATGATGCTGGTGTAAACAAACCAACTGTACTGCCAGTGTGCAGGTCCCAGAGAATATAGTTCTATCACTTGTTAGTTTGTGTGTACCTAGACTGTGCTTTCAACTGTTGCTTTAGGGTGTACTTCATTTTGTAAAAACTAATTCAAGTTTACTGTAAAACAGAGTAAAGCACGACATCTGCAGCCTCATATGTCATAGGTTTCTTGCGTCTTTTGATGGCCTTGAGGCCTGGTGGAGTAATGAGTGAATCACTTAGGCATTTGTGATACTCAGATCACAGCAGAATCACTTAACAATGTACTTCTCAGAATACATCCTAGTTAATAAGCAATGTATGACTTGGTCTGTGTAGGGAAATAGTCATTTTTATAGATGGGTGATGGATCAATGGGTAGATTTAGATCTGTCTTTGTGAAAATCCCAGGAAGAGCATGTGCGTACACACACACACACACACACACACACACACACACACACACACACGCACACACCTCCAAGCATATCAACGGTGCCTGCGTATTTACAATTGACATTCTCTAGCATGGGTTATCACCTCACCATCTGTTTATTTATCTGCATTCTCCATCGGACTGTGACTCTGTTTTACATATCCCTTAAGTCAAGGCCTAGGACTCAGTGAGTACTCAAACAAATACCAAACTGCTGTATACTATCAACTGAGGCAGAGAAGCCCAACGCACCACCCACTCCTCCCCAATCTTTTGAATTTCCCAGAAGAATCTCAAATGGAACGTTCCAAGAGAGGCCTGGCTTTAATTTTAATAGATGAAGAGAGCCAAGTGCTAGGGAAATGCTTTATCCTGGCTTTCAAATCCTTTTCTCCTTATTCTCCAAAGACTCAGGCATCCACCTCCCTCTCCAGCCCCTCCCAGTCTACACCCTTGCTGGCCTGGGCCCCGCCCCAGGCATCCCTTTTTCTCACGCAATTTGTGACACTACTGTCCACTCCCAGGGAAACAGAGGAAATCAGTCACCTCAGAGACCAGGCAGACTGGTGTCATTCCCACAGCCATCAGACAGTCCCTTCAACACCAACCAGCCCTGCTGGAAGCAACCCAAGAGCCTCCAACGCCCAGTGACTCCAAACCAGAGCCTCCTGGGGGCTTCAAGGCCAGAAAGACCACACACAGGATGTGCACACCCCATCTGTGGCCTCCTCCCCACCCAGACCCCACACAGACACCCACATAGCCGTACCTCACACACCATTCTGCTCTACACAACAGTCCCCCTTTAGGGGTATCTACTTCCTCCACCCCTAGGCAGACTATTGAGTACACAGCACACTTAACACTCCCAGAGTCCTCAGAGCCTTCTGCCTGATCCATAGCATGGTCAAACTTTTTGACTACAGCAGAACAGAGGTGCAGGGGCCTAAAGGAAGAATATCACCTTCGGGCTGCATAAGCCCAGAAAAAAAAAGGAGATTCAGACCCAAGCTAAATGTCAGCTCCCATCCATTCAAAGTCCTTGTCTAAATGTAAAACATCAGTGCCCAGCAGGAAACACTCCTATGATATCAGCACTTAGGAGCCGGGAACAAGGAAAGGGGATGGTAAAGATGGTTAGTTTGAGCCCAGCCTGGGTATATAGAGATTTAGGCTAGCTAGGAGACAGAGTGAGACCATGGATCCATGGATGTGGGTAAGGTGTGGGGAGGGAAGGAGAGAGAGAGAGAGAGAGAGAGATTAGAGTTTCTCCTTTAGGTCAAGGCAAGAAGGAGGAGGAGGTCTAGAATCCCAGATCTGATCAGGTACCTAGTAGATCACTAGGGGGGCCCTCCACTTCCCCCCTGGCTTTCCTTTCTATAATACAGAGTTTTCCAGGAAGCTTTCATTGGATGGAAGACTGTCACAGATTAATCCCAATGCTCTTACAGTGTCCATAGTTCCACAACCATCAACCGGATGGTTCTTAGTCCTATCTTATTCCTCCCCTTGCCCTCTGCCCCTCTCTACATGATTACATACACCATGCACACGTTCATGAATGAAGTCCCTGATGGGCCTCAGTTTGTTGTTCTTGTTCACAAGAGAGCCATTGTGGGTACCAAGCAAAAATCAATGGCAAAGAATGCTACTGGACCACCAGAGTTTTCTCTAAAGTCAACATTTGCCCGACAAGAATATTTATATTTCTAGCCTCAAGCTCCCTACAGCTGAAACGCAGTTGCTACTGCTTTCTGAGACACTGGGGTCTCCTCATCTTTGCATTTCTCCCAACCCCTGACTTCATGCTGGGACATATGGATAGAGGACTGGCCATGTGCAATCTTGAGGATGCTGCAGGGAAATAAATGAATGTGTACTAAGCTCTCAGCTCTTCTCAAATGTGTCTTCCCACAGAATCTTGCTCCTAGAAAGGTGGCTGTGTCTAACATGCTGTATGACGTGACCAGACATCACTGCAGGTGGGACCCATGCACTGCGTACCAGGCAGGAACAGAGAAGAAAGATTTCCCATTTGTTACGATCCAGTAATCTTGTGAGGAGAGAAGATCACATCTCTTCTCACAGGGGTTTATTAACTGTAAAGAGAGTGAAGCAAGAACTCAAGAGCCCTCATGGGCCAATGAATGGAATGCCAATAGAAACAGAAATGGACAGAAAGAAGACCAGGGGACCAATGTAACCTACAGAAGGACAGACCCAGGAACGAGCAACAAGTGCTCACTGAGAATCACAGAGCTAAAACTGGGCCATGGCCCAGAGCACCAGAGATCCAAGAGCTGTCATTAAGTGGCTGCTTAAGGGCAAGACATTCTTGATCTTGCTTTGTTTAGATAATGTCTTTCTTTATTTATTTATTTATTTATTTATTTATTTATTTATTTATTTATTTATTTATTATATGTAAGTACACTGTAGCTGTCTTCAGACACCCCAGAAGAGGGCATCAGATCTCATTATGGAAGGTTGTGAGCCATTATGTTTGCTGGGATTTGAACTCATGACCTTTGGAAGGGCAGTCTGAGCTCTTAACTGCTGAGTCATCTCTCCAGCCCAATGTCTCCATATTTATAATCACTTTAGAAGTGGGCAGTGTCATTTGTTAATGCTCCATCTCCAGTGCTGTCCCCCCAAATAAGGTCCTCAATTCCTCCTCAATGATTCTCAGTTCAAATTTGGACCCAATATTTATGGCCTATGTGGTAAATAAAGAAATCTTTCTTGTACTAGATCTGGAAAGAGCAGATTCATCTTGCTTTCTTCCCCACAGCATAAAAAATCTTTAGCCAACAATGACTGCTTCATTTGTGACACCCTGGATGACAGAGGAAGGGTGGTGGGAGACACAGGGAAATCCTAAGAGGCCTGGTTCCCATACCCTTGGTTCCCCCACCCTCCTGCATCTACCTCCAACTGAAGCTTCAGTGTGGAGCTGAAAGCCATGTGACCAGGTGAAATTTGACATTCAAAGTGGCAGGCTCTTGAGACTGCCAGGAGACACTGATAATAACAACCAGAGAACACTAGCATCAGCCTGAACCAGGGCATTTGATCCCCGGGTTGCAGCACTCAGGACAATGGCTTTTCAAGGTTAGCTATAGGAACTTTGCTTTTAAAAAGCAAATCAGCAAATTTGGGTTACAGATAGAGTTCTTTCAGAGAACTTTTTGGAGCTCTTAGGGTCTCTCTGTCTGTCTGTCTCTGCTGTCTCTGTCTATCTGTCTCTCTCTGTCTCTCTGTCTCTGTCTCTCCGTCTCTGTCTCTGTCTCTCTCTCTCTCTCTCTCTCTCTTCTTTGACTGGGGGTTTTATGACAGAACTAAAACAGGTAGGAGAGGAAAACACTATCGGCCTCAACATTCACAGTTTTACGGTGGCTTTTCTGGTACTGTTTCCTGTGTAGATACTAGTCAGTTACCTAGAAACGGAGCAAGCAGATGTGAGGCAGAGGGCATGGGTCTACTACCTCTGGCAAGATGGTCCCATGTGCTTACAAGAGGTACAGAGATGTCTGGTGGATCCCAGCATGTCCTTGCCATCCTCTTCCTCATCCATCTCTTCGGAGTAGGAACCACTCCCTCCCCTGGCCATCTTCACAGTGAAGATGTGGGTTTTTTTCACCCATCCACAGGCTCCTGGCCATCTTTACAGGTCTAGCGCCTTGTCTACATCCCCACCAGCTTCCATTTCCCCAAGCTCCATAAGTGATTTGCCTTCTCCAATTGACTACTCCCCGACTCTGGCCATCCTGCACAGGTTTCATTGCATTGCTAAAGAATCTCTCGTCCCGTAACTCACAGTGGGTCTGTTTCTCTCATTAACCTTGATGGCATATGCAGTGAGGCACCTGTATAAACAACAGTATAGGCGTCGGTGAGTTGTACACAAAAGCATGGCACCCTCCCTTACTCCTACTCACTCTGGGAACTATAAGGAAGCCTGGGGCAGCTCAGGTGAGGCACATCGGTGAGTAGGAGAAATGGAGCCTGGGTTCCTAAAACCAAATCTCGATTCTGCCAAGACACAGCTACCTTAGGCAAATCAATGGGTTTTTGTCTATGTAGATTCTGCCTTGTTCTATTTCGCTGTGCAATTTCCAGCTGTATCCCCCTCAAAATACACAGAACCATCATTCTTTCCCACCATACAGCTTCCTTTCAGCCACAGACTCTACCACTAGACCCCAACCTGCAAGAATAAATGCAGAGAAGCACCAGACAGAGCAGAGGAGAGCAGAGGCAGCTGCTACAAGGAGAATGTGTCCTTACCCGGCCCTCCTCAGCTACCTGGCCAACAAGCCTCCAAGAGTTCGTTTCACAACAGAGTGTCACTTTTCAAGATGGCCATCTCTCTCAGGGACAACTTTCTATGTGCTCTCCTGGTGTCAGCAATCTGACTCACTGTCCCTGGCCAAGCCTAAACCCGCCCTGCTCCTTCAGCTCTGCTGAAAGATTAGTAACTGGCTCAGCCCAGATTTTCTCTACTCTCTGTCCCATGAGCGTCAATACTTCAGATCCCTGCATCGTTCCCTCAGCCCCAGACAGAGCTGCACCCTTCACTTTGATAAGCGTGTTTCAGGACAATGCCAACTTTTTTTCCCCACCCATGCTCACACTGACCACTTGTGCAGCAGACAGACCCATTGGGTCAAGCCTAGTTCAGGCACTTGGCCCTGGTTGGTTTCTGAAGCAGTAGCTTTAAACCTGGCTCTTCGCAACAGGTAGCAATGGTGAGGTGGCTCTTCAGTTCATTCTGAGAATTAGGTGGAGGAGGTGGGGAGAAGATACCCAATAGCTAAGTGGCCCCAAAAGAGAGCTGGATGCCAGTACTAGAGTCCCTCAACCTCTCCAAAAGGCAGTCTAAGCGTCAGATGCTTCACCATCAGCAACATGGACTCGTTCATGAGGCTCACTGAGCAAGCACACTCACCCATGGAAACCTAGACAGCACAACAGGCACAGACATCTGCCCAGAAGCAACCCGTGGCGTTCTTGGGTCAGATTCTGCTGCTGGCTTCCTGGGCTGAGCTGGGACTGATTTGTACTTAATTGAATAAGAGTGATAATTTATCCCCTGTCACTCTCTGGATCTTGAGTGATCTATACTCCAGACTAGCTTGGAATTTGGTGCTCTGAATCACTTAATCTCTACTTAGAAACTCTCTCAAAAACTTCTTACCCAAATCTACTTTTCCTCTGTCTATTTCTGAAGTCAATCAATTCTCTGCTTCAGCTGGAGTAATCTCTAACCTTTCCAAAGAGATGCCCAGTCCCAGACTACTCATGACCATACTTCCCAAAGGGTAGCTCCTAACTCCACCATCACCAACACCTGTGGACTTGTTAGAAATGCAGACAGGACCCTGTACCCTAGACCCGCCCAATATGAAACTCTAAGGATGGGACTCAGTGATGTTTTCATACATTCTTACATTTAAGAAACGCTGGTCTAGATTTATCATAAACCTTCCTTCCCTCCATCAGAAACAGAACAGGAGGGCAGATACAAGAGGCAAGAGAGCCAGGCAGATAGATCCCAGGGACTGTGCCACACTGTAAGGCGATCACTAGAGGCTACAGAGGTAGCTTTGCTTGGTAAAGACCCCCTGGGAGGGTGTTTGCAGTTGGTTAGGATGGGAAGGAGCCTGGACTTCCCCATGTCCCTCCAGGAGCCTGGTCTGTACTGAGGAAGAGTCTAAACACATGTTCCTGCAACGATCACAGCTCGCCCTACCACAGAGTAGAGATCTTCCTAAAAGCCAAGCCATTTTAATAGAGTTAATGGGCATCCATAAATTGTCAGCTGGAGCCATGTGGAGGCTGCAGGAGAGATGAGGCCACTTGCCCTGGAGCCCAGCATGAGAAGTAAGTGTGTGTTCCATCTGAGCCAGCGTGCAGGCATCAGGCCAGGTCAGGAAGGATGCACAGGGCTCCTCCCTGGGCCTGCTCACACCTCAGACCATAGCCAACTTTTACCAGCAGAGATGTCCTGAGCTAGGATCAAGGGAGCTGACCCTGGCTTATCCAGCCATTTTAACAAGAAGTCTGGAAAAGGATGCCACACCTACTCCTTCTCAGCCCCTGTCCTCCTGACCTCTCACAGCTCTGAAATTCACCCCCAGTAGAGCTCTGTGTTTATTAAGAAAAGTAAATGCAGAGGGAATCCCAGATAGAAAATATGCTTGATTATTCCAGACACTTCAAGGGATCCGGCAACCTGGATCGGAGCCTCCTCTGGCATCCTGTCCTCCACCTCCCAGTACCATTCTCCTTTCCAGTTCTCTGGACACCAGATACCTTACCATTCCTCTCTGTTGAAGCTCTGCCAGAGTCTCTGACCTGGCCGCTGGCCGCTGGCCACTGAGTCCTGCTGCAGGTTTCAAACGGTGCCACCTAAGCAGCTCACTGCATCTCCCTTCGTGCTTTTGGCCACATCGGCCATGCCCACTTGTTTCCATGGCAAAGGTCCACCAAATCTTGACCTGTAAGAAAACCCCACTAGGCCGGGCAGTGGTGGCACACACCTTTAATCCCAGCACTTGGGAGGCAGAGGCAGGTGGATTTCTGAGTTCGAGGCCAACCTGGTCTACAGAGTGAGTTCCAGGACAGCCAGGGCTACACAGAGAAACCCTGTCTCGAAAAACAAAAAAAAAAAGAAAAAGAAAAGAAAATCCCACTAAAGACCAATGCATTCATTAGTGGCCAGTTCTTCAAAGCTTTCAACAACAGATCTCAGAAGAAGACAAGGTGGGGTAACCAAACCCAGCCTTTCACCAGAAAGGCAACAAGGGAAAAATTTAGCCAGGGTTCAGCAGTGAGGGGGCCTATTACTAAAATGAAAACACACACACATACACACACACACACACACACACACACACACACACACACACAAGAATTAAAGTTTCATCAGAAGATATTGCATAATAAAAATCGATACCACTGTGCAGTCTCTACCATCTCCACCCCTGGAGGCTCCTTCTAAACCCAATCTAGACGTCTTGGAAACCTGAAGAAGGGGCACAGGAGACATGTCCCTGGGTAAAGGTGCAAGCCTCACAATGGGCGTTCCATCCCCAAATCCAGGGAGAAGCCGAGTGACCCTCCCAACACCAGGTGACCCTCCCAACACCATTAAGGAGAGATAGGAAGCAAAAGCAGACCAAGCATCTGCTTTCTGGCTTTGAAGCTCATCTACCTGCTAGCCTGAAGTATGAAGAGGTGGTGTCAGCAAAGCCAAGCAAGGTTCTGACTCAACAAAGTGGAAGGCCAGAATGGACTCACTGATGCTCATGCCCACATTCACAATCTCTCTCTCTCTCTCTCTCTCTCTCTCTCTCTCTCTCTCTCTCTCTCTCTCTCTCTCCCTCCCTCCCTCTCTCTCTCTCCCTCCCTCTTTCTCTCTCTCTCATTTTCTCTCTCTCTCTCTCTCTCTCTCTCTCTCTCTCTCTCTCTCTCTCACACACACACACACACACACGTGCATGCACACACACGTGCACACAATAAATAAATACATTCTAAGAAAACCTTTGCTGATGTTCTTAATGCTAGGAGACAGAGACAGAGTGTACTAACTCACTTGTGTGAAAGCAAAGCTATGCATGGCCCTGGGGTGGTAAGTGGATGGAAAGTAGACAAGATTGCATGGAGTCCCCAGGTATTAAATATTATCCCAGAAGAAAGCATCAGGACTGGGCTTTCTTGCCAGGGAGGTTCACCTAAGGTCGAAGGACTGTATAAACACAAGAGGACAAAGTAGATACAGGACTACAGGGACATGCAGCTAAAAGTAACCACTCATTTATGGTCATGGGAATATGAACACAGGCAAAGAATCGTGGCAAATATTTCCTTATAGTACATTGCATGCCCAATGGCACTGCACTGTGCCTGCCGTGGGCTGCCGTCATTCATAATGCTCGGGCCAAAACGATGTGCCAAACTTAAACAGTGTAGTTTGTAAACATGACATTTTCCAATTGCATTTACCACCTCATGGTGCAGATTTGCCTCGGGTTATTTGTAGTTTTGATTTTCACTGACTGGATCTGTGCTCTGAAATCCATAATCAAAAGAATACGATGTTTAAAACAAGTAAAACATAGTATCATACAGGTGTCCTTTATTAAGGTTCTTGTCAATTAGAAATACAGCCACTGGCTCAAATGATTTACAGAAAGGAGGCTAGTGGGAATCTCGGAAAAACTCAGTGTCTATGGAGGAGAGTGGTCTGTGCACACAAAGCATGATGTCACTCGGGACTCTTCCTGCGTTCTCTCTCCATCTCTGCTTCTGGTTCTCTCTCTGTGTCCCTAATGGCTCTGGAGCATCCATCCTACAACTCGTCTGCCATGATAAAGGGAGATTAGCATTAAGTCTAGTTCAGAATTTTGATGAGCAGCCATCTCCGGACGGGATGAAGGCACTGGGAGGCTTAATGTCTTGACACTGTTGTCTTATGGAGTTTCCTTCAAGGCAGCAACATTACACCCACAGGATACCCTTAAATGGCAATGAGACACAAAAATATTAAGTTGCATTTTGATCATGCCATGTACTCACAAATGCCTAGTATAAAGTCTCTGATGGAGAATCCTATGTGCTGGTGACTAGGCTAAGAGGTGCCCAGATGGCTAATATGTTATTCCTGGGTGTGTCTGTGCACAATTTCTAATCTCGAAGAGATTAGAAATTGAGTCAGTCGACTGAGTAATGTAGATATACTCTCACCCATGTGAATGGGCATCACCCAACCCAACAAGAGCTAAAGAAGAACAAATTTATTCTCTCTTTTCCTTCACTTGAACAAGTATGCAAATTCACCACCCGCTCAAATCAAATCTCTCCCCCCCCCTCTCTCTCACACACACACACACACACACACACACCGTCACCCCACCCAATTCTCAAACCCTCAGACTTACACTGAATTACCCTGACAGCTTTCCAGCTCTCTGGTTCAAACATGGCAGATTATAGGACTTCTTGGCCTCCAGAATTATATGAGATAATTTTTACAATGAATCCCAGTATGCATCGGTGGATACGTGGCTACCTCCTATTGGCTCTGTTGTCCTGGAGAACCCTACCTAGCACAGAGGCTGATGGCTGAGCTCTTCCTGGAACCAAGCACTGGTCATTCCTTGCCTAACATAATCCTCAGAAAAGCAACCCTCAGCCATGTGCTCTCGTCCTCACTTCACAGCTAAGGAAGCTGGAACTTAAAAAGTCCAAGAGCCTTCCAGATGAGATGCACAAATGAAAGAGCTGAGACTGAACCAGCGTGCCTCTGATTCCTTTGCTTTCGTCATCTCAAATTCAGTGTAATTTGTCATCAGTGAGTCTAACATACAAAGACCAGGAAGTACTCCTGTGTTTGTTTGCACAAGATTAACTTTCCTGGGAATGTATCAACTCAACTTCCTGCCTGTGTTCTTGTACAGGCCTCGGGTATGGCATAAGAAGAAATGGCTCCTCAGCATTCCCTACAGCCCGAGTTGCCTCCTCAGAAGGGGCAAGCAACAGTTCAGAAAAGGAATCTCATTGCCAACCAGGACGAAGATGTGAGTCTGAAGTTTGCTCCTTTTTTTCCTTTATCACATACTTTAGAGTCATAACTGTGCTTAAGGGAGAATGTCAGATTGGTGGAGCTGGTCAAGGTCCAAGACAAATGTTTGGTGTTTGTTTTTAAACCAGGCCTCCTGAGCTGAAGAGTCCACATGGAGAAACTGCCTTTTGCAGGCATTCCTGGGCACAGTCACAGAGCTCCTTGGATGGAGGAAGATTGTCTTCATCTGTTGTTTAAAGACACAGGCACAAGGGCTAGGGGTGGAGCTCAGTTAGTCGAGGCTTGCCTAACACACACAATGCGCTGGGTTGGATCGCCAGCACCACATAAAACCACACACAGAGGCACAAGCCCATGATCCTTGTTTGTTT
Source organism: Uromys caudimaculatus (assembly GCA_028551405.1). Taxonomy (NCBI): domain Eukaryota; kingdom Metazoa; phylum Chordata; class Mammalia; order Rodentia; family Muridae; genus Uromys; species Uromys caudimaculatus. The sequence goes on along the minus strand of CM052706.1, from coordinate 84,628,937 downwards.
GTTTGTTTTAACAAAATCTCCATTGTTTGATTTTGCCAGTGAAGACTCTGGAGCCAGGTGCTGGCGTTAAAACCTGCTAGCTCAGAGAGGCAGAGAAATCAGCCAACTCCTCAAAGGAACCCTGTCCCAGAAGGAATGCCCCTCTCACACAGGCTCAAAAAACCTCCTTCAAATTGAATGTCCCTTTCCCTTCTACTTCCTGTGCATCTCTCTGTCTCCTTCTGACTCCCTCTTACTCTCTATGGCTTTATCTTAATAATCCTGTGTTCACTTCCTGTCAAGGGGTTGCTTGCTCAGCCTCTTGAACTATGATCGACTTCATTTAATCCTGTCTACAATATTCAAGCAGAAAGCTCTTGGATTAAAGGTGTGTGCTAAGGCTGAGCCATGCAACTAAAAACAGGTTTTTCCAGTAAATAACACAATCTCAGGGTTCGAGGTGTGATCAAATATCCTGCAGCAGATCCTAGCACTCTGCAGTAGAGACAGAAGGATCAGCAGTTCAAAATCACCCTCAGCTATGTAGTGAGTTCAATGATGCCTTAGGCTATGTAAGACTCTTTCTCAAAAGAAAAAAGCAAGATTCGAGTCATAAGGCCCTGGGTTCAAACTCAGGAATTAGGGGTTGGGAGCAGAGAGACGTACACTCAAGAGAATAAACTCAGTCTATTTTGAATAAGCTGGCCCAAAGTTTTAAGCAACTCCAAGTCCTGCAAAAGATGAGTGCAATAGATCCTTTTCAAGGGGAATGACTCATTTAGGTTTGAAAACTAGAAACAAAGGAGAGATGGCCCTAAGATCCTGGACCCAACTCTGGCTCTCTACAAACAGGCCATAAGTATCTTCCTGGTTCAGTGAGATCCTCAAAGGTGACAGTGGCGTTAGCAAGTTAAGATTCTGGCCAAACCCCTTCAATATGTCAGCAGTCTATCAGGTCTCCCAGACAGAAAAACATTATGGTCACTAGTACTTGTTAGGATCCTACTAGCTCAGGAAGGTACTTGGAGACAGTTTATAGAGAACAAGAATTGGTCTCAGGGTCTCAAGGTTCAGCCTTGCCCTTACTTTCTGAGCCCAGTTTCAGATCTGTATAGACTCAGATAAAAGCTGTACCTACATAGTGACTGTAAGGGCTACATGAAATGACATTCGGAAAGCAGCTTACAATGTTTAGAAATACTGAATATCTAACAGTAAATATTAAAAACTTGTACACTTAAAATACAGCAATTAAACTGGGGCTGGAGAGATGGCCCGGTGGTTAAGAGCACTTGTTGTTCTTACAAAGAGCCTGGGTTTGGTTCCGAGCACCCACATGGCTATTCATCATCATCTATAGCTCCATTCCCAGGGGATCCAGGGCCATATCCTGACATTAGTGCTACCAAGCATATATAATGTACCTATATGCATGCAAGCAAACACACATATAAAATACAATCATTTTTAATTTTTAATAATCAATAATTTTAAAATTTATAAAAGCTGTCCTTCTCCAGGATCTGAGGCACAATTTGAATCATCATGATCATTTTTGTGAGGGGTCAGGGGGAGCACTGATGGTCTGGAGAAATGGGTGCTATGAGGAAAGTGCTTGCATGCATGTCGATCTTAATTTGGAGCCCCAGTACTTGTGTAAGAAGCCGGTCAGGGAAGCACCTGACACCTTCATGCTGGAGGACAGAGATAGGCAGGACTCCAGAGTTCTCTGGCCAGCTAGTCTATCAGAATCAGTGACCACCCTCACACACACACACACACACACACACACACACACACACACACACACACACACACTCAGTGAAAGACCAGTCTTGAAAAAAAGATGAAAAATAACTGAGGAAGATACCCAATGTCTGGCCTCAATACACAAAAGCACACACATGTGCATGGACACACATGTACAAATACATATACACACACCACACACACACACACACACACACACACACACACACACACACACGCAAAACAAAAAGGGGAATGCTGAATTTGTACTTCATGCAAAGTATGAATAGACATAATTTTCCTATCCCTTCCACTCAATTCAACTAACCATCCTAGGTGTGGTGGTTGATTTTAATGTCAACTTGTCACAAATTAGAGTCACCCAAGTAGGGAACCTCACCTGAAGCATTGCCTGTTGATTCAGGAGGACCCTACTCTAAGTGTGCACTGCACCTGCTGATAGTAGCTCAGAATTTTCTTTTAGAAGGGCATGGCAAAAGGAAGGTTAATTTCTGATGGCTTGGCCTACGGTCTTGCCTATTTGCCCTTCCCTGTTGCTGCTGGAGATATTCCTTCAATGATAAAGGAACAGAGATGCCAGGCTCTAAGACTAAGGACCAGCACCTCCACAGGACCTTCCAGGTTTCCCATAACAGATGGAGACTACGGAGGCACCAAGCCTGTGGACTGAGCAGCTACAGGGTTGTAGGCTTCTCCAGTATGAGACAACCACTAGGGGACTGTTCCAACTGCTGAGAGACCCAGGACTAAGCAGCTACTGAGTCCTCAGCCTCTCGGGGATGAGACAACTGCTGTTACTATTTTAACATAAGCTGCTTTAATAAATTCTTTATGGATTTTTTTATCCTATTGGTCCTGTTCCTCTAGAGAACCCTGACTAATGCACTGGACTCTATATATAAAATACAATCCTCTGAAAGCTGGAGAGAGGCAGGCCGTATCTAGTGGTGGTATAATAGTTACCTTCCCCCTCACTGTGAGAAAAGCCCAACAGACGCAGCTTAAGGAAGGGAGGATTTATTTTGGCTCAAGCTTCCAAGGACTGCGACCCATCTCAATGGGAAAAGCATGGCAGTAAAGCGTGTCGTGAAGCCTGTCCACATGTTAGCCAATCAAAAGGCTGAGTCTTGTAGCATGAGTGACCATAACCTTCAAGGCCCACTCTCAGCAACTCATCTCAAAGATTCCACAGCCCACCCCCCAAAACAGCACCACCTGCTGTCAATCAGCTATTCAAATCCGTGAGTCCGTGGGGCACATTTCAGGCTCCAAGCATAAGAAAAACCAACACTAGTATCATGGGGTTTTTAGAAGTGTTGACAACATAATCCGCATTAGAATGCTTCAATGAGCAATTCACAAGGATTCCTGACTGTCTAAAGACATTAAAAAAAAAAAATCAGATACAAAAAATCAAGAAAAAACTAAATCTGAAAGAAGGGCAATAAAGAATGAACAACCGAAAGAAAGTAGACTGAAAAATGCACAGAGAAACAAGGATATGAGAAACAGTTAAAAAATCAACCAAATAAACAAACAAACAGACAGACAAACAAACCCTAGCATCCACATTATCAGAGTCTTGAAAGGAGAGGAAAAAGAGGGCGTGGCTGAAAAAGACTTGAAGAAATATTGGCTTAAAACTCCCCAAATGTAGCAGAAGGCATAACTATAGACCTGAGCACCTGAGCAAGCTTTAAAGGATAAATACGAAGCAGCCCACACCCTGGCATGCTGTAGGGCTACTACACACAGGGCAAGGCCCTGCTGGGGGCAAGCGGCACTCTGTGGCGGGGAGAACACCCAAAAGCAGGAAAGATAACATTTCTCTTTTTCTTGTTCTCCTTTTATTTTTTCCTTTTTCCTTTTTCTTTTTCTTGTTTGTTTGTTTGTTTGTTTGTTCAAAACAGGGTTTTACAGCGTAGCCCTGGCTGTTCTGGAACTCACTTTGTAGATCAGGCTAGCCTCTAACTTGGAGATCCACCTGCCTCTGCCTCCCAAGGGCTGGGATTATAGGCGTGCGCCAGCACTGCCCAGCAGAGATAATATTTCAAGTGTTGAACAAAAATGAACTGTTGACTCCCAATTCTGTAACTCACAGAAACATCATTCTGGAAGAAGAGGAGGACGGTCAAGATGTCACACGATGAGAACTGAGAGGTTGTCACCAACAAACGCCAAATAAGAGCTAATGGAAGTTCTCCAGACAGGAAATAACCATAAGTAAGGGGAGGGATTTGGGAAACATCAAGAACAAAACACAGTATGGGGGATTTTGTTAATGTCTATAGAGAAAATATTTAATACAGCTGTGTTCAAAATGGCAAAGAGCTAAGGTATAAAAAGAAGCATCTATTAACATTTCATTCAAAACTGGAAAAATGGCAAAGCAGTAGATTCGTAAACAGACAGAGGCACGCATCTGCAATCCCAACATTCCTCTGCTAACATATGAGGCAGAGACAAGAGAAACACCTAGAAGCTTGAGATGGCCTTATCTACAGCATGCAATGTGGCCACACACAAAAGATCTTGCAACAGAGTCAGACCCAGCCTTCTTGGGACCCTTTTCTCCTACTAGATTACCTCATCTAGCCTTAATAGGAGAGGAGGTACCTGGTCTTACTGCAGCTTGATATGCCATGGCTGGTTGATATCCACCGGAGGCCCGCGCTTTTCTGAAGAGAAATGGAGGAGTTGTGGGTGGGTCAGGAGAGGGCCTGGGAGGAGAGGAGGGAGAGGAAACCGTGGTCGGGATGTAAAAGTAAATGGATGGATGGATGGATGGATGAAGAACGAATGGAAGGATAGATGATAGATAGGTAGATAGATAGATGTTTTGCATAGTAATGTGGAAGGAGAGAATCAACTCCTCAGCACTGTCTCTGAGGGTCACATATACACTGCAGCACACCCAGGCCATGGCAAAGGATGCCCACTATAATAATTAATATACTCACTCACTATAATAATTAATAAATAAATAATGATTTTTTTAAAAAAGAAAAATAAGAAGGAATATAGAACAGTTCAATACCATCATAAACCAACAGGACCTGATTGGCAGTTATGCAGCATTCCTCTCACAACGGAGAATGGATGTTCTCTCCCGTGCCTACAGAACATTCAGCCGTAAGACAGGCCACGGTCTGCGCTGTAAAACAAACCTCAAAAAGTTTTCATTGAAATCATACTGGATTCCTCAACGACAATGGAGTCCAACTAGAAATCAATAGCGGAAAGGTATGGGGAAACAACACATCTACAAGTAATCGATAATCAGACAGGAAGCGCTGAGGACAGAGAAATGAAGATGTTGTCCTGAGTGGAAGTATGTTAAGGCAGTGACCCAAGGGAAATTCACAGACCTAAATGGCGTGTTAATATTTTAATTACTTTTCAGGGTTGTGGCAGACGTTTACAATTCCAACCCTTGAAAGGCTGAGAAAGGAAGATTAAAAGTTCAAGATGACGCCTGGACTACATAATGAGGCAGAGAGGGAGAGACAGAGAGAGAGAGAGAGAGAGAGAGAGAGAGAGAATGTATATGTTTAAACTGATAGTCTAGGCTCTTACTTTAAAACCTAAAAGAAAAATATTAATTAGAATTTCAAAAAACAAGAAAAATAATCCAAAATGAAATGAAAGGGATATGTGAGTCTGCCTTTCATGATTGTAACAAAGTACCTGAGACAATAACCTTATAAGCAAAAATAAAGATTAATTTGGTTCATGGCTTAGAGGTTGTGGAGTGGCAAGTAATTGCTTTGAGCCTGGGGTAAGGCAGCCCATAATGACAGGGACACTCAGTGAAGCAATCCCCCACACACAATGACAGTGGAGGGGCGGGGGGAGGGGGAATAGAGAGAGAACGAGAAACTGGAATCCCATAATCCCTTTGAAGTGCACACCCTTCACACGACCTGAAATCTCCAACTAGACCACAGTAAGTCTTGTCACTTCCCTCAGCACCAAGCTGAAGAACATGCCTCAGCACCAGGGCCACTTGAGGACATCGCAGACCCAAGCTGTAAGAAGGAAGGAAATAAGGACAAGAACATAAATCCACAGAATTGATAAAGTGAACGAAGCAAAAAGCCAGTTCTTCAGCAAATCGCAAAGCTGCAAACCTTTAAGATTGACACATAAGAAGGAGTGAAAGCAACTAATTATGGACATAAGAAAGCGACCCGGAGCGCCGTGACCCCGAGCACCACGACTTTGCCTCACACAGCTGAACCTGTACACATCTGACAACTCGGATGAACAGGCCCAGTTCCTGTAAAGACCCAAGCTGTCATAATTCGCCCAATACAAACATGTAATTTGAATAATTCTATTACTATTAAGGAAATTCAATTTGTGATTTTAACATTCTGGAAAGAGAAATCTTCAGACCCAGATGATTTCAGTAGAGAATTCCACAGGACAGTTATGAAGCGGTCACACTCACTACATCTGCTCTAGTCCAGAAGTAATAAGACATTAAAACTGCTGCTCAATTCATTTTGGGATGCTAGCATCCCCTTTGAACCAAAACCAGAGATATTCACAGAAAACTGGAAATGAAAATGAACTTGGTGTTCAGGCCTATGGACCCAGCACTTAAGAGGCAGAGACAGAAAGATCAAATTCAGGTTGGTGGGCTTAGAGACAAGAACTTTTACCTGCTATATCATTTCAGCACCCCTAAAGAGTAAGAGATATTCATCGAAGCTATACACTGATATCCCTCGTGAACATAAATATCAATTCTCAGTGAAATATCAGCAAACAGAATTAAGCAATACAGGACGAGCATGATAGCAATTTGGGAGGTGCAGATTCCAGCACTGAGGAGGTGAAGGCAGAAAGATAACAAGTTTGAGGCCAGCCTGGGTTACATACCAAGATCCTATCTCAAAAAAAACAACAAAGCAAAACAAAAGCAAAAAGAATTCAGCAATACTTTAAGAAATGATATATCTGACTAGCAGGGATTATTCCAAATACTCAATTCACATAATGTCACCTAGTATACTTACAATAAAAATTAACTCTGTATATTCTCCTGCTCCTGCCAAATTCAGGAACAAGGTCCGGGGTATCTAGTTTTGTTACCCGTTTTTTCCTCTGGTTTTGAGACAGGTTCTCATACAGCCCAGGCTGGCCTGGAACTCATCATGTAGCTGAGGATGACCTGAACTTCTGAGTGTTGGGATGATAGGTGTGCAAAACTGTGCCCAGTTTTTGCCGTACCTCTGGCACAAGGCAAGTGTTGTACCAGGTGCCTCGCCAGTGTATCAAGTGTGTCACCAGCCCTACTTGCTGCTTTCATTTACCGTAACACTGGAAGTTCTCACCCATATAAGAAATTAAAAAACACACAGATTCAAAAGGAAGACGGACAATTCCTATTTGTAAAGGACATTATAATACATATTGAAAATTACTGTTTTCAAATGAACCGATAAGACAGGCTAAAGATATAAGGAGATGTTTTTAGCCAGGGAGATATTAGGTGGCAAGGGAGCATATTGATACTATGTTGACCACCATTAAGTACTTAGGAATGACTGAATTAAAACCACATGAGTTATTACTGCACCTCTACAACAACTGTAACAGACATTTAGGAGTCATTTTGCCAAGGGGACCAAGACCAGGATGAAAGCCTGTCATCTCTGCTTTTATTTTGTGTCTGTCTCTGGGATCGGATTCCTGGATGATTTTTCATTGGCAAAATAGGCACTAAGAAGTGTCTGCATGAGACCTGGGTATGCCCAACCTAGGTCCTCACGTTTTAAAGCTGAAAACACAAAGGAAAGTCATTGGTCCAAACCTTCTATCACCTTGAATCCCAGGAACTCTGGGTCCTACAGCCCCTCAACATAAGAATAATTATCTATGATAGAAAGGCTTCACTCAGGAGTCTATCAATCCCAAGATGAGAACAGTTATCTAGAATGGAGAAGTGAACCCAGAAGCCTACCACCCCAACAGCGAGGCACCAGTGGCATTCAGTCCAGGGACACGAGTTCACCAAAAAGACTGGGGACTTCCCTCACCCTCACATTCTGAAATTACTGAAACAAACTGACTACAGGCCCTTTCCACAACTCTAGGTCTGGTGGTGCATGCACGCCCCTTCAGAAGCAGAGACAGGAAGATCCTGACGTGGACATTTGGCTGCATATCAAAATGCTGTTTCAAAAAGAAGGGGGCGTGGTTACAAAGCACAGCAAAAGGCAAAAGAAAAATTTTAAGACAGACCAGCATCAGCATCAGGCTTACTTGGCAAGGATGCTGGGATTATTGATTGAAGAATCTGAAGTCACTACAATTAATCCATACAGTAAAGCCTCCCATTCACAAGGTAGACAGTATGCAACAACAAACAGGTCGTGAAAACAGAGCCATTGAAGTTCTAAGAAAGAACCAGACTGAAATGAGAGAGATCTGAGGCTTGGCGCTGGAGTGCTTACCTGGTTCGTGGGTGGAGTGGATATGCTTGAAGCAAGATCTGCAAACTTGAAAATATTGCAAAAGAAAAGTAAAAAAAGAAAAAAAATAAACAAAGAGGAAACATACTGAAAAATTAACAGAGTGTCCAAAAATTATGAGAGCCGGGAGATGTTCAGCATACACAAAAGCGGAACATCAGGAGAATTTATACTTTTTACTATTTAAAGTGATTATTATGGCTGAGAATTTTCCTAAATCAATGACAGCAAACTATGTGCTGATCCAGAAAGTTCAAAGACAAACAGGATAAACAAAACAAAACCAGACAAAAACAAACAAACAAAAAAGTGCTTCTACATAAATTACTTTAAAATTGCAGAAAAACAAAGATAAGAAAAATATCTTCAAAGCCACCAAGAAAAAATACCTTATCTACATGAAACAAAGGTAAGGGTTATATCCAACTGCTTATAAACCGCTGAGATAACGGAAGATGGTTTAAATAGAAATTTTAAAATGTGCCTGGAATTCTGTGGTAGTTTGAGTGAGAAATGTCTCCCATAGACTTGGTTGATGGTACGATCTGTGGCCTTGCTGGGGGAAGCACACTGTGGGGAAGGCTTTCAGCGAGCATAGCCTCGCTTGAATTCCAGCCCACACACTCTGTCTGCCGTATGCCTATGGTTGAGGAGGGGAGCTCTCAGCTTCACGGCTGGCCTCCAAGGCTAACTGCTGCCTTACATCCCCACCGCACAGGCTCAGCCCTCCACAACTGAGCCAGAATAAGCTCTTTCTTCTCTAGGTTGCCCTTGTTCATGGTGTTTTATCACTGCCACTGGAAGGTAATTAATAACAAATTCTATAAATAATTTCTGTAAAGTTGTCGCTCAAGACTGAAATAATAATAAAGACTTTCTCCAACCGACAAAAATTAAGAGAACCTCTTCCTAACAGACACACTCACAAGGAATGTTTTCAAAAATTTCTCCAGAGAGAAGAAAAATTAGTAAGTCAGAAACAAAGATCAACATAAAGGAAAAGAAAAAAAAAAAAGACTTTTCTCTTGCTTGGCGTTATTAATCGAGCATATAAACTTGCTCAAAATAATAAGATGACGGAGCCGGGCAGTGGTGGCGCACGCCTTTAATCCCAGCACTTGGGAGGCAGAGACAAGCGGGTTTCTGAGTTCGAGGCCAGCCTGGTCTACAGAGTGAGTTCCAGGACAGCCAGGGCTACACAGAGAAACCCTGTCTCAAAAAAACAAAAAAAAAAAAAAAAAAAAGTTAAAAAATAAGTAAAAAATAATATGACGGTGTTGTTTGATCATTTGTCCTAATGTATACACTTTCATGTATTATAAATAGCATTTGTGTATAAATACAATGGATGACAGCCGTGATATAAGGAGCAGGGGGTGTTGCCCCACTTCTACAGGGATACAGACTCATTGGAAGATGAATTTAAATTGATTGTGGATGTATGTTACAAACTGTTGCATAACTACTAAAAATTTTATAAAGAAGAATAACTTATGCTAAACAAGGAGAGAAAGAATAACATAAAATATTAACTAAAAGCACAAAAGAAGAAACATAAAAGGGATCAGGACAGACAAGTCAGAGGGCCAGAGTTCCACTTCAACTCCATGTCTAAGGCCACAATAACCCGTAACTCAGTCCCAAGTAATCTAATGCCCTCTTCTCTCCCCCACAGGCACCTTCACTCACATATGCGCAGATATGCACATGCTCTCAAGTGCACACACGCATACACACGTACACAAACACACACACACACACTTAAAAATAAATCTCTTTTAAAAAACCCACAAAAGATCCAACATATACAAAGAACTCAAGAAGTTAGACTCCAGAAAACCAAATAACCCTATCAAAAAATGGGGAACAGAGCTAAACAGAGAATTCTCAACTGAGGAAATTCGCAGGGCTGAGAAACACCTAAAGAAATGCTCAACATCCTTAGTCATCAGGGAAATGCAAATCAAAACAACCTTGAGATTCCACCTCATACCAGTCAGAATGGCCAAGATCAAAAACTCAGATGATAGCAGATGCTGGCGAGGATGTGGAGAAAGAGGAACACTCCTCCACTGTTGGTGGGATTGCAAGCTGGTACAACCACTCTGGAAATCAGTTTGGCGGACCCTCAGAAAAATGAACATAATACTACCTGAGGACCCAGCTAT
>CM052706.1:84604985-84618038 GCA_028551405.1 Uromys caudimaculatus | reverse complement strand
TCAGTCACTAAAGAATGAACACGGTATGTACTCACTGATAAGTGGATATTAGCCCAAAAGTTCGGAATACCCAAGTTTCACTTTACAGTAACCACTGGACTGAGAGTGAGGTCCCAGATGGAGGAGTTGGAGAAGGGACTGAAGGAGCTGAGGGAGTCTGCAGCCCCATGGAGGGAGCAACAGTGTCAACTGGCCTGATCCCCCCAGTCCTCCTGGAGGCTGGACCACCAACCAAAGAATACACATTGAGGGACCCATGGTTCGGACCATATATGTGGCAAAGGAGGGCCTTGTTGGCCATCAGGGGGAGGAGAGGCCCCAGTAAAGGGGAATGTCAAGGTGGGAATACAAGAGTGGATGGGTGGGTGGGTGGGAGGTGGAATTCCCTCATAGAGGTGGGGGAGGGAGAGGGGATAGGTGGCTTCCAAAGAGGAGACTTAGAAAGGGGGAAACATTGGAAATGTAAATAAAGTATCAAAAAAAAGAAAAAAGAAAAAAATAATAATAAAACCCACGAAAGGCAAAAAAAATGAATAAAGATAAAAACACAATAAAAAATTAAGGGCAATAAATATAAAATAGTAGAAAATATAGTAGATTTAAATCCAACCATACTAAGAATTCCTTTACCCATCAATGAATGGCTGCCATACTCCCATTAAAAGACGAGGGTTACCATTAAAGATCCAACTAAATATTGTTCACAAGAAGCCCACTGGAAAGATAATGAATTATGTCTGTTAAAAATAGAAGAATGGATGGGCTAGGGGTGTGGCTCCATGGTAAAGCTCTGGTTAGCATGTCTGAGCCTCTGGCTTCAATCCTCAGTACCACCAAGAAAATTTTAAAAAAAACAAAAAGAATAAAATAAAAAGATGAAGAAAGATGTTAACATCCATCAGTGTCCTAATTTATTCAAATATGTCAAATATATGAGACAAAAATCTGTTAGAATTCAGTAATGAAAGATTAGTTGATCTTGTTGTTGAAGACTTGAACATCTCTCCATGATAAATAGGCAGATCCAGGACACAGAACACAGGGGGACACGGTTGACTTCAGGAGCCCCAACTGTCAGTGGGATATAACTGTCCTCTGTGGGATAGTTCATCCAGCAAACAGTGAGATCCAAGCTCTTCAAATACGCAGAGCATTCAGAGATCACCTTCTGGGTCATAAAGCAAACCTTTAACGTCTAAAAGAACAGTCTTCACAAATCTAAAGAAAAAGGAGCTGGCAAATCTCACAATACACTCCACAATAACACATGGGCCAAAGAAGAAACCTCAGAAGAACATTCGGAATAGTTTGAAATAAATTAAAATGAAAATGCAACTTACCAAAACTCGTGGGAGTTGATGAAAGCAGCTCTTAGGTGGGACTCCATGGCATTTAACAAAACACTGTAAGAGCCAACAGGGGTGGAGAACTCCAGAGAGGGAGAACCTCCCAGACATAACAGAGCTGATGCACATACGAACTCACAGAGACTGTGGCAGCATGCACAGTCTGCACAGGTCCAAGTCAGACAGGGTCCCAGCACGGAGAGAGGAAGTGAACACAAGCTCCCACCTGACAATTGCTTGCCGAGGAAAAATCAGTTTTCTCCAATGGAGAAACTTAGGGGCAAGTCCCATGTCCTGCAGTAAATGACCAACACAAAATGCACTCAATGGCATTTTGGGAGATTGTTTTGTTTTGGGCCTCATTTTGCTTTATTTGGCTATGTTTTTAAACCTTACTCGTCTTTTACTTGTATATGTATTTATTTGTAATTTTGTGTTTTTAATAGGGTTTTGGTTTTGGTAGTGATTGGTGTGGTGATTTTGGTGTGGTGTCTGTGTGTGTCTGTGTGTGTCTGTGTGTGTGTCTGTGTGTGTGTCTGTGTGTCTGTGTGTCTGTGTCTGTGTCTGTGTATCTGTGTCTATGTCTGTGTGTGTGTTTCTCAAGATTTACTTTGTTTTGTTTTGACTTGTGTGTGGGTTTTTTGTTGTTGTTTTTTAATTTGCCTGTTTGTTTTCTGAGGACAGAGAGAAAGAAGGCGTGGAGTTGAAGGGGTGGAAGGTGGGGAGGATCTGGGAGGAGGAGATGAGGGAGGGGAAACCACACTCAGAATACATAGTGTGAAAACAGTATTTTCAATAAATAAATAAGTATATAAAAGCATAATAAATTCAGTAATCTAAGCTTCTACCTGGGAGACTTGGAAAAATAAGAGCAAACAAAGAGAAATGGTAAGAATTAGAGATGAAAATCAATTGAATTAAAAATGCAAAATTAGTAGAGAATTTTTTTTTAAGGCTGGTTCTTTGAAAAAGCCAATAAAGTCAATAATTACAGTTAGACATCCTATAAGAGCAAGAAGGGGCACAGTTTACAATATCAAAGCTGGAAAAAGAGACATCAGTACAGATCTCATGAACAGTCCATGAATAATAATCCTGAGTCAGGCATGGTGGTGCACATCTGTAACCTGTGCCCATCCAGCACTCAGGACGCTGAGGCAGAAGAGTCTTCAGTTGAAGGCCAGCAGGAAGCACATGACAAAATGTTTGCCTCAAAAGATTTGTTTTGTTCTGTTTTGTTTTCTTCATCGTTTATTTGCCTATTTGAATAGGCTTTTAAAAACCGTAACTGGTTTGTTTGGGTGGTTTTTTTTTTCCTTTTTTTTTTTTTTTTTTTTTTTTTGATATTTACTTTATATACATTTCAAACGTTTTCCCCCTTTGAAAATCCCCTATTCCATTTGCCCTCCCCCTGCCTCTATGAGGGTGCTCCCCCACCCACTCACCCCCCTCTGCCCTCCCTAGCATTCCCCTACACTGGGGCATCTAACACCCTGAGGCCCAACAGCCTCTCCTCCCACTGATGGCCAACAAGGCCCTCCTCTGCCACATATGTAGCCAGCACCATGGATTTCTCTGTGTTTATTCTTTGGTTGATGGTCCAGTCTCCAGGAGCTCTGGGGATCAAGCCAGTTGACACCGTTGCTCCCTCCATGGGGCTGCAAACCCCCTAAGCTCCTTCAGTCCCTTCTCCAATTCCTCCATCTGGGACCCCACACTCAGTCCAATGGTTGGATAATTTTTAAAATATTTAAAATATTTATTTATTTTTATTCTATGTGTATGAGTGTTTGTCTGCGTGTATATATGTGCACTGCTTATGTACATAGTACCCACAGAGGCCAGAAGAGGGCACTGTACTCCTCTAGAATTTAAGTTACAGATAGTTGTGAACCACCTTGTGGGTACTGGGACTCAAACCTGGGTCTTCTGGGTTCTCTTATCCACTAAACTCTCTCTCCAGCATCCTCAAAAGAGCAAATTTTTAAAAGTAAGACCATGTCGAACCCTATGCCCATGCATTCCCTGAATGAAATGAACCAACTCCTTTAAAGGAGAAATAAATAAATTTAATATACTTATATTTATTAAATAAATGGAATTAATAGTGAATAGCATTCCAAAACATGAAGTGATTTCCCTGAGTTCACTGAGGAACTTTATCAAACATCTAATGAAGAAATGAAGCCAATTCTGTAATATCTTTTCCAGGAGACATAAGCAGAAGGAGAATGCTAATTTATTTGTGATTAGACAAACACTGAAAGAAAAGAAGATTATAGGCCAATACTTATAAACACACATGCAGAAACTATTAACAAAATCCAATCCAACATAAAGAATATGTAGCACAACCCAGTGGCAGTTGCCCTAGGGTTGCAAGTGTGTCTCAGGTGTCTTAGTTTATCATTCATGTGCACTGCTTATGTGCCTGTTGTTCATTGAATCCAAGGGCACAGAACTTGCAAATTTGAATGACCACCTGCACTTGTCCGTTCTGAATAAATGAGTCCAGCCTTCAGATGTCACGGGATCAACGTCCAACACAGGCCTGGTCGTAATAGGAATAACTTCTAACTGGGTTATGTGAGAAGCTTCTTTCTCTGAACTGACTGATTGTATCCTCTGTAGAATGAAGAAAACAGTACACCAAAAGGTTCGTATATCTATACATCCCCCCCTCCTTTAAGAATGCCCATTGTCTCTTGGAAGTGAAAGTGGAGTGGATCTGGGGGAGAGGAGAGATAGTGGGGACCTGGATTTCATGGAGAGAGGGAAAACTGTGGTCAGGATGTACTGTATGAGGAAAGATTCTATTTTCAATGAAAATAAAAATTAAAAAAAAGAAGCAGCTCTGCACACCAGTCATCTCTGAAAAACTGCATTCTCAGTCTTCATTTCCAAATACTGTTAAGTTCTTCCTCCTCTCAACCCAATAAATTTTTATTGAAAAAACTCCCACATTTCTTATCTTGCATTGTAATCAGATGAAGACGTCTGGTATTCAACAGTAAACTATAAATTCTCTACAGATAAATGTTTGTCTATCTTTATTGGTCCACCTATAGCACCTAGTATATAAAGTGGAAATGAGTGTATGTTGAAATAATAAATCAAGAACAAATTGAGTCAGGATTCAAGGAAGCTCTTTTAAAGGCTTAAGTCATACATGATGAAGCATGAACGCTCTGCACACTTGAGAGCCCTGATAATCCTGCACTAACTCACTATTAATCTTGGACTGGTACTTTCGACCCTTTGAGTTTCCAGCAAACAAGACGCTATAGCTAGAGTCTGCAGGAAAGGCACAGTCCAATTCTGTTTGCTTTTGTTTTTCCTTTCTACCACTCCTAACTTTAAAGAGATGAAAATGAAGCCCAGATACAATAAAACCTCCTTGCCCTAGGATTATAAAGATAAGAGGGAAATCGGAAATCAGATAGAGGAAATCTGCTGAGATAAATTCACTGCAATCGTGGGTGAAACAGTCATTCTAACGAACCCTCAATTCAGAAGAAATCTTCCTGGTTGTCAAGACAAGAAGCAAAACACAATGATGTTCCTTTAAAAAAAAAAAAAAAAAAAAAAGTTATCAAGGAAGACAAGCCTTTCCTGGCACCGCCTTCTAGTAGGGATTACAACATCATTCCTTTTCAAAGGCCAGTAGGTAACTTCTGGAAGGCATCCTTGAATAAAACCATTGGCAAATTGGCAAGGCTGGGGAAGAGCTCCTGGTGTACAGAGGCCCTGCTTTAGTGAAGGATTAGAGAGGGCTGGCAGTAGTGAACTAGTCCTCAGCTGACATCCTATACAGAGCAGCTGCCTAAATTGGCCAATTTCATCATTGTTGATGTTGTCTGACTGAAGGCAGGAAAAACTCTGGCTGGAGCAGCCCTTCTCAACGCATCATCAGGTGGGGCTGTTCTTCCTTGCTATGACTGGCCACTGGATTCAGATCCTTAGTAAAACAGAGGCTGTGACTCCTGAGTCTAAAACGTGAACCATCATAATGCACCATAATAATAGCGTTGGCTTCCTGTTTGCTGTGGCAAAAGGGGATGTGCCAAATTCATCCAAAGAGTCGTGAGAGTTTGCAAGTTAAGAGGACACTATCCCCCAGATCTAAGAAGGAATAGGTAAGAGAGGGAGAGAGGCTGAAACTCTGAACCCTGGTAGTAAGTTTTTAAACTCTTGTTACAGCATCTCTGTTTTGTATATTTTTAAATACCCATAATAGAAAAAGAATATTTTTGACACTGCACCACACCATGCAACTCAAGCTGACCTCAAACTCACAACAGTACTATCTCCATCACCCAGGGCCTAAGATTACAGGATATTCACCATATTCAACAATAAAAATATTTTATGTAATTCAAAACTACAGTGAGATACCATCTAACTTCAGTTAGAATGGCTATTCTCAGAAAAACTAATCAGATCTGGCAGGGGTGGGGGACAGGGACAATTCTTAAACTCCATGGTTTAGAATGTAAATCAGCACAGCCATTATGGACAACAGTAAGGGTTTTGGGGGCTTTTTGTTTTGTTTTGTTTTGTTTAGAAAAACTAAAAACAGATCTACCATATATATGATCCAGGTGTCCTACTTTGAGGTGTATGGCCAAAGGAAATGGACCCAGTACCCAAGAAGACAACTGCACTCCCAACTCTACCACCACACTGCTAAACACAGAACCAGTCTAGGTAGCAGTCAACAGATGAATGGATAATGAAGGTGTAGCAAGTATGCACCAAGAATATTATTCATTAGTAAAGAATAAAATCCTGATCTGCAGAAAAAATGGTTGGGACCGGAACTTTGTGTTCAATGCAATGAGTCAAACGCCAATGGTTGAAAGTATCATATTCTCTCTCCTATGTGTGGAAGGGAAGGGAAGGGACAGGGAAGGGACAGGCAAGGGTCAGGAAGGGGAGGGGAGGGGAGAAGAGGGGAGGGGAGGGGACAACAGGACAGGAAAGGGAAAGAAGGGGAGGGGAGGGGAAGAGACGGGAGAGGAGGGGAGGGGAAGGGAGGGGAGGGGAGGGGAGAGGAAGGGAAAGTCAACCAGAAACTAGTCTACACTAGTGAATCATATTTATAAGAGATTAGAAAGCATAAAGGTGGGGGAGGAAAGGTGGTTAATTTGACCCATACAAGTCATATGCATGTATGGAAATTCACATGAGTCTTGCCCTACTCAGTTATGGCTGAGGCTACTCAGAGACCTAGTATAGTCTGAGTGCACCTAGAAACATCTCAAACAATGAACAGATTGCCCCTGACCCAGTGGCTGGACTCAGCTCTGGAAAAAAATTAAAAGCTGACTCTCAGTAGAGACAAAAGAGACAAAGTTTAGGATTACAAGCCTTCCTGGAAAGGGAATGAAAGAATGTGGTACTGGCCCCAGGAATGGGAAGAGGAGCAGAGAAGAGAGAAGGCATAAATGGGCAGACATGGAGTATCCAGGAGAGACAGGGCCTGTCACCTACAAACAGATGGGACTGCAAACACTGTAGAGAAGAAGTGCTTTGAACAACAGTATTGCTGACTAGGGGTGTCGTGGTAATGAAGAAAGTACAGACACACAGACACTCATAAAGGTAAGTCTACGATCAGGTAGGGTCAGCTACCCTACAGTCCTGAACCTCAGGTGTTTATTAAGTAAAGCACAGGAGAAGGAGTTGACCAGTCTTGGTGGGAGATCTCTAAAGGCAAGAAGTCTCAGGCTGTAAACACCTGGGAGGAGAAATATGCAGTAGCTAGTCTTTGCACACACTGGTCACTCATTCATAAACACTCATACTGGGACACACACACACACACACACACCCCAAAGGATAGCTTTGCCAGCCCTCTTGACCCTGGCCTACACTGCTGACATCTTTACCAGTTTCTCTTTGTCCAAGGCCTTGGAGTCCTGGGCATGATCGTGCCCCTGGCAACAAAACGCCTTCACCCAGGATGTCAGTCATTTGGGGCTTCCTCTGTTCCTTGTGCTTCAGGGGTGTTGAAGGTGAAAGATTGCAGCTGAGAAGTGAGGGGGGTCACAGAAGTGGTTAAGCTTCTTATCACACTGGGTCCAAGTAATAGATAAAACTAATACAGGAAATTAAACTATTTTTAACATTTCATAAGCAACGTTCTAGATATGAAAAGCAATGTGAGCCCCCATAAACTCCAGGCAATATGCCCATTCTGAGCCAAATTCAGAGGCTGCACCATGCAGAGCCTTGACTCTGGAGTTAATAATGCTAGTC
This sequence comes from Uromys caudimaculatus, assembly GCA_028551405.1. NCBI lineage: Eukaryota > Metazoa > Chordata > Mammalia > Rodentia > Muridae > Uromys > Uromys caudimaculatus. Next base: position 84,610,431 of record CM052706.1, on the reverse strand, counting down.
TAATAATTCCACGAAGACAGCCTGAGAAAAAGCTAGAACCAGAAGCAAAAGAGGCTGAAACAGAAGCTCTGCAGTGACCGATCCACCCACAACCCGCGGTCCCCTCTCCTCTGGCAGTGACCAGCATCATTCTCTCCTTTCCTTTGAAGAAAACAGAAAAAGAGCATGCTTTGATTCTCCTCAAACAAACACTGGGCTGAGCAAAGAGACAAGGCCAGCCTGGGCCAACTCAGGCTTCGATGGACAAGGGAAGTCACACTTCATATTTCCAACATGAATGTCCAAAAGAGGCCAAGATTTGTTCACCACAGAGAGCTGGAGGGGCTGCAGGCCCTCTGCCTCAGGAAGAAGCCTACCCAGGGACACTTTAACTGTGTCACAGTTCTCTGTCTTCTGTGCCTACATGTCCAGGGCTGAAAACAACTCACACATTGAGAGTCAGATCTGTACCGAAGAGACCATGTGGCTGATGGTCAGGGAAGTGTTAACTCCCAAGCTAACGCCTTGACAAAGTGACCTTCACGGGTCACTTTGACCCTTTCCATGAAGATTCTTCCCACGTAGCATGAGACCTGGAGAGCTTGGGAGCCACAGAAGATCCCCACTCCCTTTTTCCTACCCACCCCAGAGCAATAGCAGTCCAGCCAGGCACTCAGTGTTCTGAGCACTTCCCTAGGTTATCTCACTTAATCCCCTCAGCAAGCCTAAGGGGCAGGCAGAACCTGTTTATAGATAAGGAAGCCAAACATGGGGCAGGACTGGGTTCACCCGAAGTCATCAGAAGTTCATAGCAAGGGAGACTGAACTGAGTCCCTGTGCCTCCCCCCTCCCTCTCCCTTAAGGCTGCCTAGCTTCCCACAGACCTACCACACCCTGCATCCTGGTGTGTTTCTGCCCCCAGGCTTCTCTCACCTGAGTTCCTGTTCACCATACCCCACCCAGCACTATCAGTAAGTCGTTTTCCATTCTACAGGAGAGGTCCCACAGGGTTAGAACTGTGCTGAAAACTCTTAGTCACCTAGTGAGGTCACAGCTACCCTAACACCACAGCACCGTGCAGTACCCACACATCTGGAACGCTGAAACCCCAGAGGAACAATAAGTAGCATGGTACTTAAGACTCAGTAGGAGATGGTAAAGAGCTGTGTGACTGGCTGATGTACCCACTATTCAGAGCTCTGTCATGCTATTATTATCTTAGAGGGCTCCCTCCATTTATTAAAAATAAAGCTTACTATAAAGCAGGGCGCAGTACTAACAGAACAGCTTCTCCTGTCCACCCTTCATCTTCTCCCAAGCTGTGCTCACACTGATTGGTTCATCACTGCTTTAGAGAGGACAGGCTATACTGTGAATACACATCATACAGCCCAGGTGTGTAGGAGGCTAATAGCACATAGGTTTTCATAAATGCCCACCATGAGGTTTGCACAGCTAGGAAAATGCTTGACGCCCTTCAGAGAAGAGCCACCACTGGTGATGCATGCAGAAATGCTATTTCTCCTCCTCATCTCATTACTTAAAAAGCCAATCCCACACAACTGCCCCCAAAGGAAAAACAAAAACACAAACTAAGTATTCCCCTATGTCTGGCCCAAGACTCTTTAGTTTTGTCCAGCTGGAATTGCTAAACTAGTCTCTTAGGAATAAGCTGAGGACTCAGACTCCAGCAGCAACACACAGGCCGTGAGCAGAGGTAGTCACAGATGCACTCCACGCCTGTAGTTAAGAACCTGGGGCTGGGCTGGAGAGATGGCTCAGTGGTTAAGAGCACTGATTGCTCTTCAAAAGGTCCTGAGTTCAATTCCCAGCAACCACATGGTGGCTCACAACCATCTGTAATGGGATCCCATATGCTCTTCTAGTGTGTGTCTGAAGACAGCTGCAGTGTACTCATATACATGAAATAAATAACTCTTAAAAAGAAATTACACCGGCCAGTGGTGGCACACGCCTTTAATCCCAGCACTTGGAAGGCAGAGATAGGCGGATTTCTGAGTTCGAGGCCAGCCTGGTCTACAAAGTGAGTTCCAGGACAGCCAGGGCTATACAGAGAAACCCTGTCTCGAAAAACAAAAACAAAAACAAAAAGAACCTGGGGCCAATTCATGAGCCCAGGGCAAAGCCCCGGGAGCAGAACCCCATTATCATCCCTCCAGAGGATGGCTGTGGTAGAGAGATGACCAAGGACTGGTTGACTAGGGCCTACAAACAAACTACATTTCAAGACATAGACATGGGAATCTATAGTGTGTGAGGAAGTGGGGAAGAAAAAGAAGCCAACAGCTGTGTCTAGACAATGACCTCAGAGCTGTAACTTGTCTCTGTGCTAAAAGTGCAGTTAAAGACACTCTTGGTCATCAGAAAGGAGCAGTGAAGACATATTCTGTCAGATCCCCAGTGTGAAAGACAACACCCTGACCTCTACACCACAGCTGCAATTCCCTCTGGATCGGCAGATCCAACCAACCATATATTTTATAAAAACCAGAAAAAAACGTACATCTGTATTCAACATGTACAGTCTTTTTTCTTGGTTTTTCTAAGCAATATAGCATAAACTACTATTTTCATATTTTTACATGATATTAGGTATGATAAGTAACCTAGACATTATTTTTTTAATGTTTAAGTACGTGCATGTGTGTGCATTTGTGTGTGAGGGGTGCACATGAATAAATCAATTTATGATTTAAAGTACAGAAGAAACAACAGGGAGTTGCAGCCATGAAATCTCAACAATATGGTCACCTAAACAAGATTTTCCCAATCACATCAGTCAACATGCCAATCTGGATGGAGGGTGGGGTGGTTTCAATGAGCTCCTATATTTTAGGAAGGATAAGAAGGTGTGGCCTTGTTGGAGGAGGTGTGGCACTGGGGATGGGCTTTGCATTTTTAAAAGGTCGCCCCATACCCTGTCTCATTCTCTTTCTGCTTCCGGCCTGCGATCAGGATGTAAGCTCTAAGCTACTGCTCTAGCACTAGGCCTTCCCACTCCCTGCCATGATGCTCAGGATCTGTCCCTCTGAAGCTATAAGCCCCAATTAAATGCTTCCTGTTCTAAGTTGTCTTGGTCATGGGGTCTCTTCAAAACAATAGAACATTAACTAAGACAGAGGAAGTCTCCCAAATTCCCACACCTAGATGAAGAGCTACAGGCAATGGATGGCTTCTGAGAGAGGGCGAATCAAGCCCCCCACCCAGGTTATCCAATTTCAAGTAGTCAGCCCTAAACACATACATATATGAGCAACACTAGATGGACTCAGTAGGAAATATATATATGTGTGTGTGTGTGTGTGTGTGTGTGTGTGTGTATAAATGAGGTCATAATTTTTGAGGCAAAACACATTGAAGGGAGATCAAGGGGGTGGAAATAATGTAAAGACAGGACTCACATAAAACAATTCTCAAAAAAGTAATAAAATAACTATTTTTAAAAAGGTACAGATGAAGGCATAAGTATGTTACAGGCAAGTACACCATTCTGTAGAAGGAACTTGAGCGTCTATCGACTTTTGTCACCATTCCTACTGTTTCTAGAGACGCCTGGAATGGCCAGACTCTGAATACTTTGGTGGCATTTTCTGTAATATTTCTAAATCTATATTTCCTGAGCTGCCCTCTAAATCTACTTCCCAGGTATGTTTTTCTATAAAAGACAAACAAATAACCGTGATTATTCCATGTATTGATTTCTAAGTGCTTTGCTTACTCATTAATCAGCCATAATACTGCTGGGCTTTTATAGATGTGAAGAGATGAGCTCATAGCTGTCTATTGTCAAGCTACAGACAAGCAAGCTTTGCTCTGACTACCTTTGTTCCTCTGCAGATTTTAGCAGGGTACTTGGCATATATAATGGGCTCTCCATTATTTAATCAGTTGAGCTGCATGGTATTTCATCGATAACACCCTGGGGTTAAAAACATCATGCCTCTTGACCCAACCTTGCAAGTGAGAATTTTTCTTCCTTACTATCATAGTAATAAAAATAGTTACCACTTGTTAATCTTATCAGGTGCTGTCTTAGGGTTACTTTTGCTGTGATGCAACACCATGACCAAAGCAACTTGGAGAAGAAAGTTTTTATCCAGTTTATACTTCCACAGTACAGTTCATCATCAAAGGAAATCGGGACAGAAACTCAAGCAGGGCAGAAACCTGGAGGCAGGAGCTGGTGCAGAAGCCATGGACACGTGGTACTTACTGGCTTGCTTCCCATGGCTAGCCTGCTTTCTTACCGATCCCAGGACTACTAACCCAGGAATGACACCACAAGCAATGGGCTGGACACTCCCATCAATCAATCAATAATTAAGAAAATGCCCAGTCTTATGAAGGCATTTTCTCAGTTGAGGCTCCTTCCTCTGATGACTCTAGTTGGTGTCAAATTGACATAAAACTAACTAGTACAGGCACCAAGCATTGTACCTAATGTGTTGCTTTTCATTGTCTAATTGACTATCACAAAAGTCCTATTTTTCTAATTGTACATGTAACTCAATTGTTTAGAGAAGCCATTGCCAAATGGAATTGCATGTGTTTGCACGTGTGTGTGTGTGTGTGTGTGTGTGTGTGTGTGTGTGTGTGTGTGTGTGTTTGCATGCATCCCTTCTGATCTTTCTCTTCTTATAATGGAACTGAGATTCAATAATATGCTCCACTCTGTACTCTGGTAAAGTTATCAAACAAATTTCCTTCTCAAAGGCCCCCAGCTCTCAACAACATAGTCAGCTTACGTTTCCGAAGGGACAAACCATGGTCAAGTCATAGCAGCATATGTGTCTGTCCAAGAAAAACAATGCAATGGGAGAGGGGGGTGGAAATAAACAAGATGCAGGCGCATACACAGCGAAGACCAAGTGGGGCTCAGAAGGAACCAAGCCTGCTGACACCTTGATCGTGGACTTGTAGCCTCCAGAACTGTAAGAAGCCCTGATCCTTTGTGTAAGCTTCCAGCAGCTCCAATAATCCAATATACAGCTCTACCAGATTTCTTTTTAACTGCCACATAGGATTCTATTTTATGAATGGACCATAACTGATTTTAAATAACTCCCTTTTTATGTTAGAGGTTTAATCTCTCTCTTCCTTTTCGATTATAACAAATACTAAAATAAAAAGGGGCAGTTGCTTTTCTGAATGTTTCTGTGTTGCAGATGCATCAGGAAAGCTCTGTGTTGAATGAGAAGCCTGTCTTAGACTTATTTCCTGGAATCTTCGGCTTGCACTTGCACTGTCTGTTAAATAATCCATTGTGGTCTTTCCCAGGAATTACATATCTTCCTGCCTTTCTTTAGGTTACCCATTTTATTTCTTACACTGCACTTGACCCAAAATAAAATTAAGTCATTCACATACTTAGCCCCAGAAAACAATGTGGCCACCGTGGCGTGGTCTGAGGATCAGATTAAGTCTCTAGATTCGGGGGGGGGGGGGG
>CM052706.1:84572820-84604885 GCA_028551405.1 Uromys caudimaculatus | reverse complement strand
GTTCTCCAAAGCTGGTTTCAAAGAGTTCAACACATTTAACACAGACCAGTTTCTGGTGCAAAGCATAATCCTCTCTCCTCCCCTAATTTCTTTTACCTAAAAAGGTCACTGCCACATGGTTTCAGAATGCTGTCCCCTTGTTCAGAAACCTGGCTCTCCGTGGCTATGATGGTTCAGCATCAAGACACAACTTTGGGCATACCAGAATCTAACTCTGCTCCGCTCCCACCCCAAAACCTGTCAGGCACATGGCCTTCCACTAGACACAGTCCTCACCACCCACAAAGAGGCCTCAGAAGACACCCCTCCATGCCTCTGTACATGGTCTCACCACTGGACAGTCTTGGTTCCATACTCCTCAAATATAGTGAAGAAATCACAACATTGAAAAATAAGAAGAGAACAGGAACAGAGAAGGGCATAGCCCTGGCCTCAAGATCACCCTTCTAAACCTCTCCCCTCCCCAAAACCACTGGCCATCTCCCCTCTCTTCTTAAACCTCTAAACTTGACCTGTAATTATCTCTCTTTTCCTCCATGAGACTACTGGACAACCCTGAACTATTTACTCACTTTCTAATATACATAAGCACAATTCCCTGATCTGGACCACACGCCTTTTAAGAATGAGGGCCATGCTTTGCCTCTGAGTACACACTGCCACATGCAATTATAAACTGAACTGAAAATACCATCAACTACTGAGTCCATGTAAGCAGCCAAGGCAGAAACTCGGCTGTTGATAAATCTCTGTGGGATTCAAAGTCCAGGAGAAACCAGCCCACTGTTCCTAGCCCTAAACCCTACAGAGTGTCTGCCACTTACCAAGTCTTACAAAAGTCAGTTTTCTTATCTACAAAATGGGATTAATTATATAATGTACTTTCTCAAGTTGTTATGAAGGGAAACCATATGTAGTTCACACAGCTTGTAATCTATAAACATATCAAACATATGTGTGTAGAAAACTCTCATTAACAGAGCAATTACAGACTTCCTAAAGGAGCCTGGATGTCCCTCCTCAAAGCTGAAACAGAGAAAGCTACCCACTAGACCACAACACAGAGTTCAAAGCAGACTCCTTTGTTAAAATGGGAGAGAGCATGACAAATAAATTAGCACAAGCATCATTTTTCTGGTTCCTGACTTCAAAAACTTCTTATAGCTTTGAGGGAGCAAAGGAAACCTGGGGCAGTAGCAGCCCTACTGCTGAGATTTCCCAATGATTTGTTCTCCCACAGAAGGACAGCCCACAGATGGAAAAAGGTAGACATACATGCCTTGGGCAAGGAACTTCCAAATGGGAGTGGAGAAACATGGAAATTTCCAAAGAACAAAATCAAAATGACACATCTCCTTTTGTTTGAGACATAGTAGACAAAAGCTTTTGAAAATCCCCTTGGAGATAATATTTTGAATGCAAGGAATCAACGGGTTTACGCAGGTCTATGCTTGAGAGGGAGGCTGTGAGGATATCAAAGCCTGTGCCTCATCTAGTAACTGAGCAAGTGGAACCCTCAAAGAACAAGTCCTTTCCACAAGGCTTCTGGCTACCAGAGTTGTGGTTTATATCCCAGATAACTTGCCCAAGAGAACCAGTTTAAAGGATGGATCTGTTTGGGCATGTAATGTCAAAGATTTTCATCCGGGGTCAACTGGCTCTTTGTTTCTGGGTCTTGATGAAACAAAACATAGTGGTGGGAGTTTAAGAGGAGATTATTCACCTCATGGCAGCCAGGCACAGAGAAAGATCAGACAGACAGATGACTGACTGACAGACAGACAGACAGAGGAAACACAAAGAATAGGACTTTCTGCTTTCCCTTTTTATTCCACCCAGGCCCTTGAAGGTGTATCTTTCACACACACACACACACACACACTACACACCCCTTCACAGATGCACCCAGAAGTGTGCTCCACTAATTTCTTGGGCACCACTCAATCCAATCTAATCAATAATCAAGACTGACTGTCAGAGTAGTCACTCAGGTCATTGGACCCATCTCCAAATAGGTGGGTTATGAAGAAGTAAGAACAAAACAAACATAGTACTCCAGACTTAAGGGAACCAGAAAAACATTCCATTCAGCGATAAGGTATTTTTCTAATAATCTGTATGGCAATATGTGGGTCAAGTTTTCTCAAGATGTTAGGAACAAAAGAACAGTGACCTAAACCATTGGGAATCTCCATTTCAGATAGAGGCTGAGCAGCAAGGTGATTCAACCAGGTTTCGCAAGGAAGGTTTGCTGACCCAAATATTTAGCCCTTCTCATTCTGAAAATGCTCATTTTTTCAGTCTGACTCCAGTCCACTTGCCAGTCCAGTCCAGACTATATTCTACTTAAAGCCCAGGGTTCCTTATGGGTAACATATGTTTCTGAAACATGTAGCCACAATATCTCGTAACTCAGTGATATTGTCCCTAGAGTTAATAGAAATCAGCTAACATATGCTTCTGCTATTCCCATCCTGACATATGAGCATTGATATATATTATGTACAACATATGGTTAATTGAAAGATACAGGGGGTATATTAAAAAATAAGTATGTTTATATGACCTGTGCTGAAATACATTTAAAATATCATCCCATTGCCTTTGCAGTAATGTTTGTAGACGCTCTCTGACATATTCTCTGATCTCTCTATCCTCCTGTCTTTCAATTTCCCATGACTTCTAGTACATTTTCCCAGAGCCAAGCTAACCACAAAAATACTAAGACCAGAGCTCTGGGAGGTGTGATAGAGGAAATTAAGACAGTGTGTAGAGAGGGATGGTGGGAAGTGAGGAACACCAGCGAGTCGGTCATCCCTCTCCCTCTAAATTCTGAAAATATTGTTTTAGAAGTTTCATCCCAAGGGTTATTAAGCTTTCTGCTCTTCTCCCCTCCCTGGGCCATTGTTTATGCACATGTAAAGACTCTCAGAGACAGGGTACTCCTTTTAATAGCAGAGAAATTGTAGAAATGTGAAACAATAATCTGCAGTGTTATTTTGTAACTATTTCCTCAGAGATTGAAACTTTCCATACTGCAGGTAAACAAGGCAAAATAACTTCAGGAAATCCCTGAAAGTGACCAGATTCACTAGGCCCCTTCCTGCCAGGGTAGAGAAGCCAAGTTACAAAGAAGACTCTGAGACCCGGCCAAGTGGCCTGGGAGATGTAGAAAACAGCTGAGACGTCTGGAAGAGGTTTCAACCAACCAAGTCACTTGGAAACGACACTCTCAGATCTGTTCAGTTGCCTAAATGCTGGGCAGTGTGCACCAGGTTTCCCAGGTTTTGTGAACTGTCACCCATGCAGTGGTGGGCTTTGGTGATGCAGCTGTCTTTGAGTCATTTCTGCTCTTAAAAGGAACCCTAATAAAACTCACTGGCTCACCAAGCTGGACTTTGGAGGTATCTGGACGTTGGTCTGTCATGGAATGCCTATCTGAGTTGAGTAGATATGTGTGTTGTGTCTCCCCAGAGAAAGTTTGAACGCACACAAGTTTTTAACTCAGGCTTGCTGCAGGAGTCTCTAACATGGTCTTTTCCATTCTGTCTGTTCTGATCTCAAACCAGGCTCCTGCTCACACTGGCTCACCAGAGTTGTGGGCTGACTGAAATCTGATCTGATTTGAAGGACATACGTAAAATCCTTTCGTGGGTCTCTGTTGCTTAACAAAGCAAAAGTTCCTGCCAGTGCACAGGAACTGATCAGACTCTAACCAAGCCCACAACCCCATCTGCCTCTCATGTATTGTGTTTATCCAGCCACAGCAAGATTTTGAAAAGCAACCTTCCTGTGATAATGAACAATCTAGGGAGCCTCCTTACCCCCACCACAACATCCATTCATTCTTTGAGGCTGAACTTAAGTATGATTTCCCCTGTCAGGTCTTTCCTGATCAACTCAGAGTCCTGCAGTGGCTTCTGTTGGTGTCACATACGTAACACAGAACCCCCACAGTAGACTCCATCATACTGCCTGCTTGTACCTGCTTCTCATCCAAATGCCTGAGGAACTGAACAAGGGGACTCATTGGACAACTCATTCCATAACTATGGAGCTCAGATTCTTAACTCTTCTACTTACAAGCCACAGAAACAATGTCCCTAACACCTCTGCTTGTAAGTTTCTTCATATATAAGCAGAGGCAATGACAGACTGTAATTCAAAACACTGTTATAAACAAAGGTATTTGTCTTAGTTAGTTTTATGTCAGCTTTACACAATCAAGTCATTTGAGAAGAAGAAACCACAATTGAGGAAATGTCTCCAAATACTGACTTGTAGTCAAGTCTGTGGGACAGTTTCCTAATTGGTGATTAATATGGGAGGGTCCAGTCCACTGTGGATGTTGCCACCTCTGGGCCAGTGATTTTAGAAGTATAAGAAAGCAGGTTGAGCAAGCCTTGGGTAGCAAGACAGGAAGCAGCGTTCCTCCTTGGTCTCTGCTTCAGTTCCTGCCTCTCCTACCCTGACTCCCTTCGTTGGAAAATGTAAGCTAAATAACCTTTCCTCCTCAAGTTGCTTTTGGTCATGGTGTTTTAACAGAGCACTAGAAACCCTAACTAAGACCACCCTTAATATACTGCTGACATTAGGAATTGACCCTTGTCATTATTGTCATGGCTGTTCTTGGTTGTCAACTTGACTACATCTGGAATTAACTAAAACCCAAATGTTTGGGTATACCTGTGAAGGATGTTTTCTTAGTTAAATCATTTGAAGTGGGAAGTCTCATTTCAGTCCAGATCTTTTGAGGTAGGAAAATCCGTTTTTGATCTGGGCCACACCTTCTGGTGGATGCCTATTTAGAAAGGACATGGATGAAGAAGGAAGCCTTTGCTCTTTGCCAGCTCCCCTCACTCTCACTGGCCAGTCCACTTCTTCAGGATCCTTCTGGTGTATAGTTAAAACCAGCTGAGGCATCCAGCCTCATGGACTGAACAACTAACTACTGGATTCTTGCACTTTCCGTTGCTTGGTGGCCATTTTTGGACTCACGAGACCACCCTGTAAGCCGCTCTACTAAATTCCCTTTCTAGTTGTATAGATTCATTGTATCATTTCTGTCCTCTAGAAAACCCTGACTAGTACAACTTCTGTATTATTATTGTGTGTCAAACACTTAGTGCAAGGACAATTAAGTCTCAGCTCCTTAGAGCACAAGCCAATACAAGCAATGCATGTAATATCAGGACCAAGGATGGAGAGGGAACCAAGAGAGCTCAGGACAGAACTCCTACTGCTGGGATCAAAATAGGATGGAACTTGAAACAAAGGAGGCAAGTCTTGACATACTCCAGATGAGGTATGCTGGCCTGCATGATGCTATGATGTAAGGTGGCCATGGGGACCATCACCAGAGCCAGTGCAGGCTATTTCAACCTTCAGTCCCAAAACTAGGAGTCTCTCTAACTCTGTCCTCATAACTCATTTGTTTATCTCCTTCAACCTCTAGGGCCCAGCCCCCAGCTAACAGTGTGGGGTGCAACCATGGAGGTCTGAAAAAGGTTAAGTACATTCCTAAAGCAATGAGTGAGATGGGAACCCTCTAGGAAAGATGTTAAGTGAACTAAGCAGAGGGCTGCATGGAACACTAGCTAGTAAAGGCTAACAGGGATAGAAGAATGCATGAGGAATACTGAACTAGAAAGGATAACTCTAGCTCAGAAACCCCAAGGAAGCAAAAGTACCATTCTTCATATCCTTTGTCCTTGATACCTGGGGATGCATACATGACATATATAGGATACATGAAGGAGAAATTTTTTTCCTTTCTTTGATGCTAGAGATTAAACTCAGGGTCTCGTGGATGCTAAGCATGTGCTCTGCCACTGAGATTCACTTAAAATATCTGGACTGAGGGCCAGCAAAATGGCTCAACAGAGTCAGGCACAGTGGCTCACACCTTTCATTCCAGGCAGGCAGATCTCTGTGACTTCAAGGCCAGCCAAGGCTACACAGAGAAACCCTGTCTTGAAAAACGAACAAAAAAATTTTTTAAATGGCTCAACAGGGGAAAGTGCTTGCCCACTAAGTACAGCAACCTGAGTTTGTTCCCCAGGACCCACACAGTTGTGGGAGGAAAACCACTCCTGTAACCTCACACATATACACACTTTCCAAGATGAAAATAAAGAGGCAGTCTTAAAAATAACTGGGATTTAAATGCCCACTCAAATTCAAAGCAGTCTGAAAGACCCACCACTAGAGCAGAGTGCTATTATTTTTACCTTGCTTGTCTTTGACTCTTGGAGAGACAGGCCTTGAGCTTCTGCATCCCAAACACCCTGTTCTCAGGAAATACAAGCTAAAGAACTTAGTACAGTCATCAGCCTGCAACTGTCTAGCTTGTCTAAATAAAAGCTGTGAAGAGATGAATCGGATATGATAAAATAATAATTATAACCTGTGAGCGAGAGACACATGACTGTTTATTCCTTCAAGATTGTTTTTTTTTTCATTATGAAATCTGATATTTTCCATAGTAAACATCTGAGGAAAGAGTGAGAAATGTAGTCTCCAGAACACTGGAGAGTCACCACCCAAATCAGATCATTAATGTCCAGAAGACAGACTTCCTATTAAGTCATGAGAGCCTGGAACTGTGACAGGGAAAGCCCCAGGCATGATATTTTTGTTGTTGTTTTGTTTTTGTTTTTGTTGTTTTTAATGTTAGGGAAACAACTATAAGAAGAATAACCTATAGGCCTTTTGGTTGGCTAGTTGGTTGGCTGGCTGACTGGTTGGTTGCTTGGTTGGTTGCTTGGTTGCTTGGTTGATTAGGTTAGGGTTTTGAGACAGGGTTTCTCTGTATAGTCCTGACTCTCCTGGAATTCACTCTATAGTTTGAGGCTGGCCCTCCAACACAGGGATCCACCTGACTCTGCCTCCTGAGTGCTGAGAATAAAGGTGTGTGCCACCGTGCTTGGCTTTACCCAGTGATTTAACACAGTGCAGATTGAATTTAGCAACTGTGAAAATTCTTTCCCCAGGAGCATCTCTCTGTTTAGGGCGGTGCCTAGCTGAGGCAAATCGAATGCCCACTTTATATCAAGCTGGCACTACATCTCTAAGCTCATCGGATTCACACAATTGCTAAGTTTCCTGAAGCTATGCCTCATAAGCTATGTCTACTCCAGCTTGAACATGTTCTCCACCAGCCATGTGTAGGAACCGGAGTCCTAATATGGTTATGTGAAAAATGGTAAGATCTTTAAAAGGTGGGGCCTGGTGGGGGGTTCTTGGGGACACCAACCTCAAAAGAAGTCAGCATAATTCTCCAGGGAGTCTGGTTATTTAGTGGCCCCTCTCTACTATCTGGCTTCCTGTCCTGTCTTGCCATTTGAACCTTCTCCTGTGTTCACCACCATGATGTCATCTGTCAATGATGTAATGTCGCCAAGGGGACTATCACCAAAGTGAGTACAGGCTGTTTCAATGCTCAGCCTCCAAAACTACAAACAAAATAAGCTTGTTTTCTTCATAAGTTGTCCATGCTCCAGTATTTTGTTACAGTAGTGTAAAAGGAACTAACACAACTCCTGTCTGGAAGCCCTAGCAAAGAGACCTCTCTGTGATGGCTTGTATACGCTTGGTCCAGGGAGTGGCACTATTAGGAGGAGTGGCCTTGTTAGAGTAGATGTGACCTTCTTGGAGTAGGTGTGTCACTGTGGGGGTGGGCTTTAAGCCCCTCATCCTAGCTGCCTAGAAGCCAGTCTTCTCATAGCAGCCTTCAAATGAAGATGTGGAACTCTCAGCTCCTCCTGTACCATACCTGCTTGGATGCTGCCATGTTCCTGCCTTAATGCTAATGGGCTGAACCTCTGAAGCCAGCCCCAATTAAATGTGTCCTTATAAGAGTTGCCTTGGTCACGGTGTCTGATCACAGCAATGAAACCCTAAGACACTAACTCTGTCCTCATAACCACCTATACCTTTACCTCCAAGGCTACTCAATTACCAGCCTAGGGTACTATCACGAGTTAGAACTCATGGGTGTTCTTATCCCCTGCCTGCACTTTTGCTAGTTGTTTTCTCTATTTGTCTGTATGTGTGTGTGTGTGTGTGTGTGTGTGTGTGTATGTCAGTATATGTTTGTGTTGGTGCACATATGTGTGCATGTGTATGGAGAAGCCAGAGGTCAATCTCAAGTGCCATGTCTCAGGAGACATCACCCTAGATTTTTGTTTCTGTTGTTGTTTGTTTGTTTTGTGTTTTGTTTTGTTTTGTTTTGTTGAGAGACAGTCTCTCAATATCCAGAAATTCTCTGGCTGGCTAGGGAGCCCCAGAGATCTGTCTCTCTGCCTCCTCAGCTCTGGGTTGCAAGCATATGTTACCAAACCTATAATTAAAAAAAAAAAATGTAGGTTTTGAAGATTAGAGTCAGTTTATCATGTTTTTACAGTTTACATTTTACTCACTAAGCAAAGCTATCTGCCCAGGTACCCAAAAATGTTTCTTATTCAACTCTCTCCTCACCCCACTCTTAAACTGAATGTGCTGTATATGTCCTGGAAGCTTGGCTAACAGGAGAAGGTAGGTCAGAAGGAGAGAGAGAGAGAGAGAGAGAGAGAGAGAGAGAGAGAGAGAGAGAGAGAGAGAGATTGGCAGACTGGGGGGGAAGTAATTGGTGAATACGTTGGTGTTGTTTTTAAAAAATTATTTTAGCCTTTTGAAGAATTATTTAGAAATAGCTAGCAACAAAGTTAAAGGTACGCATACGCCATGGTCCAAAAGCACCATTTCTACAAACCACATCGTACATACTGGAGAGCACGTACAAGAATGTTCACAACAGAATTATGCAGTGAAATACTGGAGACAACCTACACATCTGCATTCATATCCACACACTGAAAAAATATAGCAGACCATAAGAGCACTGCACTATAACCAACTGTGTCCATACAAAGGGCTCCTGCAAATACAGAAAGATAAGAAAGTAATTTGGAAGGACGAGCGTGTAACATGCTACCCTGTCTATCCACAGGCTGGAAGCATGGGAAGCAGGCTATCCACTGTTTAGGAATACATATATTCAGTGAAAGACTGTAGGAAAGACAGGGAGGGATAAACACCAAACTGGAGGTAACATTTGCCTGTGACAGGAGAAGGGCAGACATCGAGACATCTGTGGGGGTCTTAACTACTTTCTGACTGACTCACTAAGTTGTTGAATGATGAACTTTTTTTTCTTGAGACAGAATCTCACTATGTAGTACCAGCTAGCATAGAATGCATAGTCTTCCTACCGCAGCCTCCTGGTTGGTAGGATCGCAGGTGCACACAAGGCACCCAATAGTGTTTTTATATTTTGTACTGTGTGGTCGGTACCTGGGTTTTACTTTATTATTCTTTGTACCTTCTGTATATCTCAAGGAAGGCGGCAACAGCTCTAGATGTTTCTGGAGAAATAAAGGGCTCTGTGCCCAGAGTTTGATTCACTTCTTACCCTTTTCTCATCCTTTGTCACTCAAAGTAGGTCAGACTATCCTAGGTTTCTGAACTTCTCTGAGTCAAGATTCATTTGGTGGCAAAGATGTTTCCATGTGCCAAATCCCAACCCTGAAATGGCAGAAGCAACACTACTGGGAAGCATGCCAAGAAAGCAATTAAGAGAATGGGTTTTCTAGTAGGAGACATTACAGGAATCCTAGGCAAGTTCAGGGTGTGTAGATGGGCCCTTTGGGGACCATGGAGGCTGGTATCAGAAACATGCTCCCAACAAGAAATTCTTCAGGGCAAAGCAATGGGTTGAGTAAATGGCTTCCTGCCTCTCTAAGAGACAGACAAGTGCTCCTAAAGGACACTGATGGTCAGCTGGAAGGAGGCCCCTCCAAAGCCCCAGCCCACGCCCACCCACCTGGCACACCTCATCAAAAGAGGGCACTCCAAGAAGTTAGCATCCTGATCACACTTCCTTGGGACACCCAGAGGCTGTCCTTTCAATACCAAATCTGCCATGGTTGCTGACTCTCTAGTTGTGAGAGTCCTCCTGTGGAGACTACAGTCTCAGGGCCCTGGTTCATCAAAACAGTTGGTCAGAGTCAAGGACTGAGGGTCCAAGGCTCTATATTCTGTATGGGACTGAAGCAGGGTGGGAAGGAGACAGGGAAGCAAAATCAGGACTTGAGATATATCTCTGACATCACCAGGCTCCCACCACTCACCAGAACGATCTTCTCTCTATTTTCCCTCAAATACAATTTTGTTGTTGTTTTTGTTTGTTTGTTGTTTTGTGTTGTGTTTTCAGATTCCCATATCTGGCCATCACCCTCTGTTTTGTCCTTTCCTCCCAAACAGCTCTTTTTAGGACAGAAGCAAACTGTTCTGGCTCTTCCTTTGGAAATGCCTCCTATCTTCCTAACCACATTTCTGTCCATACTTGGAACTTGATCTGCATTACTGACCATAGCCCAGAACAAGACAATGGAAGGACTTCCCAATAAGACTCCAGGGCAGATCCAGGTGGGGCAGGTGGCCCAAGGCCTGGGGTAGGCAGACAAAGGTGAGAGATGAGTTTGTTCTATGCAGAGCTCTGCTTAGCAGCCTCTCCTGCTTGGGATCCATGGACATTTCATTACAACCTTCTCAGAGCTGTGTGAGTTGGGAGGTGACACCTGGCATCTGAAGGGCCCAAAGGGAGACTCGTTCTTCTGGGATTTGTTGCCAGGGTTTCAGCTTGAAGGCTGACTCACCCAGGGAGGGCTGGGTACAAGCCAAGAATCAATGGAAAGACTCTAGGGTCATACATGATGCCCTTGGCTCTGCCAGCTCAGCTTGCTGGGGGCCTGCCAGGACTCACTAGGCAGGCAGAGCTTAGCTCAGGGAGTCAACACTATTCTGCAAAACTATCCAGGCTTCTCCCCCACACACCTCCTTACTAGGACAAAGATGTATTTTCTTCCTACAGATGCATCACAAAGCAAACTGTTCTAAACCCTCATCAAAAGCCTGAAAAGTTAGGAAACTGCTCCTTCCTTCACTAGAAAGCCTAGAAACACACACAGCAGGTTTGTCTACTCCAGAAGGCAGCTTTTATGGCCACCTGCTTCCATGTTACCTTGGTCGTTCTCCTGAGACTCCAAGTCTGGTTGCACAGTCGAACCAAATCTCTTCTGTTTCCTCCATTGCTGACCCCACCCTCAAAACCAGTTCACATGAACTTTACCTTAGATAAGTCCTACTATCAATTGCTGCAATGGAAACCAGAGGGCAAACAAAAATTACCCCCAAGAAGATAACCATGTTATGGGCAATATTACAAAGTTATTATTGTTAGCATTCTGTCTAAACTCCACCCCACAGTTACCTGGCAACAGCCAGGTATGCTCCTCCCCACAGTTGCCTGGCAACAGCCAGGTGGGCCTGGCCCATTATAAAAGGGGCTACTTGCCCCTCCTCTCTCTCTTATCTCTTTCTCTTGCCTCTCTCTTACATCTCTTATCTCCTACCTCTCCCCATTCCCTTCCTCCCTCTCCATGTGGTCATGGCCGGCCTCCACTCCTCTACTTCTGTACTCTCTTCCTCTCTCTGCCTTTCTCTACCTCTACTACCCTCTTAACTCCCCTCCCCATGCCCTAAATAAACTCTATTCTATACTATACCTTCGAGTGTGTCTGGTCCCTCTGGAGGAAGGGATGCCTGGGCTTGGGCCTGCACACCCTTCCCCCACACCTACCCCCCCATAACCCCATATAACATATATATATATATTTTTTTTTTTATAAACACATCAATTATAGTATGAAGTTATTACAGGAATCAATTAAGCTTAGGCACTGACCCAAACCCCTCAATGTCCTTTCCAGGCCCCTGGTAGCCAATAGTCTTGTAGGTTCTTCTGTCCTTTCCCAGAACCCCTAAGTGCTGAAGCTTTGTGTAAACCTCCTGTCTGTCTCCTCACCAACAAACCTGAAGGGGCTGTCCAGCTCACAGAGAAATTAGTCCCCATGGCCTTGCTCAGCCACAAAGTCAAAAAGACAAAGCCACTTTTATTAGTCAGAGTTCTCTAGAGTCACTGAACGTAAGGAATGTCTGTATATTAAGGGAATTTATTGTAATGACTTACAGTCTGCAGTCCAACTAACCCAACAATGGGCAGCTGTGAATGGGAAGTCCAAGAATCTAGTAGTTGCTCCATCTCATGAGGCTAGTTGTTTCAGCTGGTCTTCTGTAGAAGCTGGAATCCTGAAGGTTCCAACAGATGTGCTGGCAAGTAAGTGCAAGCAGGGAAAGAAAAGTGAGCCTTCCTTCTTTCATCATCCTTATGTAGGCCTCCAGAAGAAGGTATGGCCCAGATTAAAGGTATAAACCACCACGCCTGGATTTGGAACTTGCTTTGTCCCAGGCTGGCCTTGAACTCAGATCTGCTTGCCTCAGTCTCCTGGGACCAAAGGCATGTACTACCTTGGCTGGGCCTACGATTTTCATGGCCACTATGCCTCAAGATCTGGATCAAAAGTGTGTGTCATCCCATGTCAAGATCCAGGTGAGAAGTCAGTGTCTTCCAGCCTCATGATCTGGATCACAGGTGTGCCCTCCATTTCTGGATTGTAGTTCATTCCAGGAATAGTCAAGTTAACAACCAGGAATAGCCATCACACCATCTATTTGTGAACTCAAACTAAAATAAGATAGTCACCAACATCTCAACCACTGCTGTGCCTAAAGGCCAAAAGACCACTAAAGTGTAAGGCACCATAAAGGATGATTCAAACTATGTTTCTCACTTTGTACATAGGAAATGAGATTATAAGAGAGGACCTCGGATTCTGGGCCAACACAGGTTTCTGAATGTTTGGAGGTGTTTGTTTGTTGTTTGAGACCTATCCCAGGCCTGAATATTTGCTAAAATTGTCAAACCAACATGGAACTAGAATAAGGTAGATATTCTCTCAAATCAATAAATATTTTCTTTAGGAAACAAGGTTTTCTCCTAAGGTGAGTAGCTGAAAGTCCTGTACTATGCTGGTCTGTTCTCTTGACTCATCCCCCTCACCAAATACGGACCGAGAGGTCCTCCCTAAGACCCCAGCCTGGACCTGTACTCCTCTTCCGTAAGACTCATGACTAGCTATTCCGTCCAGCACTCATAAACACTGGGACCAGGGTCTCTTTGTTAGCATTGGTTGGCTTTCTTCTTCACATTTACTGCAGATTCTCATGGCACTGCCCCTTTGCTTTTTTTTGGCCTAGACTCTATCTCCTGATCATCTGAGACTTCATGGAGTTGGGTTGGGCTGCCATGGACACCATTGTCTCTGTCACCCCACCACAGCATGAAGACTGGGCCCAGGGATGAGATACAATGACAGACACAAGATGCAAGTTTTAAACACATCCAACTTTATTAGGAGTAGGTCGCTGTCAGCTCAGCAGCTAGCTCCCATGTATACACAGTATACACGCTCAGCCAGTCCCCAGACCCTCTCATCCTTCTGCAGTACACAAAATGCAAAAGAAGCCAACCCAAAGGGGAAGAGGCTCTAGCAACAGTGTCTAGAGTCTCCAGGAGCTGACTTCCAAGCTGGGCTCCTTCCAGCCCCTTCCCCAACATGATGAGGTCCATAAGAGGAGGGTATTTGGGTTTAAATCCTCCAATCAGTGCACACAATAGGCAGAAGAGACTAGGGGATCCCTAACCCAAAGTCTTTCTGGTCCATAACCCAATAAAGATGTTCCTGGAGCCCCCAGAACATCCTTCTCCATAGGTGTGAGACATCACTTTGACTTTTTATTCCATCATTAGAAACCTGTGCCTTCACCTCATCTCTGCTCAGCACGGGTTGACAAAAAATGTTCAAAGGCAAGACAAACTTCCCAAGTTGTCTTCGTCATACTTCTTTTAAAAAGAAGAAATTTTAAAACAAAAATAAAAACTATTGTGACAGAAAAAAAGAGTGTGGACACCTGGCACGTGTCAGGAACAAGAGTGGCCATCCCTCCTTGAAATGACTTGGAAAAGCCGGGCAGTGGTGGCGCACACCTTTAATCCCAGCACTTGGGAGGCAGAGGCAGGTGGATTTCTGAGTTCAAGGCCAGCCTGGTCTACAGAGTGAGTTCCAGGACAGCCAGGGCTACACAGAGAAACCCTGTCTCGAAAAACAAAAAAAAAAAGAAATGACTTGGAAAACAGCTGACAGCAATGCTACTCTGTTAGAGGCCAGGCACTTCAGTGAGGGCACCTCACTGCCCACCTGCCCTTTCTCCCCAGCCCAACAGCACCTCTCCTCACAGGGACAGAATGCACCAAGCACAGGGCACCATGCTCTCATCAGCTAGCCAGGCTCCCGTTCAGCCTCAGGCCCTGGGGACCTTTTGTCACTACAGCTCTGATGTACTCATTCCTTACCCCTCACACTGTCCTTCACCAATGATGGCAGCCCAGCCTCAGAGGGCCACATACCCTTCACCCACTATAGGAGCTCCATCCTAGGTCTCCAACCCAGTGATAGACCAGCATTAGAATAACAGCCTCAGTTAATAGTAGCAGTTCTCAACCTGTGGGTCGCAACCCCTTTGGAGGTCAATCGGCTCTTTCACAGGAGTTGCCTAAAACCATAGGAAAATATAGAAACTTATATGAAGATTCATGACAGAGGTTGAGAACCACTACTCTAGGGGTAAACTGGCCCACTGGCTGGTATGTGGATTCTGACTACTAGGGAACATGTAAAAGAGCTAACAAAGACCCCAATCCTCCACAGTGAAAACAAGGGTTTTGGTCTTGCCTCCATTTAGCCCTCCACTGAGGTCTTAGATGCCCTGCCAATTCTTTGAAAATAGCCTGTTTACACTGAAGCTTCCAGGTCTTCAAGAAATACCCTGCTATAAGAAACACCTGGATTTCTATTTCACTGTAATATCTATAAGAATGACAGATGGGTCTCCAGTAGTCCCAACTGGTGGCTTCCAAGTGTCCCCCGGGGTCGGGGTATTGATTCTTAGTGTTTCCTAACACCCCCAAGGAACTTAAGGAAATAGACACCCTACCCGACTCTGTGTTCATATTTAGAGCCCCAGCTGATTGCCAGGCTGTGGGAAGCAGGAAGTCATGCACAAACTCATCTCCATGGCTGGGCACATCCAGCTGAGACTGGTGAAAGCACCAGGTTACTTCTGTCCTAGAGAGCATGATCTGAGGTAGCAAACAATGAACCCCGTTTACCCACCAGAGAGGTGAAGGCTGGGAGATGTAATGTAGCATGCCCACAGGAGACAGCAAGAGCTGCCAGAGTAGAAGATAACTTGCCAGCATGTGGGTGCTCAGCACCTCATCCTCCCAGACACAACCACTCCCCCTCGGTGGGTACACAGGGCTATGGTCACTTTGCAAGGTCCCTAGGGCAGTGCATGGTCTTCATCATCAGCCTCTCTTACATGTTCCTCTCTAGATGACAAAAGTGTCAGAACTCCTTTTTGCTATCCCGGGATGATATTCTTCAAGGTCAGACCCCACGGCTCAATACCTACGCATCCTAACCCTACTGAGAGCAGAACCCTCTAGAGCCTTTGCGTTCCCTACTTCAGCCACCAAATCATGCCCCCTTTGACGAGGCAAGTATCTGTTTGCCATAGTTGTTCTCTCTTGACCAACAAGTGGTCCCTGTGGTTTCTCAGGCTGCCTTCAAAGCATCAGGGGTCACATCAAGGTTTCTCCAGCTGATCTAACGCCCTGGCCATCCAGGTTACAAAGTGCTGGTCTTTCAAGGAAGACAAAGATGGAAGATGAGCAACAGGAAAATTGTGCCCAAATGATCCCAATCTCATTGTCCCTTTGGCTTCTTAGTAACCCCTGAACAGTTTTACTGTTAGGTCCACATCAGTCAAAAAGAAAAAAGGCGAAAGCACCACCAGACCCCTGCCTTGTTCAGGGACAGCTCAGAGCTCCCGGGATCACCTGAGGGTGCCAAGCTGCAGGCCATGGCTCTTCCAGCAGCCTGTGACCTCCATTATGGGGGCCAAGGTCCCTGAAGTTCTGCCTGGAAGGCACCCAACTTCCAGGTTCCTTGGAAGCTAGCCTTCAGCACCTTCTGCCCAGCATCCATCTGTTGAAGCCTCTCCCCACAACTGGGCCCGAGGAGCAGGGCATGAGGTAGACTGTGCAATAGTTAGCTTCCCCCTGCCCAGTCCAAGGAGGAAGGAACCTCTCGCCCAGACCCATGGTCCTTGTTCTAGATGTGAATGACGCTGTAACACAGACCACTGGCCGCTGTCCTCTGCTCCAGCTGACCACAGCACCAGCACAACAGCGGGTGGAGAATGAAGGAATAGAAGAGACAGTACCCCTCAGCAGGGTCTCAAGATGCAGAAGTCTAATTCCTGGGGCTTGCGGCGTAGGTCACACTGGTCCCGAGCCAGCAGCCTGCCTCCGTGGCCCACACACTTGAGCGGACGCCTCTTAAATCCACGGCCACAGCTCTTAGAACATGGCGACCAGTTGCCGAGCTCCCAGGTTGGGCAGGGTTCCCCACAGGCTCGCTTCTCCACTGGCCGATGCTCTATATCACAAGCAGAGACTCCTTGCTGCCCTGGGGAGTCCCGGCAGTCTACTGCCCGCTTCTGTAGACCACTGCCACAGCTTACGGAGCAAGGCCCCCAGCTGCCTGCCACCCAGCGCGCAGGAGGCCTGTTGTCTGACTGCTCTACTTGGTTGGAAAGGCTGAGAACACTGTTGCGTAATACAGGGGGACCCCGAGGATCCTTGGGGCGGGAGGATTTGTCTTCCCGAGGCTCTTTGGGCAGATAGAAGGAATAACGCACACGGGGCGGTGTCATCTTCCCCACAGACAGGACCTCCACGGTTAGTGGCTCCAGGATGGGTCGAGAAGCCTGCAGGCTCTCCACAGCAGTGCCAGTGCCACTATAGCGTAGTACACTGCCCTTTACCACCAGGTCCCGCTCTACAGCAGATACCACAAAGTGCCCATTGAGCAGGTATTTGCCTTGGCTGTTCTTCAGGGCCAGGTAGTTGTCATCCCCAATGAGCCCCTTGTAACCACGCTGGCGGATGTCAATGCTGGAGGCGCCTGCAGGGATGGCCACTACAAAATTGTAGCCGTGCCTGGAGGAAAGAGATTGTACATTATACAGCTGCCTAAGCTAATACCCTTTATCTCCTTCAAAGTAGTAACTGATTGTGGGTTTGGGACACATCACAAAAATGGTGGCAGGGAGCAAAGCTGATTAACCAACACCATCCAAGGTCAAGGAGGCAGAAGGCTGAAAGCTAGGCCTGAGGTAAGCTGAATGAATAGGCTATAGGACCTTGTGATCTTTTTGTCTTTCTGTAAATTTGTCTCTTTGGGTAAATCCAAAGTATAGTAAAAACACAAGTTTGAGGCTACCACTCTCCACTTGTCTCGCTGTTGGTCCTAGATAAGTCTTAGCATCTCTAAGTCTGTTTCCTCACACACTAAAATTCTCGAGCTATACTCTACTGGCTAATTTTATGTCAACTTGTCTCAAGTTAGAGTTATCAGAGAGGAGGGAGCCTCAGCTGAATAAATACTCCCATAAGATCAGGTGGTAAGCAAGTCTGTAGGGCATTTTCTTAATTAGCAATTTATAGGGGAGGGTCCAGCTAAAAATAGAGCTAAGAACCACGTACACCACAAAACTGTTGGGGACAAGGGCTGTAAAGAAGCCCAGAGAACATAAATCACAGTGAGTAGCACCTGACACAGAGAACTTGACAGGCATCAGCTTAATCGGGTGAGGACCAAGAGGATTTAAGTGTACAATGCTCAAGTCCAAGATTGGTTATTGGATGCATTCAGAGTAATGACCTTGGAGTCAGAGTCAGGATCTTGACTCAGATACCAATTCCCTTTAAGTAAGTCAGCTGGTTGCTATGTGTCCCTGCATCCTTATCTACACAGGGTATTAAGATTCCATCAAGTTCCTCTAGCTCCGCATGTATCCACCCCTCTGAATGTCCTTCAGAACAACGGCTTTTAAAAGATACTGCATCTGCAACAACTGAGCTCTGAGAAAAGGAGCCAGAGGACCTCCCTGGGCATCACCCCTAGGGGCTCAGTAGAAGATGTCATGTCCAGAGGGGACAGTCCCACTCCAGAAAGATCATCTGGCATTTCTAACTTCAGCACTTGGACCTAAGAAAGTCAGGACAGGAACTCAAGCCGGACAGGAACCCAGAGGCAGGAGCTGATGGAAGGGTGCTGCTCACTGGTTTGCTCAGTCTGCTTTCTTAGAATCCTGAACGGCCATCCCAGGTGGCTGGGCTCTCCCCCATCAATTGCTAATTAAGAACATGCCTTCAGCCTTCCCTGCTGCCTGATCTTATGGGGGCATTTATTCAACTGAGGCTCTCTCCTCTCTGACTTTAATCAAGTTAACATAAAACTAGCCAGCACAGTATAGCTCGAAAGTGCTAGAGAGATGCTAACAACATTTCCATCTCCCTGAATGTCATCTCCTGTTGAGGCATGTCTTCATCTTGGTATTCACCTTGGTATTCATCTTTGTTTTCTGGATGGATGGATGGATGGATGGATGGATGGATGGATGGATGGATGGATAGATGGATGGATAAACATATGGATGGATTATCCTCCCAAACAGAGTATGAGTGGCCAGCAGTGATTGTATGCCCATTCTTCCATTCACTTCACTCCTACCCAAGCTTTCAATGCCTAGGAGTAACTCCACTTCCACCACCCCCACCCATTCCCCTTGCCTAGACCCTCCAGGCCCCAGAACTTACATAGGCTTGGTGAAGAGTCCTGTCACCCTCTTGCAGCTCTTATTGTCTCCACCACAGACACCGCACTTGTCAAATTTCTTCTTGGAGCCCAGGTTCCCATCGCAGCCAGCCTTGATGCACTTGCCTTGGACACAGACTGAGGTGGAGTCAGGAGTACACAGCGTACCATCCACCACCTGCAGCATCCCCAAAAAAGAAGAGGAGAGAGGCAGCTCAGTGAGATGCTCCTCTGAAGGGTAGACCCTGCCCAGCTCCTGTCCCTATACACTCACCTTAGGTGCTAGCACATAGAAGTAGCCTGTACCATTAGCTCGGCAGATGAGCTTACACTTGTCACGCGGTGACACACCCGAGTACTTGGGTACCCACGCCACAGCTAAAGTGAGCCGGTTGGTGCTGTGGTTGTAGCCATTGAAAGCCTCACATTGCTCTTCCCGGAAGCTCTTGCCAGAGGCTGGACAGGGAGGAAGCACATAAAGACAGCTGAAAAGAGGAG
This sequence comes from Uromys caudimaculatus, assembly GCA_028551405.1. Lineage (NCBI taxonomy): Eukaryota > Metazoa > Chordata > Mammalia > Rodentia > Muridae > Uromys > Uromys caudimaculatus. Next base: position 84,585,662 of record CM052706.1, on the reverse strand, counting down.
CCAAGGAAGGTACAAAAGACAGCCCTCCCAAGGATGCCTAGCTCTAAAAGGCCCTCTGCCTCCACAACGGTGTGGTAGTCATCCCCCACCTCCAAAGATTAAAGCAGCCTGGAACCAAAAGACACAGTATCCACTAAGACATCCCATAAGCAATGTGTCACCACCTCCAGTAATCTAGTATCAAATTCCCTCTCTAACAGGTGTCCTGAACATTTCTGGGGGATAATGAAACCCTTCAGCAACCTATTACATCTCTTCTCATTACACTGTTAAATGCCTTACACAAATTACATTATTAACAAGAATTATATTAATTAAACAACTACTGATATACTTTGAAACATACTTCTGATGAATATATTCTTTGTAATGCGTTAAAAAAACAATATTCAATGACGATGCAGATAATTTCTGTGATTTTAACATAAGGAGAAGCACAATGGCATTTTGAGAATTATTCAACAATTGAAGTACCATGTAAACAAATATTCATAGTTTCAATTGATGACAAAGTCACAGGTATTTCTACTTTGTCCTTTGTTGCCTAAGTGAAGGAAATATTGGACTTCAGATAAAAAGATTAATTTAAAAGTGCTGAGCTACATATGGCAGTGCACGCCTTTAATCTCAGATCTCTATAGGCGGATCTTTGTGAGTTCAAGACCAGCCAGGGATACACAGTAAAACCCTTTTCAAAAAAAAAAAAGTGCTAAATTTCTAATTTGAGGGGAAACTAAGTTTTAGATAAAAGTATCATTGAAATTAAAATGTTTCCCACCAAGTTCATGGACTCTGGATTCCTGCTTAAAAGATGGGCTTGTCAGTAATGTAAAAACTATGAAGGCTTCTAAAGGCCCACCCCTCCACTCAGTCTCTCGATCTGAGCACAAAAAGCAAACACCTTTGCCAAAGTTAGTGGAATGATGCCAAGGGGAGTCTGCACTTTTCTCATTCCAGTTCTTCCCTGGGAGTTAGGATCCTGACTGCAATATTTGTGACCAAGAGTGGCCTCCAGGCACATGGCCCAGAGGCCCAGACTCCTGCTGCCCTGTGTCTCACCTGAGCTGGGGCAGGGCTCCAAGTTGCAAGATCGATATTTCACTCTTACTCCCTCGCAGTACTTTCCACCATTGGCAGGGGTAGGGTTGCTGCACTGCCTCCGGGCCAGCTGCACGCCTCCACCGCAGGTGCGCGAGCAGGGACCATAAGGCTCCCACTTGGCCCAAGAGCCATCCACCTGTGTGGAAGAGCAGGTTACAGTCTGGAGGGCCCAGGTGCCACACGCAGGCCCTCACCTATGGAAGCTCCCAGCCCACCTTACTAGAATGAAGTCCGCCTTGTATCATGAGATGCGAGAGAGAGAGAGAGAGAGAGAGAGAGAGAGAGAGAGAGAGAGAGAGAGAAGAAAACAATCTGTAATGTTCAAGATCCACCCAACACTTCAATTGATTTACCAGCAAACACCAACTGTTCCCAGTTACAAATGAGAGTTCTGAGAAGAGGCATCTTAGGCTGTGAACCCAGAGAAGGGAGTTTTACACCTGCCTCTGCCTGCTCCACAGGAGTGGGCTTAGCTGATGGCCAAACCTCCTAGGTCTCACACTTCGCCTGCATGAATGAAATGAGGGCGGAAATACTTAGATCTGAGGTTGGATGGCAGATTTAAATTGAGTGGTATGTAATGAGAGCCCCTGGCCTGCCTCCATGAAGGATGTCCAAGTCTTTCCTGTGTGCCGTTAGTGTAACTACAGTAATCTCCAAATCTTGGTCAGGTGCAGCCACCAGTCAGGCCAATACACAATGCTGCCATGGGTGTTCAAACGCTTTCATGTGTAAATGTTCTATGGTCTGACTTCTTACCAAACCGAACTGATCTTGACCTCCATCGGGAGCTGCCTATGAGAAAATTCAAGCAGCAGCTGGATGTTACCCTTGCTAATGTTTGTGCCGAGAGAGTGTCAGAGAGAACGAAGCAACCCCTAGCCACCATCCAGCTTTGGGATAAGTTATGCAGTGAGTTTGTGGTCGTTGTCATTTATTCATAAGAGAAGAAGATTTACCATCGTTGTTGTGTTATTTGTAAGGTGATAGTAAAATGGTTTCTCACACCCTGAACAAGTGTCAGCTGGGCATAGAGAAGCAGTTGAGCTGTACAGTCCAGTCATACCTCTGTCATATACAGAGCATCTACAGAGTGACCAAACTGCATGACCGATATAGGAACTATTTCCACGGAGTGTAAACACTCCCTCTTTCATGCTCTGAGAGTCATCTCCATGTCTGTTCTTCCCTGGTCTGAGCTCCTCTGAAGCCTGCATTTGGGTAACTACCAACTGAAGTGCTCTCTCTAAAGTCAGCAGTGACCATCTGAAGATCAAGTGACCATATCCAGGCCTTCTTATCTCAGCTTCTCTTCAGTATACAATACTGTATCTGAAACTTCTAAGACAAAAATCTATTTGATACCATTTTTCCATCTATTTGGGCAAAACCTTTCACTGTGAGCCCTCCATTCATTCATTCACTGAATAATTGCTAACTACTACTATATACCTGACACTAGGTGCAACAAGTCCCTGCCCTAAAAGTCACTACAGCCCAGTGAGGGGGACATAAAAATGAGCTGGAATTTGTGTGTATCTGACGTATCTGCCGGGGTTAAAAGTGGGTAGTGGTAGTGGTAACAGAAGCCTTTGTGTAAGAGGCTTCTGGGTTCCCAGACACACACCTGTCTCAAAGAATGATGGGTATGAGCCGGGGAGGTCTTATGGAAAGAGCATTCCAAGCAGAGGGAGCAAGGGATGTGGCTAAAAAGGATGTGCCCTATGTGGAGAGCCCAGTGTTATCCCAGCAGAGTGAGCAGAAGGCCAGAGGCAGCCCGTGGAGGCAGAGACTAAGTGGAGCATAAAGGCCCTGTAGGGTGGGAGCAGGAAAGCAGCAGAGTCTAACTCCTATTTTAAATAGATCCCACTGGCTGCTCTGTTCATGACAGTCTGTAAGATCAGAAACACAGAGAGTCGATGAGGAAAGACTGCCAAATTCCAGGCAAGAGGGAATGTGGCCTGGAACGGTTTGACAGCAAGGAAGCCATGAGAAATGAGGTTCTGAGTCAATTTTGAACACAGGGTCAATGGGAATTGCTGAGATATCAGATGTTAAGTGTATGAGAAAATGGGCCTTGGCATAAACAAGTGGAAGGCATAGTTGCCAAAGCAGGTTTAGGGGATGTGGTGAGGAGCCCATTTTTATAACTGCCATGTTTAAAATGTTTATCAGGTGTCCAAATGGATTTGCCAAGATTCATTTAAACACAGAAGTAGTTCGGGGCTGGAGACGTGGCTCAGTGGTACATAGCTAGCTTATCTAGTGTGCAAGGCATGACATCTGAGGTTGACCTCTGCCCTCCACATGTGTTACTGCCCGTCTGAGACCAGTGAGCACAATTATACATTTGATTCCAGCCACATTCGCCTATGTAGGCACACATGCGGAGAGGGAACTGGACGGAGCCAAGGTGGTGACTAATCTGAGACTAGACCCAGAGAGATGGGGAGGGGTCAAAGGTGATTTTTTACAATAGATTTCAGTCTCTCAGCACAACAGTGAAGAAGTGGGGGGCATGAGACGGAAACAGAGAAAGACAGTTATGTGAGCGACTATAGGTCCAGACGGAAGAATTGCTGGAATCCAAAAAACTGGATAGAAATAAGTGGAACAATATGACACCAGGACAGACAGACGTTATGATCGAGGATGCTGAAGGAGTCCCTCGAGGCTGCAGACACTTGTAGGATAATCCACTGGGCTTTGGCTGATCGAGGTAATGTCCCCCATGATGGGGGACTAGACTGTGGTCTCTCTGGCAACCTGAGTTATATTTTGTTTTCTCATCATAAATATTTCTTAAAGCCCCAAATTTGGATTTGGCCTGGTAAGTAGGTGCAGGGTTGGTTAACTATACATCCTCAGGTCACAGAAAAGGATTTTGAGAAAATAATTCTGCACCACACCCATTTTCAGACAGTGGATGGGTTAGGTACTTGGAAAACATTTATTTGTAATGCTGTCACTTTGCACCTGACCTCTGCACTGTGTCTTCTCCCAACCATGGACAAGGGCAGGAGAGGGGTGCTCATCCCAGGGCCAAGGATGCTCTTCTTGTTCCTGCTAGAAAAGTACAGATGCCTTTGCTTCCCTAACACAGGGCCTAAAGAATATAAACTCTGAATTGCATTCAAAGGAGACTTGGGTGCTGTTGGTCCAGATTAATTGCTAGTCTTGTCTATCTGGAGGGAAACTTTTGTTCAATTATAATTCATCTAAAAAAAAAGAAGCACAACTATATCTGAGTTCAGGATGTGTCCGGTCACTGAAGTATGTGCCCAGGGTTTGCTTCATCTCTTTACTATGTCTGGCTCATCTGTGTGCTCCCACCTCCCCGGGAATGGAAGGGGGTTGATGAGGGAAGAGAAGACAGAGCTGGAGAGTGAGCTACTCACATTAAGACTCCCAGCTCTATGCCAGAGCTCCTCCCCACACAGGAAAGCCCAGGGCTTAGAACTGAGAATCCCCAGTCCTGCCCAAAGCTTTGTCTCATGTATGCAAAGTCTCATGACATTATCTGACCCGCTACAGTATTTCTCCAGTCTTAGTGTCAAAAAGAAAATAGGGGACTGGGGGTGCCATGGGGGTTCAGTAGATAAAGGGTTTGCTATGCAAGTACAGGACCTAGATTCAGACCTCCAGCACCCACATAAAATTTGGTATGGTAGATGCCTGTGACCTCAGAGCTACAGAACAGAGATAGGTGTAACCCATGGGCCCATAAGAAAGTTCTAGATTGAGTGACAGACTCTGTCTCAAAAAAAAAAAAAAAAAAAAAAGTTAAAACTCAGTTGAGGCAAACAACTTGACATAAATCTCTGGCAAATGTACTTGCACAGGCACACACACACACACACACACACACACACACACATACATCAGTCATGTACACCACACACAGAATACACACATGCATATCACACACATACAAGCATATATCACACAGACTCATACACACATGCATATCACATAATACACATTCACACATAAGGATACACCACACACATTCATCACACACACACACAGACACACACAGACACACATCTCACACACACACACACTCATACATCATACACACACATGCAATCACATACATGCACATTCATACACACACATAATCACACATAAGCATACACTACACACATATATCACACACATACATGAGAGAGAGAGAGAGAGAGAGAGAGAGAGAGAGAGAGAGAGAGAGATTTTTAAGGTACAATAGCCAACCACAGACAGAAATGAAGGTATTGCAATGCACCCTGGCAGTCATAGTGTGACCAGCAGTGTCCATCAAAACCAAGGCAGTGGAAGCCCAGGTCCATCCCTCTCCCAGCGTTCCCTGACACAAGAGCTCACCAGGTACTTGTTTGGGTTGTGCCTCTCCACGCAGGCTCCCTTGAGGCAGAACTTGCCCTCACCACAGCTGGTGCCATCTGCCCAGGGGAAGTGGCGGGTCTGGCACACCATCTGCCCCTTGGCCTTGCCAGTGCACCACAGCTTTGTACAGTACTGCATATATGGGCAGGGCTTAGAGCCCACCCCAAAGGCCAGCTCGCACTGCTGGCTCAAACTGTAGCTTGTGCCCGGCAGGTCCTCAGGCAGGGTGATGGGCTTGCCGGGCTGGTCCAGGAGGCAGTCACCTGCATAGATCCAAGGACATTTGTTGGGACAAACTTGAAAAGGTGAGGCCTGACTGGCTTATAATGTAAATGGTAGGGATAACTAAAATAGATCTGAGTCAGAACCCAATTCCTTGTCACCTTTCGGGTACAGCGGACATCTAAAGGGGTAGGAAACATTGCCACCGAGTCCATCCCACTCAGCCCTGCTCCTCTCTGCCACCTGGCTTACCATGTCCGCTGTCCAGGAAGTCGGTAATGATGGCAGCGCTGCAGGCTGACCAGGGGTTGGCACGGTCAATCTGGATGAGTGTCGGAGACATCATGTGGTTGGCCCTGAGCTTCCCAAATACCTCCTCACACACCTTCACGTTGTCATGAGGCATGTTGAACACATGGCCTGTGGGATGGAGCAAAATGATTCAGGAGGCAGGAGCAGAGATCTGAGAACAGGCAGGAGGGGCTGCAGATGCAGTGGGAGAAGCAAGGAAGTCCTGTGAGGGTTTTCAAGCGGGTTATCATCACTGCCTGCTTGTAGATGTCCTGACCCCCCTGTGTTTATGACTCCTGTCTCCTCTATCAGGCTGTGAACTAGGCAAGGACAAGAGTGTGTCACCTTGTCTTTAACCTATTCTCCCCCAAGTACCCAGTGTCCACCTGCGCTGCAGCAATTAGAAAAGAAAGAAAGCCCATACTAAGGCAGCTGCTGGCCCCAGGAAAGGATTCTGACATCTCCAGAAGATGAGGAAGCAAAGGTAAATGTTTTTTCTCCCACCAAAGCACCCAGCACAAATCCAGATCAACCCCAGAGGTAAGCTTCCCTCCCTTCCGGCCTTACCCAGCTCATGGGCAGTGGTGAAGGCTGACGGAAGCCCGTCGTCCTCAATGACAGAGCAGCTTCTCTTGGGATCACACATGGTGCCCACATCAGCCATGCCCAAGGTGTCACAGGTGGTAGCACCACATAGGTCCTGCGAGATGGAAGAGACAGGAAAACCAGGCTAAGGTTAGCGATCGTAACAGATGGGGCCTGAGGAAAAGACAGGGCATCCTGGGGGCATTTGCAGTTGCCAGCCAGCCAGAGCTTTGGTGCTAAAGGCTTGTAGAATCAATCTAGGCCAAAGGAGGTGGCCCAAAGAAGAAAGCTGTGTGGCTCACAAAGAAGAGTGTACCCTACCCAGGGAAGTCCTGTGGGAGGAAATTAGGAGGTTCAAAATTAAACTACAAGGGTCACATCTTTATATAGAGAAGGTCAGAAAAACAGTGACTCCCACAGCAGGGTGAGGTTCTGATCACAGCTCCCTGAGCCATGTTGGGGTAAAAAGCAACCACATTCCCCATCCACAGGCAGCTCTAAGCAGTCTCTATTTTTATAGAGTGACTGACTTTCGGACAACTATGAATTAAGTTCAGATTCCCAGCCAAAGATCTACCCCCGCCAGAGACTTGGCTTCCTTAAGCTGACAGGAAGCAGAAAGAGGTGGACCTGAGCCACTGTGTACATACAGTTTAATGAGCTACCAAAGCTCAAGGGGAACATGGGCTCAAGGGTTGCTAGGTGGAGGTCATCACCTAAGCAGAAGGGTCCCTCCTTTTTATCTAGACGCCTGATGCTCCAGAAGCTAGGCCTTCCAGCAGCACACTGCAATTAGGAAGTATTTCCAGGGAATGCTATAAGTGAAAAATGGGGCTCCATGGATGGAAATCTCAAAGACCGTATTCAGCATTATAGGCCATGGATGCCTCTAGAAACCTTGAGAACTAAGGAGTTGGAAAGGGGATAAAAGACTCATGCACAATTTATTCCCCTGGGAAGATGGATGTTAACTCTTCTTTATGTCATTGTCTTTAAAACATTTGGAGATTTGGTCCTCACAACAGTCTTAGGAGGCAGACATATTACCTTATCTATTTGCAAATGATAGAAACTAAGGTGCATAATTAATCATGGCCATGGTTCACTAAGTGCCAACACCATGTGTGCATTTCACATGCATGACTCCATCTAATCCTCACTGCAACCCACTAAAGCAACGGCTAGTTGTCCCCTCCCACAGACACGAAGCTGGTGCTTGGGGAGTCTCACATCACATTGAAGAGCCATGATCTGAGGGTCTGTATGGCTGGGGATTTGGATGTCACAGCCAGTGGCTCAGAAATACTGGAGAATAAGATGTCAAGTTCTCCTGCGAAATCTAGGGGTCAAGGTGAGCATGCATGTAGAACTATACTCAATTTTGTTCCCTTCGTGTGTGTGTGTGTGTGTGTGTGTGTGTGTGTGTGTGTGTGTGTGTGTGTGTGTGTGTACGCGTGTGTCTGAGTGTGGGTGTGTGTCTGTGTGTGTATATGTGTTCTCTATGTGTGTTTGTGTGTCTGTGTGTGTCTATGTGTGTGCGTACATACATATGCTGTCCTGGAGGGAGGTGGGAAGCAGCAGGGTTAGTGGGGCCATAAGGCATGGGTCATAGTACAGAGAGAATCAGCAAAGTTTAATCCAAAGCACTCAGAAGTTTACCACCTGAGCAGTCAAACTTGGCTTCTCACAGGCAGGTGATAGTCACACCTTCTAATGAGTTAACAGTTTTTCTGGCCAGAGAAAAGCATGAGGGTTGACCAGCCTGAACCCAAGGGGTCAGAGTCAGTGACAGGCAGTATGAATGCCCAACCTTTGTTTTACTGCCTGTGTGAGTGACTTATCTCTTCCACTTCCGGGACCTTCACTAGAGACTTCAAGTTCCTTTCCTTTCCTTTCCTTTCCTTTCCTTTCCTTTCCTTTCCTTTCCTTTCCTTTCCTTTCCTTTCCTTTCCTTTCCTTTCCTTTCCTTTCCTCCCTTCCCTTCCCTTCCCTTCCCTTCCCTTCCCTTCCCTTCCCTTCCCTTCCCTTTCCTAGTATCTTTCTCTTTTCAAAGGCTTCATGTTCTTGAAAGCCACTCCCTCTTCCCCAGAGCTCTGAAAACCTAAGAAACAACCACTGTCAAAATATCACAGACAAGCTTGGAACAGGAGGAAACATGGAAGATATGGAAGAAAAACAGAGTAATGGAACAAGGGTTAGGCCAAAGCATCATATGTCCCTGGACACCAAATCACAGGATCCCAGGTGGTGGAGGTGGTGAGCTGGAGATGTCACCCCTATGACTGAAGCCCAAAGCCGATAGGACAAGCACATTCTGTGGTTCCCAGGCCACCCACACGCTCAGGCAGGCCCCAAGCAAGAGAAGGGGGGAGAAGCAGGAATAGGAACCTAGAGAACTGGGTCCCAGTACTAAGTGGCTGTGTGTCTTTGGCCAAGTCCCACCTTCCCTCAATGCCTCAGTTTGCTGCCCTGGGGGAGAGCCAGTTCTCAACTAGAACTTGAACTATCCAGTGACTTAAGCCTCTCCACCCTCCTCCAGTCTAAGTGCTCAGCCCCTTCTGACACTTGCTTATGACAAGAACACAGAGCACGGACTACTTTCAGAACCATGAGGAGCCTCCATGCTGAGCAGTATAACTCACGGAAACATAGACTCCTCTGCCCCAACTGTCACTACACTGCCTGTTCCCACCCTGCCCCTCAGAAGTGACCAGAGCAGAGCCAGTGCTGACGTGAGATCCTAACTCCCCTGCAGCCACCTCTGCAGCTGGGAAGTCTCTGCAGCAAGGCATCTTTCCTTTATGGGGAGTGGATCCTTCCTCCTACACACAAGCAACTGTAGGTCCTTCCTGGCCAGAAGCAACCTGTTCTTTCTGTCCTGAAGCCTCACCTTCAAGAATTAAACAAAAGGAACAAGGAGAGCCAGCAAAGTCCTGGGGGGAGGGTGTAGCAGGAGGCAGAGGTCCCCCAGTCCACCAGCATTTTTGGGGATGGAAGACAAGCTGCTAGGGCAGAGGTTCTGTCTCCCTTCACCCAATAAAGGAAGCAGACGATGAATCTGAGATGTAGAGCTTTGAACGCCCACAGACACTTGCTCAGGGCCCAGTTGTACCTCATTTATGGCACGGAATGTCTCCACCCTTCTTGAATGAACTTGGAGCCACTTGAATTGCTTTAACCTCCTCAGCTCAGGCACCGACTCTAAAATATAGAGCCTGTCCTGTTTCTTTCTGCCCAGAAGAGGAAGGCATCTCTCAGCCCCGTCCCTACCTGATTTGCTCTGTCTGGAAATCTGCCACTTCTCTCACAGTCACAGTTGTTTTTCCCAGAGGACCCAAGAATCATCTTAGCCAAGAACTAAATCCTCCCGTGCTCCTTTCCTGACTTTTCCTAATTATGTTTGGTGCTTTAAGTAAATAAGGCTGGCACTTTGCGGTGGCCAGATCCCTGTTGACCAAAGTTGCTCCCCACACAATTGCTGCCAAATTCCCCACTCACAGCCCTCCTTACACTCTTCCTTATCTCTTCTGTTGTACGTGCGTGTACTGAGATGCTGTTCCCCAGCAGCATGGGGAGAAGGGAAGGGGAACCACAAAAATCAAGCATGTTAATTTTTTTAATTTGGCAGGAAAAGAAATCTATGTGTTCTTATGTAACCAAGTTCATGAGCCAGGGCGCATCACGAGAACCATATTCCAGTACCCAGAACGGTCACAGAACTTTCAGAACCAGCCTCTCACTTTGCTGATGAGCTGAGCTAAGGTCATGTGCTATCAAGTGAAGCTCAGGGTCTTGAATTCATAGCTAATGACACTGGGGTCAACACAGCAGTGTTCTTTGCTCCAAATTCTATCTTACTAGGAAGGATACTACGATCACCAACGGAAAGCATTAGCAGGGTCCCTGAATCATTTCCCATCCCAATCTGTGCCCTGTAACACCATTTGTTTTTGGTCCATCACAAAATCCATTTGTTTATAATTTCTAATTATGGATTTGCTTTCCCAGAAGTGCAATCTAGCAATTCAGAGCTTATACAATTAAGTTAAAAGGGGTAAAAGCCCTTTGGTGGTCTGTACTTCTAACAAATGTGGTGTGATCTTCATGTAAATCCTTCCAGATGTAGAAAATGGAATTACTGCAAGAGACTAGAAGAGTCTGAAAGACAGGAATTGCCTCACTGAGGAAGAACAGAAACCAACACTTGCAGGAAGGCTGGACCTCTCTAGAAACTAGAACTTCAAGAGAGGACACTTGTCACCTCTATGATGGCAGCTAGCCATCACTGAGCTACCATGGGGTCCCAGATGCTGCTGCAGCATGAGTCCTACCTGGGTCACTCATTAAATCCCCTTCTGAAAGGGTGCCATTCCTAAGTCCTGTTTTACAGAAAAGACCCACGTAAAGTAAAGAATTGTCCCGGGGCTGCAAAGATCCCCTGGCTAGGCAGAGTAGAGTGGAGGGTGGGGAGTATAGCCCTGGGCTGAGCTCTAGCCAGGATTCCTTATTGCTTCTGGAGTTCATCTACTCCAAGATGAAGGTGCAGAAGATACTCAAGAGGGAACGATCACCACCCTAGGCCACCAGGTCAAGACAGTTCTGGCGACCATAAGTAAGGAGAGCCCCAGAGAGAGGGAGCTGGCTGGATTAAATGCTAACAGCAGCATATCTGATAGAGGTCATGCTGGTTGAGCAAACTGCTGGCTCCTTGCCTCACACCTGCATAGACACACTGACCCTGTCCCGGCTGTGCACCCTGTCTACTGACTCCAGGATGGATTAACATGCTCCTTGATGGGGCCCTACCTTTTGCTAGGGCAAAGCCTGGTGGCAGAGAGCCAAGAAGAAATGCCAGAAGAAATCAACACTGAAAGATGACAGCCTGAAAGTTGGATTAATGGTCCCCAGGCAGAGCAAAGTACCCAAGTAGCCAATAGCTTCAGGCAGCCCACACTTTCCCATGAACCTCCATGCACTTGGTGAACCACCAGATACAGGAGCCTGTGTGGGGCTACAACGATATGTGATGCCTGCCTTAAAGGGATTGGCAAGTACTGGCAGCCACAATCCCCACACAAACACAAGAGTATGAATCAGGCAAGTATGGTATACTTGCAAGGGCAATGAGACAGAATGCTTTAAATCAAGACTATCCCAAATTTACATTTTGGCAAGGGAATCTGTATGTGCTTATTGAAGAACAAGCAACATAGCAAAAGCACCTGCTAAGGTACTAAAAATGATAGCTGCCACCGCTGGATAGCTATGCCACGTGATAAAGCAGCTCATCCTCAAAACAGCCACCACAAGTGGAGTATCATGCCTTCTAACGGTGAGGAAAGTGGAGTTCAAATAACTGACTCGCAGTCCAAGTGCTGAGATTCGAACTCATGGCCTTTCCATTGTACCATGTGTCCAAGTCAAGGAATTGGGACACAGTGGGAAGAGCATTGAGGTGAGGAAGGAAGAAAACAACCACAGTGGAGTTCAAAGGAAGGTAGAGAGCAATACCTGAGGTAGGAGACACCGCTTTTGTTAATTAACCCAGTGGTTAAAAAGACGGAGTGGAGCCAGAGAGATGGCTCAGTCATTAAGAGAACTTTCTGCTCTTGTAGATGACCTAGATTCAGTTCCCGGGGCCCACATGGTGGCTCACAACCATTCAGAACTCCAGTTCCAAAGGATCCAAAGCTTTCTTCTGACTTTGGAAGGTACCAAGAGCACATGTGATGCACATACATTCATGTGGTAAAACACTTAAACGCACATAAGATAAATAATGTTTTAACGAAAGGAGTGAGTGAAAGGAAGCCATACTCTGAGACAGGAGGATGAGGAGTTTGAGGCCAACCTGAGCTGTGTAGTAAGAATATATAAAGTAAGACTGAAAGGGGTGGAGAGGAAGAACATAAAGAACTGACTTGAGGACAGAGCCTGGGGCAATAACAGTTCCTTCTTACCATGTTGGGAGGTGGATACAAAACACAAATCGTCGTTTTACAATCCATAGCTTTTAATCTGAACACTGAATGCACTACCTGCTGCTTCATACCAAACATCAGGCTCTGTTTCCTTAAAGATTCAGCTCCACACATTATAGAAAACATCCCACTCGATTGCAAGCTGGTACAACCACTCTGGAAATCAGTTTGGCGAACCCTCAGAAAAATGGACATAATACTACCTGAGGACCCAGGTATTCCACTCCTGGGCATATATCCAGAAGATGCTTCAACATGTAATAAAGACACATGCTCCAC
>CM052706.1:84509393-84572720 GCA_028551405.1 Uromys caudimaculatus | reverse complement strand
GGCCATCAGTAGGAGGAGAGGCCCTTGAGCCTGAAAGTGTTAGATGCCCCAGTGTAGGGGAATGCTAGGGAGGGAAGACAGGAGTGGGTGTGTGGGTGGGGGAACACCCTCATAGAGGCAGGGGAGGGGGAGGGAGCAGGAGGGTTCCAAAGGGGAGACCTGGAAAGGGGAAAACATTTGAAATGTAAATAAAGTATAAAAAAAAAAAAAAATCCCACTCCATGCCCAACACACAGGGTCTGGAAAAATGACTTAACAGTTAAGCACACCTACTGCTCTTGCAGAGGATCTGAGTTCAGTTCCCAGCTCCCAAGTCAAGCAGCTCAAAACCACCTAGAACTCCAGCTCTAGGGGGACCATACATGTCTGACCTCCAGGGGCAGATACACACACACACACACACACACCCCTCCTCCCTACAAAATATGGTACCGCTCAAAACCAAAACCACGAAATCAGTGCCAGGCTTCAGGGTTGTGAATGGGGAAAGTTCAGAGTGTGAATGAAGACCATAAGACAGTTGAGTTCACCTGGATAATCCCAAAGGAGGGAAAAAGAGAAGGTAAAGAAGGGAGGGAGACTGTCGTGAAATGACACCAAGCAGAGAGAAATAAAATGACTGAAAGCAAGAGGAAGACATAAAGTACAAGTCATAAAAAGGGAAATGAAGTCATGTCAAAAGAGGAAATGTCACAAATAGGGAAGCAGATGGAGCAAAGAGAGAAGGTCATTTATAACACAGAAACAGACCTCTCTCCCCACTCCAGTGCTCCCAGGCCAGGGACCCTTTCTGCACCCAGTCTCTTAGAGAGCAGCCTCAGGTCCTGGGAAGAGAAAACATACACACACACACACACACACACACACACACACACACACACACGGAGCTCCACAGGTAACATACTATCTTTGCCACACTGACAATTCCTAGGAGGGCCAGAATAGTACCTGGAAGTCGTAGATGCTCAAGAAGACGAATGAGTGAATGGACAAAAGCCATTTATACCACAAAGGATTCCTGAAGCAGCAGAGGCACTGGGCCTAAGACCAGGGAGGACTCAGCAAATCAGGGCCTAAAGAGTCACAGCAGTAAGTACCTGGCATCTGCAGCCCCCATGCAAGGAGAAGCCAGAGACGGTGCACTCTTCATAGAAATAAATGAGAGCGACTCTGGCTCTGATTCTCGACAGCGCCTCGCTCTGTTCCTGGGCTGACCTCACCCTGCTGTTATGAGCCTGGAGGCTGGCTGCTTTGCAAAATTAGATGTGCTCTCTTTGTCCACGAGCTTATTCTGAATCCTTACAGAAACTCTTCCAATTGTCAAAACACTTGCTGTATGATCAATGTATTCTCTTCCGGACAGCTAAGGTTCCTGGAGACCACATTTGTCTTGGTCTAGAAAGAACAGCTGTGTTGCCCGTGTTCTCATCCAGTACTGTACCTTCCCCGGGGAGATTTGGGGGAGGAGGGGTTGTGCCTCAGGAATAAGATGTTCCTAGGACTCTGAGAGTACAGCGGCCCCAAAATCTGTGCTGGTGAGGAGGTGGGGCAGGAGCTGTTTATCCAAGCATGACACTCGAACCTTGATGATGGGCCTGCCAACACAGACTCCCTGCTCTCTAGCTTTACCCTTTAAACACCTAAGAGCAAAACAGCTTCTCACTGCACATCTGCACATCACCGCTGCTGAACCAAGTGGTCATGCAGCTTTTACCCATTATGCACAGATGACATGGCCCACTGGGGGCTACCACTGAGAAACAGAAGCTACCATGCTGTTTGATTGCTTCTTCAAAAAGGCCATCTCTTCTGATGGCGTGGCCTACTTTCCCAGCGGGGGCTCTTCTTCTCAGGGTGGGTTCCAAAAGTCAGCCTTAACTGGACTGAGCTCTGTTACTCTAGAGCCAGGGAATGACCTCCACAGGGGCATCTCAGGTAGCGGATGGGACAGCAGCTGCTTTACCCATTAAGATATCCTGTTCTTGGCCTTTGCTTTTCTCCCAGCAATCTGACTTCAGAGCTGGTCTGGGTGCAGAAGCTGAAGCCTCTTCTGCAGATTCCCCGTGACTCAAGCAGGGCTTCTCAGGCTGGGCTGCGGCCGCTCAACAGACCTCAATTGGAAGAATGAGCACAAGGAAACAAGGCTCAGGCCAAAGACCTCCCTAGAGAAACCAGGTGGTGGGAGGAGAAGAGGCTGGGAAAGGAGGAAGTTCCAGTGCAGGAAAGGACTAGCCGTGCCAAATGGGTTACTGTGGAAGACTCCAGCTCCAGCTCGTGGGCGCCAGACCAACTCTAAGTGGCCATTTAGAAACAAGAAGAGTGAAAGCCATGGAGGTAACAAAGAACCCTGTACTGTGGCCAGAATGCTGTGGTTATAATTTTAAAAAAAAAAAAAAAGGACGCTACAGGGATTCAAATCATAGCCCCCAAAATCAGAGAAAGCAGGGCATCTGAATGACTCTTCTCCAGAGTCTAAAGAATTTCAGGAATCCAGATCTCCACAGCGCCCAACTTTTAGGTCAACACTTAGGGATCTAAATGTTCACAGGTTAATGGCTTCTTGAGATAGAAGATCTGGGAATGATGGGAGGAAGGCGGGGCTCTCCTCCCACCTCTGGGTCCGTCTCTCTAGTCCCATCTCAGTATCTTCCCAACCCTGCAGCTGGAATGTCCAAATGCTCTTGACGAGGCGCACAGCAAGTGCAGAGCAGGAGTCCTGCCCTCGAGGGAGGGTCATCACACTACAGCATGAGCAGCACTCTTACCTGCTCTTAGGACACAGCTAGGTGAACAGGTTCCCACCTGCTAACAAGGAGCAGAGAAAACTGAAAAGCAGTTTCGCCAGCTCAGTTCTAAGGGAAGCTCCAAGCGAAACGGTTCCAGTTCCACACAGGTGGCCTTCCTAGACTGCACGCTAGGAATCGTATGGACAAGGCCCAACAGAAAAGGAAGTAGGGAGAAGCAGCGGTGGAGCGGATACTTAAAGTCTGGCCTTTCATAGCAACCCACAAACTATTGCAATGATCCCCTCTGTCTCAATCCAGGATTCCCAGACCCAAGACAGAGAAAGGATGACATGATGCCCACTAGAAATGCAGCGGGCACTGACCTTGAATCACCTTCCAGTACTCCATCCAGCAAAAGTTAGCCTGCTAGGAGATGTCAGAGAAAACTTAGCCACCCACAGAGGAGAGGGGAAGGAGTTCCCATTCCCACCATCTACAAGACCATCCTCATAGCGCCTCCTATCGGCCTTGAAGACAAACTGCAGCTCAGGGGCGGCAACTTCCCGGGTTCCAGCCCCTCAGTGCCTGATCTAGAAGGCGCTGATTGGCCGCATCAGGACAACACCTTCGGAAAAATCAGGATCTCCTCCAACCTCCCCAGAAGCACATGAGGTGGAGCTCTGCTGAGCCTAGGAGAGGACTCTATTTAGAACTTCCAACGCTAGAATTCGAAAGAAACCAATTTAAAAGTGGCATTGGGTGGCACAAAGGGGCTTTGGAGATCTAAACTCAATGACCCTAAAAAAAAAAAAAATGAGGTTGAATCCAAAGAAGTGACAGATCAACTCACCTGTCTGGTGAAGAGGATGGCTGTGTCCCAGTACTCAGGGTGCTTGTCGCTCACTTTGTTCAGCTTTTTCTGCCAGGCACAGAAGTTGCGCAGAGTCAGGGCCGCGTTGCCTGTGACCTTGGGCCCAGTGTCACGATCTCCTAAGAGTAGCACCTTGACCACAACGATGTTGATAGGGTTGAGGATGCTGGGGTGGCGGTAGAGTCGCGCCGCCGTGGCCAGCAGCGTCAGCAGATAATGTTCCAAATCCGCGCCGTGAAACTTGACCATTGACTCGTCCGCCACCACCAGTGTCTCCACGTACCGTGGTATAGACACGAAGCGCTTGGCGCGCCCAGACCTGCGCCGGTTGTGGCTCTCGCCCACGCCCGTCCTCCGTGGCTTATAAGGGTCCAAGGCCCTCAGGATGGCGGGATTCCAGCCCGAGGCCACCCCGCAGCGAGAAGTGGGGTCTCCGGAAGGCCCAACGGGAGCACCCCGGCGCTGGAGAAGGTGTGCGCCCTGGCTGTGACGCTGCGCCTCTGGCGCGCTGGTGTTGGGCAGAGGGCTAATGACATACTCCGCACCTCGGTAGCCGAAGGCTCCGCGGAGACCCCCGCATAGGCTCACAGCAGCAAAGGAGTCTGGCTCCGCGTTCACATACCCAGAATAGAAGCAGCGTCGCAGGTCTAGAGAACTGCCAGTGAGCCTCTGCAGGGGGACACCTAGATACTCAGTAGCAAAGGCGGGAGCCAGGAACTGGGCATCCGGCGTCAGGTGTAGATAAAAGTCCTGCTGAAAAGCTGTGATCTGAAAAATGAGACCCTGATCCCCGGAGTCCTCCGTACCCCTCCTGTAGTAGTGGCGGCCATTGATGTCCGGGTCCCGTCGGATTGGAACGACCACCTCCCACTCTGGCTCGGAGCTGCCAGCAGGTCGCCAGGCGAGAGCCAGGATTGAGATGCCCAGTAAAAGCATGGCGCCGGGCCGCGCACAGATGCGCTCTGGGATAAGACTTAGCCCAGATCCCACGGCAAGCACTGTCCCCTTGTAGCCCACACACCAACGCCCGGGACAATGGGCAGTTCCCAGAAAGGACAGCCAACCAAGTCCCAGAGACTCCTCCCAGAGCAGCGAGCGTGCACAGGGCAGCCCGCGCCTCCTACCTGTTCCTCCCTGAGCAAAACGCGCTCTGGGAGCGTTAGTACGATCGCTGTCAAGTGCACAGGCGAAAATTTGCGGTGGAGAAGTGACGCGAGGTGGCGGGCTGCTTCGCGAACCGCAGTCGCTCGCGGTGTAGCAAACTAGGCGCTGGGCGAGCCTATTAAAGGCCCCCTCCTCTTTGGACTGCCCAGTCAGCGCCCCTCCCCTCACTCCCTTCCCAGCCTCCCAGAGCTCGCTGCCTGGAGCCTCCAGGGGCCACTGGAGAACTCGGTCCCGCCTCCTGAGCAAGAGCCACTTGGCTGGGAGGGAGTGGCGTTATGCTAAGGCAGGAGGCGTGGGCTGACCTAAGAGACGAACGCTGGAGCCTATACACGGTTTTCTTGCCCTAGGTACCCCAGTGCAGAGATGCATCAGTTACTACTGCCTGCGTGGACATCTGCGAGAGCCCCCTGAGTCTTAGCCTTCCCAAGGCAGCTGGGCCAGGGAGTGAGGGATCAAGACAGCACTGACCTCCTTTTCCAGGTCCACCTCTTTCCTCCAGTTGCAACAGGCCCCACCCTGCTTCTTAACCATCAAGTCTCCAAATGGGCCTCAAACCGAGGAGGGCCCTTTAAACGCCCTAATGTTGGGAAAACCTCCAAGAAACACAGCCAGCCCTTCTTGAACCCAGAGCCACCCAGGCCCACACGGGGTGTGCTGGATGGGCTCAGACAGACTGCCAAGGTTTTCAGGAACTCTCTCAGGCAGATGTTAAATGCAGCCATTATTTACAACTAAATTATAGAAGCTTATAATTAAATGAATTGTATTTTAAAACAAAGGTGATAAACTCTCAAAACTCCATCACTTCCTAGTTATCTGATGGTTGTTCTGGTCTTGAGCCACTGAGACCTTCAACCCTTCCCCCTACCCCCACCCCCAAGCCCAGAGCTCCCAGAGAAGAGCAGAGGAAGGCGGGAATGCAAACGGCCTTCCACTTAGTACCCCCATCTCCCAGACATAGCAATTGGCTTTCAGAATAGGTCCTGGTGAACATACAGCTAAGCTAGTTATCAGGGCTTGAAGAGATGAGGCAAGCCCTTAATAAACATTTATTTGTATCCTAGTGACTGAAGGAAATAGACAAGCAAATGCTGTTGTCTTCTGCAGGGAGAGCCAAGGGACTGGTGGGCAACAGAAAAAATAGACCATGCACCCTCTATATGTATTTTGATCCTTACCCAAATATAGGGCAAGGCACTGGAGTGGGAGCGTGAGTGTGGATCAGCTGGAGAAAGCGCGATCATTCTGGAAAGTTCCCATCCAGTTTGCAGAGAAGCCTGGGCACCTGTACGTGGCACTAGACCTCCAGATTCTCGTATCTTTGCAGAAGCTGGCACTGGAGATAGAGCTCAGAGGTTAAGAACCCTTGTTTGTTCTTGCAGAGAACTGAGGTTCAGTTCCCCGGCACCCGTAGTGGCTCCCAGCAGTCCCTAACTCCAGCACATGGGGATCCGATGCAGTCTAACCTCTTTAGGCACAGGGATGCCCGGACATACATGCAGACAAAGCAGTTGTGTACATAAAATAAAATAAGTATGTCTGTGCAGAATTTCCTCCCCACCCCCCAACAAAAAAGAAACCCAATAGAGGAAAGAGGCTTTCCTGCCTCGTCTGTCTTGATAACTAGAAAAATCTTTGAAGAAACAAATTGCCCTGGGTTGCATTGGAAAGAGAACACTTAAAGGGAACATGACCGTTTTAAGGGTAAAGAGGGTGCTGAGAAAAGGTTAGGAAGTCGTAGTAGAGACATGAGTGCTCAGGGAAACAGATTCCATTGTCAAAGGAGAGAGAAAGCTCTGTCGGGGCCACCAGTGAAGAGCCTGTCATCTCCTCCCCATAAAGAACCTTAGCCGAGCCCTCCAGGGCCTGGCAACAGGAAGACTGACAGATGCCCATAATTCTACTGAGGCTCCTCCTTAACTGAGACAAAGGATCTGAACTTCATTATGGTGAGTGAGTAAGAGATGGGTGTTTATGCTCTATAAATGAAAGGGAAAGTGGCCATATGGGAAGAGTGTGTGTAAAAGGGAGTTACACTTTACAAAGGCCTTGTGTCTGAATGTTCAAAGGAGGCCTATAATTAAAGAGCAACTCAGCAATGAAAAGTCGTTTATTTAGAGCGAGCAGTTCCTTTCCTATACCCGGCGGTTTTGACGGTGGGTTACAAGATTTCCAACCACATCTTACTTTCACTACGATGGGTTTGAACAAGGTCTTGCTGCCTGTCAATCAACATGCCAAGCCCAGGGAGAGGAAAACTCCTCCCCTCCCAAGAATTTCAAATCTCCCTTCCCCAGTCACAGCCTAAAGAGCTTATACCTGAGCATGGAACCTGACCACGTGGAATTACTCAAAGATGCTAACACCTGTAAGCACTGCACCAAAAGTTTTGTGTGCATTATCTTCTTTAGTGTTGGGAAGACAATTCTATTCAGTCACTTTTGCCAGGGGTTTCTATTGAGGAAGCCAAGGCAGAGGGATCTGGGGGTGGAAAGCCCAGGTGAGTAGAAGTTAGCAGAACTCAGAACCCACAGTGCTTTTATTACTGATCGATTCTCAGAATCCGGATTTCCTTGTCTGTCAAGGGAGCAGAGATCAATCTAGGTAAGGGATCTTCTGCCAGAGGACCTCACTGAAAAGCTCTGACCTCTAAAGACACTTCCATGTCAGATATTTAGGACTATTTGACTGAGGCCTACAGACAGCAGTGTCACACAGGTAAAGGCACGGGATCGGAGTAATGAAACATAGATAGATAGATAGATAGATAGATAGATAGATAGATAGATAGATAGATAGATAGATAGATGAAATCAATGGAACTCTTTACATGTATAATAAGAGAGAGAGAGAGAGAGAGAGAGAGAGAGAGAGAGAGAGAGAACAGAATCACAAAGCTTTCACCAGATACCAGCATTTTTTTTTTTTTTTTTTTTTTTTTTTTTTTTTTTTTTTTTTTTTTGGTTTTTCCGAGACAGGGTTTCTCTGTGTAGCCCTGGCTGTCCTGGAACTCACTCTGTAGACCAGGCTGGCCTCGAACTCAGAAATCCACCTGCCTCTGCCTCCTGAGTGCTGGGATTAAAGGCGTGCGCCACCACTGCCCGGCCAGTTTCTCCATTGTTAATATGGGGGAGGGGGCAAGGATAATTCCTTAGCTCCAATAGTTGGGAAGATTAAATAACTAATACTTCCAAAGGGTACAACAGTGTTTAGAATATGTAAAGAGTGTCTCTTCAAATATTATCTGCTAGTACTAGAGAGGTTGCCCGCAATCACCACCACCATCATCATCACCGTCTTCATTGCTGCTACCCAAGTTTGACTAAGCCCTCCAGTTGGCATCATAGCCTTCTGAAGTTTTCCATAGTCCCAGCAGGCAAGGGAAGAAAGTTTATGGAAATATCCTCCCCAGCTCTGCAAGGGACTCCCTTGTGGCTTCAGTTGCCCAGTTCCCAGGCTAGGACCCCACAGGTACCCTCCTCTTGCTTCTCTCTGTCATATATGATGCGATTATCCTTGGGAGGTAAAAGATAACACCTCTCCCCCAAACCCCCGAAAGATCAGGAGCCTAACTGTGTTGTCACTTGTAAACAAACATCTCAGTTTAGTCTTTAAGACTCTTCAAGTCTCAGCTCACACGCAGCTCCTCCAAGCCACCCAACCTAAGTGTCGCAATGCGGCCATGATAGCATACGTTGTTTAGATCCTGCCATTTATCTCCATTGTTAGAAACAAATGTTCTTATTACACTTATTTGTGAGTGTACACATGTGTGCTTGCTTGTATGTGTGACTGCAAAGCAGACATGTGGAGGTCACAAAACACTCACCAGGAATCTGTTCTCTCCTGCCACCTGGTGGGGTCTAAGGCTGGATCTCAGGCATCAGGCCTTTGCAGACACCTCTATCCACTGGGCCATCCCCTTTGGACCTGGGCCTTTACTTTGTTATTTACACACACACACACACACACACACACACACACACACACACACACACACTTTGTGGGATCTTGTGTGTCTTGCTTACTATTCTATTCCTCTGGGGTCTGGGGCCAGGCATAGTGCTGGGCCCACCGGACTCTCCATAAATACTGATTGAATAATAAAACCTACTCTGTTCTCAGCTTAGTAAACCATATCTATAAAATTGACAGGCTCTTTTACCTGCTCCATGATGTAGACTCCCCAATACACTGCTTTTGCAATTCTCCATGCCCCCTCCGCCACCACATCTCTGACACAAACTGGAGCCTGCTATCTCATTACCTCACCCAGAACCTTCATTTCAGGGTTGAGATATCGTAAGTTCAAATGAGTACATTGGTTTGTATAAAGCCAGTCAGCCAGCTGCCTTACCCAGCTCACGAACTCACCCCTCCTCACACTACCTTAACACCAAACGCCTGTTCTAACCTAAACAACTGGCAGCTCGGCTGCTTCATGTAGCTCTTTTCATGTGAGTATCTCCATGGAAGCCATTTCTTCTGCAGAGGATAGCCTCTTCCTCTCTCCTCTGTCCATCTGTAGATGACTAAAGCCCCTCCCATACTGAACTCACACAGAAAGGTGCTATTTGCTTGGCCTTTTCTAATTACGTTGAGCCATATCCTGAGACATGGCTACAGCCATCGTGCCCTGGAAACTCACCAAAATCATGGCTCCTTTTCCTTCTGTGTCAGCCTCCATGACAGTCTCCAGCACAGGGGTTGACTGCATGGCTGGGCCAGGTTCGTTCAGGAGGTTCCAGGGAGATCAGTTCATACGGGAAGCACTGAGACCAGGTGCAGCCACAAGCTGATTATATTTTACTTCTGTCAGAGGCTAGGCTGGTGATTTTCTAACATGAATACCAAGATGACTGTGTTAACCTGGGGCATGCTGGGAGTCCTTCCCAAGCTACCAAGATGAACCAAGGAGCATAGCATGGACACTAGGGGAGCAAGCACTGTGCTGGTTCAGTGAGATTTCTAGAAAACGATTGGAAGCATTTTGATCTCTCAGGTTGGAGACTACAAATCATTGGCTCACCGAGTTGGGATTGAAACCATGCTTTACACCACAACGTGAAAATGGATTTATGAACTTATCCATTCATCCCTTGTATCTTTATGTCTTTATCATTCTTTGTCAAAGATTCCTAAAAGTCATCGGGCAGTCATCTGCTCCTCAGGAAATCTACACCAAAGAGGGGGACAAAAGCAAACCAAACAGGATGAAGATGGGTCCAGCCTTGTTGAGGAGCACCTTAGAGGACCTAGGGAGTGTTCAACCATGGAGCTGAGACCTCCCACTGGCTTCCCCTGCTGCTTGGACGCTCCACTACTCTCCTTCCAGATATGGAGGATCACCTATGTCCCTGTGACTTAGAGCTCTGGGCCTGGGTCCATTCTTCATTGCTCAAGGAAATGTTTAACTCTATTTTCCTCTGAGCCACCCACTCCTGTTCTTTTCTCTGGGTTTAAGAGCTTAAGTAAAAGTTCCTCTGGCCCTTCCGGTACTAGTTCCTTTGAATGCTAGCTCAGAACGAAGAGTCTTGCTTGGGCTTATGCAAACTCAGCAAGTAAATTCCAGACTGTGTCCTTCTTCTGACCTAAATTCCACTCATATAGTCTTAAATACCAGCCACCACCCCCGTAGCTCGGGCTCCCCAACTCCCATTCATTTTATAGCTTTATGTGTACACGCCCCAATGTCAATTACTTTGGACTTCTTGTCTGTTCACTACATAACCACACCTTTGGCTTTCAGTTGGCTGGATGCCTTCAGTGAAGATGAACTGAAACGTAAGTTCTCAACTCCTACCTAGAGACTTCAGAAGCAATCCAGTTGTCCTGCCACACAAGTTCCTGTCGTCTCTGCTCATCCACTGTGCTCCTCTCTAACCTCTATCCACAATAGAACCTTTGAGACTGGGCTGGAGCTAGAGCCTCAGGCTCCATCTGGATAGTAATGAAGGACAACATCTAGACATTGGAGGAAGGTCCAACATAAAGTCCACCATTCCAGAGAACAAGGTGGTAGGCAAGGGACATAATGGGAAGTGGAAAGGGGAAATCAAAATGGATACAAGATAGATAGATAGATAGATAGATAGATAGATAGATAGATAGATAGATAGATAGATAGATGAAATTGTTAAAAATTAAAGAAAATCTTTAGATTTTCATTATTCTCCAGAAGTAAATTAGTCTCCTCCAACAACCCATCTTTCTAGCAAAACACTAAGAACATACAAAATTCTATGTAATTTAGAATTCATACACATTTTCTCACTTTACCCTTACAAATACTTTGTAGAGAGGACTGATAGAAGTCATTAATACCTCTCCTTTGGGTAAGATACTTAGTCTTGGGCTAGCAAGATGACCCGGTAGATAAGGAAATTTCTAAGTAAGTCTAATGACCTAAGTTCCATCCCAGAACCATAGTGGAAGGAGAAAATCATTCCTGGAAGTTGTTCTCTGACTCTACAGGCATACCACAGCACACACATGTGTTTCCTCTCTCTTTCTCTCTCTCTCTCTCTCTCTCTCTCTCTCTCTCTCTCTCTCTCTCTCTCTCATATACACATATCATAGCACAAGTACACATCACATATGAACACATTCATTAATAATAAACAACAATAATAAGTGTTTTAAATAACAAAAAATATTAAGCAAAAAAAATAAATAAGACTCATAGGATTTGAATGACGGACACAAATCTCCTTGTTAAGTAGCAGAATTAGCACCAAGGCACTTATTTTACATTAAGTTCTACACAGGGACTGCTCAGCCCTCATGTTTCCATGGTCACTACCTTCAGCATCCATCCATGGGCAGCTCTACATCTTCCTCCCAGTCACACACTCCTTAAACACATGCAAGTCGGTTTAAATGGAATTCCTAAGAATCCAATGAGTTGCCTGGCTCAACAATTAACACAAAAGTCGAACGTGGCTTAGTCTACCTTCTTTGGAGCTTTTGGAGCTACCTTCTTTGGAACAAAAATCTATAGTGAACCCTCAGAATAGAATGGCACTGTTCACGTTGGAATTTCCTTGGTATTTATTTTAATTTCCCTCTTTATACCGCACCACTGAGAGGACTGCGCCTACTGGAAATCAGTACGACTCACCAGGACCCCAGCACAAAGATTCTTAATGATTTGGGAACCTCGGAAAGCCTCATAAAGAGTGAGTCACCTCCCCCCAGAAAGGACACCCAAGCACACACACATGGGTGTTACCCAGAGCTTTGGACTCTGTAGCCCCTCAGAAGCCCGTTCTTTGACTTAGAAGGATAGCCAGCCCTGTCCATGCCTAAAAATGTAGGAAAAAACAAACAAACAAACAAACAAAAAAAAAAAAAAAAAAAAACCTCTTCTCCAATGGAAGATAAATTGATTAGATGTTTGAAAAAATTATAAAGGTTTGTGCAAGGCATACGTGCAATGAGCTGGTCCTTCCATGGTGGAGAAAGAGCACAGAGCAGGCTGATCACAGTTCAACCAGAGGTCCGCAAGCCAGGGCCCAGGCAGCCCTGTTTGATGCTGCTTCATTTGGAGGCGCTAGCTACATGCTCCAGTCTCCTGGAGTTTTGAGTTCCTTACTCTGTTCCTTAGAGACAACATTCTTATTATCACAAGCACAGACACATCGGATCAGCAGAGTGAGTAGCAACATTTGGGACTCATAATTAGAAAGTATGATACAGTTCTCACTTCGGGTATTTGAAGTTTATTTGTTCTGCCAAGAAGAACTAGGATGAGTTGTGGATTTCTTGCTCACTTCATTTAGGTAAAATTAGAGAGTAAGGCAAGTAGCCTGTGCAAACCCAGAGGCAGCAAACACTTCCTTGCACCCACCCATCCCCCCTCCTGTCTCCTCAGATCCTGCCTGCCTCATCTGTGCACACATTCACTGACCACATGATTCTCACCAATGAAGACCAGCAGAAGCAAGGCACATGGAGCAGCAGCTGAGCCCACCGGCTAACCATGCCCCATTCCCCCAGCGTTTTCCTGACACCAGTAGGGTTGTGATGGGGAGGTTGCAGTAAGTCAGTTTCTGGCCTCCAGTCTTTTGTCTGACAGCTCATTTTGGACTGAACTGTAGGCTGCTCATCCCTTGGGCGTTCTCTCTTTGGTACTAACCTAATCGATACACGTTGCCTTCCTCCTACCTTCATGTCTCTTCATTTCACTCCAGAGGTGGACAAGTGATGAAACCCTGGGAACAAGCCTCATGCATGGCCGAGGTGAAAGCACAAGCCCAACATGGAGATGAAATGTACCATTGAGTACCCACCACCCCATAGGGATGAGGCCTGGAGGGATGGATTCTCTCACCTTCAAAGACACTGGGAACCAAGGGGCTGAAAACTGGGACTGATGAAATGGGTCAGCTGTTAAGAGCACAGGCTGCTCTTCCAGAGAACCCAGGTTTGATTTCCAGCACCCACATAGCAGCTCACAACTGTAACTCCAGTTCCCGGGGATGGGATGGTCTCCACAGACACCAGGCACACATACTGTGTACTGACATACATGCATGCAAAACATCTGTGTCGCTCTCTCTCTCCTTGCTGGGATTCGTTCTGGCGTAAGTTTGCATGGGACTTGTATGCATTGTCATAACTGCATTGGGTTCATATGTGCAGTGACTTGTACTGTCTGGGGGACACTTTTCTTTTAGTCACCCACCACCTCTGGCTCTTACAGTCTTCCCACCCGTTTCACAAATAGCATTGGTCCTTGGAAGGAGGGGACTGGACACAGATGCCTCATTTAGGGCTGAGAATTGAGCAGTCTCCTATTCTCTGCACCTTAGCCAGTTGAAAGTCTTGGTGATAACCACCAGCTGCTGCAATGCAGCCCTGACATTACCCTGCTTTAAAGCCCTTGGTGCATCTCGATTGCCATCCGGAAGAGAGTTCACAGTATGCCCACGCTGCCCCCCACCCCAACTTCTCCAGCAATGTTCCTCAGCAGAGTCTTGTTCTGCGGGCCTGTGAAGCTGCCTTCTGTTTCTAGTGCTGAGGATTTAACTCAGGGCCTTGAGCGAGATAGGCAAGTGCTCTACCACAGAGCAGCAATTCCAGCCCTTGGTTTTTTAATTAGGATCTTCCCACATAGTACAGCCTAACCTCAAACTTGCAACCCTCCTGCCTCTGCCTCCCTAACGCTGTGATTACAGGCTTGCTACAATGTATCCACCTAATTCCCTCCTTTTATCAGGCCCACCTGGTACTTTAGTTTATGTATGAGGGAGTATGTACATGCATGCAGTTGCGCATTTCTAAAAGAATTTTCTCCTTCTAGTGTCTAATAAACTATCCATTCATTAAAGTGAAGAAGAAAAGAAAAAACTTGGACTCTTTCACAACCTGCTTTCTTCCCATCAAAACACAGCTATTTCTGGGCTCGAATAACTTAAGATTTCGTCCACTGGTAGTGTTCACTCAGCTCTCTTTCTCAGCACCAGGCTTTGTCACACAGCTTCCCTCTTGCACCTGCAATGTCATATGACAGCTACATACTGTTTTGAGAAAGACCACGGGCAGGCTTGATGAAACAATCAGAACATCCGGAGTAAATACCTTTTCCCATTTCTTTGTCCCAATATCTAGAACCAGGTCTGGCGCACAGTAGATTTATGAAATGATTAAAAGTGAAGATACAGGTGGGGAGCGGCTGGGAAGAGGAAAGGCAAAAAGGAACAAAATGCAGAAAGAAGAAAAATGTGAATAAAGTCAAGGAGAAGAGAGGAGAACAAAGCAGAAGCCAGGGGTTAAGCAAGAGAAAAGCAAGAAAGAAAAAAATTAAAAAGTGAGCCTTGTTTCCTATCATCACTCAAGCGTGTGTGTGTGTGTGTGTGTGTGTGTGTGTGTGTGTGTGTGTGTGTGTGTGTGTGTGCGCATGTGTGTGCATGTGTGTAGATGGGTAGGAAGGTTGTGTGTGTAAATGGATGGTAGGTAAGTTGTGCATGCATGTGTGTGTGTGTGTAGATGAGTGGGTAGGAAGGTTGTATGTTCCTGTGTGTATACATGGATAGGTAGGTAGGTTGAGTGTAAGTGATAACTATACACACACATAATGCAATAATCCAAGGAAAGTCCTCAGCATTAAGCTTCAGTATTAAGTCTTTGTACTGATTAGTCAAGAAGCCACATCTGGCACTCCCTCCTCCTTCCTCCTCTACTTCTTGAAGCTGAAAACTCCATTCTCTTTCTGTGTCCTCAGGCCTGGCTCCTTTCCCAATCACCTTTAAGACAAACAAAAGACAGCTTCACGTTCTCAGTGAGGTCATGTAAACTACGGCACTCCTTTGTAGTCAGTAATTATGACTAAAATCAGAAGATTTCAAATTCTTCTGTGATGGAAGATTCTTTTAATGAAAGCAAACATAAAGGGCTAGAGAGATGGCTCTGCAGTTAACACTTACTGTTCTTGTAGAAGATCCGAGTTCATTTGCCAGCACCATATTAAAAGATTCACAGCTACCTGTAACTCTCCAGGGGATCCAAGATCCTACGGCCTTCGAGAATCTGCATGCATATGGCACACATAAATGCACACAGGCATGCACACACATACACATTAAATTAGAAAATGAAAACTATCTTGTTTTTAAAAGAAGGCAATCATAAAAGGAAGTGGTCAGAGTGAAGGCTACACAATCCACTGTGCTAAGAAGAATGCTGAAGTACATCAGTACAGCCCCTACGCTCTGCTGAGCCAGGTCCTGCTGGCAGCCCTGCCAATGGACAGATATGGGTTCTTGGTCACACTATGCACCGATGTGGCATGGAAACAACCTGCCCTGAGAACCCAAGGTCCAGTCCTAATCTCCCATCAACCATGTGACTCTGGTCAGATGACCTTGTCATAAGTCTCATTCCATATCTGTCAGAAAGGCGATCCCTTAGGTCCTGTCTCCCTACACTGTCTACATCTCTCTTCAAAACTCTTTAATGACAAGCAGAATGAAACCCATCAGACTGGGCTGCCTGGAAGAGCACTTGGGGAAAATATAAACCCTGCAACATAAGGAAGACTGGTGGGCAGGTGAAGAATTTTCAGTAAGCATGATGTCTCAAGACATAACAAATAATAAAAACTAGATTTCCTTATCCAGAATCAAAAGAATGTCCCACTATTCAACAATATTTGGTCATTTCAACAGGTGAGTCTTACGATATCATCTCCTAACCACTTCAGAAGTCCTCCTTTCAAACATTCTTGCATGTATATCTTGTTATTGCTTGAATGCTTCCGATTAAAATTACAGACGTCTGCCTAGAAGCAAGCAGCAAAAGGCAGCCCAGCTGCTGAGGGCACAGCATGCGGTCCTGGACGCCCATGCACCGACAGTGCCTTGTTCATTTCTCTTGGGTCTCTTTCCTCCGCTCCCTTACAACTTGAACACTCCTAGTGGTTGTGACTGTCAAGCCTAAGTGTTCCTGACTGACTGATTCTCTGCTGGTCCTCAAAGCAGAAGGTCAGATGAGAGTTCCAGGCAACTCTGGGGTTGAGAGTTGGGTAGAAAGGTGGTGAGGTTTATTCCAGATGTTTTCAACTCTTCTCCCAGGCGGGATGGGAGAACAGACGGTGACCATGGTGGTGGTGGTGGTGGTGTTGGTGGTGGTGGTGGTGGTGGTGGTAGAGATGGTGGTGGTGATTTATATACCATTACTTGTGCCATGGCACTTCACATTCTAACTGACAGTAAATATATTCATAAATGATTCAGTAGCTTTTACCTCAGTTCCCTTGATCACCTTGAGTAAGCACCTTGCTGTGTCTGAAAACTCATTCTCTATCCTCAAGTGCCTAGCTCCTTCCATGCATCTCCCCTTTCCTTTCAAAACAAGGCTAAACGGGTACCCTTAAGAAATGGCTATACGGAGATGAGCCCATTGTTTAAGGTGATTTCAGACCTTCTAATGGCAGCTATGAAAGGTAATGTAACAAGACTCCCATCTGGTGGTTGCAATAAATAGTGACAATTTAGGGAACTGTATTGCTTGCATTAGCAATTAATTGGGTGTACAGGAGCCAAGGCATTCTTGAGACTAAGGTGGTCTCAGGCACTGAAAACATCTCAGCTTTTTTTGCTTCCCTTGAGTTGAGAGGTGCGGCCTTAATGAAGACCATAGATGGAGGTGAAGAAAGGTTAGCAGGAAAAAAAAAAAAAGAAAAAGCACACGGGTTCCATTAAATAAGATGGGCAGCTTACCTCCTGCCCCAGGAACATTCAGCTTTCTGATCTGTAAAATTAGGAAGGACTGCTCTTTCTAATCTTTCGTGATAGCTGCTTCTAGAAATACCAAGTTCCAGCAGCGCCACCTTCTGGTCATATGCAGCCACGTGATTATTCTCACGGTGGCCATAGTTATTATTGCCTATACTGCTCAAACATCCAAGTAACTCTTACAAGTCAATTACATAGTAATCACAGATTGTAATCATGGAGGCGTTCTATCTGGAACCCTGGACAGTCTTGTACGTGTGTGTGTGACTTGGAAGGCAGGGATCATCTCTCAAGCAACTTTGTCCACACATTAGCATACACGGAAAACGCAAGCAGGTTTATTGGTACCTTTGTTTCTCTAAATCAATTAAGCTCTTGTTAGGAAGAAAAAGCCAGTGTCACCATAAGGTCTTTTGTACTAGTCTGCTTCTCGATGTTGGTTTTGGAAATACTGAGTTCTATTCCAGAGGTTTCACTTGGGACTAAGAAAGGACTGAGGAGATAGAGGACCTGCGGAACCTCTCTTGCACGTGACTGACGGACACCGAAGCCTGTGTGCAGAAGGAAACAGAAGGCGTGAGTCAATGAGAAATTGATGCTGGAAATGGATTACAGAATGCCTGAGATGTGTGTCCAACGGCAGGACAGAGAGGACTGTGAAGTCCTTTCTCCGGTGACTGTTGGGTGGAGTTGTGGCCATCACGTGATCGTCGAAATGACAGAAAATGAACATACTTGTGGCACATAAAGGTTTAGAAAGAATGTTTGCTTACGTTTAAGGGTTACGGCTGGACTTTGAGAGAAGCCATTTTTTTTTTTCTTTCTTTGAAACCTTGTCAGAAGGGCCAGGCTCAAAAAAAAAAAAAAAAAAAAAAAAAAAAGGAGACGTTTAAGCATCCTTCCAAAGAAGAGCATTGGTCCATTATATCCCAGCATTCCTTTATAGCTCTGTTGTACAATTCGTTAACTCTGTGTAAGATGTTCTTCCCAAAAAAAATGTTCTATTTAATTAGCAGCTTGCACATAAATGACTTTGGTGACGAATCCTCTGTCTACCAACTGTTATCCAAGGAGCCTTAAGCACTTTACATAAGCACCTCAAGCCTGCACATCACCTGTGTGACTCCCTCCTCAGGTCAGTGTTTAGCAACAGCAAGCATTCAAAAGATGGCAGCTATCACTACTAAGAAGCAAATGAGACCAAGTCAATGAAAATGAGACAAAAATGAGCCACAGTTGATATTCAGTGTTAATGAAAAAGCACAAATTACAAAGGAACCTTTGGGGCAATACAGTCTTTATCTCCCTATAGAAGTACCATAGCCTTTATGACAGGAAAGCCACCATCATTTACACAATTTTAGGTAAATGACTGAAACCTGCATTTGACCCCCTTCTTCAAAATGCAAACAGAAGTGGATTAGTTGACCACCAATGTTTCTCCCAGTTTTGAAAGAATTCAGAAGCCTAAAAATTACCAGGATTTAGTGCACACTACAAATGTATGGGGTAAGCACCTTACTAGTGATAAACAGAAATAGTATGAATTAATTAAAAACTTAAAATTCAGAGCTGCAAAGGTGGTGCACAAGTTGAGAGAGCTTGCTGCATATTCATGAGCACCCGTGCAAGCCCCATAACCAGTTCCAAGAGAAATGGAGACAGAAAAATCTCTGGGTTTTGCTGGCTTCCAGACTAGCCAAGAAAAAGCAAATCCCAGGCTCAGGGAGAGATCCTGCCTCAAAAGAAGAGGCAGAGAATGGTAAGGTGGGATACCCAGTGCCTTCTTCTGGCCCCCACACATGTGTAGGACATGCACAAATGAGCATACACTCAAACAGACGCACACATAAATAAATGAATTTGTTAAGAAAAATAAAGAGGCTGAGGAGAAAGATCAGCAGTTAAAAGCATTGGCTGCTCTTCCAGAGGTCCTCGGTTTGATTCCCAGCACCCGTATGACAGCTCACAACTGTCTGTAACTCCAGTTCCAGGAAATCCGATGCCTTCTTCTGACCTCCATGAGCATACATGTGGTCCATATACTTACACGTGGACACAACACTCAGACCTATAAAATCAATAAATCTAAACATACTTTAAGAAAACTAAAAACAACTTTAAATGTACAATAAGCCTACAGGATAAGCCGATACAAAAGCAATTAATTATTTAAATGCTAATTAAATAATGAATAGCTGTTAAATATAGATTTAAAGACAAAACAAAGACATCTTAACTTTTCAAATAATTTCCCATTCATATTCATAGCAAAAAAAAAAAAATATTTTGAGCTTCTTACTTCCTAAGAATCCTGTATGTAGCATCTGCATCCCACACTCCAAACTTAAGAAATTCAAACTATGCTGTTTTACATTCAGCCAACAACCTTTTTATAGAAAAAGCCAGATAGTAAATATTCTCAGTTCATTCAGCCATATCCTGTACAGCTCAAATGCAGCCAAAGGATCCGTGAATGTCTGCTGCCAGTAAACTTTCTACGAACACTGAAGTTTGAATGTCATGGCATTTTCAAGGTTGTGAAATAGTTTATTTTTTTTATATTTACCACTTAAAATATGTAAAACATTTTTATTTAGCGCATGGAATATACAAAAGCAGTCTTAGTCCATGCACGGCGGTTTGCCAAGCCTTTTGGCAATTATATTCTTTGAGGCTCAAGATGACAATGTAGGAACTCCATAATCGGCCCATTTGGGATTTTCCCTGGTGGGCTGGGATAGTGTTTGTTTTGCTGTAAGGACTTCACCCACCAAGCTCATCAGGATCTTCTGTGCAAGCTGCCCACAATCTCTGCAAGGCTTAGGTTAAGCATAACTAAGGTACGGATGACACCTTGTGGTTGCATTGCAAATGGCAGACACTTCCCTGGAAGTTACCAGAGGGGCATAAGGAGGAACCCAGCGGGTCTCTACCTAGCAACCAGGGGGGCTCCTGGGAGAGTTTGCCAGACAACAATTGTTGTGTGGTTGTAGTTGTAGTTGTTGATGAAATTCGGCAAAGATGAAGTCCACAGTTCAGCGTCTGTCTCCAAAGGCAGTTCTGTTTTACAACAGTAGCAAATGCAGTTTCCAGAGCCTTCCAAAATGAAAACACAAACAACACTTAGTTTCCCCTAGCCTGGTTATAGCCACTAACATCTAAGGAGAAAGGAGAAGCTGGGCGCTCAGATAGGATAGTCACAAAGGAGAAAGAAGGCACATGTGAAGGACCAAACTACTATTGAAAACCAGAAGTTGAAAGCCAGGCATGAGGTCACAGCACATACTTGTGACATCAGCACTCAGGAGACTGTAAGGTGAGAGACGTCTAAGAAGTTTGAGGCCAGCCTGGGCTATGCAGTGAGACCCTGTACCAAGAAAGAAAAGAACAACAACCAGAAAAGAAAAAAGAAAAAAGAAAAAAGAAAAAAAAAAAAGGAGTTCCACACTGGGAAATAATGAACAAGGGACTTAATGTCTAAGACCAGTAATTGAAATGTCACCACAGCCCTGAGGCGAATGGGTACAGGTCACACTGTCCCAGGGATATTAAACTGTTGAGGGGTGAGTATCTTGTTCATTTTTGGTAAAAACAGAGATGCTTTCGGTTCCCCTGCCTCTAGGAGTGTTTCACCCAAACATCCAGTCCTCTGTATAAGAAAAGAAGGAGATTCTGCGCCTGGAAGGTTCTCAACCACTCCTTTGTACTGCTATAAAAGTGGAGAGACCTTGGGGTGTTGGGGCCTTTCCTTAGGTTCTGTAAGTGACCCAAGTCACTTTAAAGCCTCCTCTTTGTAGGTAACAAGCCCCAACGAGTCTTTTGCACAGGCCAATCCTTCACAGTACAGAAATGGATTGATTGGGTCGGCTAAACGAAGTAAGAAGGACTCAACTGTAGGCACCTTGTGCATAAGCAATAAACTCATAGTTGGGGGTAGGTGAGCTGCCAAATGCTGTATCTTCATGATTGACCACTCAGAAAGGACACAGGACAGGAGATTAGGACTTGTTCTGGTACTGAGAGAACATGATTGTGAATCCAATCTAGACCTGCACCCTTAATACTGGAGTGGATACAAATGTTGCAGTTTGTGGTCCTAAGATGGTCATCACTCTTCCTGAATCCCATTATCTTCTGTAGGAAGGTATAGTGTATGGCAGAGTGAGTTAACTTCCCATATTTACATGTATTTGGAGCTGTGGGCAATGCAGTAAAAGGGACCTGACCACCTTTCCCCATGTCACCAAGGCAACTGGCAGAACTGGGTGTCAGAAGTCAAACTGGCAAAGTACTTCCTCCCGTAGGAAACGGGAATTTAGTGGTATTGAATCCATTTTGCTTTCCTGGTAGTAGCCTCTCACTGCCCCACTATGCTCAGAAGCAAGCAATTAAGCGTTCTTGCTAGCCTTGCCCGGGTGGTTTTTTTTTTTTTTTTTTTAGGTTCTGCAGTGGTTCTTAATGGACAGCGTGATTTCAGTATGACTTTCCTACCTCTTACTTTGTATTTGACCATTAAAGGCTTTGGAACCTTCCCCACAAACCTCTTTTAACACTGCCAGGTTTGTACAGGAATGTGAATGCTGTCGCTGTACAGAGTGTGTGTCCCCAGCACCTGGCTCTAGCACAAGAAGAAGCTAGTGTCTCTGCCATCTAGGACTTGCCTTCAGGGACTGTCCAGCATTACAGGAATTGGCGTGGGTCTTCACGTAGTCACGTAGAAAGGGAAAAAAAGCTGTAGTTGACACTTAACTACTTAACTATCGGGAGGGGCTCACTGACTCCTGATTGGTTTTACATTTCATCCCTTTTTTCCTCTCCTCTCCTTTTCTGTTTCTGTCTCTGACCCCAGGGGAGGGGAAACGGGAATAGTGAGCGATCAAAAATAAACCTCTTATGTCAAAGCCGGGAAGGAAGTATAAATACGAAGGGCTCGGCAGCCCACTAGGTGCTTCCCGAGGAAGGAGGCGACTGCACGGGACGCCACGGAGGACGCGCGCTCGCGGCCCGGGGCACCAGCTGCTCGAGTTCTGCTAGGTTGGCTGGCGGGCGCAGGAGGAGCGGGCTGCGCGATCCAGAGGGGCCGCCAGGGGACCGCCGCGCCTGCTGCCGCTGGCCGAGTCGGTCTCCCCATTCGATTGATCATTTTTCCTGGACAGAGCGGCCCGGCCGCCTCGGGCCACCAGCACCTGCCCGCGTGCGGCGGTCTTCTTCCCTCTCCCGCGCACCGCAGCCCTCTGCCCCCATGCTCCGCGACCCCACCGCCACTCGGTGGCCGCCCCTCCTGCTGCTGCTATTGCAGTTGCCGCCGCCGCCACTCGTCTGCGGCGCCCCGGCGGGGCCGGGAACCGGGGCGCAGGCCTCGGAGCTAGTGGTGCCCACGCGGTTGCCCGGCAGCGCGAGCGAGCTCGCCTTCCACCTGTGCGCCTTCGGCCAGGGCTTCGTGCTGCGCCTGGCGCCTGACGCCAGCTTCCTGGCGCCAGAGTTCAAGATCGAGCGCCTCGGGGGCTCGAGCGCCGCGGCCGGGGGCGAGCCGGGGCTGCGCGGCTGCTTCTTCTCTGGCACAGTGAATGGAGAGCGGGAGTCGCTGGCAGCGATGAGCCTGTGTCGCGGGCTGAGCGGCTCGTTCTTGCTGGCGGGCGAGGAGTTCACCATCCAGCCACAGGGCGCTGGGGACTCCCTGGACCAGCCGCATCGCCTGCAGCGCTGGGGGCCGGGACAGCGCCGCGAGGACCCCGGGCTCGCTGCCGCCGAGGTCTTCCCCCTCCCTCAAGGACTGGAGTGGGAGGTGGAGACGGGTGATGGGCAGGGACAGGAGAGAAGTGACAAGGAAGAGGACAGGGAGCAGGACAAAGAGGAGTTGCGCA
This sequence comes from Uromys caudimaculatus, assembly GCA_028551405.1. Classification (NCBI taxonomy): domain Eukaryota; kingdom Metazoa; phylum Chordata; class Mammalia; order Rodentia; family Muridae; genus Uromys; species Uromys caudimaculatus. The sequence continues at coordinate 84,549,856 of CM052706.1, read as the reverse complement.
AAGAGACAGAAGACTCCCGCGAACTGCCACCACCCTCTGGATCCAAAACTAGGAGCAAGAGGTTTGTGTCCGAGGCTCGCTTCGTGGAAACACTTCTGGTGGCTGATGCGTCCATGGCTGCCTTCTACGGGACCGATCTGCAGGTAGGACTCGAGAGCCTTCCGCAGACCCTGTCTATTGCTTCCCGATGGTTTTCAATTCTTCCCTTCCCACTGGAGGAGGAAAAATCCCTCGCGCTCCCAAGCCCAACCCCAAAGGGGACTTTCTTCTTTCTGAGAAACAGCAGTAAGTCCATTAACTTCTGCCATCCCGGCTTCCTTCTAACCAATACTTAAATCCCTTCCAATTTACAGTAGAGGCACTGGCTCTGGTCTCTTCCTGAGTCTCCCGCAGTTCCCAGGCACCTGCTTCTCCCAAGGGGAGATTAAAAAAAATGCGTTGTTTTTTTTTTTGTTTTGTTTTTTTTTTTTAAAGAGCCCTGTCCTTCCTGGTCCCGCTTCCCGCAACTCTCTACTATCTGGGACTCTCTGAGACTCCCTAGGAGAGGAAGCTGGGCTGGGACAAGGTGGCTGTGACTGTCTTTGGGTACAGAACTGAGGTTCCTGTAAGTAAAAGTCGTTAGAGGGAACTGGACCTGGAAGGAAGCTGTCCAACTTCTGTATTCCCAGCTGGTTCTGATCAAGGGGCATGGGCTACCTTGCCAACCTGGCGCTCAGCCCCGGCAGGACTTGGCAATGCCAGCATCCAGCTCAAGAAGGGAGGAGAACAGAATTTCTGCCTGGGGGCTCAGCCCAGAAAACTGAAGTTTCGGTGAGAAAGGGGAGGGAGCAGGGTTGAAGGACGAACTTTTTCAGTTACTGTATTCAAAGGAACCAGGACTGAGGTTAGTCCACCTAGCCACCCTCAGCCCAGAATCAGCTTTCAACTGACCTAAGCAGAAAATTTGAGTCCAAGACATTATTGCTAGTAGCTGAGCATTCTTTACTACGTGCAGTTGGTGCTGACTCAGCAAGAAGTGCTCCCAATACCTCCCTCAAGATAGGGCAAAGATCTTACCAGAAGCAGAAGGGATAAGGGTCCCATTTTCTGGAATATATGGAACCACAAATGTTGGATGAGCTAGAGGAAACTGACCTGTCCAGAGATCACAGTTTCTCCAGCCAGAAATTCCAGCACTGCAGCAGCCCAGTCAACACTTTGGCAGGAATGGTGTCCTTGATCAGGGTCCCTATCCCAGCTAGATTCAGCCTGAATCTGTTTTGGGTGCCAAGGGCATGGGCACTCCCTTTGCAGAGTGGCCAAAGACAGCACACCTTCTGCTTGTCATCTGGTCATTCGCATCTCTTGTGAGGAAGAGGTACTTGATGAGAGTTCCGAAAGCCATTTGGGGAGCACAGGAAGGACTGTGGGTGAGAGGTTCACATGATTGCCATTCTATCAACTGCACAGACCAATTAAACCTGGGACAGGCTCTCTGCATGGTCTTGTGATATTGACTCTGCTCAAAACACTGCAAGACAACTCTGAGCCATCAGCCCCTTGAGATTTGATCTGTGCTGATGTCATATTTGATCCTCTGCCCGCCCTAAGAGGAGGTACCAGCCACTTCTTCTGGCTCCTTTCCCCCAGTATGTATTAGAGAAGCAGAGAAAGGTGAAAGGAGGACTTCCCAGTTCACCGAGACCACTACCTCTGACTCTAGGCTTCTCCAGGAACAAACCCAAAGCTAAAAATTATAACCATCCCCCAAGTTAGACCGGTCCCTGGCATCTGCTTGAAATCCAAAATGTAGAAAGACCAACAAGAACATGGAGAAATTTCGAGAGAAAGTCCATTTTTCAGAATGCAGAGCCAAAATGTCCTCCCTAGCAGCTCTCTCACACCTCATTTAAACAGTGAGTTGTTAAACATTTCCTTCAAGGAGGTACTTGGCATCTTCAAAATTCACAGCTGTCCAGGCTCCAGTATTCCAGAGCTACTGAAATAGGACATCTGGCTCAGACCCAGGTTATGCTGACTTCTGCTTGAGGTCCAGGTGTGCTGCTCACACAAGTTGACTTTCTCTGTGAAAACCACCAAGTCCTGGTCCTTTAAGACCTGGCTTACTCAAAGCCAACTCCTACATACAGAAGCCAGTTCTTAACATGTAACCTGCAAGGAGGCTCAGAGCAACCCATTTAGACAGATTGAAGTCACTTTGGAGTGTCTTTGTGTGATGGGGGGGGGGTGATGATAAGAGATTCTGACTCTAAGGAAGAACGGTGCTCAGACAAGGCAATGCACTCTGGTCCAAGCATCTGTGAGCGATGAGCCCAGTTTCTGGAAGGTTCAGCTGCTCTCTGAGTGCACTCCGCTTTCAGAATGGTTTTACATGCATGACCTTAGCAAAAACGCTTATGAGAGAGACCAAGGAAGAGGACTATACAGCTCAAAAAGGACTTGTGAGTTTCCTAAGGTCACACTGGTAAGTGCAGCAAGCTAGATTTGCCACATACCCCAGGTTTCCTGAGCCTAAGTCTAGCATTCTTTGTTGCTTTACCATAGTACTGTATCTTCTCATGAGGAAGATCTGTGGTTCTATTCACCCTCTCCCAACTGTCCACATTGTGGCATGGCTCCTTAAATCCAGCAGTCTCAAGATACCCCATCAAAGTGCCGATCCCCATTCTGAAAAGAAACCACCTTTGCCTTCAAAGTTTCAAGAAAGAATTGGCTATGATCCAGACTGGTTTCATTGCTAAGTGACAATGACATTGACCAGGATTCTGGAAGTGAGTTCACTTAATCCCTTCACAAGTGGGGCCCTTGCCTCCCACCTTCTTATCTGGCTTCACAGTTAAGGGCTCATCATAAGGCAGTTTCACGGATGCTCATACTAGAGCACATTAGCTTGTCCAAGTTCCTTAAGGGATCAGGGGTCTTACCTTCACCATCACCCCCCCCCCGTTACTCAAAGACACCCCAAAGTGACTTCTATCTATCTAAATGGATTTCTTAGAGCCTCCTTTGCCAGTTACATGTTAAGGACTGGCTTCTGTGTGGAGGAGATGGCTTTGAATAAGACAGGTCTTAAAGTACTAGGACTTGGTGGTTTTCACAGAGAAGGTCAACTGGTATGACCAACACACCTGGACTTCAAGCAGAAGTCAGCATAACCTGAATAGAACCAGATGTCCTGCTTCAGTAGCTCTGAGATACTGGAGTCTGAACAGCTGTAATTTCTTTCAGGATTGGAGAACGGATTTTGTTTTGTTTTGTTTTGTTTTGTTTTGTTTTGTTTTGTTTTCTGAGAAAAGGGACCACCTCGAGAGAGTCCACTAACTTTGTCTACATCTCAGATGCTAAGTGTCCCCTGGGTGGACTTGGAGCAGAACAGAGTTCCAACAGTAAGCAGATCTTCTAAACTTATTTCTCAGCAGGGAGGGTCTAGGAGTATTTCTTCCTCCTCAAAGTAGACCAGACCATTTACAGATGCAAGGTCCTAGGAGCTGATTCTAGGGAAAGACCATCATGGTCATCTCATGTCCCTCTATCTGCTGCGGTGAATGTTCCCCACAAGCCCTAGTTCTATAGTTATCCTCTACCCTGGTTTTCACAGAGCATAAAAACAAATAGTGTCATCTTTTGATGTCAATAGTGTGCTGTTTTCGGTGACACACGGGTCTAGGCTTCATCAGCTCTGTATTTATGCCAGTTTTTTGTGGGAGAAAGACATGTTACATTAATTATGTTCAGCCCACCTTCTAAACAATGGGTCCTTTCCATTCCTTGCTGCAGTCAGAATGACCAAAGATATTACTTCCCAAAGAAAATGTCCCAATATCCAAATGTTTGGGTGTGTGTCATTCATGGCAGGGTTGCTTATTTGCTTGCAAACTTTGGGTTTGGTTTTCCTTGTAGCAACCAAGATTGATGTTAGCGTAGTGTCCAAGAACATAACCTTAGAAGGAAAACAGATGTAACTGAGAGTTCCAAGGCAAGTATCCATCTCTCTGTGCCTCGATTTCTTCACCAGAGAAATAGGAGCAGTCATACCCGAGTCCTGAGACTGTCCTGAGAGTGTAACAAAACATGAAGCACATCTGAGCCAGGGCCTGGTAGAGAGTTGGTGTTCTGCAAGGCATAGCTCTATTCTTAGAGTTGCCTTTGGTGATTGAAAGCATTTGACAGAGAGGGCGTAGTGATGTGCCTACACATTCCTGGAATGCTAGCTACTGCTTTTCAGCTTTGCTGTCCCACATGGCGGAAAGAACATCTTTGCAGACTGCCCCAGCTCTGAGTGTTTGCAGTTGGCTTCGGCAGTTCTAAAGGGTAGCTTTTGCAACAACATCTTTTGCTGTTTGGGGAACAAGGTGTGGTGAGGATGGCTATATGAGTCTCTTTCCTCTCCCTTTGCTTCTCCCTTTTCTCCTTACAGAGCTATCCTAGGCCCTAGAGTCATATCAGGAAGGAGGACTAAGGACACCACAAGTGGTCATACATTGCCACTCTTCTGATATCCCAAGACATGCCACACAGGACTTAGTACCCACTGTGTGGAAGCAAATGAGCAAAGTCCTACAAAGTACAGGTGACATTGTAGCCAGGATAAGGAACCACTGCTAGTGTCCTTTGCCAAAGCTCAGCTTCCACAAGAATCCCAATGGTAGGCTTTGACTGCCATCGGAGCATCCGTGATCCTGGGGAAGGAAGTTTTTACTTATAGTTCAAAGAATTCTGGGTGTACTGAGAAGGTCCCCAGAAAAATGCCACCTTTACCTGAGAAAACTTAAGTTGCTTGACTCACCTTGACTATGGTGACCATAGGCTCCTACCACTCTGGCATAGTTCTGGAGGTTCTGGCCAAACAGGGTCCTCAGTCAATAGGGGAAGAATCTCATTCCCACTCTTTAGCTCAGTTTGTACTTGTGTGGTAAGCAGAAAGGTATAAATAGATACCAGGTGTTGGATCAAGCAAGCCATTTGACCTTTTCCTTGACTGGCACCTGTGCTTGCTCCCTGTATCAGTAAATCCATCCTTCAGGACCTAGAGAACAGATGGGTAATCAGAAGCATACAGACTCCAGGTGACATACTTGTCCCAAGCTTAGCAATCCTTATCCCTAGAGAACTATGAGATGAACCATGATGCAAAGCTCCTGCTACTGTATCTAGATGATGGAGGTGGTCATGGAAGATAGGGGATGCCCTGCTTCTCAGTGAGCTCTCAGTGGAACTTCTGAAAGGAGCATTGGACCACAGAATCTTTGTGGTCCTCCCCTATGCAGATTATCTTCTGAGATAGTCGGTGACAAGAAAGAATTTAACCTGTCATCATAGTCAGCTGTTGCCTGGAGGCAATGACTCCCTGGCCTTCTCAGCCTGACCTCAGCTCAATATCTGCAGAAAAGGATCTCCTGGGGCTGGAGAGATAGCTCAGTGGTTAAGAGCACTGACTGCTCTTCCAAAAGTACTGAGTTCAATTCCCAGCAACCATATGGTGGTTCACAACCATCTGTAATGGGATCTGATGCCCTTTTCTGGTGCGTCTGAAAACAGCTATAGTGTACATAAAATAAATAAATAAATCAAAAAGAAAAAAGAAAAGGATCTCCTGAGCTCCCTACGCTGTCCTCTCTCCATGTAGCCCGTTGCCTTTTTCCTGAGGGACTAGGGTGTCATCCGTCACTCTGCCTAAGTCAGGTCTGGCCTGGTCAGCTTGAGTATACAGGCCATTCTCAATCCCCCAAATCTTCAACTCCTCATTTTAAACCACCTTCTTGAAGACCTAGAAGCCAGCATCTTGACCCCAGACTGTTTTGAAAAGACCTCACCCTCCCTAGTTTTCATACTGCAGAACTGGGACTCAAGAGGAAAAGTCCTGGAAAGATAGTTGCAGATTTCTTCAGAAGGGATCCAGTCAGATCCTAGCCTCACTAGACAGACCAGGAGACTGCCTGTTCCCCCTCAAGTAGCAGGGACGATCTGGCCAGGAACTTGTCTCCCAAGTTACCATTCCTCAGGACTCACCCTCTGTTGCATAATGATGTGGTTGCAAATTTCCCCTCAGCCATCCAACTCAGGGAACAAATGCCAAGCTGCAGCTTTGCTGATAAGATGTTTACATCAGCCTAAACAAGCTGGAGTGCATAGCATGCTGAATCACCTGAGCTCAGAAACCTGCCGAGCCCGTTTGTAGCGTAATGAAACATCTGGTCTACCGCCTGCAGGACGAACAGACAGGTCCCATGCACAAATTATGGAATGCATCTGGAACTTCCACCTACAGCCTTCCTCAATGGAATGTCCCCTCCATAGCCTTCCCTCCCCTTCTACACCCACCTTTTAGACCACAGGAGAATAGAGAGAGAGAAGCTGAGGGCGTTGGAGCGCCAGGAAGCAAAAAGGCAAAGCATGCAAGCAACTGCTCAGCTGGCCACACCATGGGCTCAAGGCATGCCAGATTGTCTCTGCCTCTGAAAAATAATCCACAAGGTCCCCAAAGCAGGACAATAAGCTCTCATCTGGCCTCCCCCCAAAGCCCTGGAATCTAGAAGGAAAGCAGTTGGCAGCTCAAGGATAGGCCAGAAGCCAACTAATGATGTAGGACCATAGGCCTTTCAGTTGGCCTGGGGGGGGAGGGGGGACTGCAAGCAGGTGGGATCCTCTGCATGTGAGCCTCATTAGGCCCTCTGGCTTCTCTCAAGCTCTAAGTAGAAGTGAATAAATACTGGGGGTGGGGTGGGGACTGTTCATGAAGAAACCAGAAGGCTGAACTCTAGGAAGGAGTGTGAATCTCAGACACACACACACACACACACACACACACACCTGAGCTGGCATCTAGGCTTTAAGAGTAGTGTGATCTTCAAGAACTTACTGAACTTGAATGACTCTTTCGTTCATAAGCAGAACAGCAATGCCTGACCTATAGTTGCTAGGAGAAGTTAATGAGGTGATGTGTCAACTATGGCCAATGACCACTGCAGAGTAGCTGTTGCTAAGGGTAATTATTAGAGCAAAGTTTTCAGAGTTAACAGTTTCCTTGCTAAAAAGTAGAAGTTTTCCCAATGAACATCAGGAAAATGCTCAGACAGATTCTACGAGGGAAATTCCACTGACTGTAAGTCCTCAGACTGTTGCTTCTGGTGTGAAGCCAGGGAAGATGCGGATGCTTGGCAAGGAACCAAGTGTCCTGGGCAGTCAGAATAAGCCATCCAACCCAAGAGAACTTTTTATTTGCAGTTCCAATGCAGCAGCCATGTTCCATGTACAACTGTTGATGCATTTGAAATGTTGCTGGTACAATGGAAGAACCATGTGTGTTAAATTGTAATTAATTACTAGGAAGTAGGTCACCCATGAGCTGGTCTAGATGTTCAATGCATAAAGTTTTGTGACCAAATAGGACTGGGTTCAGATGATGGTTCATTAGCTTTGTGATCTTGGGCCAGCCACTGAGGCTCTGTCTTCTCTGGGGAAATAACACCAAGTCCTCAAATGGTTTGCTAATCCTCATGGGATGCTGCATGTCTCTAAAGCTCAGCCCGGAGCCTGACATGTGTAAGATAAGCGTCTCCTAATGAGGTGGTAGGAGTGTGCAGCCAAGGCCATGAAAGTGATTGGCATTCTCCCACTGTCTCCCCTTCTGGTAGAACCACATCCTCACAGTGATGTCAATGGCAGCCCGAATCTACAAGCACCCGAGCATCAGGAACTCCATCAACCTTGTGGTGGTAAAAGTGCTAATAGTGGAAGAGGAAGGCTGGGGCCCGGAGGTGTCAGACAACGGTGGGCTCACCCTGCGTAACTTCTGCAGCTGGCAACGGCGCTTCAACAAGCCCAGCGACCGCCACCCGGAGCACTATGACACTGCCATCTTGTTCACTAGACAGGTGTGTGGGCTGTTTCTGAAAGCCTGGGAAGGCAGAAGATGGGGTGGGCAGATCAAAGGGAGGACTTTGAGGCCTGCCCAAACATGGGAACTGTCTCCCTGCTGGCCCCAGCTGGACATTGGAGGCCTCTTGCTGGAACGATGAGAAGAGGGTCATGAGGCAAGTGTGAGGCCCCTGCAAGGGGAGAAGAATCTAACAAGGGCACGTTTCCAAACGTTTGTGACCAGCTGTCTGCTGAGGTCATACCAAGAGGAAGCAGGCTCAAGCAGCCCTGGGAGAGGTCTGGAAATGGAAATGGGAACGGGGATCTGTCTTCAGTCTGTTTAGGCATAGGAATGGGTCACCTAGGGATCCCTGGAGTTTTCACATGAGAGGGTAGCTGTAGTGACTTAAACAGTTTTCCTGAAAGCCAGTGGGCATAGTTGAGTATGTCAGGCCAAGGCCATCGGTCCTCACAAGCCACAGGTGGAAATGAAGTGGTGTTATACCCATTTTGCAACTGAGGTCATTGAGGCACCAAAAGGCCATACAGCAGTAGTGCCTGCAGTTAAGTCCAAGCAGTCTTACTGCAGGGCTAGCCTCTGAGCAAATGTTGAAGATCTACCTCCCAAAGCAAGCCTTTGAAGTCCCAGCCAGGCCAACTGTCACTCAATGCCCCTTCACCACTGCCCCGTGTGTGTGTGTGTGTGTGTGTGTGTGTGTGTGTGTGTGTGTGTGTACTCATGTGTGTGCACACACGTGCACATGTGGTGCTAGTGTTAATGTTGGTGTTATCTTAACAATATGTTTCTTGGGGCCCTCTCCAAGTTAGAAAAACAAGGATAGGTGAACCAACTGTCACAAGCAAGACAGAAAAACCAAGGAATTGGTACAGGTAGGTGGAAGGCATAGGCGCTGAGCTCTACTGATCATCCCATTTTAAAAAACACATTAGAAGACTCAGTAATGTTTATACCATCAGGTGTTATCTCTCAAAGGCTGAGTGGGACATTGGGCACTTACTTCTGTTCTCCGTGCCTATCCTTATAACCCAGCATGCTCTCTTCACCAAACAGAACTTCTGCGGGAAGGGAGAACAGTGTGACACCCTGGGGATGGCAGATGTTGGCACCATCTGTGACCCCAACAAGAGCTGCTCAGTGATCAAGGATGAGGGACTACAGGCAGCCTACACCCTGGCCCATGAGCTAGGTAAGACTTGTCATACAAGAGCTTGCTTCAGGCATCATGGAAAGCTACCTCTGTCAAGTCTGCAGCTGCCTGGCTTCTGAGAAGGAGGCAGTCTCACATGTAGCCATTGACAAAGTAGTTCTATGGATATAGATGTTGTACTTGATATTACTGACTTCATTCCTACTCTGAGCATAAAGCCACAGTGCTAAATTGGTGTCCCAGGCCATCAGCAGCATTACCCAGAGAATGTCAAACATGGGAGAAGTGTTCAGTTACCATGGTGATCTGAGGAAGCTCAGTAGTCAAGCTGCATGGGGAGATGCATTGTGAAGAAAGAGCCATGTTGGGTAACCAACAGTACAAGGGAATGTGAGATTCTCTTTGGTCAAAAACTAAAGGGGTCTCAATGGTCCTCTGAAATCTAAAAGGACTTCTTAGAAGTAGGACCCAAAATAAATGTGTTCAGGGAGTCCCCGTGGCCATGCCAATGGGAGATGGTAACAGGAACAGACTGCTGAGACTATCAACACTGCTGACCACTTAGGAATATATGGGTAGGACAGGGCACCTGGGGGTATGGACAGCTGAAATGGACCACAGATCTCTGCTCCCCTCACCCCCAACCAGGGCACGTTCTCAGCATGCCCCATGATGATTCTAAACCCTGTGTGAGACTGTTTGGGCCCATGGGCAAGTACCACATGATGGCGCCATTCTTCATCCACGTGAACAAGACGCTGCCCTGGTCTCCCTGCAGTGCTGTCTACCTCACAGAGCTCCTGGATGACGGTCATGGTATGCCCCACTCAGCTCCCCTCAGTTTCTCCCCACCCATCTGCTGTAGAGCCTCTTTCACGGCTCTTGGCACCTGCTGTGGCCTGGGGACTCCCTGCAGCTGTGCTTTCTCACAAAGCCCATAGGGTAGGGGAAGACTTCAGAGGCATGTCATCCTAGAATGCTCCTTCTTATTCCCATCTTCCCCTAGTCCGAGCTCTGGGCTAACTTAGATTTATTCATTCCAACACAGAAGGAATTAGTGTGAGAAGGTTGTCCAGAGGTGATGAGTCCAAGCAGAATGTAGAAGAACAAAAGACTGTAGTTTGAAAGAGCAGAGAAGAGAATGCTCCAGGCTGGAGTGGTAGATGGAATGGCAGCTTAGAAATGACAAAAAGACTGTGGGAAGCTCATATGAGAGCCAGGATCTAAGGCAGGGGTGCCCAGTTAAAGAAGTTTAGACTATTGAAGAAAGCAGTGAAGCAAGTATTCTAGATTCTTCTGAAGGAGGCAGGGATATAGCCAATGTAAAAAAAATACCAGATTGTACAAATGTCAATACTCAGGCATACTTTGCATGTCAGGGTTCTTAAACTTTACGTGGGATGTGGTTTTACAGTGAAAAGGGCTGGCAGTCACGAGATTCATACTGAATGTCACAGACAACAACAACAACAAAAAACCTCGTCCTACAGAAATGTTTGCTATAGTTGCCCAGAATTAAACAAGCTTTATGGACATGGTTGGATGTTGGTGATGTTTAGATCAGGGATAAAGAAACTGGGATGCCTAGACACTGAGTACATCATTCAGAACTGGAGTTTAGTAGGAGCTCAGTTCAGGAAACTACTATGCAGAGCTGAGAGCAAAGCTTTGCCCTTGTTGTGACTCATCTGTTTCTTCTATTCTCAGGAGATTGTCTCCTGGATGCCCCCAGCTCTGTTCTGCCCCTCCCCACAGGCCTCCCAGGCCACAGCACCCTCTATGAGCTGGACCAGCAGTGCAAACAGATCTTTGGGCCTGATTTCCGACACTGCCCCAACACCTCTGTGGAGGACATCTGTGTCCAGCTCTGGTGTCGTCATCGGGATAGCGATGAGCCCATTTGCCACACAAAGAATGGCAGCCTGCTGTGGGCTGATGGTACACCCTGTGGCCCTGGGCACCTGTGCCTGGATGGTAGCTGTGTGCTCAAGGAGGAAGTGGAGAATCCTAAGGTGAGGAAAATGGAGAGGAGACAAAGGGAGGAGAGGAAAGCAAGATGGGGAGGCAAAGGCTCTACATGTGAGAGTCGGGAGCTAAGATGCTTCAGGTCAAGCTAGAAGTGTTACTTATCAGAAAAATCAGTCATCTTTCAACAGAACAAACCGTAATTACCCTGACACACGGGGAGCTTTGAGGCTTGCTCATGGTCAGCAGGATGTTGCCTTGCTCCTCGAAGTTCAGCATCTCCTTCTTGGTGCTGTTTTGTAGCTGTTGTGAGGGCTCATGCAGATGGTGAAGGTGTGAAGACCAGAAGGAGGGTAGTCAGCAAGAAGAGCCCAGAGGAACCCACTATAAATAGAGAGTGACATGGAGTAGGAACATTTCAGAAGGGCTGAATATCCATAGCCTGCCATGTTTGAGCTGAGCTCCTTAGTAGAAATCAGAGAGTAAGTGTAATGGTAAGAATGTCCTACTCCGAGAGGAGGGGAGAAGGGATCTGAGTGGCCTGTGTCCAGAAAGAGAAACCTTGGCACAGTTCAGAGGAAACTTGCGTGAAGACCCAAGGCAATACCAGTGAGGGTTTTAAGTGGTTCGCTTCTTCTCCCTGCTCTTAATACACCCAAACAGCAAGGCTGATCACATTTCTCCTACTGCAAGTCATGGAGCCTTCGTGATGAAATACCATCCGATGAGTTTCACAGCCTGGGTCCTGCCCAGCGCTGAATCGCCACGATGGCCCGAGCACATTCCAAGGGCTGTCCTCGGTGGCATGCTCTTGGGCTGATTTGGAAGCCTCCCTGGGCTGTGGAAGCCACACAGTCTCACCCGAAGCCCAGACTGGTGCAGTGTTCATGGATTCCAGCTCAGCCACCTCCTGGTCTCCTCTTTCATTCTCTTCTCGTGGTGTTGAAAGAAGAAGAGTGTCCAACCACCTATCTCGAAGGCAGAACTTTGAGAGTGACATAAAACAGTCACAGACCATCTGTCCTTAAAGCAAAAAGGGCAGTGTTGGAAACTAACCTTCTTATGAAACATCTTGCCTCTGTCAAATGAAGGCATCGCTGCTGTAGGCTTTTATATTTGGAGCAGAAGAATCGGAGGATTCTAGGACAATCATGGGAGTGGTTTCTTTCTGGGCAGTGGTACATATTTAAAACTTGCTTTCTTTCTCTTTCTTTCTACCTATATTTATTTTTACAGTCTTCAGCTTTCATTTTTATATGAACAAAATGTAGTCTTATTAATAGAAAAAATAATTTAGAACCATTGATGGAGCTGTCGAAGGAAAGGCTTTGTTCTCGTAAGTCAGATGTAAACTTGGAAGTGATTCTGTGTGTTACCCAGCACTGGCCTAGCGCTGGAACCAGTAGCTGATAGAATTGTGCAAGACCTCTCAGCAGCCATTTCTTTAGACCAAGGGTTCTCAGCCTCGGCACGAGTGACACTGGAACTGGGAAAGGCTTTGTGGGGATTGTGCACTGTTGGCTATTTCCAAGAATCATTGTCTCGATCCACTACTAGTGGCATATGTCCTCCCTGGGTGAGGCAGGTACGTTGACTCCAGACTCCTCCCATTGAGGACAGCATGGGCACAAATAGAAACCTATGCACCAGACCCAAAGTTACCCATAAAAGACTCTCATACTCATTCAGCAGCTATTGTGTTGGGCACCCGGGTAGGGTAAGGTGTTGTTTATATACACTATGCAGTCACAGCAACCAAACCTAGCACAGCCTCTATGCTCACAAAGCCACATCCAAGAAAGTCACACTATCACTAATCAAGCAATTGAAATCATTTACAGAGCTCCATACATTCAGATGACGAAGTCAGGCCCAAGCCATCAGGTGGCATAGAGGACTGACACCTGCTCCCCTTTGGTCCTGATTCAGTGGCATTGTGTGTTGCAGGCTGTGGTAGATGGAGACTGGGGTCCCTGGGGACCCTGGGGACAATGTTCTCGCACCTGTGGCGGAGGGATACAGTTTTCGAACCGTGAGTGTGATAACCCAGCGCCTGAAAGTGGAGGAAGATTTTGCCTGGGTGAGAGAGTCAAGTACCAATCATGCAACACAGAGGAATGTCCACCAAACGGTAATTATCTGCCAGAATAAATGATGGTGTAGGTGTGACAGGTCCCAAGAGGAGGAGGGACCTCCTTGTATCTCCCCAGGTACAGAGGTGAGCCCTCATCCAGATATACATGGGTTCTGCAAGATGTCAAGCTTGGGAACAGTCCTCAGGCACCTAGGACTGTTCTTACTTTCGGGAGAGGATGATGATATCAAAGAAGAGGTTACACTTGTCCTGGTCTTCTGAGCTGTTGAGAGACAAAGCATGTCACTCCCAACCAAATCTGAGAGGGCCCTTTGAAGAGGGATTTCATGGAGGGTAATACTCCTCTCGGAGGCATCTGAACCCTTCTCTATGCAGATGGCAGCCTTTTCCAAAGCAAGTGTCAGAGCCAAACCTCCAAGGTCTCTCCACCTAGCACTCAGCCCTGGCAGGAGGGAGGGTTTCTGGGTGTGATTGATTCCTGGGTACATTCCTTCTGAGAAGAGCTGCCTGTCTTCCCTCGGAGCCATAGCAACTGCCTGACAGAGTCTTCCCCAGAAGGAGCACCACCTCTGCCTCTGCCTCCTCTTGCTCATTCCTACCTCCTAGGTCATGCTAGAAAGCACACACATGAACTCAAAGTGTAGGGGGTGCAGTAGCCAACTTAGGAAAGGGAATCAGATTGATTGATTGATTGATTGATTGATTGATTGATTGATTTTATTTGGCCACCATCCCCTCCAGTGCTAGTTTGGGCAGCTCTGGGAAGTGCTGGCAGCATGAAAAGACCAGGGAAGTTTTAGGAGAAAGTCTCCCAGCTGCCAAGATAGATGCCCTGGCATTGGGCTGAGTATCTAATAGGGAAATCTGTAGGCTCTGCAGTTTTGCTAAGCAGAGAGAATCAGTAGTGGTATAAGCTCTAGAAATTTCTCTCCAGTACTAATGAGAGTTTTCAAGGTAGGCCTGAATGATAGGTGACGTTATAACTTCACACACTGAGATCGGCCATTTCTATCATGTATCCGTCGGTGCCTCTGTGTCTGTAACCACAATAGATAACAGAAGGTATTAATGCGTACAGCATGGTCTCTGTCCTCAAGGGCTTTGTAATATGACTAAAGATGAACTCTTTCACACAGTAACCGTGGCTTATTCTGTAAAGCAGCAACCCTGAGTGTATGGGGAATCAGGGGAGGAAGCTCAGAGAGTTAAGGCCTAGGAAGGCCTGGGTGATGATATGCTGGTGAGACAGGAAGTTATGTGCCAGGATGAGGCAGGTATGATAAACGTCATCGGTTGTACAGGAGGAGCCAAATGGAAGTCATGTCAAAGACAGACCACAGAGGTTCTTAAAGCCTGAGACAGCATATGTGGATTGTCCATGACAACTATCCCATCAGGTCACCCTGATGCTTTTCCAGGTACAGCCAGGACTCTTCAGCAGTATGCGCTCACAAGCTCAGCACTGTACATCTGTGTTTAGAAGTCTCCATGAGCCATTCAGTTGCACAGCAGGGATAGAGAAGCATGGTGGGAAGAGCAGGCTTCATTCAGGATTGTGCAAGGAAAACACTCACATCAAGGGTAGATCGGTCTGAAGGCTGTGCACATAGACCTTTATGTACGAGCACTGGAGAGGATCACTGGAAGCTGAATACTGGGTCCCCAAGGGATGGCATGAGGCCTGGGCTTGGGGTTGTGAGAGTTATAGGAAAGCATCTGAAATGACAGATTTTCCTGAATTTAGCAGAAGATGGCATGGTAGATTAGAAATAGCACAAAGAGATGCTTCAATGTCCAGGGTGCTGGCCTGCCAGTCTCATTCTGGAGCATAATAATGAATAGCAAACCAAACCAATTATCGAAAGAATAAGATAATTCTGGTGGGGGGGTAATTATAGTACCTGCAGATGGAGCTCTCCCATAGATATTCAGAATGACAGAAAGTGAGCTGTAGAGGAAAGACCAGGGCTAGAAGTGCCAGTAAGTCTTTGCCACGTGTTCGTTGGTACTAGGGAAATCAACAACAGAGTCCTGAAAATATAGCATCAATCAGACATCCTCAGATGGAAAGGGGTATTTGTACCAGAAATCCCAGTGGGAGGCTAGATGACTCCTTTTCTTGGACCTTTGAGAAAAGGTCACGCATACCTCCTTCATCCAGGTATGTCTAGAAATAGTGGGCTTGTACCTGGGTCCTTGGGTTGAGTCCAAAGCCTAGAGAGAAAGGAGGCCCAGATTCAGATCTTTCTCTACCAGAGTCCTTCAGCAGGTATGTTACCTCCGTGCTGTTCCTCACTCTTCTCAGGAAAAAGCTTCAGGGAGCAGCAATGTGAGAAATATAATGCCTACAACCACACTGACCTGGATGGGAACTCCCTGCAGTGGGTCCCCAAATATTCAGGAGTGTCCCCCCGAGACCGATGCAAGCTGTTTTGCAGAGCCCGTGGGAGGAGTGAGTTCAAAGTGTTTGAAGCTAAGGTAAGAATCCCCAGACTCTGACAGGGATAGGCTGTCTCCCCCACCTGCAGATGGCTTCTGTGTGCCTCATGCCTCCTCTTACCTTTCCTTTCCCAGGTGATTGATGGCACTCTGTGTGGACCGGATACTCTGTCCATCTGCGTCCGGGGGCAATGTGTTAAGGCTGGCTGTGACCATGTGGTGAACTCACCTAAGAAGCTGGACAAATGTGGGGTGTGTGGGGGCAAAGGCACTGCCTGTAGGAAGGTCTCTGGGTCTTTCACCCCCTTCAGGTGAGTCTCCTAGAGGTTGCACCTAGGCAGAGGAACATAAAGGGCTTGGACACTGATGGCCTTAAACTTAAATAACAGCTTCTAGTTAATAGTTGTGTAGATGGGTGGGTCTTATAAAGACTTCAAGACTCCATTTTTGTACAGAATGTCAGTGGTCACCTGTTCTCACAGTCGTTGTCAGGATTTACTGAGGTGGGAGGTGTGGGGCACTTGGAGTAGGATCTGGCTATGAAGAGAGTGGGATGGGGCAGCCGTTATTTTATTAGTGCTAGAAGCCCCAAGGATGGGAATGTGTCAGCTCTGAGTCAATTAGCAGGAGAGCAACACTGAGTAACACAGGACTCAGTCACAAAACATTTCCCCTAGGCCTGTTATGGAGAGGACATCCAACCCTAAGGCCAGTGAGCCCTGTCTTTCCATGACTAGATCTTCATCAGAGAAGAAGACACAAACCAGTGGTTCAGCAGCCTTGTGAATCTAAGGGCTCAAAGAGAGTCTCACACCCAAGTACCCCCTTCATGTTAGAGCACCCCACATGCATTAGAGCTCCTGGGGTACTCCAAAGTGCTTTCATTCTACCGGGCAAGGTCAAAACTCTTATTCCCTACCTTAGGATTGAGGGACTGAAACAGGAAAAGATTAACTGACTCTTCTAAGATCACACTGAGGGGTAGTGATAGACAGAAAACTTGGGTTTCATCCTCTTCCTCTTCCTCTTCCTCTTCCTCTTCCTCTTCCTCTTCCTCCTCCGCCTTCTCCTCCTCTTCCTCCTTCTCCTTCTTCTCCTTCTCCTTCTTCTCTTTCTCCTTCTCCTCCTCCTCCTTCTTCTCCTTCTTCTCCTTCTCCTTCTTCTCTTTCTCCTTCTCCTCTTCCTCTTCTTCCTTTCCTCCTCTTCCTCCTCTCCTCCTCTTCCTCCCCTCCTCTTCTTCCTCTTCCTCCTCCCCCTCTTCCTCCTCCTCCTCCTCCTCCTCCTCCTCCTCCTCCTTTCCTTCTTCCTGCCACACTGGAGATTAAACCTAGGGCATCTCTGGATGGCAGGCCAGGTTCTTTAAGTACCAGGTGATTGTTCTCTGCTGTCCCTTGCACTTTCTGGAGAGTCCTGGAGAGTAAGATCAAGGCCAAGTATTTCCTTTGTCTCTCTTGTATCAGGTACATTCATATGACTTTCTAGCATTCAAGCCTTCTAGCCAGCTCTATTACCTCAGAGTTTTCGTCCCTTTTCTGAATAGTTCTGTACCTAGTGAAGCCTGCTCCATCCTTCTCTATATCCCTCCTTTCTTCCTTTCTCCTTCACCCCTTTCCCCCTCTTCTATCTTCTTTCCATGTACATATGTTATGGTAGTACATATCTCAAAAAATAGAACCAGAAAAAAGGGAGTGTTTTCAAATTTAAACTCAAATAAGTAGGAAAAATGAGCTATTCAGATCATGGGTACCTTAGCCACAACACATATGGTCTTGGATAATTCCCCTAACCTTAGACTGGACATACAGAAAGAATAGCAAAAAATCCACCTGATGGCCTTTCTTAATAGTTTATCCCAACCCTGTATATTCCAGATTCCCATAGCAAGACGAGGAACTAGGTTTCGACATCCTACATAAAGCCCCATGTCTACAACAGACTGGAAGCATTTCCCCTAGTAGTATCCCATCACTAAAATCTATGGTGCTCCTGGTGTTTGGACAAACTCAAGACGTGGCTCCAAAGAAGCAAGCTTTATCTCCTATCCTTCCCAAGTCCATAAGAATCAATACTAGATGCAGGTTGACTCAAAGAGACAGGGTCAGTCCTCTATCCTGGTTGGGTTCTGGCCTGAGGAAAGGGCTCATATTTTTCCACAAGAGTTTGAGCTCTGCCTCTGGAGGTAGCCACGCCCACTTTTACCACTGCAAAGTAGCAAACGTATTTGAGTTCTCATCTGAGCCAAGGAGGGCCCGTGTTACCTGCCCTTTTCTCCTAGGCTCTCCTGTCTTGCTGTCAAAAATCAATACATCTAACTGTCTCAATGGTTTCTGTAGATTGCCAGATGAAGCAGAAACTCATAGAAAGCCCAATGCCCAAGACAATTCTGTCTGCCTTGGCATCTAATTTGTTTTGAACTTCCAGGCAATCACTTTGTTATTTGCTAGTTGTTTTTGTCCATTTTACAGTTTCCAGGCTGGGAAGCCAACAACCCTAACAGAGTTTTTCTGTCTCTATCATAGTTATGGCTACAATGACATTGTCACCATCCCAGCTGGTGCCACAAATATTGATGTGAAACAACGGAGCCACCCAGGGGTCCGAAACGATGGCAGCTACCTGGCATTGAAGACAGCCAATGGGCAGTACCTGCTCAATGGCAACCTGGCCATCTCTGCCATAGAGCAAGACATCTTGATGAAGGGGACCATCCTAAAGTACAGTGGTTCCATGGCTACCCTGGAACGGCTGCAGAGCTTCCAGGCCCTCCCTGAGCCTCTTACTGTACAGCTCCTGACTGTGTCTGGTGAGGTCTTCCCTCCAAAAGTCAGATATACCTTCTTTGTCCCCAATGACATGGACTTCAGCATGCAGAATAGCAAAGAAAGAGCAACCACCAACATCATTCAGTCATTGCCCTACGCAGAGTGGGTGCTTGGGGACTGGTCTGAATGTCCTAGCACTTGTGGAGGTAGCTGGCAGCGGCGGACTGTGGAATGCAGGGCCCCCTCAGGTCAGGCCTCTGACACCTGTGACGAGACTCTGAAACCTGAGGATGCCAAGCCTTGTGGAAGCCAGCCATGTCCCCTCTGATCCCCTTGGTGGAAATGTCTTAGGCTGATGGCTTTGGGCTACTGGCGTAACAGACAAAGGTCCCCTCCGAGGTGATACTACATACCAAGATGGCATGGCCCTTCCAGGCCTTCTATTACTACAACCCTTTGGGTACCACCTAATTCATAAGGAAGAGAGAAGAGGGTGTGAGGGTAACAGATTGTAAAGTTGACTGTCTAGTGGACTGGACCTTGTTTATGACCAAGAAGACAGTATAAGGTTAAAAGATGAAAGTGCACTTATTGATCCAAATGGGAGATTTCAGAGCCAGCTTCTTTGCAAAGTTAAATGAAAAAGAAGAATTTTTTTTTTCTATGTTGTTTCCCCAACAATCAATCTACCTCAGAGCGGGGGGGAAATCGGTGTATAAGAGGTATAAGGCCAGGTTTTGGTGGTGAGTGCCAAAGCAAGCTCCATAGAGATCTCTGAGCTATCTTCAGAAATGACTGTGGCTGTTTTCAGTATTAAAATCTGTTGTCTAAAAGGGCGGTGGTATCCATCACAGGGTTATAGAAAGCCACTTGTTCTCAGGCTGCCACCTGCTGGGGCGGACCCATTTCAAGTATTTATACAAATATGTCTCTGAACTAAAGTGTGATCTTATGCCAATAAAATTGTCTAGTCTAGTTCATCACTTTTTTGGAAGAGGGAGAGTCCCAGCATCCAAAGACAAAGGTTAAACATAGCTTACCTGGAGTACATACAGGGCAGCTGCTATTTTCCCTCGGTATCTTCAGCTTTCAGTAAGAAGGTGATGCCTTAGGTTCTAAAAGGCCTGCTAAATCCAGCTCACGCAAGCAGCTGTTCATCTGTGTGATGCACATCAGTGGTTCTCAAACCCCAGTGCCTTGTAAAGGGCTCAGTCCAACATGACAGCTGAGCAGACTGTGAATCTTCATTCCCAACAACCACCAGGTGATATGAAGACTGAGGTTTTAGAGACTGCATTCCAGGACCCCGAATTTGAGAAAATTCCAACCTGTAGGTTATGCTATTCGGTCTTCTGGGATACCTATGTTTTCATTGATGTTCATTATGCTTTCTGATTTTGAGAGAGGGTCTCATGTAGTCCAGGCTAACTTCAAATTCTCCATGTAGTCAAGGGTGGTCTTGAACTTCTGATCCTCCTATCTCCACCTCCCAAGTGCTAAAATTGCAGCTATGTACCACCATACCTATTTGTTTGTTTGTTTTGGAGGCAGAGACTTGTAATTCTGGAGAAATAGTATTGTTCTACACAGCAAGCTGCACCATCAGCCCTTGTATGTGCTGACCTGCCTTATTTAAGCAAGAAAAAAAAGAGCCTCTTAGGATCCCAGAATTTCATCCTTTGCCTAGGGAGCATCACTCCAGAGACATCCGTTCCTGCTCAGCACCTGACCCCCACCACATTTCTTCCTTATCTTGAAACTCTTATCCTCCAGCTTTCCAATGAGCACTATTAACCTGGAGCAACCCCTACCTATTACCCCCTGGGAATCTCCCCGAGGGCCTCTAAAATCCTGTCTTCCTACTTCATCTCTCTCAAGGTTCAGAAGAGCTCCCTGGCTCAGTCTTCCATATAAGGAATTCAGTCCTTGGTCACAAATGGATGAGATGAAATGGACATTAAAAAAAATATATCCTAGGAGCTGAGGAGATGGTTCGGTGAATAAAGTGCTTGGTGTACAAGTGTGAAGCCAGGAGTCCAAATCTCTTGTACCCGTGTAAAAAGCCAAGTGGGCTGGGCAGCCTGCCTGTGATTCCAAAGCTCAAGAGGCAGTGACAGGGAGCTAGAGGCAGACTGACTAGCTAGAGTAACCGTCACTGAGTTTCAGGGTTCAGCAAGACGGCTGGACTCACTAAAGAAAGTGGAGGCCAATCAAGAAAGACAGCTGATGTCAACCTCTGACTTCCACATACATAAATAAACACACACACACACACACACACACACACACACACACACACACACACACACACCACAAAGACATATACATGAAAAGAAAGGAAGGAAGGAAGGAAGGAAGGAAGGAAGGAAGGAAGGAAGGAAGGAAGGAAGGAAGGAAGGAAGGAAGGAAGGAAGGAAGGAAGAAAAAGAGAGAAAGGAAGAAAGAAGAAAGAAAAGAAAAATGGCATTCTAGCAATAGAAGAGAAATACCTCAATTTACATCTTCCTGTTTATCATTACCCTTTTATCTTGCTTCCAAGTTTCTCTCAAGACACAGGGACAGACACAGGACACAGGGACAGACACAATGCTAAATGGAGCCCTAGTATAAATAAGAATTTAGACCCTTGGGGCACAAGGTAAAGCCAGTAGCACTGCAGCCACTCTGTCCTTCTCAACCGGTCTCTAGACAGTTGACATCTACTTGTCTACTTGGTTCCTTTTTCATGTCTGTCTAGTTTTTTAGTGAGTAGGAGGCAAGGCTAACCCAAATATAAACAAGCATGTGCACACAGGCGTGTCGTTGAGGAGTGACAAACGCAGGGACTTTCCCCCTTTGGTGTGCCCCAGTTTGCTGAGACCGGTGTGCATTTCTGCAAGTCTTCATGACCTTCCATTTCTCATTCTTCCTCAAATAATCAAAGACAAGTGTGTCCTCACTAACTGCCCATGTCAGGCCAGCTGTGCCATCTGCCTGCCTGTATCATTACCAGACGCAGCTTTTGCCCTGGAGTTCAGCTGGCAGCGGAGCTGCTTATGTGCAAAGCAGAATGGAATCCGGCTTGGCTCTCCCTTGCTGTGTGGGTTCAGCAAGGCTCACAGAATACATACTTGTTTGTGTCTGGAAATTCAACAGCTGCAGCTCAGCACTCAGCAAACAGAGCTGCAGAGGGAGACCACACCATCGGAGGCCCTAGCCAACCACAGACAACCCTTTAGCTCATAGAAGGAAAGTATTTCCTCTGCTGAGCAGTTGTGTTTTCTACCCGTTGCTCCTGGAAAGTGGTACCCGTGCTTTCTCACTGGAGGCCCTAAGGCTCTGACTCAGCAGGTAACCCAGCCATTAATCTGGATACTCCAAGCACCTGGCCAAAATATTCCAAAGGTAGTGCATTAGTGTCAAGGTTTTTTAGTTTGTTTTGTTCTTTCTTTCCCAATTTTTCATCCTTAAGTAAATCCAAAATCAGTCATAGTGGCATACCTATACAGTCCCAGGACTCAGAAAGCTGAGACTAGAGGATCTTAAATTCAATGCTAGTCTAGGCTACATAAAGAGACCCTGTCATAAAATTAAATTCTTGCCTGGGGTTTCTTCTGTGCCTGTTATTCCCAAATACCTGACCGGAGACTGAAAGTGTGGGAAGGGAATTCCCCAAGTGAAAAGCAGTACATCCCTGCCAGCAATGCACACCCCGAGTTTCATCATCATTCAGATCCTTAGCCACCTCAAGATCATTCAGAATGAGCAGGCAAAGGCAGAGTAAGTGGGAAATGGCCCTCCCTCCGGCGATTGCAGAAGATAAACTGCGGTTCATGGTGCTTTGGTGGCCTACGGCAGGAGGACAACAGGACTTCACAAGGAAATCTCTGTGCATGAGTCATAAAAGAGAAGTCACCCATGGAAGCTGACATTTCTGCTGGCTTGATGTGGGCAACCATTAAAGGAGCAAACACTATGTATGTGCTTTGCATGGGAAAACATTGTAGGATGTCTGGGGGTGCAGCTCGATGGTTGAATATACGGCTGGCGTGAGTGAATTCCTGGGTTTTGATTCCCCAGCACAGGAAAAAATGGGGAAGGAGAGAACTATAGTCTGGAGAAGAGAGAGAGCTGATATTCTAGACAATATTATCTAATTTACCAAAGGAACTAACAGGAAACTGTGAGTGAGCTGAGGCTCCCGTTCTACCTCAGGAAGATTGGGACCCTTCCCAGACACCTGTCTGTGTTTCCAGCCCACATGTTTCCCTGGTTTGCTCTTCAAATGAGAAGATTCTCTGACATTCCACTAAAGAAGGAGCCATCCTTTCTTAATGTTACAGACTAGCCCAGAAACACTACAGAAGAGAGAAAGGGATTCCTCTCAGAAACTGCTGGGAAGAGAGAGAAAATGCCAGGATGCAAACATATTCTGAAACCCCAAACTAAGGCAGAAAGGAGAAAGACATCTGCCTCATTTAGAACACACTTTCCTTCTAGCCTTGGGCGCAGAGAAGAGATCAGAACATTCTAGTGTTGCCCCTCCCCTCCCCTGACAGGTGATGTACAATTACCCCAGCAAAGGAGAAAGAAGCTTTCCCCAGACCGCACTGTTCCTCATTCCAAACATCTTGTAAGTCTCAGGAGCACTGAAAGAGTTGCCCTCAGCCAAACACAACTTCCTGTTTCTAAGGAAGGGAAAAAGGAGTTGAAAGGATATTTGGACACTAGAGATTTCAAGTTTCTGTAAACTCAAGTGAATCAGACACATGTGGAATAAGTTTCCCCGGAAATAAGAAAAGAGGCTGTTGAGTTGCTCTTGCTGGACCAGAAAGAGGAGAAAGGGAGCTGGGAAGGGAGGAGGTACATCAGCTGCTAAAAGGAGAGAGAAGAGCCTTGTCAGTCGGATCAAAGACTGGGTCCCAGTGACGACAAGGGTCAACAGTGCCCCTCCCGAGACCACTTCCTGACTTGTGGATTACTCAGAGCTTCTCCACCTCTGAAGTCATAAGGCCACATATCCTGCTCCCTGACCACAACTTGCCGTCTTTCCAGATCTTTCACTAACCCCACCACACATCCTTCATCCTCGTGGTTCCCAGGTCCCTGACCACCCCCATGTATGTGCTTTCCTCATCTGCTCTTACTCCTGTGCTGCTGCGTCTTTTCCTGGGTCATGTAAACTCCATGTTCGAGGACCTTAAGGATCTTGAACAACATCCCAACATCCTTGGCCACTGACTTCCTTCCCAATACCCCAGCCTCAGGTTGGTGGATCCAGCCCTTCCTGAGGTTGCCAACTTTCCTCACATGCATTCTCCTGATATGCAAGAGGCCTGCCCCAGACATATGCACAACCAGGATGAGATTTATACCTATTCCAGATCATCGAGGGCCCACAGGAGCATAAAGATCTGACTGGAACTCTGAAGCTCTCCCAGGCACAGGTTCTTCTCTCAGGACACCTACTGGGTTGACTTTTCCTTGTCTTCCACTGCAGAGGCCCACTCTGGACTCATTCAGCTCAGTACTCATATTCATTATAGAATCAAGCAGAATCCACACAACTGGTGAAATTATACTGCAGAGCACTATGTGCCACTATAAAACTACAGTGTCCACTGGAAACTGTTCCAGTGACCCAAGCAGACAGCTCTAGCTCTAGGTCTCCAGGGAAATGATTTTTTAATTTCTCCACTATTCTCAAGTTCATGACGCTGCCACATTTCACTGTGATGACAAGCATTAGACTCTAGAACTCAGCAAAACCCAACAGTGTATCTTCTATTACAGTAGACAGGGAAGAAACATTGTCAACAGATCCAGCAGAGCCAAATCTACAAGAACATTATAATTCTACATTATTCTGGAATAAAGAAGCATATTACAATTTATGTCAGTCTTTATAAATAATGAAGATATAATGATAAACTCTACTACTTTATCAGTTAATTATTCAGTTCTTATGAGGGACACAAATCAGTTCTCACACGCTTCCTCATGACCCAGCCTTTGAACCCCGTCATCTCACTGCGGAACGGAGATGACTCTTCAGATCCCAGCAATGAAGGAAGAGAGAGGAAGGCCCACAATGGAATAAAACCAACACAGCACACATAAAGACAACTGATTCCCCCCAGTGCCGGTCTTGGCTTCCTGCTAGCCTATCTCCAGTGTGCTGTAACACTGCAAGGACACCTCCTTCTCCATTTTGAGTCTTATTTGCAAGAGTTCCCATCTGTCTTCCTAGCATACAGTTATGCCAGATTGAAGGAATGAAATCATGGTAGAAAAAAATACAAACACCCTCATACACAGAAAACAGAAGTTATAGAACTCCATCTATCCCTCCCACTAGTCCTGAAGTTACACCTATAGCTGAAACCATCCTTTAAAATACAAAAACAAAACCCCTTCCCTACCCTGCCCCTCACAGTGATAAGTTGAGGGGAGACCAATCATAAGCAGGTTCAGAGAGGCTCCTAGGCCTCAAACACCATACATGGAGCTCTTAGGTGAGAAAAGTTTTGGGAAGAAACTGACAAGAAAACCTCACCAGAGGAAGAGCAGTGAGAATCGAGGCTGGTAGCAAGCAGAGGACACGTCCCGTGGGAACTGTCAAGAAGCTGGATTTGTATCCTTAGTGTATTGGAAAGCCATTGAAGGGTTACATCAGAAAACTGAAAGGCTCGGATCTTCTTGTTTAGAAAATCACTGTAAGGGGAAAAAAAAAAAAGGATATTTGTCTCACAATGTGGTCGTGGCTGTCCTGGAACTCACACTGTGCACCAGGCTGGCCTTGAGCTCACAGAGATCTGCCTGCCTCTATCTCCCAAGTGCTGGAATTAAAGGTGTGCACAACCTTGTCAGCCTAAAACTCTTTGGGGGGTGGGAGGATCTGCTCTTGTAACATGGAAGGACAGGTTTCTCCTGTCAAACCACCTCCTCAAGGCCCTCAGCCCATTCTACCCATCTCTCCCTCCACTGACCATTCTACCTTCTAGAATGTCTGCAGGGCCGAGTCCACTCACTCCTGTCACTTTGAAGCCATCTCTTCCCACTCCCCTGGGCTCTCCACATCCCTCAGAAACACGGACTGTCTCTCCTTCCAGACATTCACATATGGTCTTCCCTCCTCCAGAACGTTGCTCTCCTACACTCCTATGATCTTCTGCTCATTAGTCAAGTCCAGAACTAAAGGTCACTGTCATCCTCGGGGTGGGCTAAACACTCTGTGAGCACATTGCTTTCCAGATACCTCAGGACATTGGACTCCTTCCTGCTATGGCTGCCGGGCCACAAGTTCTGTGAGCCACATGGTACGTCTCACATTCATTTGCATTACTAGATCTTGCTCCAAGACTGCCACTTTTTCTTCCATCTTTCAAAATATGTGTACACCTCCCTCACATGTCTCTGCCCCTCACACACTTGAGGGGACAGCTTGCCTCTCACGACCCCTAACGAGCTAGTTCTCCCTACAACTGCCCACAGGAACTGTCTGGCCAAGGTCATTAATGACCTTGTGCTGAATCCAGCAGACATTCCTCAGTCGATGCCTGAGTTCTGGCCCTCTTGTGTATGTTGTCTCTTTTTGTTTAGCCCTCAGCTGTGGAATCCTAGGGGTTCTACCTCACCCTTCCTGGCTGATGTCATCTGTTCCTCTGGGTTTTGGTTTCTTCTGTGTTCTGATTCATTCATAAATGTAAATCCTGAAGCTTTGAGTCGAGGACCTCCTAAGAACACACCAGCTCTTGGAGATTCTCCAGGACTCAAGACCCAGTCTGCAGTTGAGCTCTGACTAAGGTTTGTTATAGAGGTAAAGTAAAGGTACCCTGCTGGATGATATGGGCAGGTCACACACAAGCAGAATCAGGGGAAATCCACACGTGGCCTGCCTATGTCAGCTTCCTTCTGTGAAGGGTAGGATTTATTCACTCTCCCCTGGCCTCAAAAACCCAGCAGCACAGAGGTGATATTTCTGTTAGGAAGTCATTAGACACTTGATTATATGGTGCTTAATTGAGGTTGAACATTCATGTTGGCCCCTTCTGCTTAATACTATCAAAATCTAGTAGACCTTCATATTGCTTGCATAGTCTAACCATCTTATCAGTTAACTATTTGGGAGCCATTCTGAGAGCCAAATTTCCAGATGTTGGCCTAAAGACACCCTTGTAGCCAGTGATCTGGAGAACAGCAGTCAGGCCTGCTACATTCACTACCAGTCTGCAATGACTAGGCATGCCTCCATCTTTTCCCCTAGACTCAACACTCTCTTCCTCCCAGCTCTTTTTTTTTTTTTTTTTTTGTCTGAGACAGGGTTTCTCTGTGTAGCCCTGGCTGTCCTGGAACTCACTCTGTAGACCAGGCTGGCCTCGAACTCAAATTCCACCTGCCTCTGCCTCCCAAGTGCTGGGATTAAAAGCATGTGCCACCACTGCCCGGCTCCTCCCAGCTCTTACACCTATGGGCTCTCTCCTGTTTCCCACTCCTTTCTCAGCCACCCAGTCCACTGCCCATCAAGTACAGATACCTCTGTATCTCTCATCACTGCCACCTTCTTGGAAGCTATGAATCCTTTGCCCCAGCATGGCTACCTAACCCTTTTCTGGTCCACGACCACCCTCTAACCCTATCCTCAGAGTGACTTTTTTAAAAAGATTTGTTTATTCACATATTTCATGTATATGAGAGTTCTGTCTGCATGCACATCAGAATATAAAATCAGATAGTATTAGAGATGCTTGTGACCCACCATGTAGTTACTGGGAATTGAGCCCAGGACCCCTGGAAGATCAGTTTAGTGCTCTTAAACGCTGAGCCATTTCTCAAATCCCTATAAGAGTTTTATTTTTTTAGATGTGAACAAAGTCCTGGTTTCTTCTCCTTCAAGTAAGGCTTTTCCAACAAGTAAGTCTATGAATACTATTTCTGTTCTTCACATATGTTAGCAGTGTCCAGAGACCAAGTATATGAACTACAGATAAGGAAGAAGGGAGCTGGAGAGATGGCTCATCAGTTAAGAGCACTGGATGCCCTTGCAGAAGACCCAGGCTCAGTTCCCCACGTGGTGACTCACAGTTGTCTGTAACTCCAATCCCAGGGGGATCAGATACCCTCTTCTGGCCTCCTTAGAAACCAGGCTGGAAAGTAGTATACAGATACACACACAGGCAAAACACTCATACTCACAAAATAAAAATAACTTCAAACCCTACCAAATCCAATAAATAAATAAATTAGCAAACAAACAAAATGGTACAAGGTTTGTCACCTTTCCTCAGAGTTCCTCAGCAGCTCCTGCTTCCTCCTAAAGTCTCCAGTTCAGTTGTCAAGCCCATAGTCACCCCAGCCACTACCTCTGCACTTCAGGGTCTCTCAGCTGCACCCCTTAAAAAGTGCAGCTTTCTGCTACAGGCATATGCCCTCTGTTCTCTTTAGCAGCATAAGTGGCAGGAGCAGTGTTCTGAGTATGTGCAGTAAATACAAGTGGCAAACTTGCCAGGAACCTGTACTCCAGTAGCTTTGAAGCTGCTGGAGAGAAACCCCTTACTTAGGGAATGAAGAGTCACACACTCACTGAGCTGGAGACAAAGTCATTCTGAGATGAGCCCAGAGCCTAACACTCTGTCTTGACACCATCAGTTGTGAGCCCTTTGCCTGCCTTTGGGAATTGCCCCATCTGCTGGGTAGAGCATTGTACAACCTGGCATGAACTAGGGCAAAGGTCCTTTCCAAGTTCTGCAAGTGATGGATGGGTAAACATGCGCAATGGGTATCCTCTACGTGTGTATGTTCTTTCCTTCTGTCCTTTCCCCCAATTGCAGGCCCACATCCTGACTTCCTCATTAGACCCAAGCTTCCAATCAGAGGTTTCCAGCCTTGTCTTCCACTCTAGACAAATGGTATTGTGCACTGTCCTAGCAGATGGATGTAATCAATTAATAAATTGATCCATAATTCCTCTTGTTTGAATACTTCACTGTAATTGTTGATTGAAACAAATCTTAGGAAGAATTTGCTAGAGTTTCAGTCTCCTAACATATTCCAAAAGCAAGAGTTTGATTTCACAGATATGACAGAGAGAAACAGAGAGAGACAAAGAGACAGAGAGACAGGAGGAGGAGAGGAAGAAGACAAGTTGGCTGGTTTCAAGTTTTATCTCTGCCATTATCAATCAAGTGGGTGACTTTGGGTAATCTACAAAGTCAGCTTCTGTGAACCCTAGTTTCTTCACCCAGTTAATACCCCATTGACATTATTTATTTAAACATTTAATAAACAAATAAAGGGATGGGATGTGAACTGTGTGGCAAATTAAAAAATTAATATATAAAATCCAGTTGGGTGACTTGTTGGAACAACATTTCAGCCATGACACAATCCCTACATGTAAGAAGTGGAAGAGAAACCATGTGTAGAGTTACTTAACCCAGTGAGCAGCAGGATCTGTAGCATAAATGCTGTGTATCACAACCTGTTGGAGAAAAGATAAAGGAAAGAAGGTGATTATTAATAACGCTTATTATATATATATATATATATATATATGTATGGAAATGTTATAATGAGATTCATTATTAATGAAGCCTGCAATTAATATGTGTTAAAGTTTTTAGTAAAAAGGAAAAAAGGCAGGACAAACAAACAAAAAAAGCTTCACATGTCCAACTGTGAAGGGGTTGGTTCTGATGCTAAGGTCCTGTTCCCCAATTGGTTCTTGATCGATCACTAAAGATGCCAGAGGCTAATTCCTGGGCAGAGTGAAAGAGTGGGGACTTCTGGGTCCCCACAGGCAGTCTAAGAGACTCAGGAAGAGGAAGAAGGATTTCTCCATGCTTCAGAGGGAGAAAAGGTGACCAGCCATGTGAGATCTTGGGCAGAGATCTCCAGGAGGTAGATTAGAAATGCAACTAAGATGAGGGCAGTTTTGGGTTGTTGAACAAGGAGAAGGTACCCAGAACACTAAGCTAAGGGCAGATTAAGAGGTGCTGAGAGTATTGAGAAAGGCATGCTAGCTGTGGGGGATTAGAAGCATTCAGCAGTTGAGCCAATAAGGCAGGGTGAAATTGAGCTCTGTGTGTGAGTGTGTGTGTGTGTGTGTGTGTGTGTGTGTGTGTGTGTTTCATCTGCAGATCCAATATTCTCTGGGTGGGGGCTGCTGGCGTGGTCTGCCGAGATCTTAAAACAGGGTAGTAGGAATTATACACAACTTCCAACCCTGCACCTTAATTCTAGTGTTGGGCTTAGCAGAAATATAGAACTCTACCACTGTCCTCTCCCCTAGGAGAGCAGAAGCTTGGAAAACAAACATAAGTTATGGGGATCATTAGATGTTACTTTTTATAACATCAGTTAGAAACAACCTGATGCCCTTCTGAGTATGACTAATTACATTATAATTTTTTTTTTTTACATTATAAATTTGTAGGTGTTCATTCAGTGAAATACTATACAGCCATTTCAAAAGGTGGAACCAGTAAGGTCTTGAACAAAATAAACAGCTTGCCATGAACTCACAGTGGCTGTCACTGACTGCACAAGACCTGTACAGTATCAAGCCAACCAAGTCCCACCATGGTTAAGGAGAAGCTTATGAAGTCCCACCACTAGCCAAAGAGCTATTGTGGTTTGAATGATCATGGCCCTCATAGGATCATATGTTTGAATGCTTGGTCCCCAGTTAGTGAAACTCTTTGGGAAGGATTGGGAGGTGTGGCCTTGTTGGAGGAGGTGTGTCACTGGGGGTGGCTTTGGGGTTTCAAAAGCCCTCGTCAGGCCCACTCTCATTCCCTCTCTGCCTGAAGATCAGATGTGAGTTCTCCACTACTGCTCTAGTGCCATGCCTGCCTGCCTCCCTGCCACCACCCTTCCCACCATGATGGAAATGGATTAATCTCTAAAACTGTAAGCAAGCTCCCAGTTAAATGTTTTTCTCTATAAGCTGCCTTGATCATGGTGTCTCTTCATAGCAATAGAATAGTAACTAAGACAGCCATTGAGGAACGGAGAGTTTTGATTGCCTTTGAGGTTTTGACCCCTAGAGGATGCCCACATTTCTAGTAGATGGCCTCATGCATCCGCTGGCTGTGCTGAGTGGACTCAGTGAGTTTTAAAAGGAGCACATGAAATTAAGAGAGAAAAGTTGTCTCCATTTCAGTTTCTATTTGCTGCAATAAAACACCATGGTCAAAAAGCAATTTGGAGAGGAAAGGATTTATTCAGCCTACACTTCCACTGCACTGCTTGCTCATCATTGAAGGAAGTCAGGACAGGAACTCAAACAGGGCAGGAACCTAGAAACAGAAGCTGATGCAGAGGATATGGAGGAGCACTGGTTACTGGCTTGCTCCCCACGGCTTGCTCAGCCTGTTTTATTTTGGTTTTTAATATTATTCAATTATGTATTCTTTTAATGTATCAGTGCTCTGTCTACTTGCTTGCCAGAAGAGGACAACAGATTCCATTATAGATGGTTGTGAGCCACTGAGCAGTTGCTGGGAATTGAACTCAAGACCTATGGAAGAACAGCCAGTCCTCTTAACCATGGAATCACCTCTCCAATCCTCAGCCTGCTTTGTTATCAAACCCAGGACCACCCACAATGGGCTGGACCCTCCTTCCTCAATCACTTATTGATAAAATGCTCTACAGGCTTGCCTACCTTGATCTTACAGAGGCATTTTCAGTGAGGTACCCTCCTCTCAGATAAATGCCAAGTTGACATAAAACTAGCCAGTCAGCACAGTTATTTAATACCAAGTGGTAAAGTCCAAGTGGTCAGCCTCAAAATCATACACATTCAAGTATTATATAGACTGAGCACATTGTATTCATACATTTAAGAACAAATACATAGATACATGTGTAACAACAATTAAAGAAATAGAGTCTATGAACTCGAGAAAGAACAACATGGGAAAGGTCGGGGAGTGGAGATAAAGGGGAAAATAATGTGATTATATTTTAATTTCAAAAGTAAAAGAGTTTTTTAAAATATAATAAAGCAGTGTGCTACTAGTGGTAGAAACATAAACATGTGTGTGTGTGTGTGTGTGTGTGTGTGTGTGTGTGTGCGCATGTGTGTATTTTTTTTCCTTTGCACATGTATGTTGGGAAGGATAGAAGACTTATCTAAATATGGGTTGCCTATGAAGAGAAAAACTAGGAAGATGGGAGATGTGGTTGTTTAAATAAAAATGGCCCCCAAAGGCTCATAAGGAATGGCACTATTAGGAAGTGTGGTCTTGTTGGACTAGGTGTGGCTTTGTTGGAGGAAGTGTGTTGCTGAAAGTGGGCTTTGAGGTCTCGGAAGCTCAACCCTAGCCAGTGTCATGTTCACCTCCTGCTTCCTGCCAATCCAGATGTAGATCTCTCAACTCCTTCTGCAGCACTATGTCTGCCTATGTGCAGCCATGCTTCCCACCATGACAACAATGGACTAAACTTCTGAACTGTAAGCTAATGCCAGGGAAATGGTTCCCTTTATAAGAGTTGCTGTGGTTATGGTGTCTCTTCACATCAATGAAACCCTAACTAAGAAGATAAAAGCAGGGGGAATGTCTCACACCTGTCATTTTGTACCTTTTGGATAATAAACTATGTTACTGTAAACCTGCATTGAATGCATGTGATTATGTGCACTTGCTTGGAGGAGAGGAGTGGAGAGGAAGAGGGAGAGGGAGAGGGAGAGGGAGAGGGAGAGGGAGAGGGAGAGGGAGAGGGAGAGGGAGAGGGAGAGGGAGAGAGAGAGAGTTTATGGGACTGTATGTGAGGCAATAAAATAAGCCCCAGACAGCAAGGTGCAGGATCTGAGCAACATAACACATGCTGTCTGTCTTGGAAAGACACAGAGAATGGTGCCTGGCAGTCGTAGCCCCTTCCCGGTCTGTCAGGAGGAGAAGGGGCTGCCATCTCTCCCTGCAGCAGCAATGTGAAGAACAAGTGGATGTAGACAAGATGCCCTCCAGGGAAAGAATAGACCTGGGGCACACATGGGAAATGGTGGACTGGAAGGTGGCCGGGGTTGAGGGGGGACAAGAAGCAGCCAAGAGAAGCTGCAGGGTAGAGCTGAAGACTCACAAGGAGGGTAAGGGGAGTCAGAGCTTCATGAGGACAGAAAACAAGAAGGTAGCACTAGGTGGGACCCAGACATTTTATACAGTACCCACTAGTGGACCAGAGCACAGAGGAGATAGAACCTTTGGCCTTCTATAATTAACAAGGATGCTGATAAGGTACTACAATGACAAACCTTCCCCAGAGCCTGATTCCATAGGCTCTTTCCTATCCACTGCACTCCCTCCCCCCACACTGAGAAAACTCCCTTGCTTTGGCTTGCCAGGGCTCTGTTTTACATTTGGCTTTGTTCAGCAGCAGCCTCCACTTAGCCAATTTCTGCTGCACAGCCCGAGTGCCAAGAAACTACACAAGAAGACAAGGCCTGGACAGGATCAGAGAGTGCCAGAAATTTTGCCACCAAGCCTTATCCACGGAGACTGCCAGGAGAGCTCTGCAAATGGAATCAATCTGAACGTGGTTGATGAGAACCATCTGAACGAAAGCAGCCAGGACAAACAGGAATCATGGAGTTTCCCACCGCCCCGGGGCCACTCTGGCTTCCCCGGTTTCTGCTTCTATGCATCGACTTTTCCATCCTGAGGAAGACATGTTCCTTGCTGGAAGCCTGTCCAGGTCATGCTGATGAGCCCTGACCTCAGAAACCCTGCTTTCCCTCCACTTCCTCCCGCCTATCTGTGCCAGTCTCCCCATTGCTATTGGGCCTTATTGCCGTGTTTGATACTGTTGGGTGGAAGTAAACATTTAGTCATAATGTAGTCTCTTCTTTTCCCTAGAATTTGAAAAGGTTGAAAGCCTCCTGAGCTAACCAGATATGTCCTCACTTTCCACAGTGAAGTGCCAAGGTGCCTCTTCAATGTGGTCAAGAAATCTGGGACACTTTTCTTACTATTTTCTCATAGAAATATACCTGATGGCAAACAAGAAGGGACTTAACTCATGGCAACACATCTCAGATAATATCATAACAAAGGACACTGATCATGAGCCTCAAGTTGATGGAGAGAGATAGGGTAGAGAATTAGATAGGAAAATTTGGACATCTGCAGTCTAGCAAATTCCAAGGAATTAGAGCCAGATTGGATGTTGGATTGGTATGGATTTCAGAGAGGAAATTCAGAATATCCCCCAAGAGACTCTACCTTTAGAGAAATATTGTTTGATCTGTAGCCAATTTCTTCTCACTGCCTATATTTTTACTACATAGGCTCTCCATTTTCATTCAGGGCAGTTGGCCTTCTGTACCCCAGCAAAGAATGGGCATTAGATCCACTGACAGGAGCCTTACCCACCAGGTGCTCTACAGTCAGCTGGGTGAATCTGAGCAAACGCCAATGAGAGTTCTGGCATCCATAAAACTTTGGTCCAGACCTAGGACAGTGACTGATGGCTCTGTGATTTGATAATTAGGAGCTGCCAAATGGCCCATCCAGAAACAGTTGCCCTGCTTCTTGGTTTTTTTTTTTTTTTTTTTGAAGGATAATTTGGCTATGTGTTACATTGAGCATAAACTTTGTGCTGACCTTGATCCAAGAATTTAAACAGAGTCATTTAATGTAAACGCTGACAAATATCCTCTTGCTGAAGCACTCTGTTTTCAGGATGGGTTCTCTATAAAGGTACTTTGAATTTGTTTTGATTGAATTAATAGTTATTGTGGTGATTTGAATATGCTTGACCCAGGAAGTGGCACTATTAGGAGGTGTGGCCTTGTTGGAGTGAGTGTGTCACTGTGGGCGTGGCTTTAAGGTCCTCCTCCTAGCTGCCTGGAAGCCAGTCTTCTCCTCTTTGCCTTCAGAACAAGATGTAGAACTCTCAGCTCCTCCTGCCCCATACCTGCCTGGACGCTGCCATGCTCCCACCTTGATGATAATGGACTGAACCTCTGAACCTGTAAGCCAACCCTAATTAAATGTTGTCCTTTCTAAGAGTTGCTCATGGTGTCTGTTCCCAGCAGTAAAGCCCTCACTAAGACGGCAATGCTGTGTTTGGTACTTTATACACTGTGTAAGGGACAGTTTAGGATATTTAATTTATCCATCATTCCAACCATCTGTCACTTTTCTGTGATAAATGAGAACATTTAAAATCCTCTCTTATAGCTATATTGTGATTTTGTTTGTTAAATATTTTTATTATTATATTTTTAATTAAGCACAAGTATGTGCACATGAGCACAGGTACCCACAGAGACTCTGACCTCGAGCTAGAGTTACAGGAGGTTGTAAGCTACCTAATACAGTTGCTGGGAATTGAACCTGGTCCTCTGGAGGAACAGTATATGCTCGTAGCCACTAAATCATCTCCCCAGTCCCTTTTAGATTTTTTGGATTACATGGCATAGTATTGTTGACTACAGTTACCCTTCTATGTAATCCAACAACAAAACTTATTCTTCCTATCTGACTGCAACAGATATTTAACCAGTATCTCTCATTTCCCCCATCTTCAGCACCCGGTAACCACTGTACTTGTCTATAGTCCTATGAGCATGGCTTCTTTAGGTGTGTTTGTGTGCCAGGCTTATTTCACTTAATTATGATATCCAAGAACAGGAACAAGACAAGGATATCCGCTTTCACCGCATCTATTCAGCATAGGACTGAAAGTCCTAGCCAGAGTAACAAAATAAAAGAAAGAATCAGAGAGCATCCAGGTTGGAATGAAGGAGATCAAATAGTCCTTGTTTATGGATGATTTGGTCAGACTGAAAGCACACCCTAACAACTCCAGTAAAAGAACTGTTAGAACTAACAAACATAAAGTTACAGGATACAAAGCAAATATACAAAATCAAGATGAGTGCTCACATTTCAAATGACCTTAAGAAAGAAAGAATGGGAAGAAGAAAGGAGGGAAGAAAGGAAAAGAAACTCAGGGGGTTGGAAAGATGCTCCCATAGTTAAGAGCACTTGCTGCTCTCCAGGAGGACCCAGGTTCGATTCCCAGTACCCAACATGCCTCCACATACATACTATCACATTCATGCATACACAGCATAAATAAATAACCATAGCAAGAAATGTTTCAGAACCTATTTTAATTATTCTTATTTTATTTAACTAAAGAGGTGAAAAGTCTCTACGGTGAAAACCATTAAATATTGACAAAAGAAATTAAAGATGATATCAACAAATGAAAAAGTATTTTCTACTCATGGGTTAGAAGAATTAATATTACTGATGTCCATGTTAACCCACAGTGATCTGCATATTGAATGCAACCCCTATCAAAATATCAATGTTCTACTTCACGGAAATAAAAAGAACACTCCTAAGATTTGTGTGGGATATTAAGTTTAAAATTCACAGTCAGAGCTGGGCAGTGGTGGCGCACGCCTTTAATCCCAGCACTTGGGAGGCAGAGGCAGGTGGATTTCTGAGTTCGAGGCCAGCCTGGTCTACAGAGTGAGTTCCAGGACAGCCAGGGCTACACAGAGAAACCCTGTCTTGAAAAAAAAAAAAAAAAAATTCCCAGTCATTGCTTCACCCACTCATATTGGTTAGCCTTCTAAGCATTCCGACCAGCTTCTATGGTTGAGGGAGCCCTCTGCTGATGGCTTGACTGTAACTCCATAGCACGTAGCAGGGGAAACTGGATGAACTCTAAATATCTCCTGACTCTGAGAACTGAAATCTGTCTCTAAACCTAGAGCAGACTTTTATTATGAAAAGCCAACTCTAGAAATGCCTTGATATGTCCTCGTTATTTTAGGTTTTATTCCTTCAAGTAGTAGAAGAAAACAGGTCTACAAAGAGACGCCTAAACTTCTAAGCAGAGAGAGAGAGAGAGAGAGAGAGAGAGAGAGAGAGAGAGAGAGAGCCTACAGTAATGGCATCATTACCCACTACCAAAGAAAGAATCTGCTCTCTCTTTCTCCCTCTCCCTCTCCCTCTCCCTCTCTCTCTCTCTCTCTCTCTCTCTCTCTCTCTCTCTCTCTCTCTCTCTGTGTGTGTGTGTATGTGTGTGTGTGTCCTGGCATAAATGAGTGGGAGGCACCAAAGTATTTATAGAATCCCAGAATCATGGGATTAGATGGAACATTTACCCTTTGTGGTATGTCTGGATGGAAGATTCTGACAAAGCCACAGCTTGAGACAGAGGAATTCTCTCCTGTGTCTATGGCCTTGATTCTGGAGGTTAACAGCTTAACACCAGGGTGTGGTGCCTGATATGAACTCTGGAAATTAATAATGATAAGGATGGGCTACCTGCCAAAACCTAGAGTGTGAATCCCTAGAGAAGCACCTTCTATTTTGAGATATCTCTCAAGCCATTGTGTGCTGATCTGTGCTCTGACCCTTATCTCACCTCTGTCTGTATGCTTCTTTTCCCAACGCTTTTCTTCATAAACTCACCTGGGTTTTCATGTGATAAACAATGGTAACTGCCTACTCCACGAGCCTTCTGATTCACCACAAAGAACATCAGATAATGCCTGTTAAAGCAAATACTTGACTTAAACCTTAGCAGAAAATACAAATGATATAATACTTTTTTTTCTCTTGCCAAAGATGTCTGAGGAAAGACATGAGGAATGGCAGAGTATCAAACAGAAGTTGGGACGGAAAAGAATAACAGCGTAAGTTCATTTTCCTTGCGAGAGCGGCTCTGGACAGGAAAGAATAAACATGCAATGTCCTACGACGTCATACAGTCATACAGTTAACATTGCATACGCAGAGGGAGACATCTCCAGAAAAAAAAAATTTCACCTGCTCAAAAGCCTTCAGCAGTACCACTGTGTACTAAATCTAAACTATTAGGCTAGTGAGATGTCTCAGTCACTAAAATGTTTGTCTTCAAGCATGGGGACTTGAATTTGACCCCTAGAACCCACATTTTTAAAAACTGGGTGTGGTGTGCTTGAAATCCCAGTCAGAGCTTGGGGGACAGAGATACATA
Source organism: Uromys caudimaculatus (assembly GCA_028551405.1). Taxonomy (NCBI): domain Eukaryota; kingdom Metazoa; phylum Chordata; class Mammalia; order Rodentia; family Muridae; genus Uromys; species Uromys caudimaculatus. Next base: position 84,512,603 of record CM052706.1, on the reverse strand, counting down.
GATCTCTCAGGGTCACTGACCCAGCAGCCAGCTTAGCCTATTTGGTGAACTCAAGACCAGTGAGAGACCCTGTCGCAAAAAGAACATTGATTATATCTGAGGACTGACCTCAAAGAATGTTCTCTTGCCTTCACACCCATAGAGCACACACACACATCATCATTACCACCGTCGCCAACAAGAACAATAACACCTTCTCTTTAGATTTATTTATATGTATCTATGTCTCTGTACTGCATGTACATCTGTCACAACGGGCGGCCAGAATCCTCAGATCTTCAGTTGGATCACCTGAAACTGGAGTTACAGATGATTGTGAGACACTGTGTGCGTGCTGAGAATTGAACCAGGATTCTCTGGAAGAGTCGCACGGTCATCCTGACCGTTAGACCACCTTTACCTTGTATTTTCCCACTACCCTTCTTCTTTCTCATTCGTCAGGGTCTTGCCTGCACTTCAAGGATTAGCTCAGATGCCACTTTTTTTTTTTTTAAGATTTATTTATTATTATATGTAAGTACACTGTAGCTGTCTTCAGACACGCCAGAAGAGGGCGTCAGATCTCATTATTGATGGTTGTGAGCCACCATGTGGTTGCTGGGATTTGAACTCAGGACCTTCGGAAGAGCAGTCAATGCTCTTAACCGCTGAGCCATCTCTCCAGCCCCAGATGCCACTCTTCCCTGAAGTTTCCTCTAGCTCTATCAGAATGAAGTCTTCTTATTCCCATGTACCCAAAGCTTTTCTGGTCTGTCTTCCAAACGCCACAACTCTAATGCAAATAGTCATTTTAATTCAATCTTCTCCAGCTTGCTAACTGAAACCATCTTTGCATCCTTCCTTGAAGTCCATGTCTGTGTGTCCCCCCATCCTCTGTTCACATGATCATCCTTCCTGTTGGGGGCCCCTCATCACATCTCCTGTACATGAGATCCATTGTTCATGCCACTGCAGTAAATTAGCACCGAAAATTAGAGGTTAAAAAAAAAAAGAAAGAAAGAAAGAAAATTAGGGGTAAATAAAGTTACTCCAAAGAGTCAGGACCTCAGTTATCATAAGCACAAGAAAATCCACTGGGCATTGATAATACATACCTTTAACTACATTACTCAGGAGGCAGGGGTAGGTGAATATCTGTGAGTTGCAGGCCAGCCAGGGCTACACAATGAAGCCCTGTCTCAAAAACAAAACAAAACAAAAAGCTTCATCCCATCCTAAGTAATATGAGCTCTGATTTGTCTGTACCAATACAGTTCATCTAGAAGATTCTTAACATCTAATGCCTCCAGTTCAGGGACATTCCCTATGCGTGTGACAAAAGAATACCAAGACCAACATTTGAGCAACTGTGAATTAGAACCCCTCTCCTTCCCAAAAACTGCTTTTGCCCACACTGGAAATTTGTCACAAAACTCACCAGATGTCACAAGCAGTCAGGTGGCACCCTGGAGCTATAGCATAAACAGCCCTGGGCCACCTTTCCCTTGTACCCAGCTCCATATCTAGCTGGTGTCTGTCCTTCATGATGGAGCTTATGATAGGGTGTAGACTTGTGGAGTCTGAGAAGTCCAAATTCCTGTCCTGGTTGTAACCTGTTATAACATTCAGCTTTTTTCCTCTAAAACAGAACTCAGAACTCATTTTTTTTTTAAAGTGCCTCTCACGGGAATGTTTTTTATCTTCAAGTGAGATTTTCTTAAGATGGAGTACTTAATGACCCACAAAAAGTCAAGTCCAAGGACTGGAGACATGGCTCAGCAGTTAAGTACACTTATTTCTCTCAAAGAGGACTCAACTTTGGTTTGGGTTTATCTTTGAAGTCATTTTATATGCATATACAAGGTTCATGCTAGGTTGCCATTGTTTGCATACGTAATTCCTTTTTTTTATATGGGGGGGTGCATGCGTATGCACACACTAAATGGAAATACCATATGGGAATCTCTATCTTATTAGTCAAAAATAGCTAAAAATTACATCAAAATGTTTCCAAAGTTGAGTCCAAGGACTGGAGAAATGGCTTAGCAGTTAAGTACACTTATTTCTCTCAAGGGGACTCACGTTTGGTTTCCAGCATCTATGTCAAGCAACTCTCAATTGCTTATAACTACAGCTTCCAGGGGATCCATGCTTCTGGCCTCTGTGGGTGTCTACATTAATGTAAACAGATATACACACATACACACTGCTTAAAGTAATATAAGTAGATTAAAGTCAAATCAACTATTAAAAAACTTTTACAGTCAGGGATGATATATTTAGATATGTAAGGCACTACCCAAAGGCTGAGTTTGGGGCTCTGGGGACTTGGCTCAGTGATAGAGTACTTTCTAGCATGCACAAGGCCCTACTTTCAAATCTTAGTATCGCACACACAAAACCCCTACACTTGCTATAAAAAGAATTTACCTCTTACACTAACATTTTCTTTAATATCTAATAAAATGTTATCCCATGGCCTTTTAATTCTGATCTATTTGTAGTAACTATTAAGGCTATTAAAAGATAACAATCATAAAAATTAAGTCTTCTGGGTTCATAAAATGAAATTCTGAGAAACCTAAAGCGGTGAAAGGAAGCTCAGTTCTAAGCTGACATTCTAGATGGCTCTGGGGCTGCAGGGCTAGGATGTTCTCTGGACTCCCTTGGATGCCTGATAATAACTTGAATTACTGCTGCGTATCCCAGATCCCTGAGATTTAGACAGGGAATTTCCCTGAAATTTCTCTGGATTCACTAGCAAGCACTCAGAAGTCTGTTTTTTTCGAGAGTGGATTGTTATCCAACCAACGAACATACTGCTCATCGTTGTGTGTGTTACAAAGACACACAGACCCCTTTTTCCTTATAGAGTTTCTAATCTACAAGAGATCTATATTCCAATCTAACTTCTATCTGCTGCAATCAGCAGACAAGGTGAGAAGGAAAATATCGTATGTAATAAATTAGTCACTGAGCAAATATTAGAAAACAATCCGTGCTATCATGAGAAAGACACACAGGAATGGGAACCGTCATGGCCTGGGTGGATGGAAATGCTTTCACTAGCAGAGAAGAAGAGAGTTAAACTAGAGGAAGTGAAGTGACCAGTACAGTAATGACATATGATCTTGGGAAACAGACCAATCTTTACACAGATACTAGAGTTGTAATGGTTAGAAACAGAAGAGAGGTAGTGTGGACCAATTGATAAAGAATCTGACTAGAGGG
>CM052706.1:84488255-84508893 GCA_028551405.1 Uromys caudimaculatus | reverse complement strand
GTGCTCGTTGGCTACCGACTCCTGGTGTCCCAGGCAGAGGTTTCCCCCTGCAAGTGAGATCTGGAAGTTTCCGAGTCTTTCTGTCCCCGGGTTCTCAGGCCCCGGATCCTGGAGGATCCGGGCGGGTCTGGGCGAGAGGTGCTGCTCCCCTCAACCCCACGCACGACCTTTCCAGGCTCCTGGGCGGGTACCCCTCTCCGGTTCTCGATGGCTACCGACTCCTGGCGGCGCAGACAGAGGTTTCCGCCTTTCTACAGCGCTGGTTGGCTACCGACTCCTGGTGTCCCAGGCAGAGGTTTCCCCGACCTTTCCAGGCTCCTGGGCGGGTACCCCTCTCCAGTTCTCAATGGCTACCGACTCCTGGCGGCGCAGACAGAGGTTTCTGCCTTTCTATGGCGCTCGTTGGCTACCGACTCCTGGCGTCCCAGCGCTCGTTGGCTACCGACTCCTCTTAATTTCCTTTCCTATCGTTCATTATCTGCATATAGCAACACAACTTTATATTTTACAGGTTTTATTGGCTTGTTTGTTTGTTTGCTTGTTTGTTTTTTGAGACAGGGTTTCTTTGTGTTGGAGTCCAGGAATTGCCTCACAAACCATACAAACACTGATCTCAGCAAGACAGGGGTAGTTTATTGAGCATTTGCCCCAGGACTGGTTGACCGGAGCCACAGTCCAGATTCGGGAACTGAACCATGACATTGAGTTAAGATCCTACAGGGTGTTTAAGCCTAAAATCTACAAACATCTGTGCCATGTTATTTCACCAATCAGGATTTAGGGATAGGGGATTTCCTTAGGAAATGCTTGTACACTTATCCTGCTCCCATTGGCTGGGGGTATTCAACTGTGGCAGGGGACTTGCCCTGTCTAACATTCATATCTTGTCTACTAGAATGAGACTTGTCAAACATTTATATCTTTTTTTTTAAAAATTTATTTATTATATTTATACGAGTACACTGTGGCTGTTTTTAGACACAACAGAAGAGGGCATTGGATCTTATTGCAGATGATTGTGAGCCACCATGTGGTTGCTGGGAACTGAACTCAGGACCTTCAGAAAAGCAATCAGTGCTCTTAACTGCTGAGCCATCTCTCCAGCCCAAACATTCGTGACTTAATTTGCTAACCAGGATGTCAGTTACCCACACGCATGTCTCTTTCTGCCAAGTAGGATGCTAGTTCCTAGGGAGGTCTTAGGAACTTAAACTTTACTAGACCAGTACTCAAAGTGGATGTCTTATTCCAAATAGTTTCTTATATTGGTGCAGGTGTCTCTTATGTTGGGGTCTATCCCAGGAGAAGTTTATAAAGGCAAATACCATGAACACTTATACATAGGTACAGGAAATGCTGTTGGGTAGTTGGTTTGGGTTCAAGCTTATTGTGGGTATCTATACAAAACAATTCTACTGACTTCTATTGTAATTGGTTTCCAAGGGCACAGAACATAGCAGAATATGTAATCAACTTGGCATTAGAAAGTTTCTAGTATCAGCAGAAAGATATGAGAAAGTTTCCTTATAATGGCAGGCTAGTTAGGTAACACTTTGTACAACCTTGGCTCTCCTGGAACTTGAACTGTAGACCACACCGGCTTTGAACTCATAGAGATTCACCTGCTCTTGCCTCCCAAATGCTGGGATTAAAGGCATGGGACACCACTGCCTGGCATTCTGTACATTTTTTAACTTATTACTTTCAACACATGTTTTGTGGACTCTCTAAGGTTTTCTATATATAAAATCCTACTACCTAAAGCACAGATAATTTTATTTCTTTTCTCTTTTTAAATTTTTTTTTTGATACTTTATTTACATTTCCAATGTTTCCCCCTTTCTAGGACTCCTCTTTGGAAAACACCTATCCCCTCCCCTAAGATAATTTTATTTCTAACGTTTAAATGTGGTGCTATTTTGTTTAGTTTTCTTGTATAGTTGCTCTGGCTATCACTTTCAGTACTATTATAAATAGAAGTGGGTGAAGAAGATATCTTCGCCATCTTCATCTCATTCTTCATCTTAGGGAAGAAGTGACTGACAGTGAAAATAATGTTATCAGTGAAGTTTTCTTTCTTTCTTTCTTTCTTTCTTTCTTTCTTTCTTTCTTTCTTTCTTTCTTTCTTTCTTTCTTTCTTTTTTTTTTGTTTTTTTGAGACAGGGTTTCTCTATGTAGCCCTGGCTGTCCTGGAACTCACTCTGTAGACCAGGCTGTCCTCGAACTCAGAAATCCGCCTGTCTCTGCCTCCCAAGTGCTGGGATTAAAGGCGTGCGCAGCCACTGCCCAGCTTCATCTTCAACTTTTATTATTTTGAAGAAGTTTAAGTTGCGGACAGCCCTAGGGCTGCTTGTATTTTGATGCTAATTCTGTTCTCCTGGGAAGGGCTGTGAAGAGGGAAGGAGTCAGTACTCAGTGAATTCTTGTGGTCCTTCTCCCCACCTTAATTTGTAAAATAAAGGCTAGAGCTGGTGATTGGGCAGGAGAGGGAAAGGTGGAGCTAAAAGTTTGGAAGGAGTGGTCTGGAGAAACTGCAAGTTATAAGGGCTCACTTAGATGGGGAAGAGGGTAGTGTAGTGGCAGATCTGCCCAAGCTAGGCGTGCAGCTTGATTCATATTAATTGAGTTGTGTTTTCTTTGCCCAGGCTTATTTGGGTTGGAGATTTACCGTAACAAGTTTATTAATTAATTTTATTTCTAGTTTATTAGTTCCTTTGGAATCATGAAGAGATGTTGACTTAATTTTTCAAGTGTTTTTCTGCGTGAACTGATGTGGTCATGTTTTTCATGAACACTGGATACATGTGGTGTACTTACATGCATATAGGCAAAATATATATGGAATAAAAATATCTCTAAAAATTTGTGTATCTGTATGAGAATATGCTATATGTGTACAGGCACCTGTGGAGGCCAGAGAGGATTGACAGATTCCCCTGGAGCTGGAGTTACAGGTGGTTGTCAGCTGTCTAAAATGAGTGCTGGGAACTGAACTCAGGTCCTCTGGAAGAATAGCAAGTGCTCTTAGAAGCTGAGCCATCTCTACAGCATCACTGATAAAGACTAATACTTGTTGCTTTGCTATTTGTTTTTATAGGGACTAGAGCTTTTTTTTTTTTTTTTTGTATAGCTCTGGCTGTTCTGGAATTCACTCTGTAGAGCAGGCTAACCTTGAATTTAGAGACCAGCCTATCTTTTCCTCCCAGGTAGTCAGGTAGTGGGATTAAAGGAGTGTTTCACCATGCCAGCTGCTTTTTTATTCCTGATATATTTTGTTCCTGCCTTCTTTTGTATTTACTTGATGACTTTGGATTTCTTTTTTGTTTCCTTTCGTATATATTCTGCCACAATATTTTATGGCGACTGTGGTTGTATAGCACCCCCAAATTGTAATGATTTGATCTTAATTGATGCCAACTTATTTCAATCATATACAAAAGCCCTTTGCAGATCTGTTCTCCCACCTCACTGTTATTGATGTTATAAATTGCATTTTTGTATGCTTATATTAGCTACCTAGGTGTGCTACAACAAAATAACCCAAATTGGTTTATCTATGAGAAATTGGTTGTCTCCCAGGTGAGAAGCCAGTAGGGTGGTCCCCTTCTGAAGCTATGAGAGGAAAGCTTAAATGGAAGAAAGAAATGAAGAGGAAGGCCATGACTGCTCCTAGGTATGGTGAGGAGGAGGTTTGTTGTAGATGAAATGAAGAGCATAGATACAGGCAGAGACATCTGGGAGAATACAGAGTGAACATGACCTTGAGCCGGGTCATCTGAGGAGAGGGGAAAGGGGAGAGGGAAGAGCCAGATCAAGAGGCCAGGAGGTTAAAGGGTAGACAAAAAGGGGCCAGATAAATCAAAATGGTTGGATTCTGTAGGGAAGGGCAGCTGGGGGAAGAATAGCCTAGCCTCTGGTGCTAGAGAACTTAGGGTAGGGGGTGGGGCATGCCAGTCATAGTCTGTAATAGGTACGGACTGAGGGCTGCTGGAAGAACCTGGCGCACCAGGTCTACTTTGATATATCAAATAGGCACCTCAGCCATTTGTCTGGGTTTGGAACTTAACAAAGCTGTTCCGTAGTCTCCCGGCAACCTTTGTTCCTTGGCTTATGGAAAGTTCCTTTGATACGGGCCTTCATTCTGACTCTTCTTCTTCATGTGGTAGCCTCCCGTGTGCTTGTCTCCAATGTTTTCTTTTTTATTAGGACAATAGTCACAGTAGATTCTGGGCTACCCCATGACATTGTGACCGCATCTTAACTTATGGTACCTGTAACGACGTTATCCGTAACTAGACACATTTGGATGTATCTAAGGTTGGGGCTTCGAGATATGGATTTGAGGAGAGAATAATTCACACCCAGTACTCAATAACATAACTTTATTAAAAATGTTTAACGTTTGTCTTCAAAGTTCATTGGTGAGTGATGGGCTCACACCCAGGACTGTCTGCCTGCTAGACAGTAAGCCAGACTGTCCTATTAGAAGTATTTCTCCATATAGCTATGAGTCTCTACCTAACTTCCTTTAATTTTTACCCAGCAGACTCCCTTTAGTCATTATAGGGCCTGTTTAGGTGGTAATGAACATCAGCTTCTGTTTGTTTGATAATATAATGCCTTGGCACTTCATTTTTGAGGGAACAATTTGCAGGATTGTTAGCAGTTTTTAATCTTTCACGACTTTAAATGTCATTCTGCATCCTCCTGGCCTCTAAGAATTTTGGTGTGAGATCTGGTGGTGTTTATTGAAAGCACTTCCCATGTGTTGAGCTTGCTGCTCTCAATGAACTTTGACTTGAAAGTCTGACTTAACAAAGCGTCTTGATGCCAGTTTGTCATACTTAGTATGCATCTGGCTTCTTTGCAGTTGTCAGGTAAACGCACAGCCATCAAACGTGTGGTGCTTTGGCCATGATTTATTTACCGCCCGCCCCCATCCCCCAGATGTCTGTAAATTTCCTTAGTCTCTGTTCACTTTACTTCATTCTTTTTTCTTTCTGTTTTTCAAAACGTGTAGTTTCAGATGACCTGTCCCTACTTTGCTCCTTCTTTTTTTCTGATTGCTCAGACAGGCTGCCAGTTCCTTCTCGTGAAAACTTCATTTCAAGCGTTATGCTTTGTAGCTCTAGAGTTTCTGTTTGGTTTTGTTTTATACTTTCCCGTCTCTTGGTTAATATTAAAACTTCAGTAATGCATCGTATGCCCTCATCTGCTCAGGCTACATTAGCAGACTAATATAAAAGTTAGACATTCAATTCCCCAGCCAAAATATTTGCTGCCGTGATATTTGATGCGAGGTCAATGCCTGTGTTCTGGTCCATGGCTATCATTTTTATTTGTCTGCACATGTCAGAAAGAGTGAGAGAGGCCTCTTATGGGCCTCTTCTCTAAGGCCACTAATTTCATGACATGGCATGCTCATGGTCTAATTACCTCCCAAAGGCCCAGTTCCCGTATCATAACCTGAGGTGTTAGGAATTCGGCTATGAGGTTTGAATAGACATACACTTCCAAACCACTGCATTCTTTTTCTGATATCCTTTATTTCTCGGTCCACATTTTCTTTTAACCCTTGGATCATATTTCGATTTTTGTATAGTAAATCTGGTGTCTGGGTTTCCTCACAGACATCTTTCTTTTTTTTAGATGCTTTTCTGTTCTTTGTATGTCTTGGCCCTTTGGTTGATATTGTTGGGAGTTAAAGTATGGTGACTCTAGAAACCAAATTCTCCTGTCCCAGGGTTTGCACTTTTGTTTTTCATAGTTTGAAGGCTGTCATAGTCTGTTCGTTCAAAGTTTCCTTAGTTACGTTTGTAGAAGGTATCCTTTGTTGTATTTAATCACTGAATTCTTGACTTCCTATGGTCATATTTCAACAAAGAGTTTCCTACATGTCAGGAGCTTTCCCATTATTTAAAAGGTCCTTCTGTGCTCAGGCATTTCTTCAACTTGGATTCACCACTGCTTGTGCCTTGAAACCAGCCTGAAGGTACGGTAATGTCTTCTCGGGTCTCTTCTGACCTAGTACCTTGTTTGTACATGTGTGTAGCTTCCTAAACCTTCTCATACATAGCTGTTTCATATATTTAAAGTCCAACTTTCCTAGACACGAATGAAGCTTGTCTTCTATCCATTCATTTCTACCTGTATACTTTTTAAGAAAAATGTCTTTACTCACTGAGCGGTCTCACCGTCCTTCCTCCTGGAACTGTTTGTTCCAGGAGTCTGTGGATTTGCAATCCCTTTACAGCAGTAGTTCTCAACACAACCATAAAATTATTTTCTTTGCTACTTCATAACTTTAATTTCACTAATGCCATGAATCATAACTAAATATCTGGTTCCCAATGGTCCCAAGGTGGCCCATATGAATGAGTCATTTGACCCCCAAAGGGGTCTTGACCCACAAGTCAAGAGTCATTACCTTATAGGCGTAAGAGTAGTGCCGTCCATTTTTCCTGCTTGAATTTTGAGCTAGACAAGACAGAGAAGCTCCTTGTATCAGCCTTCAAGTGTCTTCCATACAGTTTAGAATAATTATACATAATCTCTCTCTCACACACACACACACACACACACACACACACACACACACACACACACACACAGTCTGCTATCTTTCCTTTGATTCAAGGGAAACACTTATATCCAGGCTCACTTCCATACTGTAGCTACTACCAGGCTGGGAACGGAGGGATGTTGGGTGGTGCCTAATGATAAGGTACAAAACACTCTTGTCACCATTTTATTAGTGACCGTACACTATCTTCCAGAGCTCTGCCAGATCCATTCAAATCGTTCTGCATCCCTAAATGTTTCTACGGGGGAGTGAGACGTGGAACATTCTAGTCTGTCTTGGCTTATATCTTCCTTGTCAATGTAATTTTGCTTTCATTTGTACTGTCACCAAGGGCACCACAGAAACATGGCAAGCCATACAAATTGTACAATCATAAAGCAACACGACAGCAAAGTTGGTCTTAGCTCTTTAGAGCAACTCAAAAGGAGCTTGGTTGGTGAATTACAAAGAAGAGTCTCCAAGGACACTGGTGACAGTTGAGAGCAGATAAGGTTGTGAGGTGTAAGTTCTGTCTAGGTAGTAAATTGCAGAGGAGCTGGGGCTTGCTGACAGTGTGGGCAGCTGCAGTCACATGCTGCGAGTGGTTGGGTCTGATTTCTGGATGCGAACTTAATCCCAGCTCATGAATGGTCTTAACTGGTGCCAGAAGTGACCAAATAGAAGAGCATGCGAAAAGAATGAGATGACTTGTTCTGGAAGCACATTAGAGACTCCCCTCAGGATTCAAAGCTCTGTCTAATTCGCTCTGTTCCTCAGGACGATTTTCATATCAGCATGTCCCAGCATGCCTGGGGTTTACAATTTTATCTCAGAAACGACTTTTGGAGGTAAGCTTTTGTATTATCCCTGTCTCTCCAATTCTGTAGTAATTTCTCTTTTGTATCATTTCCCGTTTCCTCTCAAGTTTCTTCTTCAGTTTATCCTAATTTGCTTTCTACTCCCCAGTGAAATATGCTTCAAAGGATAACCTGCTAAGAAAATTTAGAGTAGGGTAGACATGGCTAATAAGCACAAATATAAACATTTTAAGAAACTATTTACATTTGAACAGAAGTTTATATTTCAGGCTAAAAGAAGAAAAGGTCTCATTGTAAAACTACATAGCACATACTTCAGAGGAAAGAGAATTTTTAAGAGGACCTTCTCAAATCTCAGAATTTCTTTGTTTTTCAAATATAATATAATCTAGATGGTCAGTATGAGGAAAGTCCAAGTCAAAACGGCCTTCAGAAAAACACATTCCTTCTCCTGGTATAAAAAGAAACCCTGGGCACATTCCAGTTATGACATCACTGGAATCATGGCACTTCCTGCCAAATACACAGGGGACAGCCACTTTGATTTAGAAAAAGGAAGGCCAAAGAGTAGGAATCAGACAGATATAATTTAGGATCTGGTATCCTCTACGAGGTAACATCCAGCCTCTGACCTTTATGTGGCTTTTCTTCCCAGTCATCCTCCAAGAGTCTTGTTGACGATGCAGTCCCCAGAGTGGGGAGCCAGTGCTAGGAGGCTGGGTACCAAAAAATCAGTTAATTGGAACTAAGATTGTAAATACCTTACACCTGGGATGGATTTTACCTTCCTCAGCCGGTCTCTGTACTAGCAATGTGGGAACCTAGTAACTACTAAAGAGACTTAGAACTCTTTTGTTGCAGATGACAAATTAGCTTCATTAAGCTAAATTAAATTGTAAAAAAACCTTTAGGTGAAGGGCTTAGAAATGCCATTCTCTGAATTCAATACAAATATTGTAAAGCTTAATTCCCTTTAGCTAGGGTTACTATTGCTGTGATGAAACACCATGACCAGAAAAGCAAGTTGGGGAGGAAAGGGTTTATTTGATTTACAGGTCCATACCCCTGTTTATCACTGAAGTAAGTCAAGATGGGAACTAAACAGTGCAGAAACCCAGAGGCAGGAGCTGAAGCAGAGGCTAGTGCTGCCTACTGCCCATCATGACTTGCTCAGCCTGCATTTTTGTAGAACTCAGGACCACCAGTCCAGGGATGACACTACCCACAGTGGGCTGGGCCCTCCCCCATCAATCATTAATTTAGAAAACGCCCTATAGGCTTTCCCATAGACTGATCTTTTGGGGGCATTTTCATAATTGAGGCTCCCTCCTCTGAAATGAGTTTAGTTTGTGTCAAATAAAACTATCCAGCACAACGCCCAACAACTATAGTGACCTGCATTGGGCTCTCACAAGACCTATCCTATCAAGGACAGGTTAAGAGAAGGGGAATGACTGGGGGGGGGGTGCTTACCTTTTATTTCTGAACTATTGGTTTTGATAGTTTGAGGGAGAGGTGAAATCACTGACTTTAGTTGTGTACCCAGTACTGAGTTTACTCAGATCCAATTGATAGCTTCAAACTATGGTCACACAGACAGCCCTGGTTGATCTTGGTGGGTCACAAAACAAGGTGAGTAGACTTGAACATGAGAGAGAGAGAGAGAGAGAGAGAGAGAGAGAGAGAGAGAGAGAGAGAGAGAAGAGAGAGAGAGGTGTTGGAAAGAAGGAAGGTAACGGTGAGGTGGGACGGGAGAGTGAGATTGGTCAGCATACATTGCATGCACACTCAACATTGTCCATGTACAAATTTTTAGGTTTTTTTTTTTTTTGTAGACAATTTGGCTGTTCTGGTCCTCATTCTGTAGACCAGGCTGACCTCAAACTCAACAGATCTGCCTGCCTCTGCCTCCCAGTGCTGTACTACCACCACCTGGCCAAATTTTTATTATTTAATCAATAATAATGAAAAAGTCCTAACAATCAAAAAAAAAAAACCCAAAACAAAACAAAAAGCGACACATAAGCTTTTATAGAAACTGTTCTTGTTAGCTTGTGAGGAAGGCTGAATACAAAGACCCAAAGGGCAGGGCTTCTCTTCATTTCCTTGTCCCCTGCCCCCCCTGGTTTAAGCCTTGTGTTGGAGGACACAGCAACATCTTATCTCCCAGTTTAGCAATCCCGATTAGAAGGTTCAGAGATCCTTCTGAGGGAGATTATATTACTTTGTCCAGGACACATGTCTAACTCTCATTCAGTCACTGAGTAGTAGCAGACGCCATTCTAGGGACTATGCCCAGAAATAGACATCAAACCACATAAGTCATAATCTGAAGCTAAGGAGTTATATTTTTAATCATAAACCACCCTTCTTACACTGCATCTTCCGTTAAGCCCACTCAATAGCCTTTTCTCATCTCAGCTAGTCTCCTGTTTATGACCTCACAGGCTAACAATATCCCCCCCCCCCAGCAGTCAGGTCAAGTAGTAACTTAATGTCTGAGTTATTCTTTCACAGCTTGGCTATCTTTCTTTGAGTATGTTGTTTAAGCTAGCTGGTAGAAGATGAGAGCAGAAGGTCAGGACTTGAATTTCATGAATTGTTTAGCTTCATTTGGAATAAGAATAAAGCTCCCTTGACTAGAGTGTCTCTACTCAGTCATGTGAGCCAGAGGTTTAGCAAATGTCTGCTTCATCTGTGGTCACTGGAGGTCAGAGCAGGAGACCATAGATGGCTCACTTCACTTAAACCCACTACCATCACCTAAACTGGCAGTGTTCTCTTGAAAACTAGAGGCTGCTGTAGGTTACTGCGCACACTTGGGGTGTTTTAGAACGTCCAGACAAGTTTGCTAGCAAGCTAGAAGCATATCCTACATACGTGCAATCCCCCATTCCATCTTTCCAGAAAACGTCTCCTTGACACCACTAGGATGTAAACTCCCCCAAACATCTGTCTTAAGTTTTCCTTCATCTCCTGCTATACTCTCTCCCCTTTGTAATTGTTAAGCAGATGGTCTCTTCTCCAGGCAAATACTGTGTGCACTTTCTCCATAACTCCAGTACCTAGCATAGCTGATGACATTTGGAAGACTCTTAGTATTTGTGGAGAGACTAGTAGAGACGGGACGGGCCTTATGGAGTGAGCAACTGGATAACATAGTTATCGATTGGGTTTAGGGGATTTGGAGTCCAGTCTGTAGAGCTGGTATACCGCTGGGTGGTTTTGGTAACTGTTAAGCCTGCTCTCGCTCAGCTAGCCTGTACTCTGTATACAAAGGGCAGCTGGCTCACTGTAGTAGGCTGTGACAGTTCTTAGTTCTCTGCCAGACTCTCAGAGTCTTCAGCAGGTCTGACCCACAGTCTCTCTCACACACAGTCTGGTTTGACAGTAACTTAATCCCCTTCTTTGGATTTCTCTGATCATCTGCCCCATGTTCTCCTCTCCTCCATCCACTGCTGTCTGAGTTACTCAGACTTCACCAACCATGTGGGACGAAAGCAAAAGTGAGTTCATCCACAGAGCATGTGCTTGGGCAGCCAAGTCCTCCAGGTTTGAATAAAATGACCCAATCCATTTGGTATTCACTGGGAAGTCACACAGGGACATGTCCATTCTAGGATGTCCCTCACAAGGGCCAGGTGCTGCTTCAGCTAGCTCGCCTAAGGACCTTGACTGGGACTCTGAGTGGGAGGCACTGGAGGTCAAACTCCACTTTGCATCTCTCACACCACCCAGCCCCTCCTCCTTTTAGCCACTGGTTTTGAGTTGAAGATGGCTTTCGACTGGAAGTCCACTCCTAGCCCCATTTGGCCTCTTCCCAAATTGGAATCCTCACCTAGACTGTAGCTGCAAATTTGAAAGACTCAAAACAGGCAATGGACAATTTCATTTCAAAGGGGTAAAGAACTGACACTGGCTAATGAGTTATATTCCAATGTACAATGTCCTCTGATTGTGTATTATGTGTCAGCTCTCTCAACTTGAAAGAGATGGTTGTGTAATGTCTGCTCATAATTGAGAATAATCCCAGTGACGCAGTACTGCATACCAGCCAAGCTTGTCGTTCCTATACCCAACAGCTTGCGACTGCTGGGCTGCCTTGCATGGCAACCTTTCTCACAGCTTGGAGAACAGAAGCAGAGACCTACCTTAACATCAGCAACTTCCCATTCGGAGAGAAAAGGACCCATTTAGATGGAACAGATTTGAGTTTCTTCTCCCCAGAGACTGATGATGCTTCAGCAATTTCCATTACCCATTGGCCAAATATTAGGTCATGGGACTGTTTCTTCCTAATAACCCTGGGGAATGTATCAGACCAAAAAAAAAATAATAATAATAATAAAGAAAGAAAGACTGCTTTAAGTATTTTTTTTTTTTTTAAAAAGACTTATTTATTTACTTTATGTATATGAGTGCTCTATCTGCATGTACACCTGCATACCAGAAGAGGGCATCAGATCTCTGTAAAGATGATTGTCAGAAGAGGGCATCAGATCTCTGTAAAGATGGTCGTGAGCCACCATGTGGCCACTGGGAAATGAACTCAGAATCTCTTGAAGAGCAGTCAGTCAGTGCTCTTTTTTTTTTTTTTTTTTTTTTTTTTTTAGTTCTCATGTCTTCAACCATGTCACTTAACTTCCTATGCCTCCTTTTCTTACTAAGAAAAGGGACTAACCATTCCTGTCAGATAAGATCATCACTCACAGGGACTCACTGGGAGCCAGGCATAGTGGTGCATGCCTTTAATCTCAGCACCTGGGGAGCAGAGGCAGGCGGTGCTCTGTGAGTTCAAGGTTAGCCTGCTACATAATGTGAGTTCCAGAACAGCCAGGGCTATACAGAGAAATCCTGTCTTGGAAACTCTTTTTTTAAAAAAAGATTTATTTATTTTATGTATGTGAGTACACTGTCTTTGTCTTCAGACACACCAGAAGAGGGCATCAGATTCTATTACAGATGGTTGTGAGCCACCATGTGGTTGCTGGGAATTGAACTCAGGACCTTTGGAAGAGCAGTCAGTGCTCTTAACCACTGAGCCATCTCTCCAGCCCTGAATGCTTCCAGTATTAAAAAAAGATCTGGTACAAGTTACTGAAAATTTAACTTAAACTGTTTTAGGAAAAATGTTCAATACAGCTGCAAAGTCCTAGAACAGAAGGTCTTTAGCACATCTAGATTCCAGGGCTCAAAAAAAAAAAAATCAAGATTTGGTCTTCTGCATCCTACATCTGCAGAGGTTCTTTCATCTCCCGAGACTAAAGAAGCTTCAGATGGTGGGAGCTTTCTTCTCCTCCATTCCTTTGTGGTAATAGCGCCAGAGACACAGCCACAGTGGAGATTCCAAAGCTGAATCTCACTTGATCAGTTTGTGTCATGGTCCTCATTTATGAGCTGACGATGATAGCTAGAGACAATGTAGTTTGCTGATTGGCTAGGCCTGAGCCATTCTTGTCTCTGGGGTGGGAAGACACGATTGAATTTTTCCACCAGAATTATGTAAACTAATCATGGAAACTGCTGCTGATTCTCCAAGAAAATCCAGATACTGTGGTTGTAAAATTAGGGAGCAGATACTGAGTTAGTAAGAGAGAGCTGAGCGGTCAGGCAGTGGTGGTGCACGCCTTTAATCCCAGCACTTGGGAGGCAGAGGCAGGTGGATTTCTGAGTTCGAGGCCAGCCTGGTCTACAGAGTGAGTTCCAGGACAGCCAGGGCTACACAGAGAAACCCTGTCTCGAAAAACCAAAAAAAAAGAAAAAAAAAAAAAAAAAAAAGAGCGAGAGAGCTGGGGTACTGTTCTCGCCCAACTTCAGGAATGTCTTTGTGGCCTGGTATTTTAAGATCATGATTTCTCCTAAACCCTGTCCATAATAAAGATGAGTCTTCACTGAATGTCAGTGTTATATGTTATACTCTCTCATTGAGTTGGTTTTTGTAGTTGTTGTTGTTTTCTGCGACAGGATTTCTCTGTGTAGCCCTGGCTGTTCTGGAACTCACTTTGTGTAGCAGGCTGACCTTGAACTCACAGAGCACCGCCTGCCTCTGCTCCCCAGGTGCTGAGATTAAAGGCATGCACCACTATGCCTGGCTCCCAGTGAGTCTCTGTGAGTGATGATCTTATCTGACAGGAATGGTTAGTCCCTTTTCTTAGTAAGAAAAGGAGGCATAGGAGGTTAAGTGACATGGTTGAAGACATGAGAACTAAAAGTGAGTCATTACACAGCCCCACCCAGGCCACCTCCAAAGCCCATGTTTATTCTCCTGTGTCTATAGCTCAAATTTGCTCATGGGCAAGATTCTTTACTGTATTTATTAAAAATATACTCCTTCCAGCAGACTTTGATTCAGTAATCTAGGATAACCTTGAGAATCTTTTTTTTTTTTTAAGAATTATTTATTTTATTTATATGAGAACACTGTAGCTGTCCTCAGACACACCAGAAGAGGGCATCAGATCCCATTACAGATGGTTGTGAGCCACCATGTGGTTGCTGGGAATTGAACTCAGGACCTCTGGAAAAGCAGTCAGTGCTCTTAATCACTGAGCCATCTTTCCAGTCTCGGGAACCTTTTTTTTTTTTTTTTTTTTTTAAAGCATATGTAGTAAATCTTATTAGCGAACAAAGAGTACATATATAATCCCAGACTGCTTCTCACAAGTTAAAACTTCCAGAAATGGTCGTGCACCAAACCTAACCCTTGTTTCCTCTTCTCTATGAAGAGAATTGCTTTAGCTTCAAAATATGCTTAGTCTATTCTCCAGGACAGCCCTCTAACCTTACTCTTTCTTGGTTTTCTTTTTCTTTTTAAAATTTATTTATTTAACGTATGTGAGTACTTGCTATCTCCAGACAAACCAGAGGAGGTCACTGGATCCCATTACAGATGGCTGTGAGCTGGATGTGGGTGCTGGAAATTGAACTCAGGACCTCTGGAAGAGCAGTCAGTGCTCTTAGTCACTGAGCCATCTCTCCAGCCCCTCTAACCTTACTCTTAAAAAAGGAATGAAACTGGCTGAAGGGTTGGATCTGTGGCTAAGAGAGCTTGCAGCAAAATTACAAGGACCAGAGTTTGGATCCCAATACCTGTGCAACAAGCCACACGTCTGAAAGACACCTGCAACCTGTCTCTGAGAGGGGAGAGTCAGGAGGGTTGCTGGGGCTTGCTGGCTCTCAGCCTGTCTGAAAAACTGAGAGTACCAGGTTCAGAGCATAGATGTAGACAGTCCTAAGTAAAATACTAGGACAAAACTGTGTAGTTAGGGAGGTCATGGGCCCCAGTGGGGAACAACATTGATTATTTTGCTAAATAGATACAATTTTTAATTGTATATTAAAATTCTACATACAATATTCAAGTGAACAGGATTCATGAGATCTGATCGATCATAAGCTACCATACTTTTGCTATTGATCTGGGAAACTAAATTGTAGAGCTCTTTGTTGCCCTTTAATGAAATCTCTGACAGATGTCATTGATTTTTCTGGCTACTCTGACCGTGAAAAGCCATTCTAGTTTATGAATTAAAATATGTAATTCCAAAAAAATAAAAGTCTAGTTCCAAGTAATAGTCAAAGCTTCCAACCTCACTGTGCTGGCTAGTCTAATGTCAACTTGACACAAGCTAGAGTTATCTGAAAGGAGGGAACCTCATGTGAGAAAAATGTATCATCTGTAGGGCATTTTCTTAATTAGCAACTGATGGGTGGGGGCTCAGTTCATTATAGCTGGCGCCATCCCTGGGCCTGTGGTCCTGAGTTCTAGAAGGGAAAGCAGGCTGAACAAGCCACAGGGAGCAAGCCCATAAGTGCACCTTCAGATGCACCAGCAGAGGGCATCAGATCCCATCACAGATGGTTGAGAGCCACCATGTGGTTGCTGGGAATTGAACTCAGGACCTTTGGAAGAACAGTCAGTGCTCTTAACCACTGAGCCATCTCTCTAGCCTCCACATCAATTAACTTAATCAAATAATCCCTCACAGGGGTGCCAGAAGGCCCACTTCCCAGCTCTTTCTAGGTTCCGTCGAATTAACTATCATTACCCATCACAAGAAGATACTAACACTTATTTTAATGCTACAGAAATTAGCACATAATGGAATAGCACAAGGATAAAAATAAGCAATGGAACAGAATATGAAGCCCACAGGCAAACTCATACATATCTGGGCACTCAATATGTTATAAAATTAGAACTACACATCAGTGGGAAATAACATGCTATTAAAACATAGTGCTAGGAAAATTGATTATTCTTTAAAAAATATTCCCCTATCTTATATCATAGGTGGACTAAAAGTCCTACAAATGAAAGAGAAAAGCTAGGGGCTGGAGAGATGGCTCAGAGGTTAAGAGCACTGGTTGCTTTTCTAGAGGTCTTGAGTTCAATTCCCAGCAACCACACGGTGGCTTATAACCATCTATAATGAAATCTGGTGCCATCTTCTGGTGTACAGGCATACATGCATGTAGAATACTGTACACTAAATCAATTTTTTTCTTTTTAAAGAGAAAAAGCTAAATGTCAGAGAAAAATATATCATCAACAATGTTCATAGGATATATGTGACATTAGAAAAATAGGGGCTGGAGAGATGGCTCAGCAGGTAAGAGCACTGACTGCTCTTCCGAAGGTCCTGAGTTCAAATCCCAGCAACCACATGGTGGCTCACAACCATCCATAACGAGAACTGATGCCCTCTGCTGGGATGTCTGAAGACAGCTACAGTGTACTTACATATAATAAATAAATAAATCTTAAAAAAAAAAAAGAAAAAAAGAAAAATAGAGGTGTCCTGGGGGTGGAAGGGCTCAAGGGGGGAAGGGTGGGAGGGAAGGACCAACAGAAACAAATTAAGTCTAAAATGCCGTAATAAAACTCATTGCTTTGTATGCTAATTATACATATTTAATTTGTTTAATGAAAATTCAAATTAGACACAAAACACCCTTGTGCTATAAAAATATCTCTTAGACTATATACCAAAAAACTTGAACAGTAAGTTTTAAAAAAGATTAAGATTGTACTACATTAGGCCAGGCAAGCTGGTGGTGAATGCCTTTAATCTCAGCATAGCACTCGGGAGGCAGAGGCAGGCAGATCTCTGAATTGGTCTATGGAGTAAGTTCTAGGACAGCCAGGGCTACACAGAGAAACCCTGTTGGAGGAGGGGAGTGACAACAAAGATTGTATTACATTAAATTAAGCTTGTTTTTTTCTATTATTTTTATTTTTTAATTTTTTTTTTTTTTTTTGGTTTTTCAATAAAGGATTTTCTCTGTGTAATAGCCCTGGCTGTCTGGGAATTCACTTTGTAGACCAGGCTGGCCTCAAACGCACAGAGATCCATCTGCCTCTGTCTTTCAAGATTAAAGGTATGTGCCATCACGCCTGGGTTTTCTTTCTGTTTTGAAGAAATTTAAAGTATAACCAGGGCTGGGAAACTCCCTTGGTCAATAAAATGCTTGCCTTGAAAATAGAAGAATCTGAGTTCCAGCTGGGACCCAGGTACAAAAATTGGGCATGGTGGCTCATGCTCGTAACGCTGTGACTAGGGGAACTTGCAGAAGGCAGGGCTTATTTTGGTTTATGCATCAAGATGAAGGCATGACAGCAGGAAGCTGATACATTCTCAACTGCAAGCAGAAAGGAGAGAGGAAAAGAGAGGAGAGAGGAAAAGGAGGAGGAGGAGGAAGAGGAGGAGGAGGAGGAAGAGGAGGAGGAAGAGGAAGAGGAGGAGGAGGGAGGGAGAGAGAGAGAGAGAGAGAGAGAGAGAGAGAGAGAGAGAGAGAAGGAGGAGGAGGAGGAGGAAGAGGAGGAAGAGGAGGAGGAGGAAGAGGGAGGGTAGGAGGGAGAAAGGCTTTAATTTCACAACATGCCTCTAGTGATATACTTCCTGCATCCAGCAAGGCTGTACCACCAAACCGCCCCAAACTGTGCCACACCAGCTGGGGACTAAGGGTTCAAATGCTTGAGAATGTGGTGGACATTTTTCCTTTAAACCACTCCAGCAATCTACCACGGTGTTTTTCTAATCTGGTGAGTTAATTAACAGAGACTTCTGGATACATACATACATACATACATACATATGTACATACATGTATATACATATGTAAGGATTTGAAAAAAGAGAGATAATATATTCACAATAGGACTCCTGCCACCAAACAAAAGGAAGGGCAACGTGATCACGGAGATGTTTGCACAAGAAGCCTCAATTACATTTGCACAATGTTTAATTCCTGAAAAACCCCGAGGAAAATCTCTACATATCTTTGTCTTGGTGAAATGGTGGATTTTGGTTCTGGAGCCATTAGTACACATGCTGAGAGTCACTGTTACAAAAATATCTGAACTAATCAACTAAGTAAGCAGGTTTATTGGCTCATGGTTCAGTTCTCAGTCACCTGACCCTGTTGCTCTGTGCTTGGGTCAGCATAGTATATCGTGGTAGGAAGGCATAGCAGAAGAGACCTGTTGTCTCCTAGTTGTCAGGAAACAGACAGAAAGAAGGTCAGGGTTCCACTATCCCTTCCAGGCCATGTCAGTGAAGACCTAACTTCCTTTATGAGGTTCCAACTCTTAGACTACCCAATAGCATAATGGGCGGTGGACCAAGCCATGAACACATGGGCTTACATGTTATTGTATTTTGATTTGCATGGGTATGTGGCTTGCATGTATGTTTGTGCACTACATGCATCCTCGGTATCCACAGAGACCAGAAGAGAGCATCAGATCATCTGGCACTGGAGTTATCATGACTGTGAACTGCCATATGGGCAGTGAGGTTGGAACCTGGGTCCTCTGTTAGAGCAACAAGTGCTCTTAACTGCCGAGCATTTCTACAGCCCCAACACAGGCTTCTGAGGGCACATTTCAAATACAAATGAAATCAGTCAGCTCTGAACAACTTGTTGGGCTAGAAGCTCTTTAGAAGTTCTTAGAGTCACGTCACACGGCACAGGAACCACTTAGAAGGAGCTCCCACAAGTCAAAGGGTGACAGAGTGCCTCAAAAGAACAGCGATATGAAGTATCCTGTTCTATCACATGCATAAAGAGTGAGCTCATAGCGTATATAAAGACCACTGGTCCAAACACCCAACTCCACACAACAAACTGCTTGTTGCTGGAAGCTTATAGGATAATAAATCCTTTTTTTTCTTCTGGAAGTAAATAATGAACGAGAAAACACTTATTTTTATTTTTCTTTGTCATAAATGTTTCAGAATAACTACATAGCTGATGTATAGATCCTGACTATATAGAACAATTGAAATTAATAAATGGAGAAGAAATGATAGAATATTTTAAATTCATAATTTTCAACTTGCAGTGAAGAAATTGATTGATAATAATTGACAGGCAATGTTTATTGGAGTCTAGGGACTGGAGAGATGGCTCAGCAGTTAAGAGCACTGATTGCTCTTCCAGAGGTCCTTAGTTCAATTCCCAGCAACCACATGGTGGCCCACAACCATTGTAATGGGATCCGATACCCTCTTTTGATGTGTCTGTAGACAGCTACAGTGTACTCATATTCATAAAATAATTCTTAAAAAAAAAGTCTAAAACTCTTATCTGTAGTGGATGTGGAGAACATCAAGAGTCAGACTGTTCTGTTGTATACCCCATCTTAACCTTCTTAAAAGTATTACACTCCAACTATCATGTGCCTCTTGGTCTGATGTGGCAGCAATTGTCTCTTGTGATTTTTTTTTTTTTTTTGCTAAACAACTGAACTTCATTTATTTTTTTTTAAAAGATTTTTATTTATTATTATATGTAAGTACACTATAGTTGTCTTCAGACACACCAGAAGAGGGCGTCAGATCTCATTACAGATGGTTGCGAGCCATCATGTGGTTGCTGGGATTTGAACTCAGGACTTCTGGAAGAGCAGTCAGTGCTCTTAACCGCTGAGCCATCTCTCCAGCTCTGAACTTCATTTCTTAAAGGCTTTTGGACTTGCTTTTATCTTACCTAAAATGTGAGGGATAAACGAATGATCTAGATGGCAAAGATATAATCAGCTAAATTTACATTTGAGGCAGAACACTACAGACCCTTTGTAGGGAACCCAGAGTAGAGGCTCCAGTGGAGAAAGCACAGCTGGGAGCCCAAAGTGGTCTGGGGTCCATTGTGGAGAGGAAGTACTCCTTAGATGCCAAAGGCTCCTGGACAAAGGTTCCTACTCACAAGGGGAGCTACAGGTTTTTTTTTTTTTTTTTTTTTTTTTTTTTTTTTTTTTTTTTTTTTTGTCAGAGTGCCTAATCAAGTTGATGTGGCTTGGGGGATTTGGGGATTGTTTAACTTTAAGGCCTTCAGGAGATAAAGGCACAAAGCCACTTAGCATGCTGTCTTTGAAAAGTCTGGGCAGGAGCTATCTTTTCTTCTAGGCTGATCTTTGAGGCTGCCAGCCCCCAAAGTTTTCTTTCTCTACTGTGTAGAAAGACTGTCAAGGGGGTTTCATGGCCCAGCCCAGAGGTGGCAATAGCTGTGATCTGCATCCTGAGCTTTTATTAGCAATTGCTGTTCACACAAATAAAGTCGTGCAGATATTTCCCAGAAGTTTTCTTGAGCAGGGCTTAGTCTGCATGCTTATCAGTGGTCATTGTACTGCTGTTGGTCCAGGAACTCCCTAGCACCAGTCTACTCTGTCTCTGGGGGGTGGCCTCTGATCTTTTAGGTATGACGGCTGCTTTATGATAGGGCTTGGAGGGTTGTATTTTTTTCCTTTTGTCATTTTTCAGAGGGATAAGATTGATGCCTAGAAGGTCCTGTAAGGCAAAGGACACTGTCAATAGGACAGAACGGCAACCAACAGATTGGGAAAAGATCTTAACCAATCCTACGTCTGATAGAGGGCTAATATCCAATATATACAAAGAACTCAAGAAGTTAGACTCCAGAAAACCAAATAACCCTATCAAATAATGGGGAACAGAGCTAAACAGAGAATTCTCAACTGAGGAAATTCTCAGGGCTGAGAAGCACCTAAAGAAATGTTCAACATCCTTAGTCAGGGAAATGCAAATCAAAACAAGTCTGAGATTCCACCTCACACCAGTCAGAATGGCTAAGATCAAAAACTCAGGTGACAGCAGATGCTGGTGAGGATGTGGAGAAATAGGAACACTCCTCCACTGTTGGTGGGACTGCAAGCTGGTACAACCACTCTGGAAATCAGTTTGGTGGACCCTCAGAAAAATGGACATAATACTACCTGAGGACCCAGCTATACCAC
>CM052706.1:84417856-84487755 GCA_028551405.1 Uromys caudimaculatus | reverse complement strand
AAAAAAAAAAAAGGAAAGGAAATTAAGAAAAATATCCCCTTTGTAATGACACCAACATGCTTATGAAAAAAATTAAACAGGAAGTGAAAGATTTACACATTGAAGATTTATACACATGAAGCCCTGAATTTGATCCCCAGTACCATATAAACATAAAGGCAACACATACCTGTAATCCCACCACTTGGGAGGTGGGCCAAGAGAATCAGATGTTTAAGATGTTATCTTCTGCTTCATAGTGAGTTTAAGGCCATGGTGAAATACAAGAGATTGTCTTTTTTTTAAAAAAAGACACAGAAAAATGGGGAAAATCTAGTGTTCGTGGGTTGCAAGATTTACTATTGTTAAGATGTCAATACTACAAAAATTAATCTATAGATTTAATGCAATTCCTATCAAAATTCCAAATATTTTTTCTTTGTAGAAATAATAAAATCTATCCTAAAGTTCAAATAGGATCTCAAGGGACCTTAAAAAGTGAAACAATCTTGGAAAATAGTGAGTGATCTACTCACACTGCCTGGTTACAAAGGTTGGGGTGTCACAGTATCTGGCCAGTATAATTCTCACACAAGGACAGAGGTTGTCTTGATTTGGGTTTTTAATGCTGCAACAAAACACCATGACCTAAAAGAAAGTTAGGGAGGAAAGAGTTTATTCAGTTTACCCTTCCACAACACTGTTCTTCACTGAAGGAAGTCAGGACAGGAACTCAAATGGGGCAAGACCCCGGAGGCAAGAGCTAAAGCAGAGGTCATGGAGGACTGCTGCTTACTGGCTGGCTCTTCTGCCTTTTTATAGAACCCAGGACCACCAGCCCAGAGATGGTACCATCCATATTGAACTGGGCCTTTCCCATTGGTTATTAATTGAGAAAATGCCTTATAGCTGGATCTCATGAAGGCATTTTCTCAACTGAGGTTCCTTCCTCTCTGATGACTCTAGCTTGTGTCAAATTGACTCACAAAAGCAGCCAGTACAGAGGTATAGACCCATGAAGCAGAGCAGACAACACAGAGATAAGCCTTTGCATACATGATCAAATAATTCCCAATGATGGAACCAAATCATGCCTGCAATCTTAGCATCTGGGAGCTGAAGAACAAGCATCATAAATCTGACAGCCTGTGGCTACATAGCCAGACCTTCTTTGTAAACAAAAATAATTATAAGAATAAAAAATAAAACAATAGTGTCAAAGACCATTCAATGAAGTACAGGAGAAAACAAGTACTGGTAAAACTGGAGGCATGAATCTGTCTCAATAAATAAAGTTGCTGAAAAAAAAATAAAGAGAGAAAAATGGGAAAAGAATGACATTTACGGATTGCAAGTCTTGCTATTGCTGTGCATGAGTTTGCAGAAGTATAGAAAAGGTCTACTCTATGTTTTTGAGAAAGCAGAACAGTGGTTAAACAAAAAGCTGAGCACACACTTGCCAAATTATCCAGCAGTTCTACTTCTAGGCATGTACACTGAATGATTGAAAGTAGAGCCTCGGGCTGGAGAGATGGCTCAGTGGTTAAGAACACTGACTGCTCTTCCAGCTGAGTTCAATTCCCAGCAACCACATGGTGGCTCACAACCATCTGTAATGGGATCCGACGCCCTCTTCTGAGGTGTCTGAAGACAGCTACAGCTAGCGGGTCAGAGCGAGAAGAAACAGTGTCTGAAGACAGGTACAGTGTATTTACATATAATAAATAAATAAATCTTTAAGAAAGGAAGAAAGAAAGGAAGGAAGGAAGGGAGGGAGGGAGGGAGGGAGGGAGGGAGGGAGGAAGGAAGGAAGGAAAGAAGCAGAGCCTCAACCATACACTTATACATCAGTGTTCATAGCAGCACTGCTTGCAATAGCCAAAAGGTAGACATAACCCATGTCCATCAACATGAGTGGGTAAACAAAAGTAGTATAAGTTTCAATGAAATACATCCAAACTTAACAAAGAATGAAGTTCTTTAACTGGTGTGTATACATTATAAAAATATGCGGAGTGAATTAAACACATAAAGACTAAGAGTATATACTTGTACTTACATGAGTTACTTAAAGTTGGCAGATTGACAGAAACAGAGAAAAATGGTCATCATCAGCCTAGAGCATAGGAAGGGAAATGCTGTGG
This sequence comes from Uromys caudimaculatus, assembly GCA_028551405.1. NCBI lineage: Eukaryota > Metazoa > Chordata > Mammalia > Rodentia > Muridae > Uromys > Uromys caudimaculatus. The sequence goes on along the minus strand of CM052706.1, from coordinate 84,485,632 downwards.
AAGGGATCTGGAGTCTCTGTGTGAACTGCTGGACGGGTCTAGAGAGTGGGAACAGTTGTGGTTGGACTAGGATTTGATATACATACTGCCACTGCTCTCTTTTTAAAACCCTGGCTAAATTTGTTAGGCTTGGTGGCACACATTTTTAATCCTAGCACTTGGAAGGCAGAGATAGGCAGATCTCTGTGATTTTGAGGCCAGCCTGGTCTACAAAGCAAATTCTAAGACAGCCAAAGCTGTCACAAAGAGGGAATACAAAAGCCTAGGTAAAACTGTAAATTTTCTGACCCAGTAAGAATCACTTAACTTTATTTTCCTTTATTCAACAAAAATGTATTGAATACCATCAAAATGACAACTCTCTGGACCGGCTTCCACAGACACCTAAAATAAGTCTCTGCCTTAAAAGACTTTTAAATCTGAGCCAAGTATAAATATAAGTCTATAACATCAGCATTCAAGGATGAAGCAGGAGGATCAATTTAAGTCCATCCTTGGCTACATCAAGACCAGCATGAGCTATGTAAGACCAAGGGAGTAACATGAGCAGACAGTCCATGGGATGAGGGATGCCACGCTGGTATGGGGAGCTTACGGAAGAACACACACAGGAAACAATTAACTCAGGCAAGAAAGATCTAGAAACACTTATGAGAGGACATGGATGAATTGGTTGACTTTCTTGACACTGTGAAAGAACACTTGACAAAGCCATCTTAAAAGGAGGAAGGGTTTATTTGACTCATGATTTCTACAAATCATCATAGCAGAGGAATGGTGTTTCCATGATGTGGACTTTTAAAATATTTTTTCCATTGTTCCTACATGTACGTGCATGGTGGGGGGAGGACAAATGTACTATGTGGAGGTCAGAGTACAACTCTGTGGAGTTCTCTACATCTTTCTTTATGTGGCTTCTGGGGATTGAACTCAGGTTCCCAGGTTTGCTGGCAAGACCCTTAGCCACTGGGTCAGATCACTGATCCCAGTAAACAAGGTTCTCTACTTCACAGCAGACAGAAGGCAGAGAGTAAGAAGGAACCAGAGACCAAACATAACTTTCAAGACATGTCCCACATTACCTACTTCCTGCCATTTGACCCCACCTCCTAAAGTTACATCACTTCCCAAAATAGTACCGCCAGTTGGAAACCAAACATGGAACCATAGGAGTTAGTCACTAACCTGAGTCTTTTTTTTGGTTTTGGTTTGGTTTTTGGTTTTTTTTGTTTTTGTTTCTTCAAGACAGAGTTTCTCTGTGTAGCCCTGGCTGTCCTAGAACTCACTCTGTAGACCAGGCTAGCCTGGAACTCAGAAATCCACCTGCCTCTGCCTCCCAAGTGCTAGGATTAAAGGCGTGCGCCACCACTGCCCGGCTACTAGCCTGAGTCTTGATGAGTGTGAAGTAGCCAGACATGTGGAGCCACAGACAGTAAAGAGAACATGAGAAAATAGTAAAATCTATGAAATTGGTAGGGACAGGTGATGAAATAGTGAAGACATGGACAAGATTCATAAAAGTAACACCATACGCTAATGGGAGTTTGCACCTTATCCTTAGGTCAATGTCCCTGATTACCTGGTGAGAAAAACAGAAGAGGGGACCAACCCTCCAAAATCTTATGATCTTATAGAACTGATGAAAGGCATGAGCTAAGGTAAGGGAACGATCGTAGAGAATACAGTCAAGAAACCTTGATAGAAAAGACTCAGCAGCCTACTAAGTAGTTAGATTTAGGTGGCGGGAATGCTTGGCTTTCTAGCTAGGAAAACTTGACAAACGGCAGAATCATTCATTGAAATGAGAAACGTAGAAGGAAAGTGACACGTTAAGCATAGAGCGGTAAGACCTCTGGTAGAAAGTATCGACAGCGGTGGTGGGGGTGGGGAGGGAGGTAGGGCGGGACCGAAGGTGGGAGCCACGGCTACTCTGGGTGGAGTTTGGGGAATGCATGGTGAGCAGAGAGATTGGAAGCCCGCTGGACAGAAAGGAGAAACAGCTTGAAGTTTAACGGAATTAACATCTAAATGTAAAATCTATAATTAGAAATAAATATAATTCTCCCACTGGGTAATTTAAGCAAGAGAACAGCTCCTCTATGTGACATCAAAATCAAACCATATGGGCCACTGCCCGCTCAGCTTTGCATATAATAAGCTGGTGAGAATAAATCAACTAAAGATAAGTGTGGACGCTTTCCAACTGGTTTTCGTCCTGAAGCAAAAAGATGTTTCTTCTGTGACGAATCAAAATCCTAAATTCTTTATATTTAAAATCAATCTTTTGGGAATCTTGTTTCCAGAAAAGAACCAAGAAACAAAAGCAAAAAGGAAGTGCCACTAAGTTCTACTCTCTTATCAGAAGGGAATTCATTATCAATTTCCTATATCTTGTTCATATCTGACAGAAATCCTACCCAATCAGGCGGTTCTATCCAGATGATTCCTGAGGAACTGGAGCATACTCACACTGGGTGTGGTGACATGCACCTTTAATCCCAGTACTCAGGAAGCAGGTGGATCTCTGGGAGTCTGAGACAGGTCTAACATACACAGTGAGTTCCAGGATATCCAGTACTACAGAGACCCTGTCTCAAAAGAGGTTGTGGGAGGGAGCGAATTCTTATGCATCCATGCCATTGCTGTCATGGGCTCTCTCCCATTCACCATTTGGAGACTTTGACACTGTGTTCACAGGATACTCACTAAATTCTGTAGCAGCCTAATTTAGTCAGGGTTCTCCAGGGAGACAGAACTCAAAGGATATACATGTAGCCAGAGAGATATTTATGTTAAGGAGTCAGCTCACATAAGTGTGGAGGCTGTCACGTCTAAAATCTGTTGTGCAGACCAGCAGGCAGGATTTCTATGTTGCAGTCTTGGAGAAGAATTTCTTCCCCTTCAGGAAATATGTTTTATCTCTGGAGGCCTTCCCCCTAGCTAGCCTCAGCTGTCAACTTGACACAGCCCAGAGTTATCTGAGTTAGTCTCAGCTTGGGATAGCCTGGATTCTACTGGCCTGTGAGCATGACTGTGAGGCATTTTCTTGATTACTAACTGATATAGAAAGGCCCAGCCCACTGTGGGTGGTTCCATCCCTAGGCAAGTGGTCCTGAACCGTACAAAAAAGTTAGCTGAGCAGATGATAAGAAGTAGCCAGCAAATAGCTTTCTTCCATAGTTTCTGTTTCAGTTCTTGCTTGAATTCCTGCCTTGATGTCCCTCAGGGATGGAATTAATATCAGGTGCTTCCTCTGTTATTCATCTTAATTAACTTTCTGTAATGTGTGTGTGTGTGTGTGTGTGTGTGTGTGTGTGTGTGTGTGTTACTGCTTGTGACTGTGTGGAAACACGAATCTCTATGCATGAATACGGAGACTGGAGCTAGACACTGGGCATCTTTCTCTATTGTCCTTCATCTTTTGCCTGACATGCAGACTCTTACTGAGGCGGAAGCTTGTTTCAGCGGCATGTTGGCTGACCAATGAGCTCTCAGGATTCTCCTGCCTTTGTCCCCTAGTGCTGGAGTTACAGGTACAGCCATGCCTAATATTAACCTCTAGCTTATAGCCGCCCTCACACACACGTGTACACACATACTGCACACACAGAAAACATAAATAAAATACATTATGGTGATGGCTCAGTGGACAAATGCTTTGGTGGTGTGTCCTAGTTAGCTTTCATTCTCAACTTGACAGCCTATAGCTATCTGAGAGGAAAGCCTTGATTGAGGAACTGCCTAGATCTGGTTGGCCTGTGGGCATGGGATTTCTCCTAGTTGTTAATTGATGTAGGAGGGCTAGGCTCAGTGTTAAGTGGTGTCATCCATGAGCAGGTGGTCCTGGACTGGAAAAAGGGGTAGCTAAGAATGACTCTGGGCGGGAGCCAGCAGCAGAATTCCTCAGTGGTTTCTGCTTCAAGTTCCTGCCTTGACTTCCCTCAGTGAACTGTGACCTGGAAATGTACTAAATCTTTCCCTCCCCCAAGATGCTCTTGGTTAGAGTGCTTTATTATAGCAGTGAAAGGAGACCTGAGCTCAAACACCCAGAATACAGGAAAAGCTGGCTGCATAAAGAACATAGGCTAGCTGTGCAGTGGTGGCACACGCCTTTAATCCCAGCACTTGGGAGGCAGAGACAGGCGGATTTCTGAGTTCAAGGCCAGCCTGGTCTACAGAGTGAGTTCCAGGACAGCCAGGACTACACAGAGAAACCCTGTCTCAAAAAACAAAACAAAAAAAACAAAAACAAAAAACAAAACAAAAAAAAGCATAGGCTAGCCCAGTGCTTCTATGGGGAGATGGGAGGCAGAGACAGGCCTCGAGACTTTCGAGTCAAATAGTCTGGTACATGCAGCAGAAAAAGAGAGACCTTGACTCAAACATAGAGAAAAGCGAAGAGCAACACCCAAGGTCCTCTGGCCTCCACACGTACACCATGATATGTGTACACTCATATTGGCACATATAAAGCATACAGACAAAATAAATAAATAATGAATGAGTAAATAAAATGTCAGTCACATCTATCTTCACAGCAGTACACAGACTAGTGTTTGACCAAATAACTGAGCATCACAGACTAGCTAAGTTGACACAATGAAAGTCAAAGGCAACATATTCCTTAAGACTTCAAAGTGTCTAGATGTCTCATTCAAGACCCAGCTGGAAACAGAATTCACTGAGATAGATTTGATGAAAGGACTATTTTTAGAGGTGGTTTACCACATGGACACAAAAACAAGAAATGCCACACTACCTAACAAAATTGTGAAGGATGGGAGCTTTTACTAATTTGAAAGGTAACTAAGTAACCTGTTAGTGTTTCCTGAGTTCTGAGAGAAGACATGACAACTCCTGGGTCCAAGATGAAGGACAGTTTATCCCATAATAACCTCAGTAACCAGAGAATTAGCACTCAAAAATTATCACTGTTCATTAATTGTAGGAAAAAATGACTTTCAAAAATGACATTTTGTACATGGATATAATGTACTTTGAACATCAGCGCGTTTATTCTACTTCACTAAGCACAGTTCCCACAGAAGGACATACAGAGACCCGTTTAACATTATCATATACAGAGGAACCAAGTTATGCCAAGAAGACCAAAGGTTTAGTCCTCGACTGAGAAAATGGTTCCCTAAGATCAGTCGGTAGGCAAGTCTACAGAGCATTTTCTTGATTAATGATTGATGTGGGAGGGCCAAGGCCACGGTGGGTGAGGCCATCCCTGGACGGATAGCCCCGGGTTCTATAAGAAAGCAGGTTGAGCAAGCTATGAGAAACAAGCCAGCGAGCAGCACCCGCCATAGCTTCTGCATCAACTCTTGCCTCCAGGTTCCGTCCCTGTTTGAATTCTGTCCTGACTTCCTTTGATGATGAACAATGATGTGGACGAGTAAGCTGAATAAACCCTTTCCTCCCCAAGTTGCTTTGGTCATGGTTTCCATCACAATAGTAGTAGTCCTGACTAAGACAAGGAAAACACAACATCTGCCTTTCCTTCCTTTGGTCTGTTTCTAGGTACCTTTCCTGGAAGGCACTGTGAATGGGAGTCTAGAGTTTCTAAAGTCAAGCCTTTAGAAACTTCCTCTCCTGCTCAATAAAAGAATGAATAATCTGTTCTGATACAGGAGAGAAATCCCACTGGGTTGGGTTTATTAAGAGAGCTATGTCAGGCAGAGACAGGCAGATTTCTGAATTCGAGGCCAGCCTGGTCTACAGAGTGAGTTCCAGGACAGCCAGGGCTGACAGCCAGAGAAACCCTGTCTCGAAAAACCAAAAAATAAAAATAAAAAAAGAGAGAGTTATGTCAGTTTCTTGAATGGCACATAAATACAACACGACTTTCTTTATAAGTAATTTAAGAGATTTGAGAGATCTTCAAATGTTATTTTGACCATATATGGTCATTCGTAACATATTTGTTGGGTTATGTGAAATTTTTCATTTGACTAATTAGGAAATCAGATAAAAATGAAGAAACTAGCTGAAACTGAATATAGATGCAAATGGCATATGAGGCATGTTAGAGAGAGATAAAAATAAACAGAACCTATGTTCTAACCCACATAGAGAAGGAAGGACCAAAGTGTAGCAGATATTCCTGATTTGCTGTCTTAGGGTTTCTATTGCTATGATGAAATATCATAACTAAAAGAAAATTGGAGAGCAAAGGGTTTATTTGGTTTATACTTCCACATCACTGTTCATCATTGGAGGAAGGCAGGACAGGAACTCAAGCAGGGCAGGAACCTGGAGGCAGAAGCTGGTGCAGAGGCCATGGAGAAGTGCTGCTTACTGGCTTGCTTCTCATGCTCAGCCTGCTTTCTTTTTTGTTGTTATTGTTGCTGGAGGTTGTTTGTTTCTTTGTATTTGTTTTCTGTTTGCTTGTTTTGAGACAAGGTTTCTCTGTGTAGTCCTGGCTGTCTTGGATCTCACTCTGTGGACCAGACTAGCCTGAGACTCACAGAGATCCATCTGCTTCTGCCTCCCTGGTACTTGGATTAAAGGCATGGGCCACCATCGCCTGACTGCTCAGCCTGCTTCCTTATAGAACCCAGGACTATCAGTACAGGGATGGCCTCACCCACAAGGGGCTGGACCCTCTCCCATCCATCCTAACTAAGAAAGTGCTCTACAGGCTTGCCTCCAGCCTGATCTTTTTTTTTTTTTTTTTGGTTTTTCCAGACAGGGTTTCTCTGTGTAGCCCTGGCTGTCTTGGAACTCACTCTGTAGACCAGGCTGGCCTCGAACTCAGAAATCCGCCTGCCTCTGCCTCCCAAGTGCTGGGATTAAAGGCGTGCGCCACCACCGCCCGGCCTCCAGCCAGATCTTATAGGGACAGTTCCTCAACTGAGGCTCCCACCTCTCATATGACTTGTAGCTTTTGTCTAATTGACATAAAACTAGCCAGCACACTACATCATGAGACAAATTAAGCATTCAGCATTTATGTCTTTAATCAGCACTCTCAGTTGACTTTACTAGTCCTTTGCCTACCTCCCTAATGCAAATAAAATTACAACTACTCATCAAGTTGGTTGGTAAAATTCAGCTATTGGCTAGCAGTCGCAGCACAGACACACCCTCATCCCCTTTCAAAAATACAAGTACATAAACTCATGTGCCATCTATCTATTAGACACCCATGCTTAAATATGAATTCTCCCTTCAAACTAATCAACATTCAATTAGGGGAGGAAAAAACTTCAGAAACAAAAAACAAAAAACCCAGCCTCCAAAAGAGACTATATATTTTTTCCAGTTTCCTTCCTCCCCCTCTGCTTTGCAGAGGGTCTCTTTCTCTGTGTGCCTGCTGTCTGTGTGTGTTCCCTCAGCCCCAACAAATGCCTTTCTTCAACCGCTGATCCCGTCTGCTGCTATGGGCAGGGTTGGATTTCTCCACTGCTATCTGTCACACTCCAGACTTTTTCCCTGCCTTTTAATTCCTTAACTGGCAGAGAAAACAAACAGTCAAGACCTCTAGGTTGTATCACAAGGAGGGAAAGGTCCTCATGACATTCTCATGAAGGTTAACACATTTTATGAACCTCATGTGCCCTCATGAACCACACAAGCCTTGTGAACATTCCCCCTCCTCCATGAGGGAATGTCAGTGAGCCCAATGTCATGAGACTTTCCTGTGGATAACTATATTATTGTGACCAAGCCAGATCAGTCAGTCAATGGGTTCTCCAGGGAGGGAGGGAGGATTATAAAGGAAAAAAAAAAAAAACAATTAGACAACACTGTAGCATGGCCCCAGCCAGTTCTGAGGCTGAAGCAGGTTTATTTTTTTTCCAGTCTGCTTGTATATCACATTTTAGGTATGTACAAAGAATATGGTCAATCCTAAGTCAGAAACAAAGTAGTTGAGGAACAAAGCACAGACGGAAGGTCCCTTGATTACTGTATTCAGAGTCTTCCAGAGAACTGTCAAGATACAAAGAACACATTCCTCAGCTGTATTTGAGCCTAGCCCAAAGTCAAATTCTTGCTGAGGCCTACTTCCTGGTCCTGGCCCAAGGTCAAATTCCTGCCAAGTTTTCTAGAAGCACCCTGAAAACTCTCCACATTACTATGATTCAAGTTGATCATGTCAACCCCAGAGGAAACATGTATATAATATTACATCTTTTCTTCTCGTTCTTTCCACCCCAGCTTCTTGAGCCTTAGAGGTAACGAGACAGGGATTATATAGGGATCATCTCAGAAGTTCAACAAATTACGAGTTTCCACAATAATTAAGGAAAGAAGTTCCTATTACCTGCAGCTGTCATGAGGGGTAATGTACAGGTATCAACACAGATGTTTAGGAAGAAAGATTACAGGACATCACATCTGTTTAACAAAGCAATCACAGCAGGCTCCTCACTCCTCTATCATTGTCCTAGCCATCATTTTTTTGCCTGCAGTTGTAATAGAAAACATGAACTCTCTCCTGTGGAGCGGGCTTTAAGTCCAACCAGAAGATAGTTGATTACACCACAACAGTCATGCCAATATTGTACCAATAGGTACATATTACCAGGCACAATGATAGTATAACATGCTGGGTCCATAGCTGAGCAGGACCTTTAGTAATAATTCCATCCCAGCAGCCTGCAAAGTACCTCCAGGCACTGTAAATGCTAGCCGATAGAAGGAAGCTTCCAGCACAGTCCTAGTCTGATTTCTCTGTGCCCTACAAGCATACTATGTGGGATCTTCAGAAATAGAAACTTTCCATCAGTTCTAGTGTGTCACCAAGAGCAGTGGCAATAGCTTGTATGTGGTGTGGGTGGGGATCAGGGGCTTCCCTGAACAACACCATGTAAAGAGCCAGCCCACTCCATCACCTTATGGCTTTTAGAATGCTGTTACATTCACACAGGGTGCCTTTGTTCAGACTCGTTAACTTGTTTCCACTGTTCTCCTGGATGTTGTGCCAAGGCTGCAATACACTTAAGAGTTAGCATTATATAATGAAACCTTTATACAGTGGGTAGACAGGATCTAGGAAGCGCAAGTACCATCATTTCCAAACAAGTGCACATTGATCTTGGGACCTAGTAGCTAAGGGTGGCTAAAAAACAAGTTAGGAAGGTCCAATATAGCATCACAATACCTATCCAACCACTTGTGCCTGTGTCCCATCAAGAACGGTGCTGAATGCACTGTGGTGGATGAGGAGCACAGCTTTATTTAGATGAGACTGGGCATGCTCAGGGTGGGAGGAAATCAGACACATCTTCCATTAATGTATGGAAGATGTATCTGAGCAGTCTGTGTACACGCTGTATACTTTCACACCGATGAGAGATGTACACAGCAAACTAATCTTTTCTACACAGACTGCTCTGTTTCCACCAGACTTTCTGCTTTGGGTGGTTGTGGTGGATTAAGGTGTACCTAGCTCCAACATCTAAAGCCCTCACAATGGAAGGGACCAATAAATCCCCTGAGTGAGGGCCTCTTGTTACTCTGTATGCCCTTCACCTACCCGCAACTCATTAGGGGAGCAGCTGGGCTGGTTACCAACCCACAAGATCTCAGTAGCTGGTAGAGTGGGGATCATCTGTGCTTTTTAGTGACTTCATTTTTTCAGTGGACTGTTCAGGCTTCAAGGCCTCTCAGAGGTTCATAAACACAGCATTTGTCTTTTTATCCCCTGCCCCAACTGTTACCAAGTGACCCTGATTTGTCTGATTTCCCTTAAACTCTTAAACTTGCCACTCTCTGGCTGTAAAAAATTGGACATTGAGCACTTTCATGCCTTCTTTCCTCTTAGCCACATTTCCTGCTAATAAGGAGAATGCCTCCTGTAGACCTATTTCCAGGTCAGGTTCCCATAGATGGGCCAATTCCTTCTGGACAGACAGATTAGCCTCAGTTGTGTGTCTCACCACCTGAAACAGGGATCATGGAAATGCAATTACAGTTTGTAAGCAAACCATTCCATATTGCAGAAGGAAAGATGCCACCCCAGGATTTCTTCCATCCTGTGAGTCTGTCAGTTCCTGTTTACATGCAAGGTATCATGATAATTTTCCCAGGGAAACTATTCACCTACATAGAATGGGTGCTAACAGACCAACGACAGGTGTTTCCATTAGAGTTCAGATTGGGAACAGGGGTTATATTGGTATTACTCATGGAAGCATGGGTGACACAGGCAAAAAAGCCAGCAGGAAGTCCCCTGGGCAAATAGAGGCAGCTATAGCCCTCAAGAGTCCCTTCTGCAACTTATGAGCAACTGTACTATCAAGGCGTTCCCAGCCCCCCAGTCAACCTTCCACCTCCTCTGTAACCTTGGGCAGTGGAGGGACTTTGTGAAGATTCATGAGCCCTCTGAGCCCCATTAAAATAAGCTCTGTGAGCTTCCCCTCCTTCCAAAAGAGAACACTAATTAATCTCCAGACTCTGGAGGGCCACCCATGGAGATCACGGCTACTCGGATATATAATGAAGACGGTCACATACAGTCTGGAGGAAACAGAGGCACAACTCTTCGGTTGCTTTTAGGACTACTTTGCCTAAAGCTTTGGAAGCAAGCATTGCTCCAAGCCAGTTTCTTATATTACATAAGCTGACTTCAGAAACTTTGAACCAAAAAGCAAAACAAAACAAAAACCCAAACCTGTGATTTTTACAGTTTCTAAGGTCATTACATTTGTCTATCTTAGGTTGAAAAATGACATAAATCATATCGCATTAACAGAGATTTAGGACATAGTGCTAAGCACAGTAGCTGGTCGTGTCTCTTCATTGTTTCACAGTGAGGAGGCAGGGTTTCTGTTTTAGGCGGAGAAACTGTACTATGTTAGACAAGAGAACTTCTGAAATGAGAAACACGGACAAAAATATGCATAGTCAGGTAAGGTGGCATATATCTGTAGTCACAGCTTATATACATTAAAAAATTTCACTTTAGCCGTGGGCTTAATACTAGCCTGGGTAGCTAAGTATTGCCCCATTTTAAAAATAACAATAAAATAAAGGAGGAGGAAGAGGACAGGAAGGAGGAAAGAAGGATGTGTGCTGTGCTCTTTAGGACCTTTCTGCTTGGTCTGAGCCTCCTCCTGGAAGCCACTTTGCACCCTCGTTTAGAATGGAAGCTGTCCATCTTGATGGTACCTCAGCTGCCTTGATTCCAGTTGACTGATTGGGAGATAAGGATCCAAATGAACCAAGCCAGGGAACCTTCGTATGAACTCGCCAGCACGTACACATTTTTATGGTGTGTTCCTGTGGATTACAGTACATTAGGATTAGATATGATATCTTGGGTTCTGAAGACAAACTACTTATATTTAAATCCTATTTTGATACTTAATATCACAAATCTTGAGAAAATGTCTTAACTTGTCTTCCGTTTCTTTATTTGTTGGACAGATAACTGTAATGTGTATTTCATGTGTTTACCATGAATAGCAGAGCATAGAAAAGCATCTTGCATATGCGCCTACGCACATACTGTGAATATATATGCAAATACCACATACACACAACAGGCATACACCTACTGACACATACAATGAGATAAGGGGGAAATCAGAGAAAGATTTAGAGATGGAGAGGTTTTAACTTTAATTTCTCGAACCCTAATTTTAATGAGGGTTCTTAAACACTTTAACCTCCCTTTAGCCCACCACCCGCTAGAGGTAGTGGGAAAGAAAGGGTACAGGGGAAGTGGGCCTGTTTAGAAATGGTTCTTTGGAGCATCTCCCATCTGTGCTCTCTGGAAATCAGTAGTTCAGTTCACAGGTCCACAGTGGCAGCTCGATCCATTCGCACACATTTCACGGATACACCAGCAGTCCAGTCTGGTAGAGTCAGGATAGCAAACACGAATCAGCAGAGGTGGCATGACCTAGCAGAGACAGCCAGACCTCAGCCTTGGCTGGAGTCAGCAGGAGGGACCAGCAGGAATTCCAGGAGAAGTTCTCAGCTGGGTCTCGCTCAGAGAAGTGGGAGATCAGCAAAGACTTGAGACCAACAAGCTCTATGAGCAAGCCTAGCTCAGCCTCCATCACTGTTCATTGAACCCTTTTTACACTCCCTCCAAATATCACAAGGCCTCCATGGATCTTGCCTCAGCATGTCCTCTCAGCATGTGAGTCTGTCTCAGCTGACGTCACTCTGCCAATCAGTCTGAGTTCACTGAAGCAGCAGGAAACTGCAGCACGCCACCAGAAGTTTTTTGGTATGTTTCTCTCTATGGAGTCCCAACAATTGGAGCTCACCTAGAGTTCAGATCAAGGACTTTGAATTAGTGTAATAGTAGTTGCCAGAAAGAAGTGGTCAGAGCTGAGAGATGTTGGTAATCGGGGAAGAATCAAGCCCCTGGCCTCCTTTCCTACTTAGACTATTAGATAATCAACTAACAAACGAGGAGCAATTTCCTTTGTAACTAATAAGATAAGATTAATAGAATTGTATCACCACTTAAAAATTGAATCTGATAGAACACCTAGATCAAACTACTGATTCACACGAAAGTAGAGGATGGAAGAGAACCTGCTATATATATCAAATGTCAAAATTTACAGCATGGCAAAAAACACAACACCATGGCTTACACCCAAAAGAGGCAAATAAAATAGAGACCTTGAACATGTACCAACCAAGCATAGGATAACTCAGCAAACTGGAAACATAATATATGTGAATGTGGATACACAGAAAGCAGCTAGGTCAGTAGTTGCTCAAGACTGCGGAGCTGAGGTAGAGAGAGTAATAGCTAATAGGACTGGGTTTCCTTTTGGGTGACAAGAAAGTTTAAAAATTGACTGTGGTGATAGTTGTACAACTTTGTGAAATATTAAGAATCTCTAAATAGTACACCTTAAATGTGTGGATTATGTGGTATATAAGTTGTAGTTTAATAAAATTGGTATACATAAACTATATTATATTATATATACAGTACATAGAGTATGTATTATTATTATCTGGTATGGTCTGGAGATGATAAACAATAGCTGGACTTTCAGTTTTGAATGAGCGGAGTTTAGTAAGTACATAGCACACAAAAGCAAGAATAAATGGAATAGCAAGTAGCCGACAGAAACCAAAACATCATCCAGTCAAAACATCCAGCAGAAATTGACTGGGAAAGCCCCATCAAGTCAGCCAGCTATAGTTCCTGACTGAGAAAGTAAAATGACCCTTCAGGTGAAGCTTCCCAGTAAAAGAACAGACAGCAGTAGAAAGGTAACATCATCAAATTGGACTTTTAACACCATTTGGCTGAAACTGACCGGACAAGCTGAAGCAGTCAGCTGAACTTCCAGTTTCCTATTCCCACCCTAGGTATTTTCACGTCATGGGATAGACAATAGTAACCTCTGTTAGAAATGGTTTACCTTAGAGCTGTTTTCAAAGTCATGGTGTTTTCGTTCTTGGGCTGTTAAGCTGTTTTCTTCTGGTGTTCCAGAGGTATGTGTGCTGGGATGGCAGTCCATCTACAGACAAAGGGCCCTGGAGGATACTATGAGAAAAACATGCTTGCATCTTAAACGGGGGATGAGGAGGCAACCCCATTTCCAGAGCCAACTTCTCAATGGGTCCAAATACCACATGACAATTTACACATATTATGTACATTATAGTTATGTCTCAACTATATTTTACATTATTCAAAGTATAATATAATAGAACTATCAAAATATAAAATCATAAAACTATCAAATATGTGAAAGAAGAGATGTGAAGATGTAGAAAAAAAATATCTAAAGAATGGAATATTTCTATTCAGAGGAAATAATGTTATTTAAGAAATACCATCACATTTTAGAGGTGAAAAAAAAACTCTGCAACTGCCATGTTTCTTTTTGATTTTTCGAGACAGGGTTTTTCTGGGTAGCCCTGGCTGTTCTGGAACTCACTCTGTAGACCAGGCTGGCCTTGAACTCAAAAATCCGCCCGCCTCTGCCTCCCAAGTGCTGGGATTAAAGGCGTGCGCCACCACTGCCCGGCTTGCCATGTTTCTTGAAAGAGACAAGGAAGGGCCAGACAGTAGTGTTACAAAAGCCACAGTAAGAGCTTGGGACTTTACCTGAGAACAATAGAAATTGTTGGCTGTTGGATGACACGGTTGCTAAGCGTTAAAATTCTGGCTTGGACAGTGAAGAGAAGGGGGAACCAAGTAAGAATTATTACAACTGGGTACCATCTGTTCTATTTTAGGATGGTGGCAGTGGAAATGAGCATTTTTAACAGGAGTAGTTCAACTGAGTTGGTCTGCAGTAGGGTAGGAAAGTGGCAAAGTTGACCTACCTAACTAAGTGGAACATTAGAGACTGACGTTTCACGGTAAAGGAAAAGAGATGAAGAAGTAAGGCTGAATTGTAATGGGCTCTCTTTGCAATGATTCCAGTCAGACAGGGAAACCTTTCTGATGAGTATAAATCATTCTTTCTCTGAAATATGTTTTGGTGTAAATAACTAAGTTTCCGTTCAGCAGTTAAGGGACTACCATGAGGAAGTACCATTTTTGCCAGAAATGAGTTTCCCAAACAGCTCGTGGATAAAATAATCTCTTCTGCGATTTGAATTCCTCAGAATCATCTCCACTGGGTTAATAATTAAGAGTTCCTCATACTGTCTAGTTTGTTTGTTTCACCTGTGTACAGGATTCCGATTTCACAAAATCCTCCCAGCAGAATTATTCAACCCGGTGTCAAAGAAAGGTCTACCTATTCTAGCCACCCAAGGGCAAGTCTCTGCTAGCTCGGGAAGAAAACAGGTGGGAGGCTAAGAGGCCACAGAAACTGATCCTGCCCAAAATCAAAATACAGAAGAGGGTTCCAGCAATAGCTAAGCTTTGCATTTTTCTCTCACACCCTCTCCAAGCATCTAGAACTTTGCCTTTAAGAGATCAACAGCCACCTGTTGCTTAATCAATTCTTTAGACCTCGGGTAGGAATGGGCTGGGAGGATAGCATTTTTAGAGACAAAATGAAAAATAGAGCTTAAGAGAAAAAGGAGAGGAGACAAGAGAATGAAAGCGCTCTCTCTCTCTCTCTCTCTCTCTCTCTCTCTCTCTCTCTGTGTGTGTGCCTGTCCTATGAACATAACCACCTCTGTCCCTTGAATGCTCTTTGACTGACTGTCCTATGAAATAGGCTCTGTCTACTTTATTCTTTATCCCCACTGGATTCTTCTTCAGTTGTTCCCATGACGTTTTCAGTACATACTCACCAAGGGCCTTTAGCTCAGACTCCTCCCTAGTTAGTAAGATTCTCCAAATCTCAGTCTAAAGCCAGGCCCAATTTGTTTTCTGATTTTGCTTGTCGTTGAAATGGAATAATTAAAAACATGATAGAATAATATTAAGAAATCTATAGATTAGGTTGTCAAGGATTAAATACCTTCTAATACTTGAAAAGTTTTTGGAGCATGGACTTTGGTTTTGTTGCCTTTATTTTGAAAGATTTCATTGCTTAGGGTGCTCTGGTGCTTGATAGAGGGTGGTTTAAGTCAGAGGCGGCCAAGTTTCTAATGCAGCTGGGAGATCAACCTACCTTGCACAAAGAAGTCTTTAGGTTTAAAAGCTGTAGGTGTAGGTACACAGCATGTATATGCAAATGCCCAGCACCGAAATTGCATCAGACTTGACTGGCATCCTGCCCTCTTCCTCTTCTGAGGCACAATCCCACCTGCCTCCAGGAGTACCCCTTCCACCCCCAATATCCAGGTCTGATTCCCTGAGGTCCGAGGAAGCCACGGCTTAGGATGTTTAAATATCCTAGAGGCTGATTTTGCAGCGACCGAAACTCAGACAGTAACCCTCTAGACAGTAACAGTCAAATTTGGGGTGATCAGCACATTCCCTTCCCCAAGGGCAACGAAGAGACTGTATGCTACAATGGGGTTCCCGGTTAGGGAAGGAATAGTTCACAGTTGCTTTAGGTTTTAGAAGCCGCTCTGTGTTGGGGAAAGGAGAAAGACATGGGAGCCAATTTTTTTCTGGTCATCTCAGAACTGCACTTCCTGCCATGGTAATCAGAAAAATGCTAGGGCAACCTTAAAGTACTACGAGGATGCTAGACGTGCCAAAACTCTCCGTGCCAAGACTCTCTGTAGTAACCCTTGCGAGGGATCGCTGTCCATCCGGGAGAAGGTAGGGGAGCTCGCCAGGTTCTCAGAGGCACTCGTGACCACGCCCTGATAGGCCTCAGTTTCCACGTGTGAAAAATGGCCACACCACCCAAATTCCTTTCCCGACAGAGAATGGCTGGAGTGCTTCGCTGCTACAGAAAGATAGTTTTTTTCGGTTTTTAGCTCCAAGAAAAGCACGCTTGCTTCCTTTGGCTCGGGATCAGACTACAGCTACGGGAGGACAAACTGGACAGGCCTCATGGCGCTTATGCATAAGA
Source organism: Uromys caudimaculatus (assembly GCA_028551405.1). NCBI lineage: Eukaryota > Metazoa > Chordata > Mammalia > Rodentia > Muridae > Uromys > Uromys caudimaculatus. The sequence continues at coordinate 84,469,265 of CM052706.1, read as the reverse complement.
AGCACACAGACAAGTGCACAGACTGTGTCAAGGCCCGCTGTGCTTTAGTGTCGGGCTTGCACCACAGGCTAAGGACAGCTCGCACTACGCTTGCGCAATAGCCGCGCACCGCCTTCAGCCCGGCCCCGCCCCTCCTTCCCTAGCCGGGCCGTCCGCGCGGAGCATTGTGGGACACAAACAAAGTGCCCCCAAACAGGCTGGAGTGAAAAGAGCGGCTACGGCGGTGCCGGCCCGCACGCGCGCTGCGGCGGCTCCCTCCCAGCCTCCCACCTCTCCCCTCAGTCCCTTTCCCCTTCCCCACCCCGCCCCGCCGGGCCAACGCGAGCCGTCGCCCGCCCTCGGCAAACCGCCCCAACGGCTGCCCGCGCTCTACGGGCTGGGCCCCTCGCTCCTCCCCTCAGGCCCACGGGCGCCGGGCGCTCTCCTCCTCGCGCCTCTCACTCTCGCACCTCGCGGGCACGCGGGTGAGCGGCGCCGCCATGCGCGCCCAGTCCCAGGCTGCACACTGGCCTAGGCGCGGCGGCCCGAGATAGGGTCCCCTGAGCCTCCCGGGGGAGGAGAGGAGCCAGGCGCGCGCTCCGCCCCCTCCCCCCGGGTTACCGCCACCGCCACCGCCACCTCCACCTCGCCGCCCCAGCCTGGCGGGGAAGAGGAGGAGCAGTTGCAGGCCTCCGGGCCCCCGCACCGCCGCCCGCAGGTAACGGGAGGGGAGGGCCGGTAGGGAGACGGCGTGCCAGCTCGGGGACTGACACCACTTGTCACCCACCTGGACGCGGGAGGGAAAGGTAACCTGGTTTGTCACCCTGACTCGTGCCGGGAGGCACCCTCAGGATCCCCTCATTGGCAATTAATCCTTGGAGGGGGACTGGCCTTGGTCCCAGCGGACCTGAAACAGCCACCCAGATCTTCCAGGCGAGCATATCTGCAAGAAAATCCGCCCAACTACAAATGTGCTGGCGGGGTGTTTATTACCCGCTCACCTGGTCTATGCGCGAGCCCTAGACCTGTTTATTCCTTCCTCTCCCAGGCTGCCCCACAACCCGTATTGGAATGGCACTCATCTTAAAAAGAAATGAGGAAGAGAATGCAAACACTTCTTCCCCCCTCCCACCTACCTGAGGATCACTCTATATCTGGTCTTTTTTACTGTCGGCCTTTTAAAAAAGGAAAGGGGTTGCCTACAAGTGAAATAACTAAGTTATGACTGATTAAAGGAGATTGCATCTGTTTGATTCTCGTAAACCTTAACCAGAATCTATTGTAAACCATGATGTTCATGTACTTTGACGGAACTTACAGAAATTAAGACCAAAACTACTTTTTAAAGCATATAAGCATACTAATCTGTTGAATGTGTTTTTTCGGAAAAATTCTCAACTTATTAGCATTTTTTTTGCAGAGATAAGTTAATACCAAAATCGAACTATACAATATAATAGATAATCAGAGACTGGATAAAGATTTGATATTTCCTTTTGCCTTTTTGGTAATTCTTTTTTTCTTTTTCTTTTTTTTCTTTCCTTTTTTTTTTTTTTTTTTTTGGTATTTTTGAGACAGGGTTTCTCTGTGTAGCCCTGGCTGTCCTAGAACTCACTCTGTAGACCAGGCTGTCCTCGAACTCAGAAATCCACCTGCCTCTGCCTCCCGAGTGCTGGGATTAAAGGCGTGCGCCACCACCGCCCGGCTGGTAATTCTTGATTTTAAAAATACTACATAGATCTTGATTTTTTTTTTTTTTTGTTCCTCCCTATTTACTTTGATTTCCAGTTGATTTATAATATTTATATCTTTATAGTTCTCCCCGTGGAATGTAAAAAGGAGTGTTTTCTTAATACATTTGTATTTTATGATGATTTGTAATTATTATAAAAACCAGGTTTACTTTGTGCAACAGTGCTTTGCTTTGTTAGATCTCTAGTCTTATTCTCAGAACCTGATGATAAAGTTACTTTTGAATTTTATAGAATTGACAGAAACTTAGTAATATTAATTGTAACTTGCCCTAGGTTACTCAAGTAGTAACTTGACAATTAAACCCAGAGACAGTTCCTGAGTAAGGTGTCTTTTTCTGCTGTACTTCTCAGTAGCAATATAATTTTTTTGTGGCATGAGAGTTTACAGTTTCACAGAAGTTGTCAGGGAAAATACAGTGAACATATCAGTACCAGATTAGTGGTCAACCTTTTTCTCCATATTGTCCCCAGTTTTTTGTTGTCGTTGCTACTATTGCTGTTGTTGAAACAGTTGGCCTCTTCCTCCTAAGTGCTGGATGGAATTACAGTCACTCTGTAGACTGGCTGGCCTTGAACTCAGAAATCCCACTTGCCTCTGCCTCCAAACACTGGGAGTAAAGGCGTGCGCTGTAACCACAGCCAGGTTCCATGTTTGATTCTTAAATATTTCCTAAAAATACCAAGTCAAATTAACAATGTCCATTAAAATTTGTGTATTCCAATTTACTCAGTAGTCCCAAAGTGTCTCCATTGCTGTAGTCATTCGAGATTCTTGTGTTGCATTTGGCGATTGAGTACACTTAGTCATACCTTTTGTTAAAAAGGGTGGTACCCAGACCACTTTCCATTTTCCAGGTACTTAACTGACCAAACCAATTATTCTGTAGAATATGGCTACATTTGAACTTTGACCTTGTCCTCTGCTTGTCAATTCATTTACTGCCCTTGTTAAGTAAAAGTTGGTTCTAGACCTGTCAAACTGCTGGTCCATGATTGTATCCAAAGACAAGCATATCTATGAATACAGCCCAACAACACAAAGTTGTAAACTGAAAATACTAGTTTGTGTGTGTGTGTGTACTTGTAATTTCATTGATTGCACGATTTCTTTGAAAACTTTGTAGATAGTGATAGTATCTTGGCAAAAGATTGGACATCCCAGAACAAAGATTTCATTAGTTTATGTGAAACCTTATTTGGCAAGAATATTTAAATGGGTAATACCCTGTACCTCATACTGTGTCTGTGTGTGTGTGTGTATTAATTAGGAGATTTATATGTCAGGACACCACACAGTTGATAGTGTTAAATGTGACTGCTTGGTTAAAATGATGACTACAAGATCTTTTGTGAAGGTGTGGTTTAAGAGTTGGATCATAAGGTAGATCATAAGAGTGACCTTAAGGTAGTAACTCTGATGAGAAGCAAATAACTTGTTTCTAACTACTTTGCTTAGTGATTTTTAGCTCTTAAATCAGTTACTTTATTGAAGTTCCCTGAAAAAGATTTTTCTTTATTAGATATTATTATGTATCTTTATTAGAACTTTAGTTCTAAAATTCTTCCTAAAGATGCAGATTAAATGCTTGATCGGTTTAACTATTGATTTTTAAAGAGATGGGGAAATTGTTATCCTATTAAACAACTTGATTTTTTTTTTTTTTTTCATTTTAGAGAGATTATACTAGCCATTATGAGCATGAGATTTGGGGTGGTAGTACTACCAGGGAATTTTAATTTATTCATTTTATAACCAATTAGGATTCTTTTTGAGGGCCACATTATCCCCAGTTTGGAGATGGGAATCCTTTCAAACTGGCTGCAATGTCTTTTGACACTTAGGTGGGTTGTCCACTATCTCGGAGCCCGTTCTGGTACAGGGTATCCTAGGCTACTTTTGCTGTGCCATTTGGAAAGGGCTGTTTCTCTAGGGAGTCTTGCTTATTTCAGTGAAAAATGCTATATACAAACTAAGATCTGAAAGTTTGGCATAATCCAAATACCAAAGTATTACTGTTTCTTGAAAGTTCAGAACTAAGAATTTATTTACTTAGACAGGGTCTCACTATATCCCTGGCTGTTCTGGGACTCAGAGAAATCCTACTTCTGCCTCTGCAGTGCTGGGATTAAAGGTGTGGGCCACCACACCCAGCCATTTTGCATTTGTTTAATCATGAGTTCATAGTGTGATTCGTCCAATTGAAATTAGCAGGACAGATTTTTTTCATCTTTGATTCTTCTCTTGTCAAAAAATGAAGATCTTGCTAACAAGAGTATGTTTATTTGCATTCTATTCTTTTAAATCATTTTTAAAAATAGCAATACCAATACTACTGATTTTTATTAAAGTTGGAGACTTATTTAAGGAATTTTTTTAAAGAATTATTTATTTCTGTATATGAGTACACTGTAACTGTCTTCAGACGCACCAGAAGAGGGTATTAGATTCCATTATAGATGGTTGTGAGCCACCATGTGGTTGCTGGGAATTGAACTCAGGACCTCTAGAAGAGCAGTAGGTGCTCTTAACCACTGAGCCATCTCTCTGGCCCCCAAGGAATTCTTTTTAAGATTTAAAAAGTTTTATGTGTATAGGTGTTTTGCCTGCATTTGTATCTTTGTGCCACATGTGGACCTGGTGCCCTCAGAGACCAGAAGAGGGTGTTTGAATCCCCAGAACTAAGGTTACAGTTGGTTGGTGAGCTCCCATATTGGGTACTGGGTCCTCTGCATGGACAGTAAGTACTTTTGATTGCTAAGACATCTCTCTGCTCCAGAGTTTTAGTTTTGAATATATAAAATATATACATAGTTCAAAATAATGTTACAAAAACTGTGCCTTTAGCCGGGCAGTGGTGGCGCATGCCTTTAATCCCAGCACTTGGGAGGCAGAGGCAGGTGGATTTCTGAGTTCGAGGTCAGCCTGGTCTACAGAGTGAGTTCCAGGACAGCTAGGGCTACACAGAGAAACCCTGTCTCGAAAAACAAAAACAAAAAACAAACAAACTGTGCCTTTAAAGACTTTACTCAAGGACTGGAGAGATGGCTCAACAGTTAAGAGCACTGACTGTTTTTCTTGAGGTCCTGAGTTCAGTTCCCAGCAACCACATGGTGGCTCACAACCATCTATAATGGGATCTGATGCCCTCTTCTAGTGTATCTGAAGACAGCTACAGTGTACTCAAATAAATCTTAAAAAAAAAAAAACACAAAACCTTAGGAAATTTGACTTGAGGTCCTAAGTTGATAAATAAGTAAATCTTGGCCCAAGTGCCAGAGGGTTACAGTAGGGTAGGCTGAAGCCACATACTCGTGCTTTAAATATTACAATTTCATCCAGATTCCTTTGGCTAACCTTTGAAAATTTGCAGAGAAGTACTTTTGAAGCTTGCTTTTGCAGGTGTCATATTTTAAGTAACAATTTATGAAAGAAATACTGCAACTTTTACTTGAAAAAAATTCTGTTCTACGGGGTGGGTATTGGCTTCATGGTAAAGTGCTTGCTGTAGCAAACATGCAAACCTGGGTTCAGATCCCTAGCACCAGTGCATGGAGGGGTGAGAGCCCTGGATTTGGTGCATGGGTAAAGGTAGCAGGATTTCTGAGACTTGGTAGACAGCCAGTCTAGCCAATAGATGGTCTCCAGGAAAATGATAATGGCAGACAGGAAACTTTGACCATCCTTATACCCCCACCCAATCATCTTTAAAGCTGAATGTAATTGGTAGAGATTTTATGAATATTTGCTTTTATACTACACAATAAAACTGGCATCTATATGCTGTCTGCAGATATAAAGGCCACTTGGATATGTGATTAGTGAAGATAGCACATTTTACTTGGATTAAACAAATTTAGTAAAAATTCATAATTATGTGATCTGAAATACTGTGCTCACATAGTTTTCAGAGAGTGAAGTGATTGTCTAAGTAGGTCTATGTAGCATGCAGCAACTACAGCCTATTGTAGTATGTAATGTGGGCTAATATGAGGATTGTAATTGCTAGCATTTGTTGTACCCTTCCTGTATACCAGCTGCATTAAACATTTTGTGACTCATCTCAATTAAAGGCTCATTTTAGCACTTAGATTTTATTTTGCAAGTAAGAAAACTGATGTTCTAGATATTAATTCTCTTCTAGAGAATTAAATGGTATGTCTTAGATGTCACAGCTAGTGAGTGACATACTCAGGTTTTAAATTCAAGTGTATTTTCAAAGTATCTCACAACTGAATGTAACAAGCCATGACAGTGAGCTTATTTTCAGTCACTATACATAAAGAACTGCATGACTCATATTATTCTGTAGGAATACTGAAATTGTGTGCCAGAAGTCACAAGTACTCATCATACCTATTACAAATCCTTAGATTTCCCTTTCTAAGAAATGTGGGAGTCCTGACCCTGTATCGGGATTTACCTGTGGGGTGTGACTTTTTTGTTTGTTTGTTTGTTTTGTTTTTTTTGTTTTTTTGAGACCGGGTTTCTCTGTGTAGCCCTGACTGTCCTGGAACTCACTCTGTAGACCAGGCTGGCCTCGAACTCAGAAATCCGCCTGCCTCTGCTTCCCAAGTGCTGAGATTAAAGGTGTGCGCCACCACTGCCTGGCGGGGTATGACTTTTTAAAAGGTAACAAATTAAGATGGATTGAAATACAGATAGGTTTATGAAGGAAAAAAAATATATTGCAGTATTGATAGAATCTAGCTAAGCATGGATGGCTATTTAAATAATGAGCTATAAGGGTTTTAATTTTTCTATATTTGAAAATTTTCACAGTAATATGTTAGGGGGGTGATTAAACAGCTATTAATTAAAAACCAGTATTGCTGGGGCTGTAGCTCAGTGTAGAAGAGTACTGTCCCAGCATGTGAGATCATTGCACTGTGTAAATTGAGGTAGTGACAGGCATGAACCTGTAATGCCAGCACTTAGAGTTGGAAGCAAGAGGATTAAGGTCATCCTAGACCTAAGCCAGTTTTGGCCACCCTGGGTTGTTGCATGAAGTCCTGTCTCAAAACGGTAATAAAGTTTGAGTCCTTTAAAACAACCACCTCCAGTATTATGTCGGTTATTAGAGATGCTCATGCAATCAGTGTACAGAGAATAAGAGATGTGAAGTACTCAAGCCTAAATGAGAGGTGTATATTTTTATCTCATAAAGCTTGGGATCTTTTACGAAAAGGATGCAGAAAAATTTTAAGAGCCAGCCAAAGATGGTGGCTGACTTCAAGGAAATAGTACTTTCTGGACATAGCAGGACAGTTGTTAACATAAACTCAATGGTTGTAACAGCATGACCAAGATCTGCACAAGATTAAACCACGCAAAATCCTACCACTACCTGAGGAGTTGTGGTATTTGACAGCTGCTGGGAGGTTTTCTTTAATGTTAAGATTCTTGGTGGTTTCACACTACAGGGCAGGTCTCACTCCTGAGAGTAAGTTAGGCAACATAAACTGGACTCATGGAAAAAGGAGGAGAAAAAGGAAGCTGAAAGTTGGGTGGGTAGGGAGGTGAGAGTGGATATGGGAGGAGTTAGGGTGAATATGATCAAAATATATGAAGTTCTCAAAGAAGTAAAAATACTGTTTTTTAAATCCCAGTATTGACAACTAATTAAAAACCAATAAAGTATATTGTCTTTGTGTACAATAATTCTAAGTTTTTTTAAAAAATTATATTGGGGGAAGGGGAATATGAGCATGTGAATATAGTTACAAGTGGTTGTGAGCCACCGGCTGTAGGTGGGAGGAATTAAACTCAGGTTCTCAAGCAGCAGGGGTTAAGAGAGCTCTTAACCACCAACCCATCTCTCAAGCCCTTCCTAGACTTGTAAAGGGAGTTTTCCTCATTATTTAAGAGATTCTTAATTAAGCTCTTAAAAATAATTTTAATACCCTTGTAACTATTACATATATCAAAAATAACTTCTCCCTGTAGTTTCCTGATATCTTATAAAACAAAATTCATGTAAGTTTTATGGAATGTTTTTGTTTTAAATGCCTCTACATTCTTTAGGAAACAAATAGTTCTCCCACTAAATAAGAATTGATTAAAAGTTATCTAGATTAAACTGAAAGTCTTGGAGAAGTTGTTTGTTGTTGTTCTTTATATTAAAAATACTTCATTTTACATCATGAGCTGAAAATCTTTAGTCTTAGTCATGGTTAGGTTGTTGGTTTTAATACTGGTTTGTTGAGATTGGGTTTCATTGTGTAGTGTATATATAGACTATTTTAGAACTCAGTATGTAGCCATGAACTCCTGGCAGTCGTTCTACCTCAGTTTCCCCAATGTTGAGATTGCAGGTTGAGATATGCTTAGTTTAGTCAATACTGACTGCACATATGTTTGCCTTTAAAAATACCAAGAGAGGCCTCTTCCTGCAGCTAATGGAAACAGATGCAGAGACCCACAGCCACCGATGGAGCTGGCAGCAGGTGGGAGGTGGGGGTGGGGAGGTGTCTTGTGGAAGAGTTGGGGATAGAACTGAGCAAGCTGGAGGGGTCAAGAGCACCACAGAAGACCTACAAAGTCAACTAACCTGAGCCCATGGGGACTCACAGAATCTGAACCACCAACCAAAAAGTGTATAGGGGCTGGACCTATGCCCCCTACACATTTGAAGCAGATGTGTGCTTATTCTTCATGTGGGTCTCCTAACAATTAGAGCAGGAGCTATCTCTTACCCTGTTGCCTGCCATTGATCCCCTTCCACTAGATGGACTGACAACTAGTCAGGCCTCAGTAGAGGACAGTGGAGGAGGATGCACTTACTTCTGTTCTAACTTGATGTCCTAGGGAAAGGGGTACGGGGGGGGGGGGGGGCGGCGCTTGTGAGGATGGGACTGGGAGGAGAGGAGGTTGGGAGTCTGTGACCAGGATGTGGAATGAATGAATGAAAATACAAAGAAACATTTAAGTTTGATTATATTCTTGCTTGAATACTACATTAACTGATTCATTTCACATTAGTGCCTTAGGTGCTCTTGGACCAGAAGATTTAGTTATTCTGGAGTAAATTCTGGTGCCCAAGAGGCCAGAAGTGGATGTTGAATCCCTTAGAACTGGAAGTACAGGTGGTGTGGGCAGTGTGAGTGCTGAGAACTGAACTTGGACCCTCGGAAAGAATAACAAGTGCTCCGGAGGCTTTTAATTTTCTTTTCTTGGTACACTTCATTTTCTTTACTGATAAAATTAAGATTCTAAATAATGTCTATCTCATGGTTATGTGAAATGAAATTCTATAATATGAGAAAAATACTTAAGCATTGTTAGGCACATGTTAGTGATTATTGTTACTGTTTTCAATAAAAGATTCATTTCTTAAGTTTATGAAATGTAGCTTAAATGTAACTCAGAAAGCCTTAGGTCATTCTTGCTACCAGTTTTGAATCTCTGATTTCATTGAGTTGTCAGTGACTCCTTGCCATCCTTCTTCTGGTTTGGGTGGGTCGGTTGGTCGGTCGGAGACAGTCTCACTCTAGTCCATGCTGATATTTGCAGCACTCCTATTTCAGCCTCCCAAGTGTTGGGATTACGGGCACTTGCATGTCTCCCTGTTTATCTTGCACGAATGTCTTACCACGTGTGTGCATGGTACCCATGGAAATCAGAAGTGGATGTTAGATGTCCTGGACAGTTGTGAGCTGCAATGTGGATGCTGTGAATTGGACCTGGGTCTTCTGCAAGAGCAAGAGCTCTTAACTGCTGAGTCATCCCTTTGTCCTAATTTTTGAGACAGGTTCTCTCGTTGGATCTAGAGCTCACCAGTTTATCTAGGCCACCTGGCCAATGAACGTCAGGTAGTCGCCTGTTTCCACCCACACACCCTGGGATTACAGATGTATGCCACCAACCTTGCTTTTATCTGGGTTCTGGGATCCAGACTTAGGTCCTCATCCTTGTACTTTACCAACGGGGCCATCTTTGGGTTCCCTGTGTGCTATCTTACCCATTTTGTTTTGTTTCTAACTCTAGTGCTTCTTTTTATGCTTTCATTAGTTCTTTAGTAACTTTCCACTGGCTGCATTAAAAACAAAAATAAACTTTGCTTTATATCTTTGCCCTATCAGCATTTGATTGTATTCATCACCCTTTGAAATATACAATCTGAGCCGTCAGTGGTGGCACACACCTTTAATCCCAGCACTTGGAAGGCAGAGGCAAGTGAATTTCTGAGTTCAAGGCCAGCCTGGTCTACAGAGTGAGTTCTAGGACAGCCAGGGCTACACAGAGAAACCCTGTCTCGAAAAACCAAAAAAAAAAAAAAGAAATATACAATCTGCTTAGCTTCTGGAATGTTACAGTACCCTGGTTATTCATTATAACTTTTCCCAGGTTTTCCTTCTGTTATTCCTACCCTCATTACTGAACTATCTTTGATCTGTTTACCTGAAAGTAATGAAAAGAAGGAAATGAATAAAAGTTCCAGTTTTGAGCCAGACATGATGGCATGTGCCTTTATCTAAACACTTGGGAAGCAGAAGCAGTCAGATCTCTATGAGTTTGAGGCTATACTGGTCTACATAGTGAGACCTTGTTCTAGAAAATCAGAAAATAAGATAATTTCTTTTCCTTCCTTTTTTTTTTTTTTTTTTTAAATGAAAACCACTACTGGTATTCTGATAGGTCCACCATACCAATCTTCAATTGTATATTTCAAATAGGAGTGCCTTGTTGTCTTATCAGTTATATCCCACTAAAGCACTTAGAAAATGGTTTTAAAGGAATCTATGCAGGGAACATATATATGGTTGATTACAATTATCTATGGAGAGGACAGAGCTGGTAAACTACACTGATACTATGTTACATCCATAATCCAGATACAAGGGGTTCTGTGGAGAGGAAGATAGCAATAGCCTAGTAATAAATTAGGGTGGAATCTAATTAAAAGACAAAGTTCTGAGTTTGATTTGTTTCATGATGATGTCATAAGTTTTTAAGATGTGGATAATTTGAAAACACATTATGTGGTGGTTTGAAAAAGAATGGTCCCCATGTGTTTGAATGCCTGGTCCCAGTTAGTAGAACTGTGTAGGAAGGGTTAGGAGGTGTGGCCTTGTTGGAAGAGGCATGTCATTGGAGGTAGACTTTGAGGTTACAGAGCCCATGCCAGTCCAGTCCCCAGTCCCTAGCCCCATCCCCAATCCACACCCTGTCCCCTGCAACTTCCAAATCAGATGCTAACACTCAGCTGCTGGAGCAGTCAGTATTTTGCCTGCCTGCTATCATACTCCCTCCATGATGATCATGGAGTAACCCTCTGAAACTGTAAACAAGCCCCTCATTAAATAGATTTTTTTATAAGTTGTCTTGGTCATGGTGTTTCTTCATAGTAGTAGAACAGTGACTAAGACACATTATAAATGCAAAGTGACACAGAAGTAGAAGGCATTGTGCTAATGTGGGGTAGAGAGAGCAAAAGAATAGAATTTAACCTAGTGAGAGCATTCAAGTACAACTTCCAAAAAGGATGCCAGAAGTTGAGAACTAGAAATGTATATGTTGTATTTAAAGAATGAGGACCCAGAGTTGGTTTTACTGAAGTAGAATTCATATTAGAGTATAAGGAGGGAGAAGTGGAAGCCTAAAAGAATCTAAAAGGAGATTGGAGCCGCTGATAGCTTATATATATAGTGAGAAAAACTAGCATCAAATATGAATTGCTATTACTGTCCTTATGTTGTTTCTTTTTCTTTTTTTCTTTCTTTTTTTTTTTTTTTTTTTTGCATTGTGTGTATGTGTGTTCCATCCACATGAATGCTATATATATGGTACGCACGTGGAAGTCTGAGAACAACTTGACAGAGATTGGGTCTCTGCCATATACATGGGCCCTGTAAGTCTATCTCAGGTCATCAGGCCTGCTTACAGGTGCCTTTATCCACTGAACCATCTTGCCAGCCCTCATTTCTTCTGAGTCTCTAGTTTCTTGCTGGTATAGTTAGAAATAATAATTTTCTTGTGTTAAGAATCTTGTATCACTGGGCAGTAGTGGCACACACCTTTAATCCCAGCACTTGGGAGACAGAGGCAGGTGGATTTCTGAGTTCGAGGCCAGCCTGGTCTACAGAGTGAGTTCCAGGACAGCCAGGGCTACACAAAAAAACCCTGTCTCGAAAAAACAAAAAGAAGGAGAAGAAGGAGAGAAGGAGAAGGAGAAGGAGAAGGAGAAGGAGAAGGAGAAGGAGAAGGAGAAGGAGAAGAATCATCATCTTGTATCTTGGGGCTGAAGAGATAGCTCAAAGGTTAAGAGCACTGACTGCTCTTCCAGAGGTCCTGAGTTTAATTCCCAACAACCACAGGGTGGCTCACAACCATCTGTAATGGGATCCGATGCCCTCTTCTGGTGTGTCTGAAGACAGCTACAGTGTACTCACATACATTAAATCAATCAATCAATCTTGAGCAGTGGTGGCTCGTGCCATTAATCCCTTTACTCAGGAAACAGAGTCAGGTCAGCCTGGTCTACAGAGTGAGTTCCAGGACAGCTGAGGCTGTCTTGAACACACACACACCACCCACCCACCCTAGGGGAAAAAAAAAGAATCTTATATCTTCAAAACAGTATTAAGTGTTTCAGTTTATGGTAGTGCGTCAAAGCACTAAGGCTTAACATGTTAAGGCGTGAGCTAGTAAGTGTCTGGACTCCAGGGGTTGTCTTATTTAAACAACAGCAGAGAATTTAAGTTTGGGAAAACTCATGAATGAGGATAGCAATTGGGGGAGGATGTTTGTTGTTTTGTTTTGAGACGGTCTTGGTGTAGTCCTGGCTGGTTGTCCTGAAAGGCCTATGAATTGGCCTTGAACTCACATAGATAGGTCTGCCTTCCCTCCTTTGTGCTGGGATTAAAGGCGTTAACCATAATGCATATTGTTTTAATAGCTTTAACTTACTTTAATACTATTCTAGTATTTTTATGTATCTCAGTCATTCATGCTATTGCTTGATTATCCTTAGTTACCATGTGCCATATCTTCATATGTTGTAAGAGGTCTTGAGAGTATCAGTCACTCATGCTATTTATTTAGTATTTATGTCATTGACAGGGCAGCATGTTTACTACTTTTACCCCATTCTTTATTAATCGTGCCATTTCTGCCTTTTATTTCATTTCAATCGTGTGTGTGTGTGTATATGTGTGTGTGTGTGTGTGTGTGTGTGTGTGTGTGTGTGTGTGTGTGTGTGTGTAGGTCAGAGGAAGTCATCAGGGTGTAGCCTCTATTCTCTGTATTCCCTTAAGATGGGGTTTTTCTGAAATTGTGTTTTGAGTCTTTTGAGGCAGGTGGCAGGTAGGCAGCACCAAGCTCCAACAATCCTTCTGTCTCTGCTGCCACTCTAGGGCTATAGGTGCTTACAGAGACACCCAGCTTCCCCCACACTCCCAATTCCCACCCTGGCTGCTAGGGATCTGAACTCAGGGTAAGAACCCTACCCACTGAGTCAACTTCCCAGCAGCCCTTAAGTTCTAGTTTTAACTTGAGTTTTGTACAAAGCTATAGACTCCAGAAACCAAGTAATCTGAGTTCCACTCCCAGTTCTGCTGAATACCTAATTTAGCTAAGCTTATGTCTGAGATTCAAATTCCTTATTAAAGCAGAATGTTTCTCTGTAGTTGTCTGTATCTACAGATTAAGTGATTTCCAAAGCAGCTATTTGAAGTCCTGTTCTTTTAAAAAAAATTTTTTAAGATTTATTTATTTAATGTGAATACATCGCTGTCTTTAGACACACCAGAAGAGGGCATCCCTATTACAGATGGTTGAAAGCCACCATGTGGTTGCTGGGAATTGAACTCAGGACCTCTGGAAAAGCAGTCAGTGCTCTTAACCACTGAGTCATCTCTCCAGCCCTGAAGTCCTGTTCTTGATCAGTTTAGTCACTGTCCACAAATGAGCAGATCTTATGCAAGCTTGTGATTGCCATCTGTTAATTAGTTGTAGGTAAATTAGAACTTCGAGAATTGGGTTTCCTAGCTTAATTTTTTAAAGAACCATTACTAATATATAGTATTGTTAATAGTTGTGGTAATTATTAGTTATTGGCATGTTTGTGATTATTAGAATTCTACTTTTGGTTGTGTTTATTATAATTATTGTTATTTTGCAGTGCAGAGGATTCAACTTAGGGTCATGCACATGTTAGGAAAATACTGTGTGTACCCACTGAGCTATATCCTAGCTCTTGCTTTGTAGATCAGCTCTCTGACTCCTGAGTACTAGAATTCAAGGCATATGCCACCATGCCTGACCTGAATAAAAACACTGTTAGTTTTATTGCTTTATGTGTATGGGTGTTTTGCCCACATGTATATGCCTGATGCTTATAGAGGCCAGAAAAGGATGTTGGATCTCCTGAACTGCAGTTAAACATGGTTATGAGCTACCATATAGGTGCTGGGAATCAAACCCAGGTCCTCTGCAAGAGCAACAAATGCTTTTAACTTCCAAGCCATGTCTCCACTCCCCAGCATTAATTTTTTTAAAAGAGGAAACATATGATAATTGTTCATCCATATTAGTATAAGCATCTGTGATAATAATGAAATAAATTGTAATGATATCACATTGTATAAATTAGTTCTAACATTAAACTGTTTAGAGTTTTTATTTATTCATGTACTTTGTGATATCTGTGAAGTAAATAACAAGAAAAACATTTGTTATTGTCAAAGTTCAGTTTTTTAAAATGAGGTTTAATGTATATTAATTATATAAAAATGACAATTTTGTGCTGTTGAGATGGCAGCATTTACTACTCAAGCTGACAACTTGAGTGCCATCTCTAGAACCCATGTAAATGTAGCCAGAGAGACTGGTTCACAGAGTTCTCCTAACCTCTGTAAGCATGCCTTCCCACACATAACACGCACACAGATGATAATTGTTTTATAGGGGAAAAAAATTGTGCCAGCTGTGGTAGCACATGCCTTTAATTCCAGCATACAGAGAGAGACACAGAGACCGGGAGGATGAGAGTTTGATTTAAGTGGGTTAAATGTATTTCCTATACACACTTTGTAAAATTCTTTGGGTATAACCATGGGTCTATGTTGTTACTTACTTTTGTTCCCTGAAGTTTTAAAAATAGGTAAAAATGGTCCCACTTAGGCTGAGTATGGTAGAGCACACCTTTAATCCCATCACCCAGAGGGCAGAGGCCGGAAGATCATTGAGTTTGAAGCAAGCCTGGTCTGCAAAATGAGTTCCACGATAGGCAGGGCTCTACAGAGGAACCCTGTTTTGTGGTGAGGGGGAGTACTGCTTATGCAACAGTGTGAACATACTTAAACCATTGAACTACACACTTAAAACTCAATGACAGGATGGCATTGTTTACACTATCAGCATAATTTTTTAAGAAGCAGCCTTGCTCGTGGAAATCATATACTTGAAAATCAGTCAGTCATATATGTCATGGCTAAAATAATAAAAATACAAGTGAGACTGGTAACTTGGAAAAGAAAGAAATGTGAACCATTTAAAGTAGCCACTGTTGTGAAAATGTAGTGAAATGTTAGATTTTGATTTGGGTGGACTTCAGTCAAGTACATTAGAAGGCTATAGGAATGAATGCATGGCTCTTCAAAACACCTTTCCTAAAGTCGGAATTTGAGCAGAGCTCATTAGTGGGCAAAACAGATGTGATATATTCACACAGCACTGTAAATTACTCATCTTAGAGAGCAGGGAAAGTTTGATGAGCTGTAGTATGGAACACTATGAGAGCACTGTGCAAGTGACTACTTGAAAACCTTGAGTTATAAACTCAGAGGCAGAAAGTAGAAGAGTGTCTTCTAGCAGCCAGGTGAAGGGAGGGAGGACCAAATTGTTGCTTGACAGGTACTGAGTTCCAATTTGAAATGGTGTTTTGGATAGTGATTATTGTCTCCCAGTGTAAATGTATTTAATGCCACTGTAATGCAGACCTATCTTTATGGTCTACATTCAAGTGCTCTTGAAGGATAAGCTGTCTCTCCAGCCCTAGAGGAGATTTTTCTTTTTTTAATTACTTCTTCAATCATACTGCTTTTTACTAGTCTATTGATCAGATTTGTCTGACTTATCTTGTTTGCATGAGCCATCCATTTCTTTTAGATTTTTCAAGTGTTTGGAATTTTTAAGTTTTTAAGTTTTGATGATTTTGGAATCCATTGTAATTCCTCCCTTTTCACTTCTTAATTGTAATTAGAGTCTTCTCTTTCTTTTGGTGGTTATCTTGGCTCTTGAGTTTTTGATCTTGTTAATCTTTTTGGAACATTATTTTTTCACTCATTTATTTGTTTATTTATTATTATTATCCTTGGGATGGGGTCTCTATTCATAGCTCTGGCTGTCTTGGAACTCACTATGTAAACCAGACTGGCCTCGAACTCACACAGGTCTGACTGCCTCTGGATAAATAAAGAACCTTTTCTTTTCTTTTCTTTTCTTTTCTTTTCTTTTCTTTTCTTTTCTTTTCTTTTTTCTTTTTCTTTTTCTTTTTTTTTGGTTTTTCGAGACAGGGTTTCTCTGTGTAGCCCTGGCTATCCTGGAACTCACTCTGTAGACCAGGCTGGCCTCGAACTCAGAAATCCACCTGCCTCTGCCTCCCAAGTGCTGGGATTAAAGGCGTGTGCCACCACTGCCCAGCTAAGAACCATTTCTTTGTTTAGTTGGTTTATATTTATTTCCTCATTTCAATTTCATCAATTACTGCCCTGATCTTGATTTGGGTTTCTTTTATTTATTTTTTTAAGGCCCTTGGAACACTAAATTGTTTATTTGAAATCACTCTGTTTTTAAAAAATATTTTATCCTGGGGCAGGAAGGGGCACACAGTTGCTATATTGTGTGTCTAGAGGCCCAAGGGCAGTATGTAGAGTGGTTTCTCCTCTTCCACCTTTATGTGTGTTTTGGAGATGAAACTCAGTTATCAGACTTGGCAGCAGCAAGTACTTTACTTACAGACCCATCCATCTCTTTGCCCATGAACCATTTCAGTAGATACCTGGGTTTTATGTTGTTGTTGTTTTTTTTTTTTTTTTTAATGTAACTTATAGTTACGGATTTCCTTCTATAGAACAGCCTTCATGGGATCCTAAAGGTATTGGCTTTCATTTTCATTTACTTCTAAGCATTTTGAATTTACCTTCCCCACAAAGTGTAAGCCAAAATAAATCCTCTTAAGTTGCTTCTTGTTAGGCATTTTGTAGAGCAAGAAAAAAATAACTAGTATAGAACATTGGTGCCAAGAAGTACTATACATTTGTCACAGTGTTGATGTGATAAACCTGACCATGTGGTTCTTACGTTTTTGGAACTGGTTTGCAGCAGGAATGTGGAAGAGTTTGGAATTTGGGACTAGAAAATTGCTAGAATGCAGAAGATAATGGGCCTTTCTGGTTGGAGTTTAAGAAACTAGAATGCTAAGAGAAATATAAGTGTAGACATCCAGCTCATGAAAGTTCAGAGAGTCTCTATTGGGAAGTAGGCTAGATGCTATTCAGGTTATATTAGTGCATGAGAGGTCAGGGTGAGGATCAAGCTTTCACTGTGACTGGCCTGACATTTTTAGTGAGGCTGAATTTTAAAGTAGTGGGTTTCAGATATTTGGTAGAGTTAACTTCAGTGCAGAGGTAATGTTCAGAGTATGTGGTATGGTTCTTTGCTCACTGCTCTACTCGGGTCTATAATTATATTTTATTGTTACTTGGGATTTCGTCTAATTCACTCTTGATGGATGCCAATACCATGGGATTAGTAACTTTGGGAACCAGTACCTTCTTCTGGCTTTCTTGGGCACCAGGCAGACATGTGGTATATACACATAGATACGTGTAAGCAAAACACTTATGCACATAAAATAAGCATATCTTTTTTAAAAGTGTAACATTTTAAAAAAGCATCTCATCATAACAAATTTTAGACTGGGTAACTACCAACACCATCTTTCACATTCAGACAACAGCCATTGACGTTATCATTGTTATTCATGTAAAGGATCAAATTCTCAATGATAAATTCCTACCAATATTCAGACCAATAATCTGAACTTAAAATGAATTCAAGCACAGAATTTATGGGTAAGATGGTGGATTGGAAGTCCCACCAATAAGACTCAACAAAAGAAACAGTCAAGACAAAACACAGTAATCGTTATTCCTGTAAGAGACAGTACCTATAAATTAATTTGTTAGATCAGGTGAGATCTCCATGGAATGCAGGCAGGAGTGGCTGGGAATCAACTGAACCAAGAGGCTCCAATGAGAGCAGTAGGAACTGCTGTGGTAGTGCTTCTCTACACATACCAAGCCTATGGCTCAGTAGTTAGAATCTCAGACCAAGGGCCCAGAGTGCTTGGTGCTTCCTGTATATCTTCTGCCAAGGTAGAATTTTAACTGCAGGCACAACCACAGCTCTTAACTATTCCCATCATACAATTGGCATACTAGCCAGGAAACAACAGTATCCCCCCCAAACTCCCCCCCCTTTTTTTGAACAGTTGAAAGCTTAAAGGAACAAGGATAAGGATAGTATGATATATGATAGGACTTTAGTTACTAAGATTCATAGAGGGAGAAAGAAGGGTGAGTGCGGGGATAGGGATAAGTATTAGATCAACTTTGAAAAAAATCAAAGCGGGAGAAAAGCTTGAGATCCTGTTCTGATCTACAGATTTTACAGATTGTTAAAATTATGGGAGTTTTTGGTTCAGAAGCATAAAGAAAGAGAGGTTAGGAATAAGAACGTATATGAGTTGTGCATAGGAATGGAGACGCCCAACTAGAGACTGGATAGAACAGTCCTAAACCTATCCACGCAGTCCTAAACCAAAGCAAGACTGTTATAAGATATGCTAGAGTGAAGTTTAAAGTATCTTTTAAAATGACAAATGGAAGAATACTAAACCAAGAGATAAAGTGTAATGATAGATTAAGGTTTTTTGCCATCAGCCTTCTTCCTTAAGGGATGAGTTTTGAGTCAGGGAGGTATTCAGTTTGCAATTCCAGTTCAAACTCATAAAACCAGACTTGGGGTATGTTCTGCACATGGGAATTTAGACCAGTTGAGCTTTCAAGTAAGTTTCTGGCACAGCTGTACTGTGTTGACTGTGTGATTCTGTCCTTCTTGGTGCTCTCTGGATGATGATATTAGGGCCAGGCATGAGCAGGAGCTCTTGATAGTTTTAAGGACCAGCTTTGTCAGAGTAACTCACTTCAATCCCAGCTTCCACAACCAGGGCAGCTATGTAGAATATTACCTACTTATATGTGTGTGCACTAAATGCATGCAGGAGGCCAGAAGAGGACATCTGATCCTTTGGGACTGGAGTCACTGAAAATGTGAGCTGTCATGTGGGTCCTGGGGACCAAACCCAGGTTTTCTGGAAGTACAGCCAGTGCTTGTAACAGCTGAGAAATCACTCCAACCCACTCAGCAGTTTTTAAATAAAAGGTTAAATTTCTTGGAAGTGTACTTAATCTTAGAAATGCCCCTGAATTTATTTATTCCAAGCTAGAGTTAGGGCATTCTGAATAGTCTGATCCATGGGCAGACTACTGAAGTATTTAGAGTAATGCCCAAGTGGAAAGTCTCTTAAGATGTTTCCTGCTCTTTCAGACGTACGGGCTCCTCCTTTTTTAGAGGAGAAGGTCATCTGTAGATTTGTTGGTATAGTGTGAAAGGTTAGCTTGTGTTGAGAGATCTGAGACAGGAATCCTGAAAGCCTAGCTGCAGAGAGACTAAAACTTCCCTTGGTTGGAAAGGCTAATTGTCCTTGTTGGTCCTTTAAAGAGGATACAATCTCCAGGTTTGATTATAAGATCTTGGGTGAGATATGAGGAGGGTACCAGAAAATGTTGACCAGCTTAGAACTCTGATCAGGCTTCTAAGAATCAAGCTACAAAGACCAGGCAGGTGGTTTCCTAAGAGATGGTTTGGTATGAATACCAGTTGTGATTTATATATGTTTGGCCCAAAGAGATGTGGCCTTGTTGGAATAGGTGTGTCACTGTGGGCATGGGCTTAAGACCCTCATCCTAGCTGCCTGAAAGTCAGTCTTCAACTAGCAGCCTTTAGATGAAGATGTAGAACTCTCAGCTCCTCTTGCACCATGCTTTTTTGGACTCTGCCATGCTCCTGCCTTGATGATAATGGATTGAACCTCTAACCCTGTAAGCCAGCCCCAATTATAAGCCAGTCCTTATAAGACTTGCCTTAGTCATGGTATCTGTTCACAGCAGTAAAACCCTAAGACACCGGTGTTGAGAAAAAGCCTGTGGTAGAATAACTTGAAAGGGCTTAAGCACAAAGGTGCTCGTTAACTTTGTTTTCTTTCCTGTTGCTATGACAAATTACTATTATAAAAGCAACTTAAGGGACAAAGGGTTCATTCTGGCTTACAGTTATAACAGGGAAGGTTAGGTGGCAGGGTCCATCCCATATACAGATGCCAAACCCAGACACTATTGCAGATGCCAAGAAGTGCTTGCTGACAGGAGCCTGGTATAGAGAGGCTTCTGAGAGGCTCTGCCAGAGCCTGCCAAATACAGATGTGGATGCTCACAGCCAACCATTGGACTGAGCACAGTGATCCCAATGGAGGAGCTAGGGAAAAGACCGAAGGAGCTGAAGGGGTTTGCAACCCCAAAGGAAGAATAATATCAACCAACTAAACCCCCCATAGCTCCCAGGGACTAAACCACCAACCAAAGAATACACATGGAGGGACCCATGGCTCTAGCCGCATATGTAGCAGAGGATAGCTTTGTCTGGCATCAGTACGAGGAAAGGCCCTTGGTCCTGGGAAGGCTCGATACCCTAGTGTGGAGGAATGCCAGGGCGGTAAGGTGGAGTGGGAGGGTGGGTAGGGGAGCACCCTCATAGAAGCAGGGGGAGGGGAGATAGGATAGGGGTTTCCGGAGGGGAAACGGGAAAGGGGATAACATTTGAAATGTAAATAAATAAAATAGCCAATAAAATAAATAAATAAATCTTTGAAAAAAAGTTCTCTTCTAGATTGCTGCATGTGAATACAGGACATGGAAGGCATGTTAGGAGTCAGTATAGGTGTTAAAGTCTTCTACCTTTTTCTAGGATGTGAGCTCTAGTAAAGGCATTAATTTATGTTGAATGGGTAGATGTTTGAAGTTATGTATATACCTACAAAAACTAAAAACCTGTGTCCACACACAACATGTATGAGATTGTCTGTATTGTAAATGAATTATACATTCTAGCCAGCCTGTATAAAAGACACACAATCCAAGTATTTTATTTATAAGCTGCAAGCCTAGATTGGGCAGGTTTGGAGCTATTCTAACTTACATCCCAGACATGTGTTCCTTGTTACTTGTTGTTTCTCTTGGCCACTTGCTCATGGTCAATCTCCCCTCATGGAGGCTTCCTCCTCTCTCCCTGTCCTTTCTTCTTCCTCTCTGCCTCAGACCTTCAGACAGGTAACTGAAAACCTGCCTACCTCTATATATTGCCCAATAACCAGCTTTAGCCTTTATTGACCAATTAACTTGGGGAACAAAGTTCACACAACAAAAGTTGGTATACATGAGAATCCGCTTGTCTTGGAGCAACCAAATTTTGGAGTACAGAATTTAGCATTTGATTGCAAACAGCATCAGGCCAATCCCCTACACCGTATTCTTAATCAAGATAGAAACAGAAAAAGAGATAATTCAATAGCAAAGTGCTTGTTAAGCAAGCATGAGGATCTGAGTTCCACTTACCAACACAGCACCCACATAAAATGTTGGTCATGGTGTCATGTACCTGTGATCTCAGAACTGAGGACACAGAGAGATGAAGATCCCAAGAAACTAATTGTAGTTTCTGGACCTTTTAGAATTGGGAGAGACTACACTATTCCAACTACTGAATTTTTCTGTTGCTAGTTACTATCTGAAACGTGTATTTGATTATCCTCAGTACTTTGTGATATAGGTTCTATTATCCCTGGTGTACTGCTGCAGAAATTAAAGAACAAAGGTTAAAGTTCATATCACTACATGATGTAATCAAGATGCCAGTCCAGTATTGTGGGTTCCTTCCTATACTTTTCATCACTTCACCCTTGCTGTTATGTGCTGTTGGAAAATACTAGTGTATTTCCTCATCTTGACTGGCTTTAAAATCAGACTCATGTCCTTTAGCACTCTTCCAAGTATAATAGACCCCAGATAAAGAGAAAACATGCCTCTGCTTTTTAAGTTGGGCCATCAAGAGTGATTACTTTGATTGGGATCATGTGGTTGAGGGCAATCACTATTTTTTCCTTTTAGGAAAGAAGAAAAGAGTTGAATGGAGTTTGGAATTCAAAAACGTACTGATTATTGGCAAAACTCCTTTTCTGATTTTAACTCTTTGATTGTGGAAAATGGAGGTAACACCAGGTTGGAAAAGTTTTCCACTCCCTCCTTGGGAAAATAGCCTGGTACTTACTTGGAAGTCTGATACAGTACTGGGGCATCCACCCAAATCATGTTTGAAGTGGTCTCATTTTAGAAGTGGTCTCATTTTAGCATTCTGTTGCATGTTTTCAAACTATGATGTTTACTTTCTTATTTTTTTAGTGACTCTGTGTCATGCAGATTGTCCCTGGGTCATGAGTGTCATTCTTAAGCTCTCAACCACGTGACTGAAATCAAAGCAGTTACTCTTGATGGCCTAGCTTTAAAACAAGTGGCCAGTTTACTGACATACAGCAGTGACCTGTTTGTGTGAGAGAAAAATTATCAAATCCATTAAATTATTTTGTGCCTAGATCAATCATAACTATATTATCTCTTTGTTGTTTTGAGTTTTTGAGACAGAATCTTGTTATGTACCTCTGGTTGGGCTGGAACTCTTATATGTCAGGCTGACCTTGAACTTGGGGTAAATTTTCTAATGCTACTTACTGCCTCCAAAATGCTAGCTAGAATCACAGGCATGCATTACTGTGTCTGCCTGTGATTACTTGTATTTAAGAATTTGTGGAGCAGGGTTTCTTTGGTTGTTGTCTTTAGTGATCTTTATTGACTTTCTTCTCCTTTAATCCATATAACAGAATAAGTGTTCCTACCCAGAGCAGGTTCGAATTTGGTCAAGGTCATTATTTCTATGGCATCATTTCTCTTACCTTCTTAGCACAGGGTCCATTTCATGTTATCCTTTAACATGATGTCAAACAGGGAACAGTTTTGTCTCCTGTCATTAGATTATTCAGACTTTTTGAAAATCTTGAAATCTTTTCTTTTTCTCTTCTCATTCCCCCCTATACATTTATCTGAATAAAATACTTGATAGAATTATTATATAATGCTGCCTAACAATATTTGCTGCATGTTCACATTTAGAAGCAGGAATAATAATATATCTACTGACCAAGGTGTCTTTAACAGTCAAAAGATTATCATGTGTTAAAATATTTACAGTAGTTTCTGGCACATGAAAGCACTCTATAATTGTCATTTAACTGGTGTTTTAAAAAACCTCTCATTAATATAGTAATTTATAGACCACTGGTTGATGGTTTAGAGAATGTATTTTTATTATTAGTGCCTTCATTTTATTTATATGATACAGGATCTTACCCTATAGGCCAAGCTGGCCTCAGACTTACTATATAGCATAGGAGGTCCTTGAACTTGTGGCAGCCTGCTGCCTCAACCTTCATAGTACTAGGGTTGTAGGAATTTAACATCCCAACAGAGCAGAAAATGTATTTTTAATACAGTCCATACCTGAAGTTTTTCTCTCTCAGTATCTTATTTTAGGCTATTTGGCACAGTGCCTACATGAAATAGTATAAATAGTTCATTTCAACTATTAAGCTGTCATTTGATGTTTTCTGTATTTTTTAGGATAATTCTGATTCACTGCATCCTTGAAGAGCATCAATAGAAGAGGGGGAAAAAAGATGGGCGTGAAAACATTTACTCACAGCTCCTCTTCCCACAGCCAGGAAATGCTGGGAAAACTAAATATGCTACGAAATGACGGGCATTTTTGTGATATCACTATTCGTGTCCAGGACAAGATCTTCCGGGCTCACAAGGTAGTACTAGCAGCTTGCAGTGATTTCTTTCGAACCAAACTTGTGGGCCAAACAGAGGATGAGAACAAAAGTGTGTTGGATCTGCATCATGTTACAGTGACTGGCTTTATACCTCTTTTAGAATACGCTTACACAGCCACCCTGTCAATTAACACGGAAAATATTATTGATGTTCTAGCGGCAGCCAGCTACATGCAAATGTTTAGTGTTGCTAGTACATGCTCAGAGTTCATGAAATCAAGTATTTTGTGGAATACACCTAATAATAGCCAACCAGAAAAGAGTCTAGATGCTGGACAAGAAAATAGTTCCAACTGCAATTTTACGTCTCGAGATGGAAGCATTTCTCCAGTGTCTTCAGAGTGCAGTGCTGTGGAAAGGACCATTCCTGTCTGCCGAGAGTCCCGGAGAAAACGCAAAAGCTACATTGTTATGTCTCCTGAGAGTCCTGTAAAATGTAGCACACAAACAAGTTCCCCCCAGGTATTGAATTCTTCAGCTGCCTATGGAGAAAATAGAAATCAGCCAGTTGACTCTTCTTTAGCGTTTCCATGGACTTTCCCTTTTGGAATGGATCGAAGGATTCAGCCTGAGAAAGCAAAGCAGACAGAAAATACCCGGACTTTAGAATTGCCTGGCCCATCCGAGGCAGGCAGAAGAATGGCTGACTATGTGACTTGTGAGAGCACAAAAACTACCTTGCCTCTAGGTACAGAAGAAGATGTCCGGGTCAAAGTAGAAAGATTAAGTGATGAGGAGGTCCATGAGGAAGTGTCCCAGCCTGTTAGTGCATCTCAGAGCTCACTGAGTGATCAGCAAACTGTGCCCGGAAGTGAGCCAGTTCAAGAGGACCTTCTGATTAGTCCACAGTCTTCCTCTATAGGTATAATGCTTTTTATGGTTTTTAATGGTCAATTCAAACATTTGCATTTTTATTTTATGGGCTCGGTCCTGTAGAAATCATTTTTAAAATGGAGTTAAAACAATTTTGTTTGTTTGTTTGTTTGTTTGTTTTGGAGCTGGGTTTCAGTGAATAGCTGGTTGGCCTGGAACTCAGAGGTCCAACCTGCCTCTGCTTGCAGAGTACTGGGATTTAAGGCACAAGCCACCATACCTGACTGACGATTAGGTATTTTTAAAATAGTATTAGCACTATTAAGTTTTATGTATGAGTTTAACAAGTTATACGGTGAGAAAGAACAAAGTTCAATAGGATATAAGGGACAAAAGTAGAAATAAACATTGTGAATTATTTTTGGTTTATTTAAAGAGACAGGATCTTGCATTGTAGTCCAAGTTAGCCCTGAACAGTTGATCCTCTTGCCTCAGACTCCTGGGTGCTGGGATAACAAGAATATACCAACACACCCAGCTATGAATACTTTCAATACAGGACAGACTTTGAAAATCTACTTAAAGAAGCTAGGCAGCACTTCTTTAACTAATGATGTGGGCTGTAATCCTAGCACTAGCCAGGAGAATAGTAGCACACTTATTATTCTCAGCTGCATAGTCAAGGTCTGGGCTATATTAGACCCTGTGGGGTTGGGGGCTCCACTTGTTGTTTTGTTCTTTTTTAAATGGGTAACAGCATTTACTAACATATCTGAGAACCTAAGTTTGAGCCCTGGAACCTCTCTGATTAAAGAGGCTTTTTCTTGCCCAAATCTTGAGGCAAATCTCGCAGGCTTTTTCTCCCTCTCTCAAAATTAATATATAAATGTAAAAAAAAAAAAAAAAAGATTTATTAAAAACTTAAACAGTGTACCAAGCATGATTCTGTGCAAAGACACTGTTCTTACAACACAGTGCTGCTATGTAAGAAGAAGGCATCGTTCTTACCACAAAGGGGAGACTAGCCCACATGGAGAAGAGGTATGTCAGTAAAGATCATGTGCTAGACGAGTTAAAAGGCAGTGTTACAGTCATAATGAATCTAGTGATATACAGAAAAGTAGGGGTATGTGGATCCGTGGGGGTGAGTGGGAAGTCCAGAGGAGCTGGTAAGAACAATGTGGGGGGCCGCGAACACTAGCTAGTTCTGTTCAACTGCAGGTAACAGATCCCTTCAAACAGGATCTTATTTTCAATTCCATGATGTGATCTAGAATAGGAAGTCTAGAACTGGTAATGTAGATCTACAATGTAATCGGTGTTCTAGGCGCCTTATATATAATTTCCTGTCTTTATCAGTTTATCTGTAGGCTTACTTGCTTTGTAGTTATAAAAAAGTTCACTTCATCTTGTGATTTAGGTTCTAGAACAGGATAGTGCTTGTAATCAGGAATGCACTATTTTTTTTTTTTTCTTTTTCTTTTCTTGGTTTTTTGAGACAGGGTTTCTCTATGTAGCCCTGGCTGTCCTGGAACTCACTCTGTAAGGAATGCACTATTAAGGTTTCCCAGAGGCTCTTTAAAAACTAGTGTTAGTCTATTCCACATGATCTTTCTTAGCCATAGAGAATCTGAGAAATGACTATTTGTTGAGTACATGACTGCCGCTTTGAGCAGAGTTAGAGCAGAGTAGTGCCTTAACCCCAGTACCAGGGAGGCCAATGCAGGTAGATGGGTTGGATCTCTCTGTGAGTTTGAGGCCAGCTCTTGTTCTACATAGTAAGACCCTATCTCAAAAATAACAACAACAATAATAAAACACAGTGGATAGTGAACATGCAGGAGCATTGCCCACTATAGATAGGCTAATCTTTAAAAGCCTGTCTTAAAGAGTTTTAAAGTATGCAGATACTTGAGGAGAATTAGTTTGCTTTTGGTATTTGTAAGCAAGAGATTTGGCTCAAAAACCTGTTAGAGCAATTGGTATAAAAAGACTAAAACTATTTTTTTAATTATAATATTTATAAATAATGAATCAATACAAGTGAGAAAAGAGATTTAAGTACTGGCTATGAAATAACTGTTTCTATTGTATTCATTTTTTTTGAGTAACAGGATTTCATGTCATAGCATATTGTCTGAATCCAGATATATCTTACAGTTGATAATCTGTGCTGTTATTTTTTCTTTCTTAAGGGTATAAAATTTGATAGTTAAAATGGATAGAATTTTTTCATCTAAATACAGTAACTGCAATATGAATATTGGCAGGAGAAGGTAGGAGCCTCATTTTAAACGCAATCAGCAAGAACAGTTCTGTGCAAATTGTGCTTGAATCTGACCAAGCAAGGTCAGGCCACAAAGCAAAAAGTGAGACTGGTGATGTTTACAAATTTGGGACTTTAAGAAACTATGTGAGAGCCAAAACCCTTGAGAGATTCCTGTATTTGGGGTTGGGAAGTGACTTTAAAAAATGAATAGTAAAGATCTCTCTAAAAGTTTAAAAAAACCAAGAACATAAAAGCTTTGTTAATTTCTAGTGTTTTAACCCACTGTTGAGTTTCCAGGGGTGCTACATCAAAGTACCACAAACTTGTTAATTTAAAACAGTACAAATTTATTTTCTCACAGTTCAGAAGGCAAAAATTCCAAAATCAAGTACCAAAAGATCTTTGCTCCCTTTAAAGTTTGCAGGA
Organism: Uromys caudimaculatus; assembly: GCA_028551405.1. Taxonomy (NCBI): domain Eukaryota; kingdom Metazoa; phylum Chordata; class Mammalia; order Rodentia; family Muridae; genus Uromys; species Uromys caudimaculatus. The sequence continues at coordinate 84,441,960 of CM052706.1, read as the reverse complement.
GAATCCTGCCTTTCTTCATCAAGTTCTGACAGTTGCCAACCATCATTTACATTTACATTCTTATAAATTTATTATTTCACCTTAACATGACATTCTTTGTGTGTCCACATCTGTCCTTATGAAGATAACAATCATGGCCTATAAGACCTTACCTAGTCTTATATATAACAACATTTTTTTTTTTGGTTTTTCGAGACAAGGTTTCTCTGTGTAGCCCTGGCTGTCCTAGAACTCACTCTGTAGACCAGGCTGGCTTCGAACTCAGAAATCCGCCTGCCTCTGCCTCCCGAGTGCTGGGATTAAAGGCGTGTGCCACCACTGCCCAGCATATAACAACATTTTTTTTAATTTATTTATTTATTTTTGATACTTTATTTACATTTCCAATGTTTCCCCTTTTCTGGGTCTTTTTGGAAACCCCCTATACCCTCCCCCTCCCCGCCTCTGTGAGGGAATTCCTCCTCCCACCTACCCGCCCACCCATCCCCATATTCCCACCTTGACATTCCCCTTTACTGGGGCCTCTAGCACCCTCAGGCCCAAGGGCCTCTCCTTTCTCCCTGATGGCCATGGAGGTCGTCCTCTGCCACATATGATATAACAACATTTTAACTTGAGTATATCCACAAAGGCCCCATTGGCAAATAAGGTCTTATTCTTAATAACCAAGCTAGGACATCAGCTGTCGGGAAACAGTTTTATTTATGTACTTGAGTTTGATTCAAATTTTTTAAAGTAATTTGAATAAATATAACTAATAAGTAATGTGCACAGATCATAGGTATTTTGAGTCTTTAGTCTTAAAACTCTCTTAGTACTTTCTAAATAATATTTGAAAATTTAGAAATCCAAATATTTAACTAAATATACACTACAATGAAATTTTCATTCATTACTTCCAAGTATATTTACTTAGTTCATATTTTGCCTTACAACCTTACTAAACATGGTTATATAGAGAACTTACGAATATAAAGTAGACAAAACTTTTAAGTTATATAAGAGGTTTTTTTAACCTGTATAATTCTATAGCATGAATATAGGAATATATGACCTGAATATCTCATATACTCCAAATGAATTTTTTTCTGCATTCATATTAAGTGTACTAATTACTCTAAACCTCTTACATCTGCAGATTTCTACATTAAAATAAATCCATAATGAGCAAAAAAGTAAATTCCTCTGATGTTCTGGGTAGTCGATAAATGTTCTACTCTTGGTACTTTGTTCTCTGTCTTTCAGAAGAGCATTTCTATGAGCCTTTCATTTTACTTAAATTCATTAAAGAAGATACCAAAGTCATTCTACTGCCTGATAAATTTGATAACTAATGTAGTCATTCTGAAATTCTGAAGTAGTACAGATTTGACTATCCATGAATTTTATTCAAGTGAAATTTTACCTATATTTGAAGGTTCCCATTTTTGCCAATTTACTTAGTAAAGGATTGTAAAATCTTAATACCTTGCAATAGAAATAGAAGGGTAAATAGAAGCAATAATTATAACAAATCTAAAAGGGAAATAAAATATTTTTATGTTATCCAGAAAGATAAGGCTGGGACTGGAGAGGTAGTTCAGGATTAAGAATGCTTCCTACTCTTCTTAAGGAATGAATTCAGCTCCCAGCACCCTCCAGGTAGAGCACAACTTCCTACTAACTCCAGCTCCAGACTTCCAGTGCCCTCTTCTGGCCTTTGTAGCTACTGCATTCATGTGCACACAGGTAAAAATAAAATAGAGGTTTTTTGGGTTTGTTGTTTACATTTATTTACAGCACATGTGCAGGTTAGAGGACAACTTGTGAGAGTAAGTTCTCTCCTTCTGTCATGTGGCTTCTGGGACTGGAACTCAGGTTGTCCTCCATGGTGGTGAGCTCCTATACCCACTGAATCATCTTGTCAGCCTAAGATTTTGTTGTTGTTGCTGTTGTTGTTGTTTGGTTTTGTTGTTTTTTTAAACACAGGCTATTGTAGAACATTTTAAGAAAAAAAGAATCTTAGATGTGATGGCTTCATTATTTATCTTAAAGTTTCAATTATCTATACTCACCAAGGACAAATATGAATGACTTTAGAGAAGCTGTAGTTCACTGAGCCAGCAAAGGAATTCTGTACTCTAGAATTCTACCATTAAAATAAATGACTGAGGAATATTCACTGTGCCTTGCCCTGGTGTTCAAGGGCAAATTTACTCAGTCATCTTTTCCAGAGGACCAAAAAAAAAAAAAAAAAAAAACTACTTTGTAAAATATTTCCAGAGCTGCTCTTGGTATTATTGAATGCAGCTCCTTACCTGCTTGTGATAGAGTTTAGGCAGCATGCAGATCTTTTGAAGCATGAATCATGTCAACTTGTAAGAGCTAATCATAAGATTCTAAGTTAAATTCCCAATTGTAATTGGCTATCTATTAACTTAAAAGTCTTTGAAAAAACTACAAAACAGCTTCACCAAAGAACAATTTTTATCTGATTAAATAGCCAAAATAGTCCTAAAAGACCTTATTTACAAGAAACAAAACCCAACAAACAGCAAAGGGCAGTCCTGAAATGCTTGAGCTTGGCTCATAAATGGAACCCTCCAGGCAAGGGCAGTTCGCATCCCAAAAAGGATTTTCAGTCTTCAGTATTCTCCAAGACTAATGCATGGCACCTAGAGAATCTCTTAGAGCACCATTTCTGTCAGAGTCCTGTCACCACAGGCCAGCCAGAGTGAGCGGGTTGCTTCATTGCTCCTTTGCAACAACGCTTTTAGGGTTTTGTTTTTTGGTAAGATGGTACTTGTTGGAGTTAGCAGAGGATTTAAGCTTGAGGTAGGTGATTTTAGGGAGTGTTCCGGGAAGCAGAGTGTGCTTAGTACCATGGATACCAGAAAGCAGGCATAATTTTATGACTGAACTCAATAAATATCTTCTACAAGTGCAGACTAAAATGAGTCTACAGTGTCCATAACTTACTTACTGGCTAAGAAAGGAGAAGGATGTGAATACTTTTGTGACTGTAGTCACCTTGTTCTGTCTGCAAGGTACACTTTTCCACTCCATTCTTGCATTTAATAAGAGTCACAGAGTAACTCTCATGTTGATGCCTGTGAGGTTATATCTAACAGACTATGGGCTAGCTAAGGGCACTAGGCCTACTCCCGAGAGGGTCTGAGAGTTAAGGCTGCTTGTTTTTCTTTCCCTCCCCTCTTTTTCTTCTGCTCATTTTGACACTAGGCAGTAAATGTACGGCTTTGCGCATGCAAAAGTTTTTTACCACTAGATCTTCCGCTCCCCTGTCCTTAACGCTGTACTAAAGACTCTGTCAGAATTTACCAAATAACGAAAGCATCACAAGATCCATACAGCAGCTTCATTGGCAGCAGTTTACCAGATGGCCTCACCTACACTGGTAACTGATAAGTTTTAATCATTAATATTATCTTTCATATCACACAGCACACAGTAAATGTATGTATGTATATGCGTGTGTGTGTGTGTGTGTGTGTGTGTGTGTGTGTGTGTGTGTATGTGTGTGTGATTTTCAGAATGATTATAATAGACTACAACAGAGTTCAAGAGATCTCAGAAGTAGACTGATAGAAATGGAAGTAGAGTCTGCACTGGTAAAATAACCCCAAAACAGCCAAAGGGAAGAACTACTTCCACAGTCAAGAGACTTGAAAGCAGAAACACAGAGTTGAGTCCACTGCAAGGTGAAAAGGCAAAGCTAGAACAGGAAGGTTGTGGGGTTTTTTTGTTTTGTTTTGTTTTGGTTTGGTTTTTCGAGACAGGGTTTCTCTGTGTAGCCCTGGCTGTCCTGGAACTCACTCTGTAGACCGGGCTGGCCTCGAACTCAGAAATCCACCTGTCTCTGCCTCCCAAGTGCTGGGATTAAAGGCGTGTGCCACCACTGCCTGGCCAAACAGGAAGGTTTAAATGGGGCCAGGTGGATGGGCAGTCAAATGGTCTGTCAACTGTGGTGAGAACCAAGCCAGGCTGAATGAAGCCCTAGGGCAGTCAGAGGGAGGAGGTATCTGCCCTGTCCTTGATACACAGATCAGTTTTTAAGGTCCATGTAGGGCTATGCCATTGTAGTGCTAGGTGTATATACCATGTTATGGAGCTATAAGTAAAGGGACTTTACACCTTCTTTTTTTATTTTTTTATTTTTTATTTTTTGGTCTGCTATGTCTGATGAGTTCTTGACGCAACAGAAGCTATATTGTACACCATTCTTCATGTCAAGAGTGTGGGTTGATTTTATAAGCCAGATCTTACCAAATCAATGTAATTGTGGCCACAAATCAATTTTACTGTCTCAAGAGGAAGAAGAGTCTGTCCAAAATTCTCAGCTGTTGTCACTGGCTTCTAAGAGGGAAATGGAACCCAGGGCCTTTTGTGGATTTGACTCTACCACTGAATGCTATACCTCCAACCCCAAAATTGCATTAAAATTAAATTTTAATAATATAAGAAACATTGCCAAATAATTTGTACAGTTTGCTGTTAAGTCATCTAATTCAAGATTCTAGTTCATATAATTACTTGTTTGTGATTGGTGGCAAAAACTATCATATCAGGAAAAAATTTATGAAATTTATTTTTTGTTCATAGTTATATAAGTAATATTTTCCATACATAGACTAAAACTTCCACAATATGGATGGAGCTTTGAAGTGTTTTATTTTTAGTTTTGGATACACTTGATAGCCACGGGAAAGAGTAAACTACTTTTATTTTTTGCATGCTTACTATCCATTGAATTATGGATCTAATGACCAAAATATAAGTGACATTTTATTGTGTTGAAGTAGTCTTTTCTTGTTGTTTCAGATGTAGTTTTTACTCTATATATGTATTGTATGTATCATGTATGCAGATGTCTATATAGGCCTGAAGAGTGACACATTTAGAGCTGTAATTACAGGCTATTGTGATCCAGCATAGGTGTTGGGAACTGAACTCAGGTCCTCTGGAAGAGCAGGAAGCAATTTTAACTGCTGAGCCATCTTTCCAGCACCTTGACCAGCTATTTAAATAAATAAGCTATTGACATTCTAGAAACCAAGACACAGTAGTTCTTATTTCTACCTCACCAAGATGCCACCCCCTCCTAGGAGTGTAACCTGTCTAATGATGAGAGCAAGGCCACTAGATCAGTCATCCAGGCCTGCCCTTATCATTCCTGGTTTTGTCTTTGTTTTTGCAAGTTTCTGCCTATAAACACTAATACCGTCTTCACTAGCGGATCAGGGGCTTTTCCAGTTCTTACCAAGACAAATGGAAATGTTACTACTATTTAGTTTCCTTCCCGCCCTTCCTTCCTTTCTTTCTTTGGGTTCTTTTGTTTGTTTGGTTTTGTCTTGTTTTGGGTTTTGTTGTTGTTTTGGGGGTGGGGGAGTTTGGTTTTTGACGGGGTCTCTGTGTAGCCCTGGCTATCCTGGAACTCACTCTGCAGACCAGTCTGGCTTTGACCTCATTCATATAGATCTGCTGGCCATTAAGGCCATGACTGTGAACCTTACCACCAACCGAGAGTAATATACTTCTTAGTTCCTAAGAGGCCTATTGCCAAGAAATTCCAACTGTCTATGATAGCAAGGAATATAACCAGTTTAGAAGTGCTGATGTCCAGCCGGGCAGTGGTGGTGCACGCCTTTAATCCCAGCACTCGGGAGGCAGAAGCAGGCAGATTTCTGAGTCCGAGGCCAGCCTGGTCTACAGAGTGAGTTCCAGGACAGCCAGAGCTACACAGAGAAACCCTGTCTCGAAAAACCAAAAAAAAAAAAAAAAAAAAAAAGAAGTGCTGATGTCCAAAACTCAAAACCTTGGATTCTGCCTCTGGTGTCTGCTTGAGCACACAGGTCTGTTTCTCAGTTACTATTCATCATGTGATCCCTGGCTTTGCCTGTCTGTTGCAGTATCTACTCTAGGGTTTTGTCACAGTGACTCAAATGGCTTCTCATTTTTAACTCTCAACAACAATCTTCCAAATAACCTACTGTTGATCATGAAAGAATACCTGGACATAGAGCCTGCTGTACAAGAATAGCCGTGAAACCCTGGTGTCTGCCATGACAGAACCTCCCTTGCTGTGTTCATGCCACATCTCCACTGTGTTTCTAGAGATTGTACACTGGGCTGTGATTATTCTGAAAAGGTTTAGAATCCTAAATGGGAAACAGGGAAAGTTGAAGCAGCTCCACTTTAAGGTTTTACCATATTTGAGTTTTGATCCTTGAGGAAGTCGTCAGTGAGAAGCATCAGGTTAGAGAGCATGCCTGTTTGTTCTTTTCTGGAAGAGGTTGTTTTTAAAGCTTTCTCTAGAAGCTTTTCTAGCTCTCTAGAAGTTGCTCCTGGGTCCTTTCTGTTCCTCCTTTTTTTCCTTTCCCAGTGGGAGATTCAGTGAGGTCTTTTTTTTTTTTTTTTTTTTTTTTTTTTTAAGATTTATTTATTATATGTAAGTACACTGTAGCTGTCTTCAGACACCCCAGAAGAGGGCATCAGATCTCATTACAGATGGTTGTGAGCCATCATGTGGTTGCTGGGATTTGAACTCGCAACCTTCGGAAGAGCACTCGGCACTCTTAACCTCTGAGCCATCTCTCCAGCCCAAGTGAGGTCTTCTATTGCAAAGCAAAACTTGCTGTTGAGAATTTAAAATGAGCAGATTTTCAGCTGGGCAGGATAGCAACATGCCTTTACTCCCAGCACTTAAGAGGTGGAAGCAGGAGGCTCAGAAGTTAAAGGCTAACCTTTGCTACATAAGGAATTCAAGGTGAGCAGGAGCCATATGAGATCCCTGTCTCAAAGAAATCCACACTGAAAGGGCCTCATAATTATTAAGAAAAGCACAACTCGTCATAGACTCTAGATAGTGTACGAGTGTTAAGGACTTTCCAAACAGAGGGAAGAGTACAGAAACCAGATTTCTATGTACACGCAAGTGCGAGGTTTTCAGTCTTAGAGAGGTTGCTCACCTTAAAATTGGATCACTAGAACTAAACCTGCTGCTTGTCCTTGAAACTCCAGGAGACATTATATAACAGTCCTTTGGCAGTGGGCAGACAAAAAGGAAGGAGGGAACTGGGGAGGTAGTTCAGTGAGTAAAAGCACTTGGCCAGAGTTCAGATCCCCCAGCACCCACATGAAACCAGCCAAGCATAGAAACATATATGTAATTGCTTAGAAGACAGGACACTCTCCCCCTTAAACTTCCAGAGCAAGCTGGCTAATTCCACTAGTTGAATTGGGAGTTCTGGTTTCAAGTGAGAGACCTTGCTGAGTTCAGTATATAATAGATTACATTCAAGGAGGAGTGAGGTGTCTACCTCTGGCCTGCACACGCATTTACATTATATCCAAGAGAAAGGTGGGGGGTACTTCCTGATTGCACATACGATCTCTTGGTTATACAACATGTGACAAGCCAAGCAATTACAAGTCACATTCAAGAACCTAGCAGAAGCAAGCATAAACCTTTGGAAGAGATTATATTTACTTCAGCCCTAGTAAATTGGTCCCTTATAAATGATTTTAAAAGACAGAAAACAAGGCCACCGACAATCAGGGTAAGAAGGGAACAAGGCAACAGAGATGCATTGACAAGGAAAAGATGATAGAAACCTGGAGAAGGGACCAGAAAACCATTGAACAGTTTCTAACAAATATGCTTACTCAGCACAGTTAACAGGTTTGAACAATGATTAGAGAGCAGTAAATTATGCACAAAGTAACAGCATATTAGAAGAAAAATTCTAGCTAAAAACAGAATTACAATCTTAGTGAATATTTTGGCAGCAGATTGGATTTAGCAAAAAAGAATTGAGAGTCTAAAAACAAATCATTTTAATATTTTTTGTTGAAGAGACAAAAAATAGAGATTATATTAGAGAAAACAGGGTGTAGGAAAACAAATATATAAGGGAGAGAACATCAGAACCCTGTGGGATGTTGTCCTGAGGAAAGTAACTGCCAGTCTAGATTGCTGCATACCGTGAGGTCAGCAGGGCAAATGAAGGATCGAACGGAGCTCAATTGGTAGAGTGCTTGCCTAGCACATGGGTTTAATCACCAGTACTTCAGAAAACCAGGCATAGTGGCTTACTCTGTAATCCCAGTACTCAGGAGGGACAGGCAGGAATGTAAGTTCAAGGATAGCCCAGGATACAGCAGAGGGTTCAAGTATCAAAAAGATAAAAAGTTGTGATGCTCCTGCCTTTGCCTTCTGAGGGTTGGGTATAGGTCTGTGCCACCTCCTGGTCCATGAGACCCTGACTCAAAAAATAAAGTGAAGGTGGGCAATTTTTTTTTTAAGTTAACTAAATCATTACTAGAAAAATCTCAAGGATGGCCTCCATCAGGCAAAACTAAGCATAAATAAGTCTCATATTTAAGAACAAACAGGCAAAATGCATGAAGAAATATAAATAAATAATAGGCATTATTTACCCAACACAGCAGTAATATCTGCAGGCCCAATCAAACAAAATACCAGAAAATTTGCTATAGGATCAAAGCGAGTTCAGGCTGTCAGCCATCTTTGTGTTATGTGGAAAGTTGTGAAGGTTTTGGTTAGACTTTGGTAAATTATATCCTGCCCCAGGAGCTGGGAGAAGGAGTTGCTAGGGACAGAACCCAGGGCTTTCTGCATGCCAAGCATTTGATTTACCAGTAAGCTACATCCCCAGCACAGGATATGTGAAATGACTAAGATAACCAACCAGTAAAAACAGCAGGGAAATATATAATTTCCAATCCAGTAGAACAGGGATTTGAATTCTACACATGTGCATTAAGTTACTTCCGTAAGAGCATTCTCAGCAGCAGAGTTTGTAGAAAATCCCATACTTCCCTCACAAGGGAATAGATTATGCATATTCTATAACAGTGAAAATAAACTAATTATAACAATGTGAATATGCCTATAGTATATGAATATGTATGAATGTACAATTCAAGTTTATAACTAGACAATGCTAAACTGGAGTTAGAACCACCACGTGAGTATTGGGAATTGAAACCAGGTCTTCTGGAAGAGCAGCTAGTGCTCTTAACTGCTGAACCATCTCTCAGACCTAACCCTTGTCCTTTAAATTGTCTGTAAAAATTGTGACAATAGCCAGGAAATGGTGGCACATGCCTTTAATCCCAGCACTCGGGAGGCAGAGACAGGTGAATTTCTGAGTTCGAGGCCAGCCTGGTCTACAGAGTGAGTTCCAGGATAGCCAGGGCTACACAGAGAAACCCTCTCGAAAAACCAAAAAAAAAAAAAAAAAAAATTGTGACAATAAAGTAACTCTTAAAAGATACAAATTAACAATGCTTTCTTAAATAGTATCAGTATCATTTAATTTTATGTGGATTTCAGTTTGCATTTAAATTTAAATATTGAAGCTGTATTTATTAAATAATTTTACTGACCCTATGTGATTTACTTTTAAATCACATGAACATTTAATCAAAAAATAAAATATAACCAGGTGGTTTATAGCCAGGTGGTGGTGGCACACACTTTTATTCCTAGTACTTGGGAAGCAGAGGCAGGTAGATCTCTGTGAGTTCAAGACCAGCCTGGTCTACAGAGTGAGTTCCAGGACAGCCAAGGCTACACAGAGAAACCCTGTCTTGAGAAACCGTGTGTGTGTGTGTGTGTGTGTGTGTGTGTGTGTGTGTGTGAGAGAGAGAGAGAGAGAGAGAGAGAGAGAGAGAGAGAGAGAGAGAGAGAGAGGGAGAGAAACATTACTACACTTTTAATAAGATGTGAGCACTAGGTAAGTTAGAGGATTAGATATGTGACTTGCATATTTATTTATTTATTTATGATTATTTGCACCAAACATTAACAATTGTCCTTTTAACGATTCTTTTTGCAGGGTCAGTAGATGAAGGAGTCACTGAAGGATTGCCTACACTTCAGAGCACTTCTAGCACCAATGTTCATGCAGATGATGATGACAGGTTAGTGCCAACATAGTATGTCCTTTCCTCATGAAGACTGTGCTTATAGCTCTCAATTCAAACTCATGTAAGAAATTGATTGAAATTTAAGTACCATTTTGCACATTTCCAAAACTGCCTAGTCCCCTAACCTTATATACGGAATGATTGCTCTCTTGTTTGCCAAGTATAGTTCTAGATGTCGTACATGATTTCCAAGGTCTTCAGTCATCCTCTGAGAACTATGCACTATCCTTTTCCCTTCGTCACTTCTCCCTTGATCACCCTCAGTCTTTAAGTCCTTTCAATTCTGTGTTCAGAATCCCTATTTCACTTTTCCTCTGTACTACTGCTACGCTGGTTTAAGTCACTGCTCTCTTTCTCCTGACTGCTCTAGCAATTTGGAAATTATTGGTTCCTGATTTCATTCCTCCAATTCTTAAGTCCGTTCTCCACCTACTACCAGATCATTTTATCTTTAACTAAGATGTCATGGGCTTTACTTGAAATCTAAATTCCTGCCAGGCAGTGCTGGCACACAACTTTAAGCCCAGCAGTTGAGAGGCAGAGGCAGGTGGATATCCTGATCTACAAAATGAGTACCAGGACAGCGGGACTATACAGAGAAACTCTGTCTCAAAAACAAACAAACAAACAAAATCTAAATTCCTTACTTTTTATAATGATCTACATGATCCAGGTTTACCTAACTCTCTCTCATCAGTTCCTAAAGCGCTCCATATTTGTTCCTCCCTCTGGGCCTTTCTGTTTCACAACTTTGCTAAAGATGTTTTCTCCCCTCATCTCCACCCACTCTTTGACTCTTAAATTTTTTAAATAGTTTAATGTGTACTGGTGTTTTGCCTGCATATATGTTTGTGTACTGTGTCTCTGCCTGATGCCTGCAGAAGCTATTAGAGGGCATTAGATCTCCTGGAACTGGAGTTGGAGATGGTTATGAGGCACTATGTGGGTGCTGCTCAAATATGTGTATGTGCGGCTCAAAGCCGGGTCCTAGAAGAATATCTGGTGCTCTTGACAACTGAGCCATTTCTCCAGTCCCCTCTGATTCTGACCTTCAGATCATTGACTTGGTGTCAGTTGTTGAGGAGAGGCCTTCGCTGACTACCAGCTTAAACCAGCACTCAGTCACTGTGGGGTCTTCCTAATTTAATTCTCTACCCTCTCTCTGGCCATTTCCCCAATTATTTATTGTTTTCTCTCACCACTGAATATAGATTCCACTGGAAGAATTGCTCCTCAGATAGAGTACAGAATAGTCTTAATACCTTTACTTGCTAAAAACTTGAAGGATTCAAAGATGTCTTATTTCCTGAGTAGATAACCCTGGGAGATTGTGAACCAAAATCACTTGAATAAATTAGTAAAAGCATAAATAAGCATAAGTGTCCTTACTCCTCAATTTAAATTTCAAATAGTAATCAAGTTGTCTGTTCTTTATTAAATACTTGGCTAAGTTATGGAAGTATAGAAATGAAATAAATAGCCTTTTCTCTTGAGAGCTCTGTGAGTTCTCAGGGCAGTAAAGAGGTTGAAGGATAATCTGCAGGGGCTTTGCCACTGTCTATAGGAAGTTACCCACTTATGCAATAGACCAGTTCAGGCTTGCAGGAAGAGGAGGTGATAAATCAGCTATAAAATGAATGGATACAAAGAAGGTAGGCTCATAGAGGAAGTTCAGTGGCTGAAAACATCCTATCAGCACATGAGAGGAATTATTTAGTATATTTTGAGGCATGGGGAATGTGACCAGAAATTAGACTAGGAAGAGAAAGTTCATATATGAGTAGTTTTGAACACTTTTTGTGGGGGTTGAGAATTTATTTTAAAGCAGACAGTTGTCGTAAGATTTTAAAGGGGGAAATGCTAAGGGTCTAAAGTAAAACAGTAGAAGAAAGGAGGGAATTCAAGAGACTGAAGGCGATCTAAGGTAAAACAGCCTATGATATGTTTTGTATTTTATGTCCACACTTAAAGATGCTGGACAATCTGGACAATCACATTGCTTTATAAATTTTTCTAAATGAAAATCTGTCTTTTAAAAGTCTTTGTTGCTTCCTTTGTTCATTTAAGAGTTGTGCTACAGAAATCTGTTTTCAACTTAAACGTCAGAGCCTCGTTGCCTTCTTTGGTTTATTTTTTTAGATTGGAAAATGTTCAGTATCCCTATCAACTCTACACTGCTCCTTCTACCAGCAGTATAGAGCGACCAAGTCCAAACGGCCCAGACAGACCTTTTCAATGTCCAACCTGTGGGGTTCGCTTCACCCGTATTCAGAATCTAAAACAGCACATGCTTATCCACTCAGGTAATGTTACCTTCCATGTGATGTTGTTGTAGAAGGGGTGTGCCAAAACGTTGTACTTTGCAATCCCAATTAAAATAGAAAGTCAGGACTTTGTGCCAGGCGTAGTGACACATGCCTTTACTCCTACCACTCAAGACCGAGGCACGGAGATCTAGAATTTGAGGCCAGCCTGGACTGTATAATAGAAAGACTACATTCCATCTAAGCAAGAGGAAAGGGGTTTAGGGAGTGGGAAAAGGAAGTGGAGGCTGGGCGGGATGAGGGAGGTGCATTACAGAACAGAAAAGAAATGTACAGTCCTGAGAAGTCAAATGAGACCAGTTTGCGTAACTGTGGTCTCTTTTTGAAATGCTGGCAAAGTAGAATATTTGACTACAGGTATCCAGTATTCTGATTAAAACTTAGAGGCAGTTATGTATGGTAAATGTATAAGTTAACAGGTACTGGATATATTAGGTATATGTTTCACAAGTGCAAATAGAATTAAAATTTATACATAGGTGATTCTTTGAATTTCTCTGTAAGTTTGAAATTTTCGTAAAACCTGCTTAAAGGACTTCATATTTTAATTCTATCAGTATCTGCTTTTGATTAGTCAGCTTTGTTTTTTTTTGGATAGGAAAAAAATATGTTAGATGGATGTGTAGGAAATTTCCGTGACGTTTGTGTGTAGTGGTGATGCATAGGTAAACGGTAAAACCCCGACCAGAAGGCTGAGAGGCCGCGACTGTTGCTGTCAGCTGTGCTGAGTTTCTCTAGCTCTCTGTGGCCTTGCAGTCTCTGTCCTAGTGCCACTTCCCTGTGATCTCATTAAGTCCACAGGTTGTGTTGTGTTCTGCAGTTTTAGCCTCCTTCCTCCCGAATTGTGATAGTAACTATAATGAAACTGTTAATATTCTTTATAACTCCCTTATTAATACCTAATAATAGTAAATACTCAAAAGCTAATTATCATTTAATGAGCCTATCATGATTGTTACATACAGAGATGTTAGAATTTTTCTTTCTTTTTTTTTTTTTTTTTCTTAATTTCTGTTTAAAATGGTATCTTATTTCTTCTGCTGAAATAAAATATCCTGGGAAAAGCAACTTAAAGGAGAAAGGGTTTATTTGGCCTACAATTCCAAGTTACAGTAAGTCCATCATGGCCAGAAAGTCATAGCAGCAGAAACTTGAAAGGACCGGTCACATATCAATACAGTCAAGAGCAGAGAGCAATGAATACTGTATGCATGGGCATATTCATCTTGCCCTCTTCTTGATAGAGTCCAGAATTCTAGATCTTTCTGCCCAGGGAAAGATCACACTGGCAATTAATGTAATCTTCCACATCAGATAACTTACTAAAGATAAATCCAGAGGCCCATCTTCCAGGGGATTCTAAGTCTTGTTGAATTGACAACACTAACCATCTCAGACAGGTGATGGTTACACTTGAGTGCATACCTCTCTAATGAAATACATGTTGCTATTAGGGATTTGGGGTGTATAAATGGTGTAGTTTAAGTGCGTTTTACAACTAGAGATTTGGTTCAGTGGTAGGACTCTTACCTAGTGTGCACAGGCCCTAAAGGGCATCCCAGTTCCACAAAAAAATGAAATAATTTATGTTCTAGTTTCCTCTCCATTGCTGTGATAAAACTTAGGGCAGAATGGGTTTATTTCATTGCACAGGTCACAGTCCATTATTTAGGGAAATCTGAGCACGGACTGACACAAAAGCCATGGAAGAATGCTGCTTGCTGGCTCATTCACAGGCTTACACTTTTACCTAGTTTTCTCATAGAGCCCAGAACTGGAGAGTGGTACTGCCTGCAGTGGGCTGGGCGTTCCTACACCAATTAGCAGTCCAGACAATCCCCAGCAGATGCAGGCTAATCTGACCTCCGGCAGCTCCTCAGTTGAGATTCCATTCTGATATGACCCTAGACTGTTGTCATGTTGGCAGTTAAAGCTAACTAGGATAAGTAATTTTTTGAAGTCTAGAAAACACATCATTTAGAAGAACATTCAGCAAACAATTCAATATATATTACCTCATTTCCTCTTCCCTATCTTGCCCTTTTTTATAGCAGTAGTGACTTCAAATATTCTGGACCACCTCTGAAATAACATTGAGTCTGTTTTATTGGCACTTTTTTCTCTTAATTATTGTTATAAAATTGTTATTCAGAAATGTGTGATTTTATGACCTCTCAGTCTATTTTATTTCTCAGATGGTGTTTTGCTGTTTTGTTTTATAGGAATTAAACCATTTCAGTGTGACTGCTGTGGAAAAAAGTTTACCAGGGCTTACTCGCTAAAGATGCATCGCCTAAAGCATGAAGGTAAACGCTGTTTCCGGTGCCAGATATGTAGTGCCACTTTCACTTCCTTCGGGGAGTATAAACACCACATGAGGGTTTCCCGGCACATTATCCGCAAGCCTCGGATTTACGAGTGCAAAACATGTGGCGCCATGTTCACCAACTCTGGAAATTTAATCGTGCACCTGAGGAGTCTGAACCATGAAGCATCAGAGCTAGCAAACTACTTCCAGAGCAGGTGAGGTGCACAGCGAAAACCCCATCAGGAGAAACTGCTTTCTAAACTCTTCCTGCTTTTAGGGCAGCCTGCCGTGTTATCATCAGGCTGCCAGCTAATTAATTAGTCACATTCATTTTAAATTGCCACTATGCATACTCTGATCTCCTGATCTGATGAAAATTTGGCAGGTCTCCTAAGTTATAAAGTCATACTATATTATTGGTATTTAAAATATTTCCTACAAAATAAATAGCAACACTATCCCCACAGAAGACTATTTTTGTCCTTTTGGGTTTTTGTTTTTATGGAGTTAAATAAATTTCTATATACTATATATCATATATATAATATACTAGATTTAACTAGATCTTATTACCAGATATACCATGTCACGTATATCTTAGTAGAGTACAGGTCAGACTATAAATGTTAACATAGTTCTTTTTAAAATTTATATATCCAGGCCTAGTGGTGCATGCTTTTAATCCCAGAGACAGACAGATCTCTGAGTTCCAGGCCAGGCTGGTCTGTAGGACAGCCAGTGCTACACCTAGAAGCCATATCTGGAAAAGCCAAATAAATAAATAAATAGATAGATAGATAAACTCTTAATGTAAAAGAGTATCCATTTATCAGAAAACATTGTTTGACACCTGTTACCATGGATGTGATTAGATCCAGTAAGTCTCCTGTTTTCTTAATTTAATGCTCTGGCTTTTTATCATTAATAATATATTTGTGATTTATAGGTTATCCAAGTAAATACAATTCTATTTCTAGCTCTGCTGCTGATTGAGCATGTCAGGTACCATTTGAAATTTAGCTGAAAATAAAACACAAGCTTTAACAGGATAGATAGTATCTAAGTCCTCCTGTAGACACAAAACTCTTATCATGTATGATTTTTAATACTTCGTTAGAATTCCACCTCTGTAGGAATCCTTAGTTTCTCAAAAAATAAAATCCTTCAAAACCCTTACCGTTTTAAACTTTTTTTTTTAACATCTTTTCAATTCTAAACTATTCATGTATAGATTTTATTTTTGCCTCCAGACCAGGTATTCATTTTATTTAATCAGTTCTGATTCTGAATGTGTGGTTGTGTCACTAAAGCTAGATTATACTTATTAGACTTAGTTGTTGAGGAATTAAATAGTCCAGCTTCACCACTCCTATGTGTCTTTCCCATATAGGGCCCTGTATCTTATACTAACTACTCTTCTCTAACCCATGAAGACTTTTTAGGAAATATACACAAGACTTTTGAAATTACTTTGCAGACAAACATTTTAATTTGTCTATTAATACTGAATATTCAAAATATTAAGTGGTCACTTCAAATGTAATAAGAGATTCTTTTCAGCTTCTTACTAAAATGCATTATTGTTTCCATGCATAGTAAGGTGAACACTTAATTTCTACATCTTTCAACTTCACACAGTAGAATGTATGTAAGGTCATGTATGCATAAAGACTGAGTTTCTTAGCTAACCTCCATGTAGGTAGAAA
Organism: Uromys caudimaculatus; assembly: GCA_028551405.1. Taxonomy (NCBI): domain Eukaryota; kingdom Metazoa; phylum Chordata; class Mammalia; order Rodentia; family Muridae; genus Uromys; species Uromys caudimaculatus. Next base: position 84,425,671 of record CM052706.1, on the reverse strand, counting down.
TACAGAGATAGGTTTATATGAACCTCTTATTCCGCTTATTCACATGATGCTTGCTTTAGTGAACAGCCACTTATATACAGACTCCTACATGTAGATCCAGAAAGGCCTTTGAAGTGTCCAGAGAATCACTGGAAGTGTTCATCAATCTTTTTTATTGTCCATAATGAGATGGGATGCACTTTGGTTCTACTGAATGGCTTCAGTTGATATTTGGGAAAGCTTATTTATTAACTTCATTGAATAATTAGTGAAATGAAAAGTCCCAGGCTTGTTTTATAGATGGTATCTCTTTATTATAGTTTGAAAATTAATTTTGTATTTTATCCTTTGCCTCTCATTTAGTGATTTCTTAGTACCGGACTACTTAAACCAGGAGCAAGAAGAGACCCTTGTTCAGTATGATCTTGGAGAACATACGTTTGAAAGCAACTCTTCTGTTCAAATGCCTGTGATCTCACAGGTCTCCTCAACCCAGAATTGTGAAAGCACTTTTCCCCTGGGGTCTCTTGGTGGGCTTGCAGAAAAGGAGGAGGAATTGCAAGAGCAGCCAAAGACCAGTGCTCATGCTGAGGCTCCCAGAGATGACCCCCCTAAGGCAGAGCTGTCTTCTATAACTATTGAGTAATTCTGTGATTGGCCTGGGTTTGGGTTTTTTGGAAAGTGCCTGTGCTTCGTCTCATATGTTTAAATTTAATTTAATTTTTTAAAGAAGGGTTCCCTTTGTAAGCCCTGAAACTGGAGGGTTCTTTGTTTTGTTTTTTCATAGTTGAGAGATTGCTTCTGTATGTATAAAATAAGGTAACATTGAAACAGAACATAAACTTTGAGACTTAAGGAAAAGCAGCTGACTTAGAACGTGACAGTTTTTCCTCCCATTGTTAAAAGTGGGCAGCAGCAGATACAAAAGAAATCAGGTTGTTGTTGACCTTCCTGAGGTGAGAGGGCTAATGAGAAGTTACTAAACAATTTGACAATGCCTAAGTAAATGTTTACTCCTAGATGCAGGGTGTTATAAACCTTGTAGTTTTGGAAGTATTTACAGTAATTTTTTTTTTTTTCAGATGAAGGTAAATAACTTCTGAAATCTAGTATATTCTTTTTAAGCCATTTTGAATTTCCATGGTGAAAAATTAGTATCAGGCAGGCATTTCCTGTACCTTTATAGTACCACTCCAAAGGCTAAGAGGTGTGATTGAGAAGAGTCAGGCTGCGCATGGAATGGCAGGGTGCAGAACGAGGTACGTATACCCAGCTTTGCAGGAACTCTCTTCAGACCAGTTTCTCTTACTGGTCATTAGATGCTGGCACCTGGCTAACTAGGACATTGCTCAGATGAGTGTCCTACCAACAGCACTTCTGGTGCTGTTGCATATACTATTGTGCTGCCATATTAAAGAAAAATATTGAAGATATTCTATATTTTATATATAGGTTTATGTATTGTTGAGGATGTCGATGCTGTGCTGTTTTGGACAAAATAAAAGAATTCTGTTTTGAGGCTACATTCTTAACCCAATTAAGATTGTTTACACGATCACATATGACAAAAATATAATGTCATTATTCCAAAATATTTTGAGGTATTGCCAAGTTTGTTAAAAGCGGCTATTATAGTTTTCACAGGATGTAAGCAATAATGTGAAAAATAATAAGAGGTTGTAAAATGATCATCTGTGAAATTGGAAGGGGGATTGTTAAGACTAGAATCTAAAAACTTTGCTACTCCGATGATAACATTTATATGATACTCTAGATTGGGATATACTTTTTTATCTGCTGCCATTAAAACCTCTTTGATCTGAAATATTCATGAATCCATGAATAATGAACTTTTGTGTAATTTTTTTATATAGAAAATAGCCCTAACGTTTATCATTATGATAGCCCTTGATGAGGTTAGAAGATAAAACAGCATATGGTTTTTTGTTTGACTTTGGATATTATCTTTTGTTTTGTGACAGGATCATAGGTAGCCCAGGTTGGTCCGGAACTCATGATCCTCTTGCCTCAGTTCCCCCACAACCCTTTCTAACATTATATATTATAGACATATCACCACACCCAGTTCAAACTATAGTCTTAGTCAAACACATGATTGACTTTTTATCCCAATGCAAGACCTTACTTACTTTTTATGTTATAGTAATTTGTTATCTTAAAATTTATTAATTCTGCAATTTAATTTCTATCTCTGTCCTTTTTTCTTCTTAATACTGAGAATTGAACCCTGGACTTTATGAGTACGTGCTCTATCGTTAGATACAACCCCACCCCTTATTTCTAACTGACTCATGAGCTTATTTGCTCCCAAGCATAAGTGTGTGACTTTCAGACAAGTGAACTAAAAAAGTGAGTAATTTTTATTTTATTATCATATATGATCTTTGAAAACTGTGCCTACTAATAAATAAATCCTAGAACTCATTCGAATCCTATTTTAGTATGGTAAATGTTCTTGGTTCTAAGTTGGGTTGTTTTGTTTTGTTTTTATTTTGTTAAGAGCTAGAAAAAAGGAAAAGGAAGAAAGAAGAGTAAATCAGAGATGAATTGATTTGAAGAATTCTTTTGAGGTTTTTTTTGTCTTTGTTTTGTTTTTTTAATTGAATGTGTTTCAGTACACCCTATCCCAAGAGTTCTGAGTTAGGACAGCCCGGGTAGCCTCCCTGTGAAGGACATGCCTCCCTATGGAGTTTCATTACTAGTGACAAATCTTGTAGCCAACCTTAATGAGAGATTTGAATATACTATGAATACATAAATGGTTAGTTGCCTACTGCCCAGATCTTTTTAATAAAGTTACCTGACCAGTGTTTAATATAAAATGGTACAAAGGCCATTTTCTGTTCCAATGAGACTACATTTTTGAGGACATTGTATGGGTCTGTTATAAGAAATACAACTGCAAGAGATAATTGTATATATAGTAACATTTAAAGTTGATTTAAAAGAGGAATGCCTAGATGTATACTTTCACCAGAACATATGGAAAACATTGTGAAGAGATGAAAGCCAGTTATATGATCCTGTCGTAGACTTCACCAGGGTAACTAAACAGAGAAGCATTCTTGTTTAGAATATTTAAAGGTAGCTATCTTTTGTAAGGACTGCGAGGGTAACTTTGTGATATTTAAAGGGCTTAAATTTTAGAATGCTAGATAAATTACTTTTTAAAAAACTAAGCATTTGCCGGGCAGTGGTGGCGCACGCCTTTAGTCCCAGCACTTGGGAGGCAGAGGCAGGTGGATTTCTGAGTCGAGGTCAGCCTGGACTACAGAGTGAGTTCCAGGACAGCCAGGGCTACACAGAGAAACCCTGTCTCGAAAAAAAAACAAAAACAAAAAACTAAGCATTTTATATAAGAAAAGCTTTGTTTTCAGTTTTTTTCCAGCTACCAAATAGATAGGTTGTGCTTCAGAAGTCAAGTTTTCACCGTGTTGTTAGGGGTTGTAGCTCCTCTTGTCAGTCTCTGCATTTCCAAACTCTAGCCTTCAGAGTATCGTGTCAGTAAGTCACTAACTCAGAAAAGGAAATTTGACAGTGACTTTTACTTTGTGCATTTAAATTTTCCAAGAAATGGATGTAGATAAATATTATCCACAAATATGTGAGCTTCTCTTAATTAGCCATTTTAAACCATCCTAATTTTTATTTTGAGTTTAATTTCAAGTTTAACCATGGTTCATTATATTACTAGGTTTTATTTTGCGTTTTTGAGTGGTGGTGTTTGGTTTTTAAGTTCACAATTTTGTTATGACAATGTACTAACATGTTCAGGTGGCTTCATTTCAGTCACATGTTTGAACATCGTAAGTCCCGATAAATAGGATCCGTGTTAGGATACAGTCATTCCCTTTGTTATTAAAGAACAGACAAACAAAAAATACTTGTGGTTTGTTAAAATGTTTTACTAAATAAATAGAGTGAAGTAGTCAGGGCCTCTGACTGGCCGAGTCATTGGTAACCAGTTACCTTCTGACTGCTGAGCCCGGCTCTCCCTCCTGTTGTAAAACTGATCCCTGTTCCTTTGGAAGAGCTATATTAAGTCTTTCACTCCTTTAAAAAAAAAAAGACTCTTATTTTATTCTCTTTATTCTCTTAGTCTAATTAATAGAAGCCACTTATGCAGTGAGCGTATTGATTTTCAGATTATACTTCAGTCTGTTAGCTTTGACTTTCCTATAAGGTGCATGACCATACAATGTTTTGCAGACGGCGATTCTCTGCCAGGGTCACAGAGAATGATTTCTTATGATGGCAAGTGAACAGTCCTCAATTTTAACTGAAGAGATTTTGATTTGTAGAACTAATGAACAGGCGAACTGGAAACCTCCATTGTACTGCATCCCTCATCCGCCCAAAGGGCCTTCAAAGCTGAAGTGTCCGTTGATGTGAAGGAATGGCTTTTGAGCTCTTGACTAGGGGCGGGGAAGGAACTAGGAAAGCTCACATGGAGCAAACAGCCCAAAGGTAGGCGAGGAAGACAGGTGTTCACTATAAGTGCTGACCCCAGATGCCTTTTTATATTTTGATAGTTGCTAAGAGAACATGTAGAAACCAGAAGGCAATGGAACACACAAGTGAGGAGTGGAAAGATGTTATTGTAAACACAGCCATGAGGAATGTGTTACTAAATACATGTTTTAAATAAGGCCATCAAAATTAAGATTTCTTATTTTGCTTATGCTAGTATTTATCCCTCTTTTGTTTTTGATAGAATGTGGTGACATGGGATAATTTTTACGTGAAAACCCTTCAGCAAAATAAATTTACCAAAATACCAATGGTTCAGATAAACAATGAAGTGGAATCAAGCCAGTTCTCAAGCTGGTTAAGAAGAAATAGGCTATAGATGTTTCACTCTGGATTATGTATAAGTTGAGATTTTTGCTGCAACCTAGAAACATGAACTGTGTTGAACAGGGAATGGTACCAGCTACTTCCAGGAGTAACACTTTTTTTTTATTATTAATGTATACTGAAGTGATGAGTGAGATCCTTTCCCCATATCATAATTCTATTTTTATAATAGAAATGATAGTTCCTTGGTTTTGGAAGTGGTCACTATAGACAGTCCAGACAGTGTTGCTGGAACCTTGGCTTTGGCAGTGTCTGAAGAGTGATGTTGCTTTAACCAGCTTCTTCAACATTAGTAGTGCTCCCTCTGAGTGAGGCCCAGGCCACTTCCAGCTGACACCAGGCTTCCTATGTACATACAATTTACAAAAAACTTAGGAGTTCAGACCATGATTGAAAACTATTAAAATTAATGTTTTTATTAATTAAAAATGAAAGAAAAATTAAGTTTTTTAAGTGCCTAATTTATAAAATTCTTTCTTTCTAAGTTATCAAGCTTTGCTAAGCCTAAAAACCCTGGGCTCAGTTGTGATGATTTACTAGTAAAATTACCAATAATCATTTGAGGAGCTATAGTGTCATGACTTTTACTGAGTTCCTTTGTTTTCTCAAATGCCAGTCTGATTGTACCTATAGCTTGAAAAGTCATCCTGTGAACGAGTGGTCATTACCAAAGTGCATGGCCTGCTGAGCAGTCAGCCTCTGTCTGCACCAGGAGAGGTGGTAGTGTTGGCTTCAAGATGGGAAAGCCTTTTCGCACTTCTGTTTTCCAGAGAGCCTTTTCTGCGATTAGTGTGTGAGCGCTCTTTCTATGGGCTTGCCATGTTAGGTAGCAGTTCCGCAGTTGACAGCTGATATGGAAGGTCTTTGATACTGAGAATGGATTGCAGTTTGGAAGGTTGCACTGCTTTTCTGACCCCTAGAGTGAGTGGCATTGGGTATTTAGAAGTGAGGTCATAAAGTTGTTATTTTGTTTATACAAAATGATGGCTTCTGATGCTTATATATGAAGGTATTGCTTAAAGAAACAAGTCTCTGATAGAGTAAAATCTGGTTTTGACTCAAGTTCCAATGATGTATTTAGTTTATTGATACTGGTGTCTCCTGTTGCATCAGCTAGATATTGCCTGCCTCTTTAAGGCACCCTTGTGGCACCTTACGTTCAACTTGAAGGATGGTATGTGGCCTCTTTGTGCTGCTACTATCTTTTCAAAAGCCATTTTATAAAAATCTTAGGTATTTTAATATTTAAATATATATATTTGTGAAAGATACTTTTAGAACGAACTTTTTTTTTAACTTTAAAATTCCCGTATTCCCATTTTTAAGAGTAAACTAAAGATTTTCCAGGCTTAGGAGTATCTTTTTTCAGAACTGTGATAAGAAAGTCAGATTGAGGTAATAAACCAGAGAGTTCGGTGATAGGGAAAAAGATGTCTGCTGAGGGGAGACAGATTTAAAGGTGAAAACAATTACTTTGATGTAATTAACTTTTTAAATAAAGTTGTGGTTTTGCTCCTGTGATTTCGTATTTGCTGCTATAGTAGCTCACTATTTTATAGGGCTAATATATAAATCTGGCCCCATTTAAAACAGGTTCTTTCTAATAAAAGCAGCCTAGAAAGAGACTGCCCACAGTCTGCCAGCCAGTGGCCAGGTGTCCCATGTAGCTGATGCATGCTTTAATATTTGCCTGTAGCTGGCAGCACGGAGGTCAGGGAAGCTTCCTACCCTGCCAGGTAGAGCGTTGTGACTCTTGGGGGACTGGCATCTGGGAGACAGGCCAAAGAGGGAACCGCTGAGGAGAGGATGTGGAAGCAGGCCCGTGGAGGGGTATCCATGTTCTCTACCGCTCTCCTACGACTACTACTCCACCTGTGCCAGTCCCATTTCACCAGCCTGGACCAGTTGTCATCTCACTCAAGTATAGCTTTACGTGGTGACAGTGGCCATAGCTAAATTACTTGGCATGTTTGACTTTCTACAATAACAAAAATGGTCTTAAATTTTTGTTTTGATTTCCTAAAAAAAAAAAAAAAAAAAAAATGTACACAGTGTCATAACTTCTCGTTTTATAAACTAGTATCTGGCTATTAGTATTTTACAGAAACCATGGTTCTTGGTGACTACATATATATATATATTTTTGTGACTTTTTTGTAAACTAAGTGCCGTTTCAACGTTACAATCATTTTTAGAGTTATTGTAATCAATGTGAATATCATGTTTTTTCAAATCTGTTCTGAGCCTAGTGTTTGCTTTGTGAACATGTGTATTGTATATATTCTGTATAGTTATATTGTACTGAAATATTAGCTTGTTTGATATGAGGAAAAGTATGTATCCAGTACATTTGCTAGCCTGATTGCTTAATCTTTTTAAAAAAGGGTTAATTTTTTTTTTTAATCTTTAGCTGGCCTTTATTAATGGTCACAAATAAAGTCGCAGTTGGGATGGACAGGGAAAATTTAGTCTTGAGTGTCTTTGGATAGAAACATGAGACTAAGATTTGTTTTTGTTTTTTTCTCATTAAATATCTTACTGATGTTTTATGAAATAAGTCTCCCACTGTTGTCATTGACTGGTGGCTAGCAGGGGGGACTGGTTCCTGAGTGTGTACAGACTGGCGGCTGTTAGCGTAGATGGCATCCATCAGTGCACCTAAGCACAGATCCCATCACACCATGCCCAGGCCAGGGAGGAAAAGGTAAAAAGGGCAGTTAGGGTAGCCATCAAGTCTGAGAGCTAGAAAGCCAGGTTCCTGGGTGAAGCTAGCTACTCAATGGATGGTGGTTGCCTCTGATATTTTTTTCTGAAATTGTTTTATATTTAATATTGATTAGGTAGAGACACATTGCTACTATTTCAGTGGTTACTGACAAATGAGAAACAGGAAAGCAGCCCCGTGCAGAAGTAGTTCACAGAGGCCTCAAAGAAAATGACAGTGGTGAACTCAGTCAA
>CM052706.1:84398491-84417756 GCA_028551405.1 Uromys caudimaculatus | reverse complement strand
TCATTTTTTATGTCAATCAGCTTCACAGATGTAAAACAAAGATAGGTGTGTTTAATCTAGAAAGCAGTCCCTCTGTGAGAATGCCGTGAGTAGAGTTAGAGCCCTCCTGGACAAGAGGCGCTGTTGATGCTGTAACACCCATTGCTTCCTCCGGTTCTCATCGGTGCATTTGAGTTTCCTACCGAAAAGTATCTAAAGTTTGTACTTCATAAATAAGGAACAGATCATTGCAAAGGCCATGAGCAGAGAGTTGCCAGTACTCACATACAGGACCCCCCATTTGTCAGTCCCTGCCTAGTTTTTCTTACAACTATATTTTTAGCTGCTTTTTTTACCATAAAAATTTACTAGCAGTGGCCGGGCAGTGGTAACATACTGAGACCTTGTCTATAAAAGGACAAAAACAACACCAAGCAGTGGTGGCGCACGCCTTTAGTCCTAGCATTTGGGAGGCAGAGGCAGGTGGATTTCTGAGTTCCAGGACAGCCAGGGCTACACAAAGAAACCCTGTCTCAAAAAACCAAAAAAAAAAAAAAAAAATTATTAGCAATGTACAGCAGGCTCCAAGACCATACTTTGTTTCAGCAATAGGAAGCAAAAGATAATGTGGCAGAGAGTCTTGATGTTTAACTAGGAATGAAAAGTGGTCACCATCCCCTTATAGAAGGAATGGATTACATTTTTGCCAGATCTCTCATTTCCACCTGTGATCAGACAGCCCTTCCCTACTGTGTTTGTCTTTAGCTCCTGGAGTTTCTCTTTCTGCCTCTGTTTGAAACTTACCCAGTTTCCAGTTTCTTGGGCTGTTTCAGGAACTTTTCTTTTTAAGATTTATTTAATGTGTATGAATACAACTGTCACTGACACATCAGAAGAGGGCATCAGATCCCATTACAGATGGTTGTGAGCCACCACGTGGTTGCTGGGAATTGAACTCAGGACCTCTGGAAGAACAGTCAATGCTCCTAACCACTCAGTCATCTCGCCAACCCTAAAGTATAGAATTTTTAAAAAGAAAAAAAGAACTAAGTCTGGAAAAATGCCCCAAAAAAGGGCTGGAAATTGGAGTAGCAACCTGGCTGAAGGGACAAGGAAAGCAGCACGAGGAGGAGCTAGCCCTTTCGTGGGCTCTTGAGAAAAGGGCTTGTACAGACGAAGGAGGGTGCTTCAGAGACCCACCCTGAGCCTAAGGGTGGGGTACTGACAGTGCGGAAGGTAATTTGCTGGACTTGGTGGCATTTCTGAATGAGAGGAATGGAGGAGTGTATTCCAAGCTTGGCTAGGGCCAAGCCAGAGAAGTTATTCAGAGCTGCAACACTTGCCCATAATCCCAGCACCTAGGAGGAGGCTCGTAGTAAAAGGAGTTTAAGGCTGGCCTGGGTTTTCTGAGGCACTGTCTCAAAAAAAAAAAAAAAAACGTAGAAAAACTAATCACACTAACTGAGCAAAAGACCAGAGTCAGAGATCTCTAGAAAGATTTAAGAACAAGATTTGAGGAGCACATAACAGACTTGAGTCCATCAAAGTTAAAGTTACAGCCCAAGAAAAGGTAGGAGCACTGCCCATGCTGTTCATCCCGTACATGTGAGCAGCTTTGTAAAGCAGTGACCCAGGCGCCCTGGGAAGACTAGGATGGGTTGAGGTTTACGAAGGAGGGTGTACATAAATGGAAGACTGCTCCTCTAGAACCCAGCCCAGGCTGCTATATCTGCAGTCTCTCCAGAGCTTTGCTCCACAGCATCCTACCTATGTGTGACTCGTGTGAGAATTCTAACCTACTACGTGGGCACACTCATTCAGCGGGTGTCTCTATGGAGATTCACTTTGGACTAAGTTGCATATTGTAAGGATCCTCTAGCCTGCACATCCATGTCTTCATGTCACATTTCTCTGTGACAAACAGGCAAGCTAAGGAAGGAGGACATTGCTAATTGAGTCCCCTCCGTGGCCTTGCAGTGCTGGTGGACTATCCGACCCTGGTAAGGCTTCACTCTCAGGTCTGACTGCAATCAGACTGCCACAGCCTCTGGACCAAAAGCCTGTCCAAGCCTGGTAAGATCATCCCAGCCCAGTGGTGAGTCCACTCTTCTTTTCTCGGGGTCCTCCATGCTATCACCTGCAGCACCTTTTCCAGTCACGTCTCCATCCTTCCATTGGCTCTGAGACCCTAAGTGAGGTCAGGATTCTCCAATGTGCTGGCTCTCCCTTCACCAGGACCCTCATGCCCAGTCCTTGCGTGTCTCAGCTCTTAGTGGGTGCTCCACTTCCCATTCGCATCGAGGAGGATGAGCAGGACAAAAACCAAGCTGCTTCTCTGCCCAGCTACCCACCGTGGGCAGAGAGAACCAGAGTTCTGGGGCCTAGGCTTCTGCCCGGTGTTCAAGAGGCCGCCTCTGAGTGTGCCGAAGGCATCAATACAGAGGTCTGGCCCTCTTGCTACAGCAGTCACCTGCTGCAGTTATTTACTGATTCTAAGGAAAGAGAGAGAGACTGTCCAGGTTGTGTGGATCTATTGGGCCAGGATGTATGGCGCCAAACATGCTCATTGTGGGTACCTGAAGCTGGATGGTGGTGCTGAGCCTTTTGCTGTATGGATGTGTGTGCACCACATGCATGCCCCGTGCTTGCAGAGGCCAGAAGAGGGCACTGAGTCTTCCTTCCGGCACTGGAATTACGGATGGCTGTAAGCTGCCCTGTGGGTGCTGAAATAGAACCTGCATCTTCTCAAAGAGCAGCCCATGCTCTTACCTACTGAGCCATTTCTTCAGCCCTTAATTACACAGAATAATGACTTTATAGCATTTTCATACATGATTATATCATACCTTGTGTACGGTCACAATTTCACATCCTCTTTTTCTTCACCTCTGTACATCTCTCTCCTCAACCTCTTAATAGTCTCTCTTTAAAGGTCGTCTTATTTTTGTTTCCACATGCAAAGATATCCTGGCTCCAGGTATGATTGGTTGGTTGCCATGCTGAGGATTGAATCCAGAGCCTACAGCATACTAGATGAACAGTCTACCACTGGGGTAGTGGGCACCACAGACTGCAATGTTTACCTTTCTGGGGATAAGTTACTTTATTTACATGATATCCATCCCTTTTCTTGCAAATTACAGAATCTCATTCATTATGACTGATATGCTAGTTGTGTGTGCATGCGTGCACGCATGTATATTGCGTTTTCTTAACCCATTCATCTGTTGATAGGTGCTCAAGCTGATTCTGTTACTTGACTACTATGGGCAGTATAGCCGTAGACATGGGAGTCCAGGTATCTGTCATCTATATTTGGGTTGATGGACTCCTCTGGATGTACTCAGAAGTGGTACAGCTGGACCATAGGGTACTTCGTTCAAGTCTTTTGAGAAACCTTCACACTAACTTCATGCCAGGTCGTGTGCCAGGATCCCCTTTCTCCTAAATCATTGGCAAAATTTACTGGGGTTTTTTGGTCACCATTATGACTGGAGTGAAGTAGAATCCCAATGTACTTTTGATTTGTATTTTCCTGCTCTCTAAAGATGCTGGAGCATTTTCCAGAGAGAGAGAAAGAGAGAAAGGGGGGGGGGGGAACCCCAAGAGACCGACCTAACTTGATCTTTTTTTTTTTTTTTTTTTTTGGTTTTTCGAGACAGGGTTTCTCTGTGTAGCCCTGGCTGTCCTGGAACTCACTCTGTAGACCAGGCTGGCCTCGAACTCAGAAATCCACCTGCCTCTGCCTCCCAAGTGCTGGTTGATGATTTATGATACTATTTATTACCATACTATTTAGATCATTTGAGCATTTTAAAATCTGGTCCACCCAGCAGCAGCTGCTTGGCAAGTGCTTTGAGTACCTCATGGTAGCAGTTAGCTTGTTGGTAGAGTTGCGCTCAGGACATGAAAGCCTGCTCCTCCCTGTGCCTCGCTTTCCATGTTATTTTGGAGTTCACAGCCATACTCCAGTGCTTGGGGAAAACAGGCCTGGTAACTGGTTAAAAAAAAAAAAAAAAAAGCAGCAAGTATCTTTGAGTTGACTAACTGAGGAGATGGGAATATAAAGTTTTGGAACTTGGGCCACAATCACAGAAGTCAACAAAAAGCCAACTAACATGGCACATGCCACAAATCCCAGTGACTTGGAAGCTGCAACAGGAGAGTCACTTAAGCCCAGGAGTTCCAAGAGCAGTCTGGGCAACATAACCAGACCCTGTCTTTGAAAGGGTTTAGAGGAGTGAGTACCTTGTGACCCTCAGTATTACTTCTTCCTCCTCCTTCGCCATTTGAACCCTCAGCAAGGAAGTCACACCAGTTAGAATCTTCACAGAGCAGTCAGACTCCCCAGCTCTTGAATGCTCTTTGAAGGCTCCAGTACTAGGAGTGATGTTGAGAGATGCTTGGCCTACCTGTGCATGTGCCCTAGCTTCAGCTTCCCTGGTCCTGTAGCTGAGCAGAGAGGCTAGCAAGGCAGGCCTCAATGCATCAGATTGATTTAACCTCGGAGAAGAAGTGCTTTAGGAAGTGAAGATTTCCGGATATGTTAAATAGAATGAAATCCAAGCGAGGCCCACCCTGACCTGAGGCCAGTCACAGAAAAAGGAAGGGCTCATTGAATGCCTCAGCAGGTAAAGGCATTTCCCGTGGAGACTGACAGAGTTCTAGCCCTTCCTGGGACCCACAATGTGAAAGGAGAGAGCGGACTCCTGCAGGTTGTGTGGCTACCTGTGTGTTGTGACACACGCACATACACACACACACACACACACACACCAACGGAATCAAAATGTGTTTTTAAAAGAATGCTTGATGGAAGCAGACGCAGAGACCCACAGCCAAACATCAGGTGGGGAGAGCCCAAATTGGAGAATCCCATCAGGTTCTTTGGAGCTCAGGGAATCCCACAGAAGAGGAGGGAAAAAGGATCGTAGGAGCCAGAGAGACCAAGGACAGCAGGAGAACTCAACCCACAGAATCAACTAAGCAGGCTCCTGAGGGCTCACAGACTGAAGCAGCAAGCACATCATGGAGCCTGCGTGGGTCTGCTTGGTCCTCTATATATTATACTTGTCAGCGTGGTGTTCTCGTGGGACCCCTAACAACGGGAATGGCAGTATCTCTGATTCTTTTGCCAACCTTTTCCTCCTACTGGGTTGCCTCACCCAGCCTTGGTCCGAGGATTTGTGCCTCATCTTAATTGTGCCTTGTTAGTGCTGTGCTCAGCTGATGCTCCTTACAGGCCTGCTCATTCCTGAAGGAAAACGAGTGCGTCCTGGGGAGAGGAAGGGAGGAGATTGGGAGGGTTGGAGGGAGGGGAAACTATTTAGTGGTCAGTATATATTGAAAACAACCCAAAAAATATTTAAAACTGCTTAATTCGGGCTGGAAAGATGGCTCAACTTCAAAGAGCACTTCCAAAGGTCCTGAGTTCAATTCCCAGCAATCACATGGTGGCTCACAACCATCTGTAATGGGATCCAGTGCCCTCTTCTGGTGTGTCTGAAGACAGCTGCAGTGTACTCACATATATTAAATAAATAAATCTTTAAAAAAAATTTTAAAAAAAGCTTAATTCCCCATAGCTTTGATCATGCACCCACTTCCCTGACCTCCCATAGACTAACTCCAACCAAGGCATCAGCCAAGGAAGCTTGTATCTTTGGTTGGTTGGTTGGTTGGTTGGTTGGTTGGTTGGTTGGTTGGTTGGTTGGTTGGTTGGTTGGTTGGTTGGTTTTAAGACAGGGCCTCACTATGTAGAACAGGCTGGCTTCAAACACACAGAGATCCACCTTCCTTTGCATGCCAAGGGCTGAAATTAAAGATTTATATTACTACACCCAACGGAAGCCTGCATCTTCAACCCCTAACTGCCTCTGTCACAGCTCCTTCCCCATGAACAGTGTTGGAGGTTCAGTTCAAGAGCTCAGGAATCTGGGTCTTAAAAGAAGTCTGCCAGGTTCCCTGCTGCACTGAAAACAGGCATCATATGCCTCCTCCCTTGGGACGTTCACACATGAGGGCTGAATTTACAGCAGAGGAAAGCGGATATACCCAGTCATGGAAGGCCACTTCTCAATGACACACAAGTCCAATGTCACCCTTTATGGGGACACAGGTGGTCAACATCCGTGGTTGCCATAATTGCTTGGGCAGAGGCTGCCCAAAGCTTCCTTCTGAAACATGCTTCTTTCTCATTGCTCCGCACCGACCACACAGTAGCCAATAGTGTGTGAGCGCCTTCCAGTTCTCACCTACTGCAAGGCAGAAACTAACGGGAGCTTTCTGTATTTAAAACATTTAAAATCCAATTAAATTTTTTCTGTTTAAGCACCTAATGAACTTGTCCAAACTGTCCAAATGTCACTTGGCTTTTTTTTTTTTTTTCAAAATCCATTAATAACAAAATGGAATTGTTTGGTTCTGTTACCCCAGTTCCATGAAAATTCTTCTTTCTCTGGTATAGAATGAAACCCATCCACGTGGTTGGCATGTTGACCTTTGGAATTGAGAAATCTGACAACGGGGACTGCCCTAGGTGCAGTGGCACCCCACTCCTGCCCCCAGCAGAGTTTCTAACCATCTTTTTTTCCCCGTCCTGGCTCAAGGCAGAGGGACCTGCATCGTAGACTCTGTTCCCTTTGCAGAAGCATCTCCTGAGGCTAGTTTTCCACAGAAGTTTAGGGCTCAGGGAAGGCTGGTGAGGAGCAGGGGCTAGTCCTGAACTTCAGGATGGAACATAGTGTTCTGTTGCCCATAGCCAAGACCTCGAGGAACCATTCTCCATCCACACTGCCCCAGGCAGAGTAGTAGTAAGAGGAAGCAGATGGTTTGGCCCCAGCGAAAGGGAAATGCCCAGGAGTTACTGGAGGTAGCCAAAGGAACCCGAATGGGAAAGATTCAGAAAGAGAGCCAATGCAGCCCAGCTAGTGAACATTTAGCCTTTTCCACATGTGCCTCCACCAGTGTATTTATTACCTGGCAAAAGAGTTCTGGCAATTTAGAGCCCCAGGTGGACATGGCCTAGCCTCTAGAGATGGCCAGAACGCCACTGCTGCCCAGGCAGCTGAAGAACATCCTCCCCTTGCCGAGAAATCTTGAGCAGGGCATTTACAGGGCATCTCTGTCCCTGAGTCTCCTAGGCGACAGGAGTGGTTGATCTACTTCCTGGCCACGTGGAGAACAAAGCAGGAGACATGTACAAGGTGTTTGCCATATGCTGCTGGTTGTGCCTGCCACTTCCAGTGTTGAGCAGATGCGCCCAGGGCCTATTCATCTCTAATAACCAGCAGAGGACCCAGAGGAACACTCTAGTCCCATTTGACAGGGGCAGGGGGACAAACAGTGAGTCCTCCAGTCTCATCTGCTCTCACAACTTGAAGTCATTCAAAGTCTTCCCAGGAGGCTGCCGAAGGGACCTCCAGGTTAAGGTTCTTTCCCACTTAAGTAGGGGCTAGCTAGTATTCTTCCATGTCTAAAGGTTACCTCCGAAAATACGTTACACTGAAAAGTCGGAGGGTTGTATAAAAGTCCCTGCACACAGCCAGTAAGATGGCTCAGTCCATAAAGTCCAGTTGCCACCCATCGAGTTTGATGACTTAGGTTGTCCTCTAACTTCGAGCCAGCCTGGCCTCCCGCATCAAGTGCCCTCAGTCCCAATTGCCGTGGGCACCGTGCTGAGTTAATGAGCAAAAGGTCTTTCCTCCTGCTGTGGCTTCTATGAATAACTCAGTGTCTCATTTTGTTTTGCCACAGTTAAATCTTTCAAACAGATTTCCTTTTTTTCTAAATCTATGTCCCTGTGTTGTCCTGTAGACTGTCTAGGTTATGACCCTCCATGAGGGAGGCCTAAGGTGCCCTCTCCTTATGCACTGGCCTCTGAATGTCCTCCTGTTTGAGGGGACCTCCGCCCTTCCCTAGAGGAACTCCTCTCACTGCCTCTACCCCTGCACACCATGTTCTTGGAGTTCTGGCTAGGCTGGACCTGAAGAATTCCCCTGTTGAGTTAAGCAGGACCATATGGAGTGGCAGAAAGCTGGCGCAGAGATAAGCTGTTGTGGATCACGGGTGTGGTGGAAGAGGCTACGATAACCTCGAAGGCGAAGACCATGTGTGGGGGGAGCATATGAGCTAAGAGGAAGGGAAAGTTAAGCCCACACCCCGGGAAAGCAGGGCCCTCCTGCTGGAAGATGCTGAGACAATGGAACAGACAGACAGTGGAGCCTATCCACCTACGCCTGGAAACACGGGCTTTTTAGGAAATGAAGGGAGGTGAGCGGAAAGGGCAGAGCATACAGCTGCAGGCCCAGGGTGACAGAACTAGAATGGAGAGGCGGAGAACAGGGTGAGGCTCATTGAAACCCTGGCTGGGACTCTCCACTAAACATTCTCCCTGCAGGTCTACAAACCCAGCAGCCATTAGAGTAACACACAACATTTGCTTGGGGCAGGACATTGGACAGTCACTCTGTGTGCAGCAGGGCTGCTTGCTTCCTATGTCCCTTCTTCCACTGTCATGAGCTTAAAGGAGTCATTTCAGAACAGAGCTGGGCCACAGCTGTCATGCACCTGTCACCTCTGCACCTGCCAGAGTCATGCTTGTCCCTCTACAGAAGAGCAGCTTGTCCCATCCTTTATGCATTAAGATCTAAAACCAGGAGAGAAATAGTCTGCTCTTACTATGGGGTTCGGTCTCATCATTCCCAGTGGTATTCAGTAGCTTCCCAGAATCCCTCACTGATTGTGACCCCACTTCCAATAGCCAGGTCTGAGATATCTGTTCATTCCTCTCCCCCGCCCCCCACCCACTGACCTTAATCTGAAAATTGAGGTGGCTCTAAAGCTACTGACTATTGGTAGGTGGACCCCTATTCTACCCAGGCTGGCAAAGGCAGAGGTAGGCATGTGCATGTCTAGCCTAGAGCAAGGCCCAGCCTCAAAATGAACCTCCTGGCTTAGAAAGCTCAGGGGGACTCATGCCTGGGAAAATAGCTCCCACATGCTGGTTCATACCTTTCAGCTACCCTGAGGCAGTTTCTCTCTGGCATACAGAAAAAAAAGAGGGCCCCCTAATGAAATCATTTCTAGCCTTTTGTACCAGGAGCACGAACCACTTTCATTCAGTCCGAGTGTCAGTGTCCTTTCTCTGTGGAACAGTGGCAGTATGTATACACACCAAGAACATGCTGGAGCGGGCTTCTAGGTACAGGTCCTGGGGCTGCGTCACCTGTGTTCAGATCCTGTGTCCACTTTCCTCTAAGTGTGGGCCTTGGGAAGGCCATCTAAAGTCCTGGCCCCCTGGCATTCTCTGGGAAATGTGAACATAGGACTATTGTGAGGATTTAGCAAAATTCCACACATAGACTACGGGAAAGATTTTAAAAGATGGAATGTATGGCACATGTTCTCGCATTATGCCCTGGTTCTCTCCACCCAGCTCGCTAGGTTCCCACTGGCAGGTCACTACCACACCAGCCCCATGCTTCAATACCCCCATGGCCTCTGTGGTGCACATAAGGCAAACCCACACTTTGCTGCTGTACCTTTCTCTCTGGAACCCAGACAAGCCGCCGCGTGAAGGAAAACACAACACAAACTTAGTTCAGAAACAATGAGAACTCAATCTCTGGGCACAACAACTAAACCTAAACTTGTAAGCCTTATCAAAGTCTGATTCCTCTGGTGGCGAATCCCTGTGGATCTGCCATACCAGGAGACTCTAGTAGCTACATCTTACCTGTTCCAAAAAGCTCTCTCTCCCTCTCTTCCTTCTCTCTTCTCCTCTCCATCCCAGAAGTCTCTTTATGCACCCAGTGATTGGCTCCTTTATTCATTAGGGGACTGGTTCACAAGAAGTCACAGGTGTAACTCACTCCTTCTCTGAAGCCCCTCCCAGGAGGGCAGAATTAGCAGAATTACAGTCAGCCCCAGGGCTATCCACAATAATAGACCACTTAGGCGAGCATGCTAGTGCACACTTATAATCCCAGCACTTGTGAGGCTGAGGTAGGAGGATTGGAGATCTAGGCCAGGTACATAACAAGGCTCCAACCCAAAGAACAAAAAAAAGGGGGGAGGGGGGAGATTAGGCGCCATTTTTCATTAAATTCTGAATTGTCCCACATTTTACAGCTTCAAGAAACTCTACTGCCTAAGGTCCACTGACTGGAAGAACCAATTTCCCTTACACAGGTTCCAGGTGGCAACACACAAACTCCAAACCTGGAAATGTGAAGGTTGTATCATTGATTCACATGGCGCAGACTTAGAATCCAACGGCACCCTGCATGTTGCTTCAGAGAAGGCCAGGTCTTCTGACATACCCTAATCCCAACATACCTCACACCACCTGTGTGTGTGTGTGTGTGTGTGTGTGTGTGTGTGTGTGTGTGTGTGTGTGTATGTAGACATGCCCATGTGTGGTAAGCAC
Organism: Uromys caudimaculatus; assembly: GCA_028551405.1. Classification (NCBI taxonomy): domain Eukaryota; kingdom Metazoa; phylum Chordata; class Mammalia; order Rodentia; family Muridae; genus Uromys; species Uromys caudimaculatus. Next base: position 84,407,348 of record CM052706.1, on the reverse strand, counting down.
CAAGCTAAGCTGTGACAGGTACCTATTATGTCTCACAGGATATTGTGTTAGCCCTGTTTTTCTCCTAGAGACAACATCTGTCTGAAGTTACATCTGTGCTCCCAAGCCTGCCTGGTAATGAGCGGTCTGGATTCTAATGCTGAGAGTCAGCAGGTCCTGCCTGCAGACAGAAGGCTGAAAGACTGACTAGACAAAGACTGTGCTAGGGCCCCCTTTGATGCTAACCCTGAGACAGGCACCGGTTCTACTGATTCTACTGCACTGAAAGGTGATTAGAAACTAGAGGCCCCACCTCATGAGGGAGTCTCACTTCTATGACAGCACAACATTGCCACCATGTGGACAAAAACCTGAACGACCAGTTCTGCACAGTGGCTCTGAGTCTGGAGTCCTAAACCTAGATCCGGGGTTTGAAACCTTCCCTCTTTTGTTAGGTTCTTGTTCTCTAACATATTTCCCGGTGTTTTCTGCAGAACCTTGACAGAAGCAGGAGCAAACAGGATCTGAGTTTGTTCATTAAGCTTCTAAGGTTTTAATCAGTGACTAAAACGATTGAGATGCAAGGCAGTTTGGGAGGAGCCAGAAAATGAATTGCTTTGAGATTCCCAGCATAAGACGGTCAGCCAGGGAACAGACTCCATTGTGTGTGCTAAGTTGATGAGGCCATCGTAATACTGGACTGTCTCCAGGAGCCTGGCTGCACAGTTCTCTGTGAACAGGGAGGCTACCAGCTTTGCATTGCCCCTGCCTCTGCCTCCTCCTCACGTATAGATCCAGCTACAGCCAAGTAACCCTACAACGCCGGGTCTTAAGGTAACTTTCATCTGTGTAACATGACAGAAGCTAGGTGGTTAGATATTAGGCACCACGTCTAACCCGGCATGGCCACTTCTTCCAGCCTGCCGGTCCCCACACACCAGGCTGCCCAGGGAAGGGCACAGGGTGCAAGACTAGCTACAGAGTCCATGGAGCAAAATAAAATATATAGACCCTTGTTCAAAGGCGAGAGTGGAACATAGAACCAAGGACAGGACGCTCCTAGGCATGGAGCCCAGTGCTTTTGCAGGCACAGGGGAGACAGCCCAGCCTAGCTGCCTTATGTAGAGCAAAAAGCCCTCTAGCTTTCAACACCTTCGCTCCAAGCTGCCCTGGCAGTAAGTGGTCTTAGAATGCATTATTCATCCCCTGCCCTTCACACTAAGCTTGGCTACAACTACTGCAGCCTACACTAATTAAACGGAATCTTCTGTCGCATACTCGGTGCTGAGTTTGTGAACTGAAAAACCAAGTGTGTGCAAAAAACAGTTTGGGCCACGAGCCACCCTCTCCCCATCCCCGCCCGCTAAAGCTAAGGTGGGCCAGTACCCAATACCATTGCAGACCTGTGTGGCCAACTGCTCCCTAGTGCCGTGGCATCTCTCATCTCCCCAGCTCTTTGGTGGTACTAGTGACTCGTCCCTATTAGTGATGAGTCTGCATTCATGCTGGCTCTGGGTCTGTCAACAGAAAGTTACCAGAGCTGGCTTCATAATCTTTGTCTAGTTTTATTTGTTGTTTTCATACATTTCTCTGTGTCTCTGCCATAGCACAGGTAGATAGTACCCGAGAGAGGCCTTCTCTTTTTTAATGTGTCCCCTTGCCTTCCACTGTGTGGATCCTAGGGACAGAATTCAGGTTGTGAGGCTTGGCAGCACACACTTTCACCACTGAACCGTCTCGCCAGCCCTCCATAATCGTTTTTTGAAGGCATCAACATTTGGTTGATTTCCTAGGGATTAAATGTGACCATCATTCCAAGGGGTTTTTCAGGATTCACCTAGCACGGTGGGATCAAGAACACCAGACCTTGCTCAGGGTACCACATGGGACCCTCAGTGGCCATTAGTCCACAGCAAGTCAGAGTAACATGAACCCCTGCTAACAGTGCTTCTCTGGCTCTGACCCATGTTGGTACTCCTATGAAGGCCTCCAGAGTGGCCTCCAAAATGAGGTCTCAGGAGCTCTGTGTGAAGAGTGAGGAGTTGAGTCTGTGAATTCCAAAGGATCTCAAAGCTCCTGCCCAAGGACCACTCTTTGAGAGCCACTGGAGAGGAGGAGAGTGGCCTCCAGGGTAGCTAGTTTCCAGGTGTAAAATAGTGCAGTGACTCCATTAACCCAGGACAGTGGAGCTAGAGACAGCAAGATCAGGCAGCCCTGCCTACACATTTGCTGCTGGGGGGGGTGAGTTCTTATGGTGGATGGCAGCTGTGGTAGACGCGGAGGTGCTCTGACATCGTGTGTGTGAGCTGGCTATGCACACACACATGGAATCAGCCCACACATGTGCCCTGCAACCCCTCACTTAGTCCCTGGCTCAATCCTTCTGTCCCATATCACTAGGAAGGAGCAACCATGTCAGGAGGACGGGAATGTCACTTACATGGTGAGTCGTCCTGGAGAACACTCTAGCTGGAATCAGAGACACAGTGCAGATACCACATGAGCAGTCACAATGACTGTCTTAATTTTGGGTTGACAAAGTTCAATGCTAAAGTAACAGCATTGTCCAGGAGCTTGGGAGGCAGGAGCTGGGGAAAAGTGATGGGCAGAGCCAGCTTCCTTCATGACACTGACACAGTCACCTCCAAGTATACCAGAGGCCACTCCCTCTTCAGCCTCAGCCATACAGGGCCCCAGGAACCTTCTAAGGGCCTTTCGAAAGATCTCTAACCTCTTCCCAGATCTATAGTCCCACCTGCCTAGGCCACTCCAACTAAGGACAGAATCTTTTATACAGTAGAAAGAGGGACGGCACAGGAGGCATAGGCACCCAGCACTAACACAGCATCGTTTCTCCAATGGCACACACCCACCCACCCCATGCTGGACCCTGTGTCCATTCGCACCCTGGGTATGCATATATGTGCGGACACACAACACACGCAACCACCTCCGCACCAAAAGCAAACCCACAGCACTCTGCACCTCCCTCTTCCTCTGACACGTCACCACAACTACCACGGCCTGTTCTCTCACCCCCAGTAGGGCCAGGCCAGGGTCAGGCCTAGATAGTCACAGTGCCTGCTCTCTATGGGCCTAGACAGTCACAATGCCCGCTCTCTACACGATTCTTCTCCCCCAAAGTCCCTCCTGACCAACCTTCTATTGCAGTCAGGGCCCTGGCTTATAAGTGAGCACTTGTTATAACCAAGGACAGACAGCCCTTGGTTTAGGGAAGACAAGGCACTGTGATCTGCACCCAATACTGCACTAGGGTCTGTGCTAAGGGGAATTTAGTTCCAGTTTAGTACAAAGGGAACTATTCAAAGGGATGGGGGGTGAGGGGGTTGCAGAGTCTAGTAGTATAGCAAGAAAAACAAATTACCTAAAAAGAAATAAAATGTTTTACTTTCAAATACCCACCCCTGGCACCGGCAAAACAATTTCAGCCTTAGGTGCCACTCTTTTCTGGGGTCCCTAGGGCTGGAGCGTCTTAAAAAGAGTCACCCTGAGCCCCTCCACCTGCAGGACTCCCAGGAGCTCAACGATAGTTTTTCTGTAGAGTCGGGAAGCAGGTCTCCAGGAAAGCATCGTCTTCATCCAGCTCAGGGCTGGAGGGGAAGGTTGCCATCAGAGCCTCGCCCCAGGCTGGGCCACTAGCACAGAAGTTCTGTCCCCTACTCCTGAGGGGTCCCACTTTGGAAGCGCAGGGAAGGACTCTGAGTCCTAGGGATGCAGTTCACAGTCTAGGTTGTGGGGGAGAGGCCGCGGCATAAATGTCCTCAGCGGTCCTCTCCTGTATGCAGGAGTGCATGTCGGGGCATCCCTGTAGGTGCTCGTGGTCGGCTGTCTGCCATGCTTCTATACCCCGGTGTGCTCTTTGATCCAGTCCCGAACTACAGGGAGCCTTGTGTACACGCCTGGCTTGTTCCTCTGAGCGCAGCCTTCACCCCAGCTCACCACACCAGCCTGGAAGATTCGCCCATCTTTCTCCACACTGGACAAGGGGCCACCGGAGTCACCCTATGCAAAAAAAACGAATGTGCATGAGACCCTTACTTAAACTCAACCAAACTGGTCTCTCCCATGGCCAACTGACCTCTCCCAGCAGCTTGACTTCCCCTTGACTCCTGCTTACCCCTGCCCAGGGGCTCTCCCCAGACCCACCTCTCCCCAGCTCCAGCCTCCCAAGGTCCCTCCCCCTCCAGCTCTGCCTCTCCTCTGTAAGCCCACTCACCTGGCAGGAGTCCACACCCCCACTGAGGAAACCCACACACATCATTCGTGGGGTGATCTGCTGCGGCAGGAGCTCCTCACAGGTGGTCTGGTTGATGACACGGATCTCACCTTTCTGTAGAATCAGTGCTCCAGTGCCTGGGGGGGTTGGGGTGGGGAGACAGAAAGCCGGGGACTGAGACAGGTAGCTCCTGGGACAAGCCAGGTTACATGGGGAAAACTCCCTGGAGATACTCCCCACTGGTCAAGTGTATAAGCTATGCTTGGAAATAACCCAAGAGCCTATGGCTGACAGATAAATAGGTCAGTAGCCGATAACGCGTGTAGCAAGATACTGTGTGGCCATTGAAAGTAACCAGACTGCACGGCGAAACTGCTGCTGATGGGTCAGATACACAGCAAGGTAGGGAATGCATGGAAAGCAGCAAAACACTGAAAACCCCACCAAACACCACAATGGCTCTGCCTGTAAGGGAACCCTCTGTCAGGGTTTCACCTTCTGTGTGAATGTTCACCATGAGCTGTACCAATCTGGTAATGGAGTCTTTCAACCTGAAGTTTACCTACAAACCGCTTGCCCTCCACAGGGCACAAAGACCTACAATGGTTCACATATGTGTGCCCAGCTCAAAGGCTTATCCACACAGAAAAGGAGGACCTGAGTTCACACTCACTAAACATGCAGACGAGTAACCACACAATAGACTAAGCAACTGGCCGCTCAGGCAGTTCAGTGGCAGAGTCAGGGCTTCAATCGAGAGGCCAGCCTGCAAACCCTACACTTTTTACTAGGAGCCTCCTTTTCCTTCCCACCCCCCAACAGTTTCATCCTCCAGGCACCCGGATGCTGAGTAAGTCACCAGCTCTGAAGCCAGGCTGGACTCCGTGCAGCCCAGACATCACAAGGCTGCAGGTGTGTAAGTGCCATGGCCTTGCAGGAAGGCCTAGGGCTCTCCGCAAGTTCTGGTCTGGCCTGAAGCTCACCTCCCTCTTGCGTGTGCCCCCAGCCTGTGACCCAGATGGCCTTGCCAGCAGGGAAGACATGGGTAGCATCAGGCAGGCAGATGGGGCGCACAACGGTGCTGTACTCGGCCGGCTTCTCCAGCTCCAGCAAGGCGATGTCATAGTCGAAGGTAAAGTCATTGAAGGAGGGGTGGGTGATGATTCGTTTGAACTTAAGCTCCTGTACCCCGGAGGCACTGCGCTTGCTCTGGTCCAGCAGACCCAGGTAGGCCGTCCACATCGTGTGGTCTGAGTACCTGGGACAGCATAGAGGGGGCAGGGCAGTCACAAGTCTGCGGGTGGCTAAGAACACACAGGCAGTGCCCTAAGTTCTCACAAACACTCAGAAGGCTACCCACCATAAACAAGGCCTTAAGCAGCCGCTGTGGAACAGGAGGCAGAGGGAAGATCTCTGCCTAGTAGGAGGTGTTGGATCCCCCTGGAGCTGGTGTCATAGGCAGTTGTGAACCACCCAATATGGATGCTAGGAGTTCAACTCTGGTCCTCTACAAATACATCCCCTTCACCACCGAGCCATGGCTGCAGCCCAAGGCTCTTTCTGAAGTCCTTCTATTCATTCTTTATTCTCATGTCTATCTGTTCCAACGTTGTCCTCATCCACCTATGTGTTCATTCATTCACTCAGTCATGAATGGACATTTATGACGTTCCAAGAAAAGCCCTAAGGCCCATGTCGAGTTCAGAGTGCACCAGAGATGAGAGACGTAAGAACCAATCAGAGCATCCCACAGAGGACAGGGCGGTGACAAGCACAGCATGGGAGGTAGGAGGGACCGAAGCACACCTTGAACTCACAGCTTAGCCAGCCAAACCCTGCAGGGTGGGAGTTGGGGCGAGCAGACATGAAGCGCAATGGGAAAGTTTCAGGAGATGAAGCTAAATATGGAAATAGACTAAATTCTACTTCCTGCCGGAAGTCTCCTCTGTGCAAAAGAGTAGTTACAGTGGCAGGGCTCGCATACCCCTGAGCTGCCTATTGCAGAAGAGTGTGCTGCTGACAGGAAAGTCAGACCTTCCTTCCAAGGATGGGCAAGTCTTAGGAAATCCTCTTAAACCCCTGGGGCCAGTGGCCAGAGCACCTGGGGTCAGACACAAGTAGCCCCGGCCTCAAACCTACCTACGTGTTTCTGCTACTTCTCTGACTTTGAAGACTCTGACACCTGCCTGCCTTGTCCCGAGAGACCAATTTGAGCCCTCCCTGTAGACACACACCTACTGTGTGCTAGGTACAGTGCTGGGCCACAAGTACATTACTACCTTTAGCTCTCCCAGTTCTAAGGGTGAGAACTCACCGTATCACATCATGGGGGCCTAGAAAGGGAATAACCTGCCCCAAAGCCAACTGCAAGCCAGGCCTTAGACTGAATCAAGGCCCATCATTAACCCATCTCAAGGAGCCATGAAAAGCAGGAAGTAACCAAATAGGCTTTGGAGTCTATGCCTGGGCTCAAGTCTGGCTCTACCACTGAGCTGTGCAAACCTAGACAAATGCACTTTTCTCTCTGAGCACCAGTATCTGTAAAGTAGGGGCACATAGAGAACTGTCTAATTTGTTAGAGGTGGCACACAATGCACCTGACTTTGGAGCATGTTGCAGCACGCCTTAAATCCCAGTTCTTGAAAGGCAGAGGCAGGCAGACCTCTGTGAGTTCTGGGCCAGCCTGGTCTACACAGCGAGTACCAGAACAACCAGGGCTATGTAGAAAGTCCTATCTGGGATGCCCACTCCTCCTCCATCACCCTGCTCTAGTGCCAGCTTACCCTGGCAAAATTCTCACACAGGACACCTCACTGCACATCTGGATACTTACTTGAAATTTCTGTCATCCTGAAAGCAATGAGCTGCAGAGACCAGCCAGTCAGGAGAGATGAGCGAGGCCCCACACAAGTGGCCCTGGCCCAGGGCGTGGAGGCTCACCTGCCAGGGCCACTCGCCCTCGTCCGCATTTATGCCACCAACCACACGAGCCTGTTTGGTAAAGGATCGCAGCCCACAGTCTGGAGAGGGGACAGAGAACCAAAGTGCAGCCACTCAACATCAAAGGGACGTTCCTTATGCACGGGGTGACTCAGCTCAGGAATCTCCATGGGTGTGTACAGAAGAACTCTAAAGCAGAAGGGTCCCCAAGCCTCACAGATCCGCCACCTCCCCCACCCCTCTCTCCCTCCCCCATGCTACACTACACAAGCACATCCAGGCTCTAGACACCTGCTGCTTTCTCAGGCTTGATGTGCCAGTGCTTGCTAAGGGATACAGCTCAGAGCACAGCGCATGGAGACATGAAGGCAGTCCAGCCAGCTCTTCTAGGACAACAGGCTGTAGGTTAAGGCATGGACGGGTGAGGATGAAGCTTGGGCAACTGGGCCCTTTCTCCTCCAAGCCACTCACCCGTGGCTATCTATCTGTCTATGGAGCAGCCAGTGTGTTAGGTATGTCCCAGAGGTGCTGAGATGCTGGCTCCCCACAGAGCTGTGTGTCTAGGCCAAGGGGTGAAGTCTTCCCTTCCTCCAGACAGATGTGCCCTCTGGGTGGGTACTGGGCTCCGTGAGTGAGGTTCTGGTAAGATCTCCACCCCGGGTGCTCTCCCAGATGCATGCCTTGCACAGTGAACACCCTGGCCCACCATGTACAGCTGCCCTGCTTACCACAGTTTTTCTCATCCGAGCCATCGCTGCAGTCCTTCTTCCCATCACACTCAGGGTTGCCCTTGCTCAGACAGAGGCCATTTTGGCAGCGGTAGGTATATTTGGTGCAAGAGACGACGCTCACTGTTTATGGGAGAGGATGGACATGTCACGTCACCACCATCCACCTTGCTGGCCCCAATCATCACACCCATGCCCACTGTCCTTTTCAGCCCTGCTACAGGTTCTCCACCTTCTGGAAGTTTCTCCCCAGACTTAATACACAGGAAACTTGGGTTTGTAATCTCTGCGAGCACGCCATAGAGCCTGAGACTGGCTCCTACCTTGGGGAGCAGTTTTAGTGGGAGGAGAGACCATCCCCACAGGAAGGCAGCCAGGGCTGGGTCTTACCGCTGTCACATGAGGCCTCGTCAGACCCATCTCCACAGTTGTCCTTCCCATCACACTTCTGACTCTGAGGGAGACACTTCCCGTTGGTACACTTGAAATTCCCGGCAGGACAACCTATGGAGACGCAGATCCTTAGCAACCTCCAGCATGTCCTGACTCATTGGGCCAAACGGGCACTGGGGAGCCAGAGCAGCCCCTACCCCAAGGTACTCACTGCACCCCTCCTCGTCACTGCCGTCCCCGCAGTCATTGACACCGTCACAGACCCAGAAGAGGGGCTTGCAGAACTGGTTCTTGCACGTGAACTGGTGGGTGGTGTTGCACCCTGTGGTGGGAGAGCTAGCATCAGCTGCAGGCTCCCAGGGGCAGCCTGGGCAGTCACAGCTGCCAGAGAGGCTGTCATCCCTGGAAAGCAGTGCGCTTCTCTGCGCCACTAGCTGTCAGTGCTGACCAATACTCATCTGCTAGCCAAGATGTCCAATGTCATGGGTCATGGGAAACAAAAAGGTGAGACCAGGGTCTCATTGCCTCATGTCTTTCTGCCAGGATAGACAGCACAGAACCAGGGAAGGAAAAGGTCGTG
>CM052706.1:84369891-84397991 GCA_028551405.1 Uromys caudimaculatus | reverse complement strand
CAGGCTACAGCGGGACTCACGGCAATGGCGCTCGTCACTGTAGTCCGGACAGTCTGCCCAGCCGTCACAGCGCAGGTCCTTCCGGATACACCGCCCAGTCTTGCACATGAACATTCCTGGGCATGCTATAGGGGTGTAGAGAAAGGGGTGAAGTCCATGACTGCCCCCTCTTTCTCTAGAGCCGCCTCACAGCCCCACTAAGACATCAGCCTGCAATTGTTCCTTGGATAGAGGACAGAGCTGTGAGAGGGCCGTTGTCACTGCCCCCACACAAACACAACTTCAGTCACAAGTATGTCCTTACGTCAAAGCTATCCAGTCATCCGGAGAGACTTTCGGAAGCTACCCAGTTGCATTGCGTTTTTAAGGTCTATTGGTTTTCATTTTATGTTTGTTGGTGGTTTTGCCGGCATTTATGTCTATGTACCACATGCATGCAGTGCCCATGGCGACCAGAAGAGGGCGGTATAACCTCTGGAACTGGAGTTAACAGGCCCCTGTGGGTCCTGGGAACCATACCCGGACCCTCTGCAAGAGCAACAAGCGCTCTAAGTCACTAAGCCATCTCTGAGGGGGCTCGGCAGACACGGGCCTGAGCATGGCAGATGCCGCAGACAGGTTTTGCCCCTTTACCCCTTTCCCTTGCTAAAAACCGTTAAATTCCTACAGCTAGCCCCAAAGGTCATTCCCTCATTGGCTACTTCCTCCTCCTGAGGCTGGCTACCAAGGTCCAGCTATCAAAGTATTGAAGTCTAGCAATCAAAAGCCCTCTTTGACTCACCTAATTAACATGCCCAATTAAAATTAAACACCGCTTCCTAACATGGGGTTTCCCCTTGTACATTTATAAACCACCATTTGCCTATGGGCCACATCTGTCTCTCTCAGTCTAGAGAAGCCCTTTGTCCCTCCAGGGCAAATATCCCTTCCCCCTCTCCCTGGTTCCCTGCTTCCTCATCCTCTATCAACTGTCTTTGTCTCTTACTCCCTGCCCTTTGTCTCTCTGGGGCAAATAAATCCCCTTTTGTCTGAGAACTTGGTCTTGGGGTGTCCTGAGCCAACTTCAAGGCCCCTACAATCTCTCCAGCCCCTGCAGTTACATTTTAAATTAAATGTGACTTTCAGTACTTAAAATGCCTTCCAAAGGGCTATTCCACGATACAGGGTTGAAACTAAAAGTTGCAGCTTGAACAGCCCTCAGCCAGAACACCAAGGCCCAGAAGCCTGCAGCACCTGAGGCTTTTTCAGAGCTGATGCCACGGGTGGGAAGGCACATACCTGACCTCACGTGACCTCACCTGACCTCACATGACTGGAGAAAACACAGGTGGGCTGACATGATGCTCTGATGAAGCCCACGAGAAAAACCTGAGCCGCATGTGTGTGCCATATGTATACATATCCCCGTACCTATGGGTGCACATCTGTCTGTGCACACGGAGGCAGGAAGGCAATGTCAGGGCTTCCTCAGTCACTCTCCACCTTTTGTTCAATCAAGCCTTGTCAATGAACCTGGAGCACATCGATTGAGCTATCCTGGCTGGCCAGCAGGCTCTGAGTTGTGGGCACACAACCCAGTTTCAGTGTAGGTGTTGGGGACCCAAACGCAGGTTCTCACACTAGGCAGCAAGATCTCTACTCAACTCTACTCTCTCAGCCCTCTCCGCAGCCCCAGATTTCACGTTGAGTCTTGGGTCCCATTTCCAAGATCCACTGGGTATATGCAAAAGTTTTAAAATCTGAAGTCCGCCACATTTCCAGTCCCAGGCATTTTAGATACAGGACACTAACTCAATCAGTCCTCTCTAGGCCAACGAATCTCTGTTCACATAGCTAATAGTGTTTTCTAGTTTTCAATACTCCAAATTAATCCTAAAAGTGCTAACAGATTCTCAAGGGAAGCACAGATTGCCAAAGTCACTGCGAAGCTGAGCCAAAGAGGTGTGGCCCCAGCAAGTTGGTAAGGAGGGTCCTAGGGCTCTTTGCATCGCTATGGGAAGCAGCCCTGAGAAGCACAGATGTATCAGCGTTTGCTCTCATTCTCTTGTCCTTGTGCTGGAGATCGAGCCCAGAGCCTCGCGATCTCTCTTAACACAGAGTGAAACCCCTAGCCCAGCCTTTTTTGAGTAAGCAGTCTTGCTTTCCTCTAAAACTACTGCAGTGAGATGCATCTGACACTCCATGCTCTCGGGAGAAACACAGTGCAGGACAGAACAGAGAGTACTTCCGGCACCAATCCCGCCAACCATCAGCAGCCACATTCACTCACGGTCGTTGGAGTCGTAGGAGAGGTACTCAGCTAGGAACCCGGTGTCCGTGTACGAGTGATCAGATCGGAAGTGGACTGTAATTTTGCTGCTATTGCTGCTCACCACAAACTGGGACCTCTCACCACAGTACCTACAGGGCAAGAGTGAGGCTGAGGGAGATTCGACTGGCAACCAGACAACTGGGGCTGCCTGGGACCAGCCCTCCCAACACCCAGGATGGTGGTTACACCCCTAGGGGCTCACTTCTCCCCGTTGATCTCCACGTAGTCCTTGGTGCAGGTGCCCAGGGGGACGTTGGGGTCCAGCAGATAGAAGAGTTTGAAGCGTACCTTCACATTCCGGTTGTTGGGTACCTGGAGAGAGAGATGCTTTGGGGACTCTGGCTTCTTTGGTACTTCTTAAGTACTTCTTAATACAAAGGAATCCACGAGAGAGCAATGGAACAGGGTGGAGCAGGATCCTGAACGAACCCATACACAGTATGACTTTTCCTCTTACAGATAGATAGATAGATAGATAGATAGATAGATAGATAGATAGATAGATAGAGATATAGATAAATATAGATATGATAAACAGCTTTCCTGTTTTTAAGTTTTAGTTATTTTAACTGATATAAGACCATAAAAATGATTTACATTATTACTACATAATCCTTAATTCAGATTAAATATATTTGCCTCCTTGAACATTTATGATGTTTTTTAAACAGGCAAAACTTTTCTCTGGCTTTTTGAGGTCTACAGTAGTTACTGGTACCTCTAGTCAGTCCCTCTGCAACACAGGGCGGAGAGCCTGGCTCCTGTCTAACTGAACATCATCCCCCAAACCTTAGTCAGCCTCTCCCACCCCTTCTCCCTACTCTCCCAACCTCTCTGGTAATCATCACTCTCTTGATTTCTAAGAGGCCAATCTTTGGGGGTCCCACCTATGAGTAAGGTCTTGGGACCTTTGTCTTTCTTGTGCCTGGCTTTATTTCACTAACACAATGGTCTACAAATCTTAATAACCTCAACATAGTGTTTTTATCACTATTATCGTGAAGTCAAAAATGTACATTTTTCACCTGCAGGAAGGACTTTCTATCTTTTCTGTGGTTTATCGAAAGTGCTAATATTTGGGAGGGAGGGCCATTGTTAAGTAGGTAAGAGTTCTTCAAATGCAAGCCCTGTGATACACAACGGTCAGTGTGACAGTTTAAAGGGGATTAAGTAACAGTCAAGTAGCGCCGCACACAGCATGGGCAACTGAACAAACCTTCTTCCCACCCATATTTATCTCTGAGTTTCCACCTAATATTCTCAGACCGCGACTGACCACAGGTGACTGCAACTTGGAAATGAAAGCCATAAGCATGCTCGTGGGAATCTGTCCTTCACTGCTTTGAAAGGCTACGATGGTGTCTCAGCATCTTTAAGGAAAGATCTCTGACTGGAGGACGCGAGGAGCACCCAGAAGCACTACCACTCTGCGAGGGCTTGCTCTCTTTCACACTTTCTGTGAGGTCATCCTGACAACACCTCTTAGAAACAGACCCTCAGCCTCAGTTTACCCAGAAGCTGACCCAGAGAAGACAAATAAGTACCCCATGTTCTCTCAGTCGCCAAAGAGCTAGGGCATATAAGTCTGGATGTGGCTGTTCCTGCAGCAAAGACCCTAGTCTTGGGGGTCCCGTTAACGTGGCTCTTTGGGTCGTTAACATCATCTTCCCTTTCTGCTTTTCCTCAAGCCCTGTGGCACTCACCACCACCCCCTCCTACCTTGATATTCCATGTGCAGTTGATGTTGGGCGGGTAGTGGCCTGGATAGTAGGGGCTGCTAAATGTCCCTTGGATTTCATTCAGAAAGCCACCACAGCCTAAGAGGAAAGGGAGGAGAGAGTGGGAAATTTAAGGACCTCCTCAGCCAGAGGGTGTGGGAAGAGCTGGACAATCTGAGGAGAACTCAAGTGTAGCATCACCTATCTTCAAACAGGACACTGTACTTTGGCAAAGTGCTTAAAGGCAATTGCTTTTTTTTTGGGGGGGGGGGGTTCGAGACAGGGTTTCTCTGTATAGCCCTGGCTGTCCTGGAACTCACTCTGTAGACCAGGCTGGCCTCGAACTCAGAAATCCACCTGCCTCTGCCTCCCAAGTGCTGGGATTAAAGGCGTGCGCCACCACTGCCCTGCCTGCCAATTGCTTTTTTAAGTGGTCCCTTGGAGTTGGAGAGATGGCTCAGCGATTAAGAGCACTGGCTGCTCTTCCAGAAGACCTGAGTTCAATTCCTAGCAACCACATGGTGGCTCACAACTATCTGTAACTCCAGTTCCAGAGGATCTGGCACCCTCACACAGACACGAGGGCAAAACACCAATGCACACAGAAATACATAAAACTTAAAAAAAAAAAAAAAAGTGGTCTCATAGCTGGGCATGGTGGTGCATGCCTTTAATCCCAGAGTCAGGCAGATCTCTGTGAGTTGAGGCAGCCTCTTCTACTTAGTGAGTTCCAGGACAGCCAGTGCTATACACTGAGACCCTGTCTCAACACCCCACCCTACCCCATCCCAAAATATTAAAAACTTTAAAAAAGAAGGCAAAATGCCCTTTGGTCTCAGCCAGCCACAGAAGGGCCAGTCTGCCAACCTCTTGGGTTCAGGGATTCCTCTAAGACCTGCCCCCTGTCTACAGCCTAAGGGCAAACCCATCATTGCCCCGGCCATCTTACTGCTCATCTTGGGCAGCTGGAAGAAAGTGGCCTCAAAGCCAGGATGTCGCCGGTCAGTGTTGGTTATCAGTGTGACGAGAAAGACGTTCTGAGAGGAGAGGAAAGTCAGGTTGTAGGAGGGTGAGTAGGTGCCACATAGCCTGCAAGGCAGAGAGAGAGAGTCAGTGACAGAAACAAAACATAGACCTTTCACACACAACCTAACTCCCAAGTAGAGCGGTCAGAGGGCCCCACTGCTAACCCTGGACCTGAACACATAAGGGCGGGGTCGAAAAGGCTTTCAGTAAAGCGAGTCATGATGGTACACACCTGAAGCCCCTGCAATGAGAAGCTGAGGTACGAAGATTTTGAGTTCAAGGCTAGCCTATGCTACAAAGTAAGACCCTTTTGCATCATGCCCAGGTTAGCCTCAAATTCTCATCCTTCTGCCTCAGTCTCCTGAGTCTCGAGTGGCAGGCATGCGCCGCCATGCCAAGCTAAAACTTACTTCTCTTTATTTTGTTGTTCTAAATTATTTATCAGGTATAAATTTAATCAGTATTACTTATTTTAATGGCTACAGCACCAATGAAGTATCTTGTGCCTTCTGCAAGCTGCATAGTGAGAACCATCAGTCTAAATAGAAAGCTCCTGTCTCAAAAGCAAGAACAAAACAAGCTAACACAGTATAATCTCTTCTAAAACCACACACACACACACACACACACACACACACACACCAAGTCAGGTCTAACCTAGCAGTGCGTGACCTTAGGTGATGATTAGAATTACAACCTGATAAAATCTAGAATCACCCAGGAGATGGACCTTTGGACCTGCAAAGGAGATGTGTCGATGGGGTGGGATAGCTGTGATGCCATTTCCTGGTGGGGACCCTGGACTGTACAAAATGGAGAGAGAGATACACCAAACATTCATCACTCTCTGCTTCTCGATTGTGGATACAACGTAATCAGCTCCCTCCAGCTCTTGCCAATGTGACTTCCAGCCACGGTAGACTGTGAGCCAGGTAAAGCCTTTCTCCCTTAAAAGGCTGTTCTCAGGGTCTTATCGCAGCAACCCGAGAGAAACTAAGACAATCATCTCTCTCCTGCTAATGTTTCCCCTCCAGGAATTTCATTATCTTCGTCGTCATCGTCATCATTTGTTTTTGTGTATGTGTGTGTATGTGAAGGGGCAGAGGGAGAGAGAGAGAGAGAGAGAGAGAGAGAGAGAGAGAGAGAGAATCCCACACTGTTAGCCCAGGCTGTTCTAGAACTCACTAGGTAGCTGAGACAATCCTCCTGCCTCAGCTTTCTAAATGCTAGGGCTCAGTTCAAACCAGCATTCCTGGCTTTAGGTTTTTTGGGGGGAGAGGGGAGTATTTCTTTTCTGCATAATTAATAGATGGGAAAATGTTCATAGAGAAATGAGAAAAGGGCTTAGTCCTGACTGTTCAACTGTGGCCAAAGATGGTTCTGTCCTGGTTTGGGCCAAGATGGATAGAAGGTTTTGACCTGTATCAAGGAGAGGCTGACCATTCGCAACACCTTTGAAAGGGTGAAAAGAACTCCACTGTAACATGGGGCTTTCTGGGGCACCCATCTTGGGCTACCCCAACCCCTCCCAACAGGTATACTAATGATACCTTTATTTTCTGTAACTCTGATGCCCTGACAGCAGCGACTTTGCTTCCTGGTACCAACCCATCCCTAGAGACTACTACCAACTAGAGTTGCCTACCAACACCTTTCAGATGCCTGCCAGCCAATCAGAGCCCTCAAAGCCTCCCCACCAGGCTGTCACATGAGGTAGCAGACAGCTAGGGGCAGCCCTGGCTCCAGAGTTTGCTGAGATGATCCCAATGAGCCAATTCTAGGCCCATTCCGTGTTGGCTTCTTAAAGGAACCGTCACAGTCCCCCTCACTCCCTCTGCCTCCCAGCCGACCTGGAGCTTCCGGTGTTGCTCTGTATGCAGAGGTGAGCTGTGCTGAGCTGTGCTGTATCATGTTCTGTCTGCTTGGGAACTGTAGCAAGCCTTTTCAATGGGAACTGTCTCCTGAACTGCAGGTCTGAATGTTAGCATTCTGTCTAAACTCCACCCCACAGTTACCTGACAATAGCCAGGTATGCTCCTCCTCACAGTTACCTGGCAACAGCCAGGTGGGCCTGACCCACTATAAAAGGGGCTGCTTGCCCCTCCTCTCTCTCTTCTCTTGTTCTCTTGCTCTCTTGTTCCCTCTTGCCCTCTTGCTCCCCCTCTCTCCCTATTTCCCCCACCCACCCACCCCTTCCACGTGCTCATGGCCGGCCTCTATTCTCCTCTACTCTCTCTCTGCCTTTCTCTGCCTCTACTACCCTCTTAACTCCCCTCCCCATGCCCTGAATAAACTCTATTCTATACAATACCGTTGTGGTGTGGCTGGTCCCTCAGGGGGAAGGGACGGCTTGGCATGGGCCCACAGAGGCTCCCCCTTCCCCCACACCTCCCCACACCCCCATAGAACATATTCTTTCAAACTTTATCTTTTTATGAATACATTACTGGCTACACCTGCTTTACCATAATCCTGCCTTTCTGGCAGCAGTTAGGGAAGCCCACGGTTGTCTGCTGGGTGTACTTCAGCCTCAACACTGACAAAGCCGAGGATCTCCTTGCCCACTCTCTGGAGCTCATGCAGGTGCATACTATGCCTGCCCTCCCCTGTCTACTTCACAGTGGCCTGTGGCCAAATGTCACCAACTCTATCCCAAACCTACACCACAATCCGTTCAAATGGTTCATCCCAGACAGGTCGAGCAAGGCTCCTTCAGCCAGCGCCTCCGCTGCTTCCCAGGACACTCACCGCACCACAGCATGGGGCTCCATGGGGCTCAGGCTATCATACACTGTGACCAGGTCACTGCCATGCTCATCACAGGGGGCGACATCAAAGCTTCGGAAGGTGAGGCTCAGCACAGAGTCAGCATCTCCCCGCAGGACCCACTGGCAGCGGGCATGAGCTGGATAGGGACTGTTAGGGAAGCCAGGAGTAGTGAAACGTGTCACCGTCCCACTACGGGTATGCAGGGCAAAACTGCAGCTGTCTGTGGGAGAAACAAACAGAAGGACGGTGTGAACCCTGCAGGCCTCAGCCCGGGCTTAGCTCCACCCCCAGTATGTCCCAAATCACTGTGAGCTTTGGAGGGGAAGGGAAAAATGAGATGTTTATCCATCAGTGCCATCTGACTTCTGGGGACCCTATGGCTTAAGGGGCATCTAGCAAGATACCTTTCTTCTCCACCAGAGGATACTTACTGTCTTGAGTCCTCTGCAGCATTCTGGGGTCAATAGCTGAAGAACAAGAAGGCAGACATTTTACCCAGATAATCAGTTTCCTTACTCTTGCCTTCTTATTACCCGAAGGGAGGGAGGTGCCAGTCAGCAAGCAGAGTCCTCCAGGACACCCAGGCCTGTGAGTGTGTATCTCCCAGCCCCACCCTTCTGCAGGCTGGCCCACACATTCCCACCCTGGTCTGCCCCTTACTCACGGAAGGCCACCACAGAGGTCAGCACGAAGGATTTCAGTGCCCGTGCTCGAGGTGGCAATGTGACAACTCGCTCTACAGCCATGGCGCGATCAACCTCTTCCGCCAGGTGTGGGGGGATGCTGAACTCTGACCAGTAGTAGGCGATGACACTGCCTTCACTGGGGGGGGAGACAGGGGAGAGCCTAAGATGGGGAGGGAGCTCCAGAGACCTACACTCTATACAAGACGCATGCACACACACACACACACACACACACACACACACACACACACACACGGCAGCTCGGGCTACTCTGAGAGACATTAATCCTGCCTCAGGTTCTCTGTGCTACCCACCTACCATAGCCCATGGCCCTCTGCTCTCTTGGTCTCAAACCTCAAGCAGACATGTCCTGGGGCCAGCTCAAGTTTAAGAGAGAGGAGGAAGCCTGGGCTAGGCTTGAGCTCCCAGCATCTCAGTAGAACCATCCTGGCTCTGATTGCTGATTTGCAACAAGAGTGAGAATCCACCTGCTACCCTGTATTACAGCTTCAACTGAACAAGCAAAATAAAAGTACTTTGGAACTGGGTGTGGTAGCACACACCTACAATTCCAGATACTGAGCCAAGCAGACTGCAAGTCTGAGGGTACCCCGAGCACCTTGAGGAGGTGATGTTTCCAAAGACAGTGAAAAAAGAGGCTTGTCTGCTCAGCGGCAGAGCACTTAGCATCAGCGAGGTCCCGAGGTCAACTCTCAGGCCCACACACATGTACAGTGGGAGCCAGGCACAGTGACTAAAGCTCACAGTCCCAGTTACTCAGGAGGCTGAGGCAGGAGAATCACCCAAGTCCACAAGTTTGAGGCCAGTGTAGACAACACAGTGAAAGCGTGTCTCAGATATGGAGGGCAGGGGAACTGTAGTGTGACTCATTGGTAGTTTGCCTGACATGGGTAAGGTGATGGATTCCACCCCCAGTGCCACAGGAAAACAATGAAAGCAAATGAAGTTCGCACACCCCGACTCCATCAAACCCAGATTTGGAAAACCAATGTCTTTATGAATTTAGTGCCCGGGGCAGCTCCTGTGAAAATGGTGTTTGTGGACTCTGCCCAGCCAGCACCACCAATCCCTGCCTTGAAGACAGAAGGACCAGGCATTCTAAGTCACTTGCACAAAGGACAGACACACTGACCCTTTTCCCAGACAGTCAAAGCCTATGCCATCCACCAACCTCCAGCACTCACCTGAAGGCAATTACATTAGACTTCTTATAGTAGGGACCCAGGACAGGGACTTCACTGTACAGCAGCTTCAGCTGAGGGGGAAAGACAAGGCTTAAAGTTGGTCAAATAGGAGAAATGACCCCTTCCCTAGACTGCTCCCAGGCCCCACCCCAGCCCCAGCCCAGGGATCTGCAAACAGAGATGAGATGAGCCCTTCGTACAAGGCGGGGTGCTGGGGCAGGCAGGACAAAGGACTTCCCCCGGTACTAGACTCACCGCTTCCTTCACCTGGCTGGCCAGGCTGATAAACTCTGGGGAGGTGGAGTTCTCATATGCATCCAGAAAGTTCTCATTCGTGATCCTCAGATGGCCATTGAAGAACTTTTGGACCCGCACATTCCGGTCTGCCAGAGGCAAAGAATGAGGAAGGATGATCCCGTGACTCCAGCAGGCCTACCCTGCTGCCCTCAGCTGGGAGGGACAAATGTCAAGAGGGGCCAGATCTGACCAGCCTCCCCCCTCCCCCCCGTCATTCACCATCATGGTCTGAAATGGCTCAGGGAGACAGTGCACATGTCCTTCTGCTTCCCATCCCCCCTCATCCCTGACCCCATTCTCTCCTGTCTGTCATAGGTGGCTCTGCCCACTGAGGGAAGAGGGAGAGCTACCACTATGTCACCCTCTGAAGCCACCATACTCACAACGGAAGTGCCACACCAGCAAGCCAGCCATGAGCGAGAGCAAGAGGAAGCTGAGCAGCAGGGCCACCAGCACCACCCAGCGCCTGGGGCCTCGCTTCTCCACTTTCTTGACATTGTTCGCAGGCAGGAACTCCACGCCTTCCTCAAAGCCATTCATGTTCTAAACGCAAAAAGGTTCCAGGTCTCAGAAACGCTTTCACAATGGCTTCCCACTCAAGTTCAGTGACATTTGTGAGCTTGGGGGATCCCGGACTGCACATTGGAGAAGGGGCTTCACCAAGGAGTGCAAGGCCTCTATGCCCAAGGGCCACCACCTGTCCCAAGATACAAATCACCACCCCAGTGGAAGAAATGGAGGTGCTTCTAGCCATATCCCATTGGCTGGTGGGCATGAACTGCTCAACATAACCCAGAGCAAAGCAGGCTGGCATAATTCTACAAGTCCAGCACTTGGGACATGAAGGCAGAGGATTAGGAGTTCAAGACCAGCTTCAGCTACATAAGGAGTTTGAAGTCAGTCCAAGCTACATGAGACCCTGTCTCAAGATAAAACCAAAACTTCAGGAGTCTCTACACCCAGTACTGAGGATCTGGACTTGTGCAAAATGTCTTTGGCATAAGTGGCTGCCAAGTACAGGCAAAGCAAACAGCCCAGGAACACAAGTGGCATTGTGGACCCTCTGCAGGGATTTCTAAGGTCAACCTCGACTGTACCCAGTGCAATCCCCTTGGTCACCTGGGCCAGGAGCCTGTGGGCAAGATGAAAATTGCCCACCCTGCCTAGCAGCTTTACCCCTGATATTGCAAGGAAAGCAACGGCCCCACCTTGACTACCTCAGCTGCAGAACTATTTCAGGTGTCTGAGACACATCTGCTGTCACCTCGGATCTGTATGTCAAGCTCCAACATCAAACATGTCTTCTTTTTTTCAGGTGTGTGTGTGTGTCTGTCTGTTTGTCTGTCTGTCTGATGTGAAGGTCAGAGGACAAGTTGTGGAAGTCAGCTCTTTGACTTCCACTGTGTGGGCTCCAGGGACTAAGTTCAGGTTGTTAGGTTTGGTAACAAAGGTTCTGGGCCATCTCAATGGCTGCTCTTGAACAATTTCACACATGAGCATGACACATTCTGATGACTCTCTTCCCACGCCCTCCCTCCTTTGTCTCCCATCCATCAATCTCCCTTTGCTTCCTTACGGTCTCATTTTCAGATTTATGACTTTTAGTTTTGTGAGCCATTTACTCTAACCAATGCCATGTGTGTATGACTCTTGGATGGGAACTATTCACTGGAGACTTGGGAGTCACCAGTGGGTGTACAAGTGAAGACAATGACTTCTCCTTTCCCTGAAAACTATTGGGTGTACGTTCAGGAATGAGAAGGGCCCCTTCTCCACCCATGCCCGACTGCCGACTGCCGACTGCTGACTGTGGGGACCCACTGCAGCTAGTCACAGCCGCCGTGGGATCATGACTGCAATGGCCGTGCCTTGCCTAAAGATGGTACTCGGCAGCCCTCCTGAACGTCTTTCAGCTCTGACATGCTTTTCATCCCCCTCTAACTCAATCTTCCCTGGGTCTTGGGACTTAGAGGAGAGCAGTTAAGTGTCTTAGAGCTAAGCACTCATCCATCTCTTACTCTCAGCACCCAGAGCAGCAAGAGTCTGCGTTCACCATCACTGAACCAACATTTGATCTGTCGGGTTGTCACAGTATTAACATTGACATGATTGGCCCCATCCCCGCCACATTGGAATATTTATATCTCAAAGTCTCGAGTCTTTACTCAATAGGTCCTACAGATGCACATCTCAGAGGCAGGAACTTAAAAATATTTCATTCTACTTCTTCTGTAAGTCACTATATAGAACAGCCTGACTTCTCAGGGATAGCCCTGTCTCTGCATCCCTAGGAGCTGGAATTAAAGGTATATACATGCCTATGCCTAGCTAACGGTTTCTGTTGTTGTTGTTGTTGTTGTTGTTGTTGTTGTTGTTTTAAGGTTTATTTATTTTATGTATATGAACACACTGTCACTGTCTTCAGGCACACCAGAAGAGGGCATCGGATCCCATTACAGATGGTTGTGAGTCACATGTGGTTGCTAGGAATTGAACTCAGGACCTCTGGAAGAGCAGTCGGTGCTCTTAACCACTGAGCCATCTCTCTAACTTCACCTAGCTAACTTTTAAAAAGTTTGTGTAAGTGTGTGTATCTGTGTGTGGGTATGTTCATGTGAGTGTAAGTACCCAAGAAGGCTACAAAGGGTGTCAGGTGACCCGGATCTGGAGTTGCAAGCTTAGTGAGCTGCCTGAGGTGGGTGCTGGGAAACAAATCCCAGTACTCTGGAAAAGCAGTGAGTGCTCTCTACTGCTGAGCCACAATTTACTAATTTGATAACGTAAATCATAACGTCCTCCCTTCCTTTTTTCTCCTCCATCCTCCCAAAGTTGTAGAATCAATGTTTTTTTAAAACTTATATACAACAAGGGGCGATGGGGCAAATTGTAACCCTAGCACTCAGCAGGCAAGGGACAGTAGGATTGCCAGTTTGAAGCAAGCCTGAACTACATAGCAAACAGCAGGCCAGCCTGGACTACATAGACATAGCAAGATCCTGTCTCAAAACAAAACAACTCTCCCAAACCAAACAAACAATTTTTAAAAAATACGACCAAACATGGGTACCATAAATGAGTGAATAAATAAATAAACACATAAACCTTCTTGGTTTTTTCATTAGACTATACTCCACTCACTACTGTTTTCTCACCTACATAATAAAAAAAAAAAACCAAAATATCAATACACTCAAGTTTGAACATAATTGCTAAGACCTTGTAATAGTATTCTCAATCGTCTACAAATGAAGTCTGTCAAATAACTCACTTCGTTTTCTCCCTGCGAGCCCTCCTCCCAGCGCCCTCTGTCCTCTCTTACACATGCTGTGAACGTCCTTGCCCACGACCTGTGAACGTCCTTTGCCGTTGTCTTGCTCTGAAGTCTGTTTCCTAAAATCCTGTCTTCATCTCTTGTGGCTCATTCTACTTTCATTTGGATTTTTATCTTTTTGTTTTTGCTTTTTATTGGTTTTGTGAGCAAAGATCACAACTCTGTAGCTTAGGCTGACCTGGAACTCACTATTTAGCCCAGGATAGGCTTGAACTTGGTGATTCTCCTGCCTCAGTCTCTAAGTTCTGGGATTGCAATCACCGAGCCACTCTGTCTGAAGCTTATTCCACTTTAAGAAGCTTTCTGAGAAGAAAAAGTTTTGATACTTTATATAGTTTTAAATATAGTTTTTATTTTTTCGTGTGTGTGTGTGTGTGTGTGTGTGTGTGTATGTGTGTGTGTGTGTGTATGACACACTTTTAATTCCAGCACTCAGGAGGCAGAGGCAGGTGGACCTCTGAGCTCAAGGCCAGCCTGGTCTAGATAGTGAGTTATACAATGGTCTGGGCCTCATAGAGAGACCCTATCTCTAAAAACTAAAAAATTAAATAAAAATGTATACTTTTTCTTCTACATTCACATTTGTTGATAGTTGGGATGGGTATAGAATTATCGGGTTAATATCATTTCCTTTTTGAACTTTAAAAACACTGTTTCTAAGTTTGCTTCTGAGAGCATAAATCTGTTACTTTCATTTAATGACTTGTCTTTCTCTGAAAAAAAAAAAAACTCGAAATAAACCCTAAATTGGCTCTGAATTTCATTACACTAAAGTTGCCATATGTCTTCTGAATTTGGAAATTTCCACATTTCAATCTAAGAAACTTTCTTGTGATATTTCTTGTGATATTTATTCCTCTCCTTCGTTTTTCCTGGTCTATTTTTTCCTAAGTATATTAATCCTTGCTTATCTTTTCTCTGTATTAGCTATCTCATTCTTTAATCTTTTTATTGAGGTTGTTCATGTTTGCTACCAAAACTTTAATATGGTTTTTCATTTATTCCTCTTGTACTGCATTTTGTATTTGTTTTGTAGAAGTATGCTTTTCTCTTTATATTTCTCTTGAGTACCTTTTCTTTATATTGAAGTTTTTCTTCAAATGCTCAAGGATTCTTCATTGTCCATTCCCACCACAGAGTGAGATCCTAAAGGCTGTTCACACTTCAGCATGCAAATATCTAGTCAGATTTTCTACTGGGCACTTCCAACAGTATCTTGGTCATGCTATGGTATAGTTTAATTGCTCCAAAGAAGACACAGTGTTCTGGTCTCCTGACTGGATTTATACACTGCCCCTGGAATTCAGGAACATGTGGGAAATAAACCCATCATCCTTCTTCCACTCCTCCATATAGCCTCTTCTGACCTTGTGTCCTCAAGTCCAGATGTTCTCTGGTTAAATTTCTCCAACTATCTTTCCCATCCACTATGGAGGTCTGGACGGATAGATGTCTCCTTACTTAAGCAAAAGTAAAGGTTTTGAGATTCTGAACTATACATTTCTTGGTCTCATTCCCATTTTCTATAACACTTAGGCCTAGGGATTCAATGGTTCAATACTTGCCTAACAGTCATAGGGTCCTGGGAAGGAAAGAAGGAAGGAAGGAAATGAAAGAGAAGGAAGGGAGGGTGTCTTAGTCACTGTTTTATTGCTGTGAAGAGACACCATGATCAAGACAGCTCTTGTAAAGGAAAGCTTTCGATTGGGGCCTTGCTTAGTTTCAGAGACTTAGTCCATTATCATCATGGCAGGGAACAGGGCAGAACACATGGTGCTGGAGAATTAACTGAGAGCTACATCCTGACCTGCAGTCCCAGAGATGTGAGACGGCCTGGCATGGGCTTTCAAAAGCTCAAAGCCCACCTCCAGTGACACACTTCCTCCAGCAAGGCCACACCTCCTAATCCTTATAATCCTTTCAAACAGTTCTACTCACTGGTGAGCAAGTACTCAACCATATTAGCCAGTGGAGGGCATTTTTATTCAAACCACCACAGAGATAGAGAAAGCTGGGGTCTGATTCGAAGCTGGCAGAGAACACATTGCTGATGAATAACCAAAGGCCATGTCCAAGGAAGATCTAAAGATACAAATAAATCTTCAAGTTCAAAGGACTCACAAATGGTGAGCAAGATAAAGACAAAAGCTCCGGGTAGTGATGGTGCAGCCTTTAATCCCAGCACTCGGGAGGCAGAGGCAGGCAGATTTCTGAGTTCGAGGCCAGTCTAGTCTACAGAGTGAGTTCCAGGACAGCCAGGGCTACACAGAGAAACCCTGTCTCTAAAAAACAAACAAACAAAAAAAGATAAAGACAAAAGCATAAATAACTCAATACATTATGATAACACTTCAGAACACCAATGGTGGAGTACATGGCACTTCTGTCTTGTTCTCCCTCCCTTTTTTTTTTTTTTTTTTTTTTTTAACATCATTTAGCTTGTTCTGGGAACATTCTAAGCTTACTCTTGCAAGTCTTTTGAGTGTTTAAAACAGTTTCACTGAGGCCACATGACATACAATCAACAGTGCCTGTTTAAAGCTTCTAGTTTGGAGCATTGTTATGGTTGGATTTAAGTGTTCTCCCCCCCCCCAGGCTTGTATTTTCAGTGGTTGCTCCCCAGATGGTAGGCTATAGGACCTTTGATAGATGGAGCCTGTCAAAGTGGGTAGAAGCTCATCACTAGGAGCTGGCTTCTGTCAGGTAGTCTGGTCACAGCAATGAAAAGCTAGCAAATACAAACATATATTTATACTTGTGAAACCAACGTCACAGTCAAAATAATGAGCATGCCCACACCTTTAAAAGCTTCCTTCTAGGCCTCCCTCCTGGTCTTCCCTGACTCCCTCTCCTGTCTCCAAGCAACCACTATTTACTGTCACTGAAGAGCCATTTGCTTTTTCTAGAATTCAGCATGTATTTGTTACATTTCTAGTGCTGTCATAGAGCAGCACGACCAAGGCACCTTGTAGAAGGAAGAGTTTATTTGGGTTTCAGAGGGGATATGACGAACCCACCACCATCATGGCGGGGAAGCAATGTAGCAAGCAGAGCAGCTAGACCTTCAAGCTGAGGATTTGTATCTCCACGCATAATCAGAAAGCAAACGGAGAGGTCGAACTGGGAGTGGCACATGGCTTTTGCTACCTCAAAGGCCCCCCCCCCCAGTGGTATACTTCCTCCAACAAGCCCCACCTCCTCAGCCTCTCAAAACTGTGCTCCCAACTGGGGACCACTCATGGAAATCCCTGAGAAAACAAGGGACAATTCATTTAAACGACCACACTATGTTAATGGAATTGCTCAGTAAGTACAAACACCCATGTAAGAAATCTTTGTATTAGACTACACATCTGTCTCTGTAGGGTGACGATCTGACTGTGGAATGGTGCATCCCTACGATGTGTTGAATTGAAGAGCTGCCAAAGTGTTTCAGAGTGGTGGTGCCATTTTATACTCTCATCAGCAACTGTGGAAATTCTAGATGTTCACACCCTACCTAGCACTTGGTGTGGCTAACAGGCCGGTTGGTTTATGTTAACTAGACACAAACTAGAGCCACCTAGGAGGAGGGACCCTCAACTGAGAAAATGCCTCCATCAGATTGGCCTGTGGCATGTCTGTGTAGCATTTTCTTGATTGCTGTTTGATGCGCATGGACCCAGCCCAATGTGGATGGTGCTATCCTTGGGTAGGTAGTCTTGGGTTGTATAAGAGCTGAGCTAGCCATGAGGAGAAAGCTAGTAGGCGGTTTTCTTCTATAGAAAGCCATGCTCCTTGTTCCCATTTCCTTCAATGACAGACCATGACTGGGACTCATAAACCAACTGAACCCTCTTCCTGCCCACACAGTGTTGGGTTGTGGTGTTTATCACAAGAGTGGAAAGCAAACTAGGGCAGCCAGTTCTTTGAATCTTCATAGATGCGTGTGGTTTATCACCGTGGCTTTAAATGGCTTTTCTCTGATGGTTGATAACTCTGAGCACCTCTTCATGGACGCCACAGCCATCTGTTTTATCTTCTCAGATGAAGTGTTTTCTCTAATCTTCTGCCTATTTTTTAAATGTCTTTCTTATGTTCCTGTCCTTGGATTTGAGCGTTCTTTACATATATTCTAGATGCAAGTTCTTTATACACTTCTCAAAGACTTTCCTCCCTTGTGGTTTCTGCTTTAATTTCTTAGCAAGGTTTTCGATGAGTGTGTGGTTTTTTTATTTGAGGATGACCAACCTGTCAAATATTTTCTTTACTGACTGTGGCTTGAATTTTCCCCTACATTTTCCTCTAGAAGTTTTATGGTTACAGGTTTTACATTTGGACCTATATACTCAAGAATGCCTGTGGGTCTTTGTTTTCGTGATGTAAGGTATGGATAAAGTCCTTTTCATTTCACGGACAGATCTCCAATAAATCTATCATCTTTTATTGACAAACTATTATTTTTCCTCAGTGCCACCTTTGTCAAATGTTCATGCAATTAGCTACAACTTTATTTCCAGACTAATTGGTTCCACCCAGCTACCTGTCTGTCCTTGTGTGATCACCTTGCTGTTTGTGAGCCATCGAGACGATGGTAAAGGCTCTTTGCCACCAAGAGCACCTGAGTTCTAGCCCTAGAACCACGTAGTGGGAGGGGAGAACTGACTCCTACAAGCTGCCCTTTGACCTCCACCCTCCACTGTGCCATGTACACACCCACCCACCAATCAACTGATCAATGTAATTTAAAATTTTTAAAGAAAAGCTATTGAAAGCATTTAGCAAGAAGGCTGCAGAATTTATTAAGATCAACGAACAAAAATCTACTGCATTTTCTGTATTTCAGCAAGAAACAATTGGAAAGTAATAGCAAAAGTTAACCAGTTACAGTAGTCCATAAAGACACTAACTCCACAGGGGCAAGTCTGACAACGGACATTCATTCAAGGTGTGCACACGAAAAATACAGAAGGCCAATGAGAGGCACTCCAGAGACAAATGAGCTGGGCAATGTGTACAGTTCATGGCCTGGAAGACTCAATATTGATAAGGTATCTAATCTCAAATGTACTCATGAATCAATACAACCCTGATAAAAATCCCAGTGTGGTTTCTAAAGACACTAATTGGCTGAATGGGAAATTCATATGTAAATGCAAAGCCCTAGAAAAAGAGCAAAACTGGAGGGCTCCCAGGATATGACATCATGGCTGATTATAAAGGCGATGTTTTGTTCCAAAAGTCAGACATTTCATTTCCAAGAATATTTTATTCCTTGAAGAGTAGCCACTCGAGCAGCGTTTGTTAATTAATCTGAAGGCACTATCTTCTTGCTCTTTTTTAGAACACAATTGTTTTTGTTTAGCTCATTTTTACTTTTCTCTTTCAGAACATAAGCTTCTATAGATATAGAACGGGCATCTGCTGCCTAATAACGTTTATGAATGAAAAGGGGGGGGGCGGGAGTAGGGAGGAGGACCTGTGGACAAAGTGCTTGACGTGTAAGGAAGACGACCCCGGTCTGGATTCCCAGCGTCTGCACAAAAGCACTGGAGTGGAAACAAGACGATGCCCGTGGCTCACTGGTCAGCGAATCTAGCAGAATTGGTGAGCTGCAGGTTCAACGAAAGAACCTGTCTCAGAAAATAGGGCAGAGGGAGACTAGAGAGACGGCCCAGTGGTTAAGAACATGCGGGGCTCATGCACAAGACCTAGGCTTGGTTTCTAGCACCCATGAAGAGGCTCACAGCCATCTCTAACTCCACTTTCAGGAAGAGCTGATGCCCCCTTCTGGCCTCCACAGGCATCGCATGCACCCGGTGCACGTCAATACACGCAGACAAAACACACATAGAACCAAATAAATCTTTAAGTTGGAGAGAAACTGAGGAAGACACCTGATGTTGACCTCGGAACTTTCACACACATGTGTGCACACATCCATATGCACACACACATGCATGTGCACCTACATAAATGAAGACACACAGAAATGGAAAAAAAAAACCCACAAAGGTTTCAGCTACACAATCTGAAGAGAAGAATCTTAGAAAAGGCATTATGCTGAGATGTATTTAAATTTAGAGTAGTTTCCTACCTATTTCCGTCCCAGGCCTTCACAATAATCCTAGGAACCTTTCAAGACTGGCACTGTCACCCTAATTTACAGAGAAGGCAGGGACAAACAATACTCCTGCAAAGTCACATAGCACGTGGGGAAGATCCATGATTTAATTTCTGCCTCCCTGAGTATTCGCCTTCCAGAATTGAGGGAGCAAATAGAGTTCTGGGGCTCTTCTCAACCCAGAAACAACTGTTTAATCAGTAACTTGCCTGGTCCCTTTTATAACCACAGCTTCTTGGCTCCATTTTCAGGCATGAGAGCGGTCCTCTTACATAACTCCATCAATTTATTGAAAAGGAAACTGAGGCCAAATGAGAGGGAGTGGCCCGACCAAGGTCTCAAAGATAGTAAAGTTAGTACAGTGGACACACTGGGGCAAGAGCCAAGCTCTTCCCACCAGGGGCAGGATTTCCGGCAAGTGTGTGCTTGGCCCCAGAGTGCCATGTGGGAATCAAGTAGAGAGGATGAAGGTGAATTACACACTGCTGTAACTCACACGTGGTCTCTATACAGTCAGAGACAACGAAGAGAAAGTACACCTCTGACCGTCTCTGTTTCTATTCCTTAGATGTAAACATACCTGCAGGTGTACAAACAAAGCACAGGGCTGCGAAGCCAGCTGCTTGCTTACCCCAAACAGAAGCCGGGTAACTAGAGGTAGAAGCCTCTTCCTACCCACAAGCTCCAGTTTGGTGCTGGCTGGAGTAGCCAGAAACATACATGGTCTCAGGGCACTGAGACAAAAGAGCACAGGATAATTTCCAGGAAAACAAGAGAACTGAGTGGCATGAAGTGTGTAACCCAGTACAGAGCCTGGGGGCACGAAAGGGGGAAGCCCTGAGCTCAGGTTGCAAGCATGACCTCAGAGTATCTATTCCCATTCAACTTCCTGGAGTGAGAGGGAGCCTGGCCAGAAACCAGGAAACGAAGAGTACAGAAACCCTGAAGGAAATAGTTTATAGTTTCTTTCTTTGGAGTGATATATGTGTGTGTGTGTGTGTGTGTGTGTGTGTGTGTGTGTGTGTGTGTGTAATATATATATATATGTATATGTATATATATATACATAGGTCCATATATATATGTATATATATATGCACATAGGTGCATATGCGTTATGCATGTGGGTGCACATGTATGTTCAAACATGTGAATGCCAGAAGACGTTGGGTATCTTCCTCATAACTCTCACCTTGTTTTTTTAAAACAAAAATCACCGAATCTGGAGCTCACCTATCTCACTGCACTGGCCACCAAGTTCCGGGGACCAGTTCATCTCCTTCCCACGAGGCTTCGGGGTACTGAGGATCTAAACTCAGGCACTTTTACTAAATGACCCATCTCTCTGGAAATCACATTTTCTATTATTTCAAGCACACTGGTCCTCAAGACCAGAGCTCCTCAAAAGCAAATAACAAATAAAATCCTTATTTGTGTATTTTATTTGCTTATGTAAACAAGAACCTTGTAATCACCTTACTCCATCATGTAGGAAACAAAACTCGGCAGAAAGCTAAATGCTGAACCAACAGTACTGTGCAAATCAACTAAAGGACCCTCTCATTAAGAGGTTCCCTCTCCTGGTTCAGACTCATCATAAGGATGCAACCTATCTGAGGTTCACAGTATCCCTGGTTCTGGATTTAGCAAGTCAAAGCAAGAATTCGCCATCGTTTAGCTAAGAGCATGGTACCTGTTAAAGGACTATCCCTATTAGGGAATTTAAACAACGTAAGCCTGGTCCAGAGAGCACCCTTAACAGTGCCAAAGAAGAAATGAGAACTGCCCAGGCTAAACGTGATCAACCAAAGCTAACTAACCATGGTCCTACACTACAGATGTTATCTGTAAACCCCGAGTCAAATATCAACCAATCACGAATGCCCTCATTTGCATGTCAGGTGGTGGTTGCTGGGCTTCAGGACAGCTCTCAAACCGAAGCCAGCAGCCAGTGCAGCCAACTACTGGAGGCAGGTGCTTCTGTTACAGTTTTTTTTCCCTGTTACATCCTAGCAGTATGCTCGGTAAACTTTTCTGGTCTGATCTGGGTGAATTCGTTCACTCCCTGTCAATTCCTCATCACACTCGACAAGAGTCAAAAGAGATCCCACCCGAATCATAGGAGAAAAATAGACCCTCACTCCAGACTCATATCTTAGAAGTTGGGTGTGACCTGCTGGAAAGACAGGGGTAATCATGGAAACCTAAAGAGGTTACTCAGACTCTCGGGGAGGGTGAAGGGCAGTCACATGATAAGGGCAAACCTGTCTCTGCTGCTGGAGATCAAGGTCAAGGGGCAGAGGTGGTGATGTCATCTTTTTGGGAACACAGGTGTGTGGCTCAGCTCTGCGACTAAGTTAAGGGTGGTTGATGCATGAGCCTCTGCCAACTGTCACTGATTTGTGGCAGACAGTGTTCACTTAAATAATCTGTGACTCAGTGTAACAATTCAACAGGTGAGACAGATTTCAATTCCATGATATCACCACCCCGGACTGAGAACTGTAAAATATCTCTGTGACTCTCAAAGCAAGAAATGAAAGCGTGATGGGGATGACTGAGCATTGTGGTGGTCAGCAAGGCAAGAAGACAGGCTATGGCATTTTGAAGACACCCGCTTGTTCGAGAAGGGCATACCCATAATCTTGCCACCTAGAGACCCCAGAAGTGCCACAGAGCCAGAGGCCACCCCAGTCAACAGAATAGAGAATAAACCCTGAAACGAAACCTGGGTTTTGCTGTCTAGATGGGGAGAGCCGAACCGGGGGACTTGGGCAGCTCCGATAGACAACAGAGGAGGAGTCAGAGGACAGCCAGAGGTCAAGTTGCAGATTGCTGGCATAGCTCATTTTATTGCACTTAAGATATGGTACTACTTACAAACTGAAGGTAAGGTCACCTTCAATCCCTGGGCACCATTTTTACGGCCGCTCAGTCATTCACATTTTTTTAAGCAATTAAGTTGTTGGGTTTTTTTTGTTTTTTGTTTTTGTTTTTGTTTTTTAAGATTTAACAGAATAAGGGGAAAAATTAACTTTCATGTGTACTGGGAAACCATGATATCATGCAGGGAGCTGAACTAAACCCACAACATCCCCCAAGACTTTCCTGCCCGAATAGCCCTGCTGAGGACTTTCTCCAGTGAACCAGCCGGCCACCCGCAGGCTTCCAATATCAGACATCACCCAACCATCACCGTTACAGTCCAGAACCTGGGAAACTCTCATCCAAAGAGGAACTTCTCAACACAAGAAAAGGAAAGAAAACCTCCCACCCAGCCATTCGCCACAACATTTGATCAACCGAAAAGCCTGCCTCTCGGCTCACAGGTGCCTCTGGTCCCTGTTGAACACACCAGCCAGCCCTCCCCCAGACTTGTCCACTAAGAAATGATCTAGAACAAACACATTGCTCAGTCAGCATCGGGATTCCCCCCGCCTCTCTCCCAGTCTGCAGACCCTGGTGTATTGCGCAGGGGCCACGCCTGGGATCAAGTGCCTGGGTCACGTGGGCAGCGGACACTTGAGAAACTCCACCCACACTACCAGTTTCTCAGCAGCCAGGCTCACCCACTTCTCACCACAGATGAAGGAAGCAGCCTGGCTTTCCAGCTCCAGCCAGTCTATTTTAAGCCACCTAGGACACAAGGTACCTGTACTTCCTGCCATGGAGACCCTCCCATGATAGTTAAGGCATCATCCCCAAATTCCCTGGGGCTACCAGAGACACACACTCCCTATTCACCCAGCCTGCCTCAGGCCTAGCCACGTAGTGGGGGGACCTCTCCAAACCTTTTCACCATTTTCCCACACAGCACCCCATCTTTGCTCTCTGACCCTATCACTGGCTTCCACTGTCCCATAAGACGTGAATGCTGGATGCAGAATTTCTGTCCATATATCTATCAACTACAGCCCCTCAGAACAGAAGACCAACAGAAGCCAGTAGCTCTCACTGAGCAAAGTAAACAAAGTCTCCATACCTGATCTGATCATGAGGGAAAGTCCCCAGGACCTACCTGGCTCTGTCCACAACACACAGAAACGAGATTCTCTGCCAGGAAACAGAAGGCTCCTCCCATGTCTCTCCTATGCCTCCCCTCCAAACTGAAGCCCACGGTGGTGGCCGCTGCCAACACAGCCTGGGGACAGAAGCCACACATCCCAGCCACAAGTCACCTTCCTTCTCAGAAGAGAAGGAACGCAGTGTGGGGAGGGCTGCCTGACATAAATACTTAACTTTTTTTTTTTTTTGTGGGGTGGAGTGGGTGTGACCTAGATCAGGATTCTGGGCCGAGCCCCTCAACTCTTGGGGCAAATACTTCTTATTGGACCTCAGTCTCCCGCTCTTAAAACTGGGCTAATGACCCCTTAGAGAACATAATTAGCTAATTCCTGCTAATAACAGGGGCCTCTCTACTGTGTTCCTTTGATTTTTTACTTCCCCACCCGTCTTGCATTCACCCGCCCAGAGCAGACCTGACAGGCCCGGGGGAACCAAGCCCAGGTGCGTGTGGGGTGTGCATCAAAAAACAAGCCCAATGCACCTCCCTGAGGCCTCCTCTACTACCCCTCCTCATAGCCTCCATCCTCAATCCTCAAGACTTCTCACCTTATTTTTTGATTTGGGGGGTGGGAGGGTAGGAGGAAGCAGTAGCTAGAGATGGAGACATGGCCCAGCCACCTCACCATCCTCCCTGCCCAGCATGGCCAAGTGTAACAGCACAGTCTGGCTGACCTAACCCGCCCGACCCCATCCCCCCAGAACAAACGAAACAACAGAATGGAGAGGTGTGGCCAGCACCTCCTAATGCCTTTTCATTCATTTCTCTTGACTTTTCACCAAATCTGCATCCCAATTTCACAGACTAGTGTGTTTTTTATTATTGCAATTTTTGCTGAGATAATTTAGATTTCTGCAAAAATGTAAGAATTAATCAAATGCTCTGTGGGTTTTGCCTGTATTCCCTGTATGGTAGCACTTCAAAACACTGTACTAGTGTGGCATTGAAATACTCCACAGACCTCTCCCAGGTCTCCCAACATACTTGTACATGGGTGTCTTTCCTGGTGCTCTACCACTGGGCTAGGTTTCCGTGCCCACTGTGGCCAAGGCTGTGTCCTGTTTCCAACACAAAGCTCCCTCCCATTGTCTTTTTTTTTTTGGGGGGGGGGGTGTTGAGGCAGAATCTCTCTACATAGTCCTGGCTGTCCTGACACTCATTCTGTAGACCAGGCTGGCCTCATACAGAGATCAGCCTGTCTCTGGTTCAGGAGTCCATTAAAGGAGTGTGCCACCACACCCAGCCCACTGTCTTTTTAAACCACACCTACTTTCTTCCTGTTTCCAGTCCCTCAGTCACGAATGTATTTAAACTTCACTGCTGGATCATTTTTAAAATAAATGGTATCTAAATATACAACATGCAGGATTTGGGGAGTGTTGGCTTCTCCCCCCCCTTACACAAAGTTTACTGTATCCCTGGAGAATCATTCTTGTTTCTACCAAGAGATCAGTGACTTTCTTTTCCATGATCGAGGGACAATGCATGGCATATAGAGACCACAGTTTACCTGTGCCTTGGGAGGCCCTGGGATCTGCAGACAAAACCCTCAAGCCTCTGCAAATTAGTAAGATTCAGAACCAGGTGCTCTGTGGCTCCCAGGCCCCTAATTAAGCTGCAGATCTGAGGGTAGGCTGGAGTGAAAGGATTGGTCATGCAAACAGGGAAATCCTTTTCACTGAGTTCATAATTACAAGCCAGACTCTCAGGAGGCGGCTCAGAGGATCTTCGGAGTTTCATCCTCAGAGCCGGTTATCAGATTCAAGGGGACGTCCTTGCTCTCAGTCCCAGAGCTATTTGCTTCTCCAGGAAATCTCATTCTCACTGGACACCAACATTACAAGGCCTTCCTCTCTCCAGTGTGATCGGCTTCGAAAAGACATCAGCGCTACAACCCAAGCAGTTTGATTTCTCTGGCTCAGGGCAGTGCCTGAGTCATTCAGTGTTTGTGCGTGTTCCTGCTCTGCTTTCTCTAGCTAAATCACGCTTGATTCCCCCAATCGGTCTAACAGAATGTTTTCCAAACTTCTGGCCACCTGGCTTAACCTCCCCATCAGTCATATTCCCGTGAACATGACCTAAATACAACAGCATAGCACCCGAGGGTCCATGGAGCTGCGGGGTTCAGGTACAACCCTCAGCCTGCTCACTGCACCTCCATTAATCGTCCACTAACACAAGTTGCTCATCTAAGCAATCAAAGGAAGGAAAGAAGGAATAATACAGCCCCAAGGGAAAGCCTGCATGATGAACCAACACATCTTTCAAAGGGTCGGTAATCAACAAAGAAAAAAGGAAGACGGACTGAAACAGAAGTCATACTCATCTGGAATAGGCACTGGTCCCCATCCACAGAAGACGGGATTCATTGGATGGCAGAATCTGTAAGTCCCCAGGTCAAGTCACTTGTATAAAATGAAATACTGTTTGTGTAGGACTTATACACGTCCTTCTGTATACCTCAAATCACCCCAAATCATCTCTAGATGTAAGTATATGCAAACTGGTGGTATGTTATGGTTGGTTAGATCTGCAGAACAGATTCAGAGGGCCATGGCTGATTCTTGACCTTTATGACCCATCAGATGAACTCTCTGGGTCAGATCCCTCCAGACTCTCAATGGGATGGGAGAGGGAAAGAGAGGAGCTACAGTTTAGCTCTACAATTTCCGCATGGTCTAAGAGACCCACAGCCAAACATTAGGTGGAGCCCAGGGAAACTTATGGAAGAAGGAGAGGAAGGATTTGAGGAGCCAAAGGGGTCACGGACACCGCAAGAAAATGTACAGAATCAACTAACCTGAGCCCATGGGGGTTCACAGAGACTGAACCACCAACCAGAGAGCAAACATGTGATGGACCTGGGCCACCTGCACATGTGTGACAGATGGGCAGCTTAGTCTTCATGTGGGACCCATGGCAACTGGAGCAGGAGCTGCCTCTGACTCTGTTGCCTGCCTTTGGACTCTGGCTGGGCTGCCTTGTAAAAGGGAAGGCGCCTGGTCCTACGGCAGCCTGATGTGCTGAGACAGGTTGAAATCCATGAGAAGCCTTCCCTTCTCTGAGAAGGAAAGAGGGAGGTGAGCAGGGAGAGGAGGCTGCTGTTGGGATGTAGAGTGGGTGAATAGATTAATAAGGGGGGAAAAGTATATAAAAACAAAAACAAAAGATATTTAATAAAGGCAGTGACATGGTTCGGTGGATAATGATACTTGCCGCCAAGCCTGGCCGCCTGAGTTCAATCCCTGGTACCCACGTGGTAGGAGGAGAGAACTGACTCCCGTAAATGACCTCTATACAGATGCACACCGTAGCATCTCCCCAGAAAACAACTATGGCACAAGTTACAGATTAAACCCTCAGGGAACAGGGGCTGGAGAGATGGCTCACTGGTGAGCACTCACATCGGGCAGCTCACAAGCACCTTAACTCCAGAGGATCTGATGCCCTCCTCTGCCTCTGAGAACACCTGCACATACATATATCTATATACACGGGGATGCACGCACATACGCGTAAATGAAAATCATTTTTAAACCTGAATCAATACCCTGGGGAACAAATTCCAGGAAAAAAAAATTTCACTTTCTCATCTGCTGCTTTCTATACTGCCTGACTTTAACCCCCCCCCCCAACCTTTGTATTCACAAACAAACCTTAAGAGAACATAAATATCCAGCACTCTGGAGGCAGAGGCAGGCGGGTGTCTGTGAGTTCAAGGCCAGCTGGTCTACACAGTGAGGTCCAGGAGAGCCAGATCTCCATAGTGAGACCATCTTGAAACAAACAGAGGGAGGGGGAGAGGGAGAGAGAGGAAAGGAGGGAATGAGAGAACATACAGAAGCAACAGCAAGTTGTCAAAGCACTTCCTCTCATTTAAAAATTCTGACTGGCTGGAGAGATGGCTCAGCGGTTAAGAGCATCGATTGCTCTTGCAGAGGACCTGGACTCAACACCCAGCACCCACATGGTAGCTCACAACCATCTGTAATTCCCGTGCCAGGGGGTCCAATGCCGCCTTCTGCTCTCCATAGGCATTCAGCCTGTACACACTACACATACATACATACAGATGAAACACCCACACATAAAATAAATGGAATACATTTAATTAGAAAAATAAAATAAAAATACTATCAGGTTGAGCACATTTTCTTTGAATGTATACTAAGCTTTCTTAGCCTTCTAATATTTTATGTTTTTATTTATTAGTGGGGGTGTATGATGCGTGTGTGTGTGTAGATGTACCTGTGTTATGAATCAGGTGTGTGTGGAAGTTAGAAGTATAACTTCGAGAGCCGGTTCGCTACCTTAGTTTAGCAGGATCTTGCTTTCTTTTTCTTCTGCTGCTATGTGATACGCTGAGGGTTAGCTGGCCTTCTGGCTTCCGGGCAATTTTTCTATCTCTACATCTCATCACACAGGAGGAATGCTGGGATTACAGACAGGAGCCACTACAAGTATAGTTTTTGTGAGTTTCAAGTATAAAACTATGACCATTAGGCTTGTTTGGTAAGTGATTTTACCTGCTGAGCTATCTTACTGGTCCTCAAAAATATTCTTTAACACATCTAGATAAG
Source organism: Uromys caudimaculatus (assembly GCA_028551405.1). NCBI lineage: Eukaryota > Metazoa > Chordata > Mammalia > Rodentia > Muridae > Uromys > Uromys caudimaculatus. Next base: position 84,369,902 of record CM052706.1, on the reverse strand, counting down.
TATGGTGTGGG
>CM052706.1:84277833-84369791 GCA_028551405.1 Uromys caudimaculatus | reverse complement strand
AGCTATCTTACTGGTCCTCAAAAATATTCTTTAACACATCTAGATAAGTATGGTGTGGGAGAGATTATAAAAAAAAAAAAAAAAAAAAAAAAACAACTCTCACCGGGCAGTGGTGGCGCATGCCTTTAATCCCAGCACTTGGGAGGCAGAGGCAGGTGGATTTCTGAGTTCGAGGCCAGCCTGGTCTACAGAGTGAGTTCCAGGACAGCCAGGGCAACACAGAGAAACCCTGTCTCAAAAAAAAAAAAAAAAACAAAACCAACTCTCACCTTAGATTTGGGACAGCCACTTGATAAATGACAAGCCTGGCCTATGGTAAAATCTGTCACCTCAAAACTCTGGATGTACTGGGGTGGAGTAGGCTCCTCAGCCTGAGCCACAGAGGGAGGTGGTTTCTGTTTCCATCTGGGAGAATGGTGTCATGTGGGCAGCTTTTCCTCCAGACCCAGATGGACACGTTCTGTTTCGACAATCCACCCAGAGGGCCACTAGCTCCATCTGAGTCATTGTTAAACCATCACTGGCATCGGTCTTTCCCTCCCAGCTTACTGTCATCTCCAGAAGCCAGGAGGCCAATGTCCCAAGTCTGAATGTCCTGTCAGAGTTGTCACTAACGAGGGAAAGGCACAGTGCCCAGAAGGAAACCAGTGGGGGTGGGGGGTAGCCCGAAGGTCACCGCCCAGAGGGACCCTCCTTAGCACAATGCTCAATCACTCACAAACCTACCAGATCTTAAGACTGCCAGTCCCCAGTCCTCCATGGAGTCCAGAGACAGGTTTGCTACTATGCCTTTGCCAGATTAGTGACTTGTGCACAACATCATGCTAGACAACATTCACACAGCAGCTGAGGGCTGGGACGAGGCGAAGGAAATAGACTGAGATGATTTGTCAGCATAGGTTGGTTGAATTGGTTTCCAGTTTAAAATCAAGCCATGATGTTTACTGGTGCACAGAATAAACAAAGGTACATTTCGATGAAAGCCACCTTGCTATCACCTCTGCTGTGCTCCTAGTCTCCCAGCTATGTCAGCCCATCAAAAGGAAAACCAGACAGGTTTGGGGTGAGATGACGTAGGTGCACTGTGCTGGCGCCTGGTGATCACCACTTCTTTTTTTATGTGCTCACAACGCCCTAATGATGTGTTCCGGGGTTTGCTGGGGATACGCATCAATCACCCCTGTCTTTGGAACCCAGTTTTATAATAGCATTGTGGTTAAGCTCATGGGCTTTGAAGTCACACAGATCAAGGTCTGAAATCGTTCTCTACCTCCCACTGCCTTTGGGCAGTTTACACAAGGCTTTTGAGCCCCAGAATTTTCATCTGTAAACCATGCTTCTAGTTTCTCCCCATCAGCGCTGCGGCGGGTGAGACAACGGACTGAAGGTACGTATGAGGCAAGGGTAGAAAAGGCAGTCTCCACCACCATCACGATAATCACTATAAACACAGGCATCACCAGCAGGAACCACAGACAGACAAAGGGATCCGAGATGCCAACCAGTTAGACAACAGTCACAAAACCTCCAGAGAAAACCTGGTGTACCTTTAAGCTCAGGCAGAATGAGCAAAGTAAAAAGACAAGCACCTCAAGGAATTTGCAGTATGGACCTGAAAAGTTGTCTGATGGGCAGGGAGGTGGTGACGCATGCCTTTAATTCCAGCACTTGGGAGGCAGAGGCAGGCAGATCTCTATGAGTTCAAGGCCAGCCTGGTCTACCGAGCAAGCTCCAGGACAGCCAGGGCTACAATGGACTGATACATATGTATTGTTCAGAGTCAGGGCTGGGCAGCATGTTGCCTTCTGTGCACAAAGCTCTGGGCTTAATCTTTAGCACTACAAACTACTAGCAAATAGAAATAATTAACAAATAATTAAATAAAAACTGTATCTGTAGGGAACAGGTACAGACATTTGTTTATCTCTAATATAACAACTATTTACGATGTATTATATAAGTAATTTAGAGATGACAAGTACGTGGACGCTGTGTTTGGATTATATATGAATAGTCACACTCCACAAAACAAAAACCATCACGTACAATAGCATGTAGCATACAGCTCCAGTATGTGGCAGGCTGCAACATGTCACCTTGTACAGTCAAGGTTTGCACACTGACCAGACCACCCAATGACAACGTTCTCAGAATGTCTCTCTATTGTGAATCTAATCAGGGCTGTACAATGTCACCTTACCTAAGGAACAAGAGCACTTTGGATTCTGAAATCCACGAAGCAATCTCCCTTGGATAAGGAGGAACACTGTGACCTCTGAGAAGATAGTGTAAGCTACCAAGTACTAGCAGCAAAAGCTAATGCTGCGCGATCCTGCCCTGTGGTCACCACAGGGGGCCAGATAACATCTTTAAGACCTAGCCTCTCTCCAGACTCTGTCCGGTTCTCTTCTCCCGTTGCAAGAACACACTTCATGATTTAGGAGAGAAGAGCCAACAGCCTGGGTAGAACCACACACTAGAGAATGAACAGACACCAGGGGAACTCCGAGACCACAGCGCTCTGAGGCCACTGTCCACAGAGACCAGGTGAGAGAGGAAGCAAGATTGCTTCTCCTTCTGTAGCTTGTGATAATGACACCTTAGCCACAGATAGCCCTAAGCAAGCCTACTGGGAACAGAAGACTCCGGCACACAGAAGGAATTCTCAAAGTTCAATGGTCTCTTCTTCTGCCTCAGTTTTCCAGACTCCTAAATGAAGATGGTAGGACCCGGGGCTGAGGTGAAAGGTGGGCCTTCTGGTACCCACCGGAGAAAACAGCTTTCCTTTCCCCTGACAGCACCTACTGTTCCTCACCCACGCAACACTCCCAGATTCCTAGCGCCAGCTGCCTCCTCAAGTCTCTGTCAACCAGCACCCAGTACTTAGAGGTTTCTGCAGGTGCACTTTGCCTGCTGAGAGAAGAAAAGAATCAGAGGGAATCAGGGTGAGCAGGCCACTCATTTCTTGTCAAAAAGGGGATCTTTTTCATAGAAGCTGGGGAGAGGGTACAGTGAAAGGTGAAAGGGCTCAGCAAGACAGCCTATACTGCAAATGGCTGGGGGTGTGGCTCACCAGCGGACCCTCTATGGCTGGAGCATTCCCTGTGCTCAGCCAGGCAGCCCAGGACTTCTGCAAGGTCAGGAAGTCAGGAACCCACTTAAAGCAGAGATTCCCCCCCAGATTGCACCCCCAAATATATCACTTTCTTATTGGTCTCAGGGCCTTTTAAACTCAGAAAAACCTGATTGTTTGATCTGAAAACCACTATGGATTTACAAAGGTTTCCTATGCAAAGTACTCCTTTGAATCTTAAGAATATACCAGGGTAGCACATGCCATCCCATTTCATAGTGAGGAAAACAGGTTTGCTGGGATTGGATAACGTCTCAGATAACCTGGCAGTGGTAGCCCTGGGTTTTGGCTCCATGTTGTCTTCCCTTGTCACTACTAAATCTCAGGTGTCTGCAGCCTAATTCATCTGCCCTGGCGACCAGCTTGGGCTAGACAGATGTCCTTCTAAATGCCCACTCTGTGCTTGTCCACACTACCCATGGTGACCCCGGAAGGCAGGGACTGTGACTTGGATCCTTCTCAATACCTGGCCAGTGCTTGGCCATTGGGTACTTAGTAAATACCTGTTATGCAAATGATGGCTGAATGAAAGGGTGAATGTTTGAGCAATTAGCAGATGACTCTAAATATTCAGGGCTGTAAGGGCTAGCTCCCAAACACCTAATATTGACCTAGCATCTATAAGTTCCCAACCTGTCTCTCTATTGTTGGGGAACACTCAGTCTTACCTAAGGAAATCATTACTAAACATGCAACTTTACGGCCACCATCAGTCAACAGTTTGTTTAAGTTTGACCTAACCAATCATTGAGGCAGACTTCTCGGTTCTCATTAACGGCCATAACAACTGGTATCTGCACACCTGCTATACCTGGGCAGGGCACACACAGTCCCAGGATACATGCGACAGGGACAATAACCCAGTGGAATAACTCCTCCCCTCTGTGGGAGCCATGAGGGACCAGCATAATCAACCCTGGGAAGGACAAGTCACAACTCAAAAGCTGTGGTAGTGGTGGTCTGGGAGCCCAGGATGACCTCAACCAGTCTCTGTGACAGAAGCTAACCAAGAGGCAGCAGCCACAGTCTGGTCAGAGAAAGTGTCAAGGCAGATCTGCAGACCCCAACTGTAAACAGACTCTCCTGGGTGTCTCAAGCCTGGGGTGATAGTGGTACTTGAAGATTTCCTGGAGATACGGAAATGAGCTTCGGCTACTCTCTTGAGGACACACTGAATCGTGTCGAACTTTGTGTGTGTGTCTGTTCACATGTCCCGAAAGACTAAGTTCCTTAAATGAACCAACCACATCCTATTGCTGAGAGCCCCTTTGGGCAGTGAGTGCCTGGCCCAGCACTGGTACAGGGGTCGTTCAACCAAACTGGAAAAAAGACAGAGTGAGCCACACATGCGAAAGAAATTGGCAGGAGTAGGCGTAACCCAAGGGATGGAGACCAGGTGAATGAGGACCTAGGGGGAAGGCAAAATGGAGTTATAGGTGAAGAATAATCTGGCAGGAGCCCAAGGACCAGAGCGGTGAGCCCCACCCTGGCTCCTGTCGCGGAGAAACTTTTACGCCCCGCCCCCGGGAGTGGGGGGTACGAAACCTAAGCAGGAGACTGAGTTCAGTCACTAGAGGATCCACTTTCAGAATCAGCATCAGTCTTCAAAAGGGAAGTCAGGAAGGGCAAACAGAGAATGAGAGAAAAAATAGCCCTGAACACCAAACACCAAACAGCAAGCAAGCTATCTGCGGAGCCCCAAGCAGGCAATCACTAAAGACTCACAAACACCCCAATTACAGAAAGAAAGAGAAGGCGGCAGCAGGTGGCATCTCACAGCAGAGCAGAACAGGTTGCGGGGACTCTGGCCACAAGGGTGAAAAGTGGAGGCAGCAGAGTCCCGGCTCGCGGTCCCCGGCTCGCGGTCCCCGAGATTTGCTCTTCTCCAAGTCACCAGAGAAGGAGTGCATGAAAAAGTGGCGGAAGGGGAAGCTCGGCTCCAGGAAACTGTCTCTGCCAGAGCAAAAGGCCTCGCTCAACAGCCTCTTGCTGCGGTTCAGAAAAATGCCTGGCCAATAGTTCCACCAGAACGCCCTTCCCCACTGTGTACTGCAAAGTGAAATGCTTCTGAGGTCTTTCAAGAGACTTCTCATGCTTCTGCTTCCCCCTGACTGAAGGCTTCTTCCCAGAAGGCTCAAGATACAGGCTTCACTACTACCCAGACAGCCACCTTCTCAAGGGCCAACAAGCCCTCAGCTCCACACTCTCGTGTGGACAAAGCTCCACTCGGAGTTTACCCCTTACAAAAGATCCAAAGCGCCTTTGACCAGGAAAACAAAAACGAGTTTCTGCAGAGGCCAAGGACAGACAGTCTCCAACTTGTCCTTGCCATAGCGCAGGTTACCCACTCGGAGCACTGATAGCCCAGAGCAATGGAGGCCCCCACGGAGGTCCTCTTTTCCAGCTATCAAGAGAAGCGAGAGGGCAGGAGGAGTGCCCCCTATGCCTCCGGGCCCTCCGGCTTCCCGCCTCCTCCGTGGCCCGCTCCAGGCAGACCTGGGGCCGAGGTCCGACGGGCCCCGCCCTGCCACCAGCGGCCAGGCACCCACCGAACAGGAAATTCCACCTGTGCACCCGAGCTCCGGCCACCCACCGGCCGTAGAGCGGAGCTCGGGCGAAACCGAGGGCCCCGCGCAGGTGGTGGTGCGCGCGGATCACGACTGTGGACGCCCGGCCCCGGGTCCTCAGCCCTAGCCCACCTCTAGCCGGGAGCTGTACTTGAGTCCCGCGTCGAAGTCCTGCGAGCTCCCTCCGGCCTTGCGGCCCCGATTGCTCCCCATGTCTCCGGGGCCCGATCGACGGTCTCAGACGTGTGGTCCCTGCGGGCAGCCGACTACCATGGCCCGCGGGTTGTTGGGGACACGAGGGACTAGGGGTGCGAGGGGAGGCACAGGCCAAGTTCCGGGGCAGGCCCAGCGCGCCCGGCTGGCGGCGGAGACTCCAGTTCTCATCCTTCCTCCCCGCGCAGGTAGTTTCAGGGTGTGGCCTCCCGGGTCGCCCCGCCCCGCCAGCCAGCCAGCACCGGAGCCCGCACACCTGTTGTGGCCGGCCCCTCCTTTCGCCATACCCCCCACCTCCAGGAAGCTCCTCCTCTCCCGCCAGAAGTACCCCCCCCTCCCCCGAAAAGAAGCACCACAAAGTTCTGGCTCTTTCTTCCTCTTTGTCACAGGTGGCTCTTTCTCCGGGAGCACGGATACTGGCCATCTCTCCACCACCTCTTATACAATTTTAATCTCTCTCCCCTGGACCTTTCCCTACAATCAAGTTATCTTATCAGATGCCTGTTATTGTCCCTCCAAACCGTAGCCAGCTGCTGTAAGACCAGGCTTTCCCCGTGTGTAATGTCCCCTCCTGGGGACAGTAGCAGCCTCCTCTTCGCTGTTGGAGCCACCGACAGTGGCCTGTGTGCAGAGAAATGATTGAAGCTCCTCAGAGTCTTCCTCCAACTGTTTGCAGCATCAGATACTGACTGCACATCCTGTCTTGAAAAGCGCGTTTTCTGTATTTTTGTAATCCTTCCTGACCCCTAGACACATGGATCCCTCGTCAACCTCCCTATTTTCTACACTCCTTTCTTTTAATTTGTGTTATTGTTGTTGTTGTTGTGTTTGTGTGTTTGAGAACAACTTGCAAGATGTCTGGTCTCTCCGTCCACCTTGTGGGTTCCAGAGATGGAGGATCACCAGGCTGGGCAGTAAGAGCCCTTACTGACTAAGTCAGTCTGCAGGCCCTACACTTTCCTTCTTTAAGGAAGCCTGCCTTCCCAGCACAGACATCAAAAGTGTTCCCTCTACTTTAGCAATCACCTGGATATTTCTCCCCTGATATTCTGCAGTCTTGTATAGTGAACCGAAACTTCTGAGCTCATAGTATGTGCTGTCCTAGCTCTTGGGAAACAAGAATGAACACAACGAAAACCCCTACTTTGAAATTAACAAGCCCCAAGTTCCCACCTAGAACCCACTCCTTCTTAAAATAATATAATCTGTATGAGTCTGTGTCTCGCAGCAGCCGCAACAAGCAGAGCCCCTCGCTGATGTGAGCCAAGACTGGGTCTTTCGGTACCTCTGTCATTGCACTATAGAGTCTCACTGAGCGGAGTCCTCCCAGTCTAGGTTATAACAATTTAATTCGCAGGGAAATAAATCTGCCACCATACTGCATGCAAAGCATTCCAAAGCCAAATGGAGTCTATTGAGAGGGAAAAAAATAACTCCCTGTTTTGGATTAGCACTGGTCCATCACCCTTTAATTAGTGAATGACTGAACGTTCGTTACCCGTTTTGGAGGCAGCAAAGACCAGAAGGGACTCGAGGTTTTGAACCTGCTATTCTGTTGAGAAAAGAATGACTCATTTTCTTTCCCAACTTCCTACAGTTTCATCCTTTATCTCAGAAAGCTAAATGTGCATCTCATCTGTGAAGGCACCCATCTGGTCATTTGAGTGTAAGGCAATGCCACAAATGTTTTGTAAATCCAGCGGAAGAGTCACCTTCCTGTGTCATGCACCCCCTATGTGCATGCCTATGACACCCTATGACCTACATAAACTTTATGCTAACATCTTAAACCTGTTTGGTTTAATCTTTATTAAAGTAAGTATATATAAGGCAGGTGTGGTGGCAAGCACATGGGCCAGCCTGGTCTACCTAGTGAGCCCTGCCTCAATAAATAAATAAAATAAAAATATGCATGATGTCAAATACTTTTGTTTCTAAATTGTCAATGGAGAACCCTAAGAATAGCCAGTCTAAAGACCCCAAAACCTGAGATGGAGCTCAGTAACAGAGTATGTATCATATGAGTGGTTATACATTTGATATCCAGCATTACACACACACACACACACACACACACACACACACACACTCACACTCATGCATGCACCTCTCACTGTACAAGGCTAACTCAGAACCAAATGAGCCAGCCTTCACCACATGCCTTTCTCACTACATGACCATGCTCATCCCTCTGCTGGACCAGCTTAGTCCAAAGCTGCTATAGAAGTCTCTTCCTGGATTTCTCAGAACACGCTGCCTGCTGGGAACGTTGAGCTCACGTTCCTAAGACCTTTTGAGGGTTTCTCCAACTCACTCATGTCCTTGGGGCAAGTCACTTAGAGGGTGCACGAATGTGGGGGCCGCCTCGGGCTAAATCACCTGCTTGATGATAAGGGAAGGGGGGTCATGGCACGGAGATGGAGCTCAAGTTTAATGTCACCAAGACTCTTAAGACAGTAGGACCAGGAAGTCTGAGAGCTACTCCTTCAAGGAAGAGGAAAACCCTGTAGCAGTAAAGATGTGTAAGAGAGATTTAGAATAAGCAGAACAAGTTATGGACCCCTCATCCACATATGTCTTTGTGTCTCCTGGAGTAAGCAGGGGCTATCTGACATGGTGCTACTGGCTAACCTGTGCAAGCTGATTTGTGTGGCAACACTGCACATTCAAGCACCAACGGTGCAAAGATCTCCATGCTAAGTGCTCTTGTTCTCTTTACAGCCCCCTGGTTTGACAAGCCATTTTGTCAAACCTACTTGTCTCCAGCCCTCCCCGTTTACCGTAACCACCTTGCCTACTCCTGGTGAGACCCAACGTCATCTGGCACATCACATCTGTGATATTCTCCCCCAGCATAACCAAGCTCCTTCCTGAAACGGCTGCACAGTTTACAGAATGCTTTGGTTTTCCTCCTGACTCTCAAACTGCGGTTGCAAAACGGAATGCCTGATGACAGTTCATGAAGCTAACTATCAGCTTATTAAGCCTTGCCCAGGCTGTAGTTGAGTTGTTTTTCAGTCATAGTTTAGAAACAAAAGCATACTGTAATTTTATGGGGATTAAGCCAAATGGGTTGAACTTAATTAGCGTAAGGCTAAACTTCTGTCATGTACAGAGTGTACTCAATATCTTGATCCCACACAGTAATCCCTAGGAAGGACCATGGCTGACATCTGTAATGAATGCACTGTGTTCAAGTGACCACATGAGTGCCTCCCTGGGTTAGACACCTATGTAGTTCTATGAGCCAAAAGCAAAAGCTCTAGAAACCTGAGGTGGGCTATGCAGCTGCTCTACCTACAAACAACAGCACATCTGAGCAGAATCTCATTGTCTGTGGCTTTGCATGGCGGTGGCTTTGGATGACCATCTCACTAAATGGTTTCTATGCAGTCAGCCCGTGCTAGAAGCATTGCTCACTTCTTTCTTTACTGGTCCCACCCACCTACAAACAACAAATGCACTAATCAATAGCCTGACCGTTCGACTTCCAAAATATGCTTGCAATCTCTCTGCTCTGCCTTCTGCCACGCCCCCACCCAGGCTACCATCAATTCCTCTGTAAAAATCTACGTTAGTCCCGGAAGGCTTCCTTATCCACTTTGCTCAATTCAAATCCACTCAAATCTATTTGTTTTCTTGGTGGTGCTGGGGAATCTCAGGCTCTCTTATATTGTAGGTCAGCATTCCATCAACAGAGCCATGGTCCTCATCCCAGTAACGATCCACTGGGATCACAGTCTAAGACAGAGTGCATCCAGAGTGTTTGTGCTCTCAAAACACGAAACTCCCAAAGGCAAGGATTAGCACCTGTCTTCCCAGCACACACAATGAGTCATTGTTATTAAGAGGTAAGTGTGCAAAAATGGCGACAAACACTTTCCAGTTTTCTGCTGTCACCTAACTTTTCAGGAATAAATGTGGTTAAAGTACATAAGACGGATATAGTCTATACCCCACCGGCTAACCGTAAGGCAACACCCCTTTGATGGATAGCGGAATAAGACAATGCAGGGCATCCCCCTCCCTCGTCAGAAATACCCGGGCCCAGAATTTTCTGGGATTTGAGAATATCTGCATACATATGATCATATCTTTTTTTTTTTTCTTTTCGAGACAGGGTTTCTCTGTGTAGCCCTGGCTGTCCTGGAACTCACTCTGTAGACCAGGCTGGCCTCGAACTCAGAAATCTACCTGCCTCTGCCTCCGAGTGCTGGGATTAAAGGCGTGCACCACCACTGCCCGGCCATATGATCATATCTTAAGGACAGGATTCATTGACTTCTCATATATATCTTATCTGCCTAGCAGAGTGTAATTTTATACACCATTCTTAGTGTGTGTGTAGTCCATCCCGGGTGTGGAATTTTCCACCTCTGGCATATTGATGCTCAAAAATGTATTTCTCTTTATTAGAACAGGGATGCCCTACACCTGTAGAGTGGCTGGGTGGGTGAGTTAGTTAGTTAGTTAGTTAGTTAGTTAGTTAGTTAGTTAGTTAGTTAGTTAGTTAGAGACTGGGTCTCACTATGTAGCCCAGGCTGACCTGGAACTCACAGAGATTCCTCCTGCGTGTTGGGATTAAAGACATGTGCCACCATGCCTAACAACCCGAGACCTCATCACTTCCCCTCAAGCCACACACCTGTCCCCAAAGTCACCTCTTCTCTTGCCACTATGAGAAACTGCTGTGCCATTTTTCTGATTACTTCTTTGGCTTTACTTAGTTTAATAATCTGTACCTGAATATCTGTATACTAACATCTCCTTTTGCCCTTTTTTTTTTTTTTTTTAAAGACAGAGCTTATTTCAAGACAGAGTTTCTCTGTGTAGCCCTGGCTGTCCTAGAGCTTACTGTGTAGACCAGGCAGGCTGGCCTCGAACTCAGAGATCCGCCTGCCTCTGCCTTCTGGGTGCTGGAATGAAAGGCGTGAACCACTACCACCTGGCTTGCTTGTTTTTAACCCTTTCCTTTACAATGTTTAACCACAGTCCCCACAGTTCTCTGTGCAGACTCTCCTGCAGTTCCATTTTGTTTCCACAAAATGTCTTTCATGCTGGAGTCTTTTCAGTGGGCTCCCAGGACTGTGGTTTTCCCTAAAATCCATCCTGGTCAGAAACTCACCAGACAGAGGCTTGTTTCTTTCTGTTCTTATACATTCGTTTATTCACTTGTGTGTGTGTGTGGGCATGCTCTGCCTCAGTAGCACACGCGTTAAGGGCAGAGGACAACCTACTGAAATTTGATCTCTTCCCACTATGTGAGTTTGAGGGATCAAATTCAGGCCATTAGGCTTGGCTACAAGCATCCTTCCTCAGTGAGCCATCTTGCAGGCCCAACGGTTTGCTTCCTTTCTCTGGAGGGAATTGATTTCACAGGGAGTGTTTTTGTTTTGTTTTTAAATATGGATTCCTATCTGGTTGTCTCTTGTCTCCTAGGGTAAGCGCTATACTTCAGCTCTAAATTCATTAGGAAGTGGGAACAGTAATATTAAATCCATCCTTCCTGCTTATTGACCTGTTGAATCCTTAGAAAGTAAGACTTCATAACATTTGCTTATATCAGCATGCGTGCACACACATGCTCAGTTGGCTGCATTGCTTTGGGACCTGGCATGGTCCAACATGGTGGAAGCACGCTGTAGACCCGAACTGTTCATCTCAAGGCCAGAAAGAGAGAATGGCCAGAGTCCCACACTTCTTTCCAAGAGCATGCCCCCAGAGCCTGGAAGTCTTCCTGTTGGGCCCCACTTCTTAAATTTTCCGCTGCCTCTCTTTTTTAAAGTTTTCTTTCTTTCTTCTTTTTTTTGAGACTGATTTCTCTGTGTAGCCTTTGCTGTCCTGGAACTCGATCTGTAGACGAGGCTGGACTCGAACTCAGACATCTGCCTGCCTCTGCCTTGGGAGTGCTGGGTTTAAAGGCTGTGCCACTACATAGCCCACCTCAACAGCACCAGTGGAATTCCGTCCGTGTAGAGCACTCTTTATATCCAAGCTACCGCGGACTATTTGGTTTGGTTTTGCTGTTGCTGTTGTTGTTGTTGTTTCTCACAGTGTTGGGGCTTGGGCCCAGAGCTTCCTATTCCGGGGGCAAATGCTGCATCCCTGAGCTACACTCACAGCACAATCAGTTGCTTTTATGGGTAGGACTCTGGGGATTTAAACTACTTCCTTGGTTCACTGACATCGTTAAGCAAATGGACGTTTAACTATCTTCTCTCAGCGATCGGTGAGAGTCACAGCTTTCGCTTTCAGCTGCCGAGTCCCAGGCATCTTTACATATGCTTCCGTGTACATTCCACATTCCCGGATGAGAGCGTGCCTGACTCAGTCCTCGGCATCATTACACACACACTCCACATTTTACAGTGTATTTTGCTCACACGACCCACAGTCATTTCTTTAATATATCCTGATGTCATTTACAGAATGAAATGTCAAAGTCTTTTTTTTTCCCCGAGCCAGGGCTTCTGTGTATCCTTGGCTGTCCTAGAACTCGCTCTGTAGACCAGGCTAGCCTTGAATGTATAGAGATCCACCTGCCTCTACCTCCCAAGGGATTAAAGGCTTGAGCTGCCACCACCCACCCTACTTGAAATGTCAAAATCTATGCCTTGCTCCCTTGGTCATTGTTTCTTGGACTTTCAGTAACAAAGGTAGGGGTTTTTACTTTATTTATTTTTATATTGGTGCTGGAGGCCAAACCCAGGGCCACACTCATGCTGAGCTGTGTGCTGTAACTCAGAAGTGAAACCTTGGTCTCTGGGAACTGGAACCTTTCGAAGAAATAAGGTCCCCACAAGTTTCAATTGTGGCTTCCATTTAGAATGCAGGAGCACACGATAGCAACTCATTCTATCTGTATCTGTAATTTACTCTCCACTCAGAGAGCCCTCACGTGACTTTGTTGCTCTAGCAACCCTGGGGATTAAACCTGTGGTCTCGTGCTTGCTGGGCAAGTCCAGCCCCAGCCTCACTTTTTATTTTTTAAAGATTTATTTATTTATTTTATGTATATAAGTATATTGTCGCTATCTTCCAGACACACCAGACAAGGGCATCGGATTCCATTACAGATGGTTATGAGCCACCATGTGGTTGCTGGGATTTGAACTCAGGACCTCTAGGAAGAGCAGCCAGTGCTTTTTATCACTGAGCCATCTCTCCGGCCCCTTCACTTTGGTTTTGGACCTCAACTGCTCACTTTTACTTTTTTTTTTTAGATTAAAAAAATTTTTTTAATGTTTTGCCTGAATGTATGTATGTGCACTATGTGTGTGCCTGGTGACCACAGAGCCAGAAGGCAGTGCCAGATCCCCTGAGACTGGAGTTACCAATTGGTTGTGAGCCCTGATGTGGGGCCCAGATCCTCTCCAAGATCAGTACTTTAAATTGCGGGGCCATCTCTCAAGCTCACTTAACCTTCCTTCTCTAAAATAAAGGCAACAGGTAATTTCTTCCAGAAGAGGTCAGAGAATCCATCCTTACTGGAGCTTTGCCCCCTCATCAGTTAACAAACAACAGAGCACTCTGACGTGAGCAACGAAGTGGGGGGCAAGATTGTATTTCCTGGTTAATTTTTTTTTTTTTTTTTTTTAGCTTTCTTTACCAAAAGAATTTTATTTATAAATCAAGTACCTTAATATAACAAAGATGAATGGATACTAGAAGATAATAGATATATAATAGAGCATAAGCTAAATATATAACCATGTACCAGATTTGCTAAATCACAATGTTCAAGGGATCTTTTCCCTCTGAGTTGTTTACCTCTGAATATTGTGATTTAGACACTGAATATTCCTTTAACATTTGTGTGCTTGTTGTGCCTTCTCTTCCACTGATAACTTTAGGACTTTGCATGGCTTTTTCTAGTTAATCAGTGTACATAAAGCTTTATTACTTTTGTGACTTTACTACCAGAGCAAACCTATTTTCATTGGCTACTTTAATTATCTACTTTTTAAAAAAACTTTTTTTATTATATATTTAATGTGAGTACATCGCTGTCTTTTAGACACACCAGAAGAGGGCATCAGATTCTATTACAGATGGTTGTGAGCCACCATGTGGTTGCTGGGAATTTACTCAGGACCTTTGGAAGAGCAGTCAGTGCTCTTAACCACTGAGCCATCTCTCCAGCCCCTTGGGGTTTTTTGGTTTGTTTATTTTTTGTTTTGTTTTGTTTGTTTTTTACAATTTATTTTATGTCTAAGAGTACTCGGTCTGCATACACACCTGCATGCCAGATGAGAGCATCAGATCACATTATAGATGGTTGTGAGCCACCATGTGGTTGCTGGCACCTCTGGAACAGCAGCCAGTGTTCTTAACCTCTGAACCATCTCTCCAGCCCCTTGAGTATTTCTTAAATGCATAAAATGTGTTTTAGTAGGGGCCAGAGAGATGGCTCAGTGGTTAAGAGCACTGGCTGCTCTTTGAGAGGTTCTGAGTTCAATTCCCAGCAACCACATGGTGGCTCACAACCATCTGTAATGGGATCCAATGCCCTCGTCTGGTGTGTCCATCAACAGGGCGCTCATATACATCAAATTAATGTGTTTTAGTCAAGTTTATCCCCCATTGCTTCCCTCTAATTGTTCTGCTAACTCTCCTCCCCAGTATTCTCACCTCCAAACCTCACATTTGGTTTTCTAACCCACTGAGTGCACTTCATGCTGCCAATGTGTGCACGGGTGTAGGGGCATCTACTGAGCGTGGGCAGACTCTCAGAGGCTGAGTCCCTGAAAGGAACTGCCTCTCCTTCTCCCAGAAGACATCAACTGCCAATTAACTCCTCAGCAATGGGTGGACCTCATGACCTCCCTCCTCTATATCAAGATTTTGTGTGGTTTCATCTTCAGGAGGTCTTACAACAGTTGTGAATTCGGATGTGTGATATTCCCTGTTGCATCCAGAAAACACTGCTTTGCAGTAGCCATCTACTGCCTCTGGCTTCTACAATCTTTGCACTCCACTTCCTCTTCTCCCAGAGCTTTAGGAGAGGCCTCTGTGTATACAGATGTCCCACTTAGAGCTGCAACTCTGAAATCTCTCATTCTGTGCATAATGACCAGTGGTGAGTCTCCATGTTATTAATTACCATCTACTACAAAAGGAGCTTCTCTGGTGAGGTCTGGGAAACTCAATAATCTACGGCTGTAGCAACAAACCGTTAGGAGTTGGTTTAATATTATGTCCATTTAGCAATCAGTAGTAGTAGCTCTCTTCTAGGGCCTATGATTTATCCTGTTAATGGTGACAGATATGAATTTCATCTTGTGCAATGGGTCTTAAATTCAAATAAGAAAGTACTTGGTCATTTCCATAATAACCACACCTCTGTTGCCCTGGTGGTTCTGTGCCAGGCTGTTCAATTTCTAACTCACAGGATTCACATCTGGGTAAGACCGTTGGTTTTTTTTTCTCCTCCAGGGGTGTACATAGTACCTATGAGAGCTGGCCAATAAACATGAAGCTTCTAGGTCAGTATCAGTTGATTTCTCAATGTTCTATGACTCAAGTATTTGGTGTCTTCAAAAATAGGGTCTCACCACCAAGTTCTGGAAGGTAAACAAGAAGGTAGGAATAGCCTGTGTTTGGGGTCTACAGAACCCCATGGGCCAATAACTGGAAAATATGCAACTGATACCCAGCACTTGACCTTTATTTTACTTTTGAGACAAGGTCTTAAGTAGCCTTGGTTGGCCTAAAGCTCGCCATGTAGACCAGAGCTGGTGTCCAACGGACAGACCCACCTGCCTCTGCCTCCCAAGTACTGTGGTGATTCAAGGTGTGTGTCACCACCACTAGCTGTGTCTTTATTTGGTACCCTATGGTATCTAGGAGAGGCTTTGTTTTCCTATTACAGGGTAAGTCCTTTAAGATCCACATACATACATATGTATTTTAGAAAGAGTCTACAATATTCGGTTTGTATGTGGCGTTTTCAGGAGTCTTTAGCGTTCTCTCTTCCTATACTTTCTCTTCCACCCTGCCTTTCCATCCCACACCTCATTTAATTCTTCTTGTTTCACTCTTCAGGGGAGGGGATGCTTAAATGACCCTAAAAGTCACACTCTGTCTTAAGAGAGTCAGAGAGGCAAGAAGGGCAGGAACAGCCAAGAACAAGACCCATCACACTGAAAACTGCACCTGAACCCTTTCTTTGCTCCCTCTTGAAAGTCTTTCCTGGGCATGTCTCACCGCACGGGTGACCAATGTATAGGTAAGCCATGAATTTTTTTTTCTAGTCAGGACTCAGTTAGTGCAAATTCCCCAAGTAGAAGAGGGCAACTCAAAAGCCAGAGTGAGCCCAGGGCTCTATAATTGTACCAAAGGCCCCTTGGTTGAGGTGTGTCTTTAGTCTTCGGTGCTATTAGGAGGACTGGGGCTTTGGGGAGGCGGGACACAGAAGTTAGGCCATTGGAGGCAAATCCTTGAAGGGAATCCTGGGACTCAGGCCCTGTTCTGTCTCTCTTTCACGTTCCAGTGAATAGGAAGCAGTGAAGAGGAACAGATTTCTTCTATCATACTCTCCCACCTTGTGTATTACGCCGCCACAGGCCATGAGCATAACAGTCAGACCACCATGGGCCAGGACAGTGGTTCTCAATCTGTGGGTCTGGAGCCCTTTGGGGGTCGCATGTCAGATATTTACATTGTGATTCATAGCAGTAACAAAATTGTAGTATGTAGTAGCAACGAAATAATTTTATAGCTGGACTTCACCACCACACGGGGACCTGTACTAAAGGGTCAAAGCTTTAAGAAGGCTGAGAACCACAGGCCAGAAGCTCTGAAAGCATGAAGCACAGCAAAGAAACTGTGAGCACTCCTGAAGTCTGCCTGCAATCTATCCAGAGTCTATCTAGAAGCCTCGCACTCTGGGTTACTCGCTGCTATCCCTCCCCGACTTCTCCTGCCCTGTCTAGCTCATTTGCATACCTGAGCTCATCCTTCCTTCCAGGCAGCGTGTGGCTCCGGCCAACCTACTGCCTGGTCCACAGCGCCACATGGGATTTCACTGAAACCAAAGTCCACCGAGTCATTTGCTCGCATGCTTTCATCAGTGCTTAGGTTAAAATGCTTATCATTCGATAAAAACATGGCCAAATAATTTTTTAAATTCCTATTTAACACACACACACACACACACACACACACACACACACACACACACACACACACACGGATGTGTTGTCTGCGTGTGTCTCTGCATCATTCACATGTCTGGAGCCCTGCAAAGACCAGAAGAGCAAGTTGGATATCCTGGGACTGGAGCTACAGTTCTAATCTACCATGGCGGTGCTGGGAATTGAACCCAGGTCCTCTGGAAGCACAATCAGTGCTCTTAGCCACTGAGTCATCTCTCCAGCCCTCAGATAGTTTTTAAATCATAAAGACTCTGGAGCTATCTTTATAGAATAGCCCCACCTTATCCTCAGTTTCACTTTCAGATGTTTCAGTTATCCTTGGTCGATTTTGGTCTGAAAATACAAAATGAAAAATTATGCAAAAAATCATTTGAAATTGTATAGCACTTTGAGTAGCTTAATGAAATTTCAAATTATTCTACTCTATCCCACCTAGGATATGAATCCTTTTATTTGTTGTAAAAATTTATTTATTCATATAGGGTTTCAGATAGCCCAGGCTAGCCTCAAATCTGCTCTATAGCTGAAAGCGACCAGCTTTTCCTCTCGATACCATTCAGGAGCTGTCGTTACAGGTGCACATCACCACAGCTGGTTTATGGGGTGATGGGAATTGAACCCAGGACTTCCTACAGACAAAGCAGTCACTCCACTAACCTAGCTCCATCCCCAGCCTGCGACTCATAGTACCAATGCCGTATGCACCACTTTCCCATTAAGTTACCTAGTAGCTATTGTAATTATCAGAGCAATTGACATTGTATCACAGAGTTTGTCTTAAGGTAACCCTTCGCCACCGTGTCTCGGCTGCCATTTACCTCACTCCATCACACCACACAGGTACTGTACTGTGTCCCATTTTCTCAAGAGAAAGGGGAGCACAGTAAGGAGAGAACATTACTACAGCAGCTGTAATGGTTCCATTCTTGTTAATCTCTTACTGTATGCAATTAATACATTGAGCTTATCAACTTACAAGGAAAAAGGTAATCTACAATGGGACAAAATTGCTTACCCATGACAAGCCAGGGAGAGAAAAAAGAGTAAGCCAAAGTCCCATGAGCTCCCTCAGGGGCACCCCCTAGTGACCTAAGGTCTTCCCACTAGACCCCTCTTAAAGATTCCATCACCCCCCAGTACTGCCACGCTGGGGACACACGGCCTTGTTGAGATATAAGGATCCAGACAACAGCAACGGGTATGTGTGTGGAAGAAGCATTTTCAAAGGGAGTTAGTTACTTCTATCTGTGGTTGCAGGCAGTCACTGGAAGTCTACCCTACCTGAAAGTGCATATAACTAATGAGGCTAATGGCACTAATAAGGCTTAACAATTAAACACCCCAGGGTGTGGTGGCCACACCTTTGATCCCAGCACTCAGAAGCAGAGGCACACAGCTCTTGGTGGGTTCCAGGCTAGCCTGGTCTATGCAGTTAAGTTCCAAAACACAAAAACAAGTGTAGAAGCTTTATTATTACTGTAATTAGATCCCACTAAGTTGCCCAGGGTGGCCTCCAACTCCTGCCCAGTGCCCCAAGGAGCTGGGACTAACAAGTCGACACTATAGAGCTCAGCATTTCTGCATTTTAAAATACACACACACAGGGGAGGGGGGCAGGGGGGAGTGTCACTAGTAGCCATGGCTGGCCTGGACCTCACTATGTAGACCAGGCTAGCCTCCAACTCACAGAGACCTGCTTCCTGAGAGCTTCATTAGATTTTTAAAGTAGATTGGACTTGACCAAGAAAACACTTTATAGAGTCACTTCATGAGACAGTGTTTAAGGTTGTTGAGCTTCTAGGTGCTCAGCTTACTTTTCTATTGCTACGACAAACCACCATGTCCAAGGCAACTTTGAAAAGAAAGCATTTCATTGGGCTTATGCATTCAGAGGCCCGAGTCCATGATATTAGATCTCTAAGAGCATGGCAGCAGCTGAGAGCTCACTCCTCATCTGCAAGCAGGAGACAGAGAGGATACTGGGAGATCTCAAGCCTTGGGGGACTACAGAGGCTAGAAATGCTGGGTCCTCCAGGCTGGACTTAGAGGCAGTTGTCAGCTGCTCAACACAGGTATTGGGAACTGAACATGGATCCTTTGCATGAGCAGTTTGTGATCTTAACCACCATTTTTCTAGTTTATCTTTATAAAGTACTTTTTTTTTTTTTTTTTTTTTGAGAAAGGGCCTCTAGCCCAGGCTGCCCTCAAGCTATAGCTAAGGATAACCTTAAACTTCTGATCTTCATGCCTTCTCAGAGCTGGGAATACAGGCGTGTGCCTGACTTATGTGGTGCTGCCAGTGCTGGAACCCAGGGTTTGATGCCTGCTTATCAGACACTCCTCCAGGTGTATTCTATTACCAGCATTCCTCTGACTTAAAAATAAGAAGATAGCTTTATAAAGCGTAGCAGATTCAATACGAATGCCCCCACGAGTTCATGTGGTGGAAGACTTGGCTCCCAGCTAATGGTGCTGGGTAGGAATGTGCCAGGAACTTCAGGCCATGGGGCATTGCTGGAGGAAGGAAGTCAATGCAATCAAGCCTTGAGGATTTATTTCTGATAGTGTCACTAGGTAGCTCTGGCTGGCCTTGAATAACCAGAGATGCATCTGCCTTTGCTTCCTGAGTGCCAGCATGAAAGGCATGGACCCACGAGGGGCTGAGTTTGAGGTTTCATAACCTGACTCTATCTCTGTCCACGCTCTACTTCCCGACTGCCCGCGCCCTCCACAGTGGGCTTCATCACCTCAGGAACTGTGAACCAGAACAAAGCCTTTCTCCTCACAGTGGTTCTGTGTCAGGGTACTTTATTATAACTGCAACAGAGAAGCAACTAGAGCACTGCAGAATCACTGACACACCGGAAGATGTGTATCTGTCTGATCTAAGTTCTGACACATGTGCTCCCTGTGGGACTACCACCATTATCTAGAATGTTCTTTTAGTTTTGATGATCAGTAAGCACAGCGTTGCAACAAAATGACCTTAGGACCAGGCTTTCTAATTGCTCTACTTCAAGATATCAAAATACAAGTTAGAAAATAGTAAGGGAGTGTATTAGTCAGCCTGGCACCATTGTGACAAAATGCAAGTTTACAGCTTATAAGGAGGAAGAACTATTTTTGTTGCTACTTTCAGTCCTTAGTCACTTGGCCTTGTGGTGAGACAGCCCATCACATTGGAAAGCATGCAGCAGAGATCTGCTCACCTCCTAGAGACCACAGAGCAGCATCGTGGGAAGGGAAGAGGCTAAAGCCCCTGCATCTCCCCAGGGCACTTCCCCAAGGGCCTAACTTCCTCACACTAGGTCTCAACTGTATCACATGTTAGAGGTCAAGCCTGACAAACAAGCCTTTAGGGAGACATTCGGGATCCAACCTTGACAGAGTCCACCAGTCAAGCATGAAGCTTCAAGGTTGACCTTGAAGCTGTATGAGCCAGGAGTGGTGGCACATACCTACGATTCTAGTACTTGGGGAGTGGCGGCAAGGGGGACAGAGTTAAACATCTCCAGCTCTCTCTCTGCTGTTTAACAAATCTGAGGTCAGCCTGAGCTGTAACAGAGAGCTTAACTTCCTGCTCTTTTAAGGCGGACAATGATTTTGTTTTGTTTTTTGCCTGTGATCGTCCATCGATGTAACTCTGCCTAGTATGGAGAGCAGCAGTTGTTTAGTGTGTGTGATGGTTTGTATATGCTTGGCCCAGGGAGTGGCACTATTAGGAAGCATAGCTTGTCGGAGTAGGCGTGCCGCTGTGGGCGTGGGCTTTAAGACCCTCATCCTAGCTGCCTGGAAGTCAGTCTTCTCCTAGCAGCCTTCAGATGAAGAGTTTGTTCCCTCCTTGATGATACTGGACTGAACCTCTGAACCTGTAAGCCAGCCCCAATTAAATGTCCTTATAAGAGTTGCCTTGGTCATGGTGTCTGCTCACAGCAGTAAAACCCTAACTAAGACGGTGCATCTTGGGTTTGATCCCAAACAAAGAAATTAAAAGTAAAAAAACATGACCCCCAGGGAGGCTTTTATAAGACAAACATCAAACACACCCCGATGTTCTAACAGTGGAATATCTTACGAGACAGCTAACCAGTACTCACCTGTCAGGACCACCAAAACAATGAAGGGTACATTCTAGGAGGAAAAGTGAGCTGTAAATATAAAGCAAGGAGACGTGAATCAAGAATGGACAGAGAGACGGGGAGCATGCGCTTCAGGAGCACACTATGCCACACGAGGAGGAGGAGCATAAGCAATCATTCTGGCCAGGTGTGTGCAGTGCCAGGACTATGCCTGTAATCCCAGGGGAGGCAGATGCTGTGAGCGCACAAGCGCGCGCGCACACACACACACACACACACTAGCAATATCTGGATCCTAAAGGCTTATCTCCTTCTTATAAAATTACTTGGGAAGAATTATTTCATCTCTTTCCTGTCTCCCAGGTTTCCATTTTGGATTTGGTATATACGTAATTTAAAAGCAATGGTAAATATCCACTCGGAGCTGCTTCCTAAAAAAAATGCCATTGATGGTAGGCACAGTTCTACACAGTTGGATGCTGGGAAAATGGTTGTCAAAGTGCTTGTTGTGTGAGCATCTGACGTCAGTTCCCAGGACTCACACAAAGGCCAAAGGCTGGGCAAAGCACACCCACATGTAATCCCAGCCCTGGGAGGTAAAGGCTTCCCAGGCCTGCTGCTCTTGTCTAGCCAAAAGGGGAGATCCAGGTTTAGTGAGAGTCTAAGTGGACTGGCAGGAGCACTAGGCAGTTCTAAGAGTACTTGCTGCTCTGAGACAAGGACACAGAGGACAGAAAGACATCCCTATTTCCTAGGCAAAGTCTCTTCATTTTGTAAGTGAAGGGAAATACTCCTTTTTGTCAAGACGCCAGCTGTGTCACCAGGTGTAGGTGACCCTGCGGTCATGTCCCAGCTACTTCTTTTTGCTCCGCCCTTGTTCATGATTTCTCCTGTTTCTATAGATATGCGCCCCCAGATCCTCTGGAATCTTAGGGACTCACTGCACTCTAACCTTCTAAAAATAAGGAGTATCGATTGTCACAGCAACCAAAACCACCGCAGATCATCGACATACCTGGGTCTGGCACAGATCTCAGCCATTGGGCTTGGATTTGCCATTGAGAGCAGACAGGCAGACAGGCCCTTCACACTCAGCAGCGGTCAGCACCTGAGGTTCACTGTAAGGTGGGTAGGGCCACATTCTCTAGAGGTCACAGTTTAGTCATCCAAGCAGAAACCAGGAGATGAGTAAGTTTCTTTCTGTGGCCATGAGGGAGCTGTACTACTAGGGTGAGGTCAAAGGGCAGTTCCTGCTTTACATTTCTGTGGGTGTTCCCTTACAAAATTTAATCACTATATGGCTACCATAAATACAACTACCTCTACAGTTTAAAGCAGATTCAATTAAACGAGTCAACGCCTTGCCGAGTGCAAAGCAAATCTGTACGGGGTGAGAGACACACAGGCCTGGCTGCAGTAATTGTATTCTGGTCCAACCTCCGTCATAGCTGTGTTAATCCATTGTGGGTTATGCACTATCCTCTCCCAAGATTTGAATTCCCAGGAGTAGTCTCTTATCAACAGAGTGCTGGTGACAAGCTCTGAGAGCTCACCAGTTGGATAGAATTGGATAGGGATTGGCTTGCAAAGATGACCAAGCCACACAGTACTTGCGAATGGGTGTGCAGACACTAGGCACCAAATAAACAAAGCTATATTTTAATTAAGTAATGAATGGTAAGGTAGCTTCCCAGACAGCAATGGAGGGTCCCGTGATAATTCTTTAGAGTGCTGAGAGAAACATTTCAAATATAAAGGGCCCTCTTTGTGACTCTCTCGGGCAGCAACCTGAGGGGACTCATAGAAGCATCCGGGCAGTGTTGACTGTTAACAGAGAATCAGACCGCTGGCGCAGTCCCCCCACCCCCCATGATTCCTGGCTTAGAAACTCATACAATATGACCCCAATAACTACATGTTTCATAACATGTATCAACTCTTGTAGCAGAGCATTTAAGTCTGAGTGCAAAGCCCTGGAAGCAGCTAAAAACTCAAGTCACTGAGCACAGGAGCCTTCTAGTGGCAAGTTACTTAAAGTCAGACACAGCTGCTATGAACAGCTTCCTGAAAATTCAGCCATAGCTCTATTAACATTATCCTCAACACTGGGAAGAAGTCTTTAAGTTTTGCAAAGTGTCACAGGCAGGCAGGCGTTCCTTCAACTCTCTTTGCTCTGAAGACCTTGCTGAACGTTCAGTGCTAGCCCTCAGCTCATCAGCCCTTCTGTATCAGCGACTCCTCCCCCAGGTGGTGAGAGTAATTCCACAACATCCAGCTTCTTGGGGTGTGTTGGGGGGGAGGGAGAGCTAGGTGTGTGACTGCTGTACCTGCTTGGAGGGCAGAAGAGGGTGTCAGATCCCCTGGAACTAGGGGTCCAGATGGTCCTAGAACCCCAACCTGGTCCTCTGGGCTCTTAACCATTCAACCGCCACCACTCCAGCCACGGTCTCTTTTTTTTTGGGGGTGGGGGGGGTGGGGGGGGATGAAAAACGGAGCTCTTGGTTTAACTCACTATGGCCACTGTAATACAGGCTAGTAACTCTTCACAGAAGCAGGACTAGAAAGCGCCATCATCACAGATCAATGCCATGGTCAGTACCACAAGGTGCTCAGGAGAGTTAAAGTGTTTATTGATGTAGTTAAGTTCTGTACATTCTCCACAGATCATACTAAGGAGTTTGTAGGTGAAGTTTCAATCTGTGCATAGTGGGAAGAGGCACGGCTAGGGCCAAGGAGGGGAAAGGGAGGGGAGGGAAATCACAGAAAAATACAAAAAACAAAACAAAACAAACAAACCAACAACAGGTTACCAGAACCTTCAGATTAAAACAGAACGAGCAGCAAAGTTCTAAAGGCTGTGAGCATCAGCTACATGACATTACAGATGAGTGTGAAGGAAACAAACATTTTCAAAGATTTCCACAGTGTCTACAGATCCAACCTCATGTACAACCCAGAACGCTGCCTCCCGGGAACTCTCCTGGGTCCTCAGCCATGTTTATTACGGTATTCTCTGAGCGGGCATCCAAGGGGCTGGAGAGCCGTGGAGGGGAGTGAGGTACAAAGGCAGGCAGAGGGTCAGTGCACGGGAAGGAGACATCCAGAGGAGGTGGGCGCATTCGTGGATGCCTTGGTAAGGAAAGTGGATAGGACACGGCCTCCGTAAGCAACCGTGGAAGAACACAGACGGACTACAGGCTGGTTGCTATGGAAGCACTGGATTTGAAGGAAAGCACAGTGGATCTATGTTTGCATCCGGCTAGCTCCAGGTATCCTGGCCCTGCTTGGTGACAGCTGGCACAGAAGCACCCAGACACCCGGCCCTGGAAACACTAGGCTTCCAAAGAGACTATGCCTAAAACTGTCAGTAACTGTATACAATGTACTTCAGTTCCACTTACATTTCTCAGCAACCTGAAAAGAGAAATACTGCCTTTATACATTAAAAACAAATAATAATAAAACCAGCACAGCAAATGAGCCTAAAGAACTGACTTACATAACGGGAACAGCCTGTGTATATAGTCTATCATCAAAAAAATCAACATTTTCCATTTATATAGAGCATGTGAGACAATACAATAGAAGTGGCATTTCTAATTTAAAAAAAGAAAACTACATCCATCAGATATCTGCAATAGATTTTTTCATTTCACTTAGGGTTTATATATCATATATTGTTATATTAACATCTTTTTAACCCATTTAAAAGAATGGAAATTGCAATCCTACAGTAGTACTTTATAGTCTTAACAATCCAGGAGAGCAGGATGTAGGATGAGGCCTTCTGGCACCACTGGTGGTCAGCAGTCAAGCACAAACACTGAGCCTCTTCCAGCCCACCTGCAGCAGCCTTAGCCAGGGTGTCACACACGCTGTCCTTAAATCTGCATCTGCTCCAGGTATTTGTAGGTTGGGTTTTCATAACCATGGTTCTGCATCTTGTTCAGGTGACGCTCTTCTGGGGTGAGCATTGGGTCAACCTGTAGGAACAAAGACTGCAAGTCACTGTGGGATCCTGAAGAGGCCTGTAGAGCATCAGAACTGTCCAGTCCCTCGGGACTCAAAATAGCCTAGCATCCTTCTTAACTGAACAGATCAAACAAGAGCTGGTATCAAGGACATAGGGAAGGGAAGAAGGAGGTCAGAGAGGCAATGCTTCTCTCTGAAAGCTTGGTCTCAGTGAGAGAAAAGCCTGTTGACAAACTTGCTAATTTCACTTTGGTCCTTGGGATCCACATGGAAGGAGAGTTACTCCTTCTAATTGTCCTCTGACCTCTATATGCATACCATGGCATGCATGTCTCTCTCTCTCTCTCTCTCTCTCTCTCTCTCTCTCTCTCTCTCTCTCTCTCTCTCTCACACACACACACACACACACACAATGTAAATAAGTTAAGGCTTGTTTGCTGTCCTGCTTTTTAACACAAGGTGGCAGTACTGTTCCCTTTTTCAAGTTGCTGTGAAACTGAAGCACACACTGTGACACATTTACTCAACTTTTAAAGGACCAGTTTCCTGGTAGCCACAGTAACAAGTGGCTTCCAACCACTTAAGTTCTGGGATAGTGGGCAAGTCATGTCACGCTCCGCTACGAGATAAGGAAAGAGGGCAGATGGCCTCTATTTATCTTCAGCTCCAACCCTACAGCAGAGGCCAGGTTCCAGTACTGATACTTGCTATCTCCAGTCTCTCCCACAGTATACTACATTCCTTAATGTCTTTATATAGTCTAGAAGCAAGAAACTAAACATTTCCCACCATCCACTAAAAACTGAGCTGCAAGCTACTTGAATTATGCATCAGCAGACACACAGACTGCTTGCATTTGCTTTTTATCCCCATCTAACCGTTACAAAAGAGAGTGTCACAGACAACATATCTAGCACACTCAGGACTCCTGGTTCAATCCCTGGCAACATAAACAGGTGGGCAGCACACACACTCACACCCACATCAGCTATCTGAGCAACCAAGCGAAACGGAAGCATATTGTAACATTTACGGAACTTTGAAAGGACAAGTTTCTTGGAAGCCACAGTGACAAGTGACTCTCTGAAAAAAATATGCCAAGAAAATACTGAAAAAACTTTTCACTTTCTGAAGGATATATTATGACCTCCTGGAATCGACCCATTTAATTGATTAAAAGCCATGCTGAAAGTGGGTGACAGTCCCTTAAAACAAGAGCAACATAACTCAGTAATGGCTCATCTCCAAAACGTGACCTAATAACCCAATGATTAATACAAAGGACAATAGCAACATGCCCAGCACTCAGTAAGTCCAGATCTTTGACTTACATACAGTTCCAGCCCTAACCACTCACGCCCGGCTGACAGTGCAGAGCAAACCTCATCAGCTTTGGGCAAAGGGAGAAGGTGGCCCAGTCCTTACCTCCACAATCCCATGGCTGATGGTGCCGTACTGCCTCTTCCTCAGCATCACCAGACTGATAACGATGACGGTAGCAATGGCCACTGCGATAACCAGCAAGCCAATAAGGGCATTGCTGCTCAAACTGAAGTCCTCTCTTAAAGGTCCCACAGATTCCTAAAGCAATAAAGCACATAAGAAACAAAGTCCGGTAACTACATGGAAACCGAAAGAGGACCATGTGCCTCTCAGCTGGTTTCAAAAACTCAGGGCGACAAAAAGATCCTGCTTTGTCAACATCACTAACCATATCAGGGAGGTTGCCCACTTTTTCCAATCTATATGGACATCTTCATTCTTTTTTGCATTCTTACTCAGAAATATGGGAAACTGGGACAAGAGCCCCTTAGTAACTGAAAATACCACGCATCTTTCATTTCCACTTGAACTAAGGATGACTGAAAAGAAAAGGACATGAAGACTGCCCTTCCATTCGTGAGTAAACACATACCGGCTCTTCCTCAAGGCCCCCAACTCTCTCGGCATTGAAAATCATTTCCTTAACATCCAGAGTCTCGTCAATGACCTGAAAGTCACAAATACCAGCACTTACTCAGTGAGTAGGAGGGAAATGAGCACAAATGTCACTTCCTTGCAGTGCTATGGGGCATTGAGAAGGAAGCTGTGTGGTGGCTGCTCTAGTCTAGCGTGGCTCTTGCAGCTCTTTACCTGAACTTTCCTTGAAGTAACCGTGGTAGCAACAAAGCTCAGGACAGACAACTGACAAACATTTAAACACTAAACTCAGGCCCAGCAAACACTCAGCAGGTAAAAGTGTTTGCCAGCAAACCTGACAATCTCAGTTTGGTCCTTTTTCCTACATGGAAAGGAGAGAATGACTCCTAATTGTCCTCTGATCTCTGTATGCATACCACGGCATGCATGTGACACACACCTACACACACACACATAAGAGCAACTAAAAAAAAAAATCTAGTTCAGCTGAAGGCAATTAAACAATCTAAATGGAGAGAAAACACCAGAATGAAAGGAGGTGTAAGAAAAACAGAAAACTCAATTTTACTCTATTCTCGACCTAATAAATATTTACTTACTTGAAAATAGCCTCTGATATATACCTTTCGTTACAGGTGTGTTTTTTCTACCATACACTAAGAAAAAAGCAGTTTCACTGGTCCCGTCATCTGCAATTTGTGGGCATGGTTGCTCCCCTATTGCCGACTAGTGGAAGACTGGCACACACTGGCCTGGACATACTAACTACCATGCCTTTTGCTTCAGTGTACAAAAGGAAGTGTGTTATGCAAAAGACAAGCAGCTCACCATGTTTTCATCCATTTTATTCTTACTGTTAATAACTTTTTCTTCTGCACCAATCAGTCCCCCATCTTGCTCTGCCATTCCAGATCCTGTGTAGAAAATGTTCACAGCTGAGTTTCTTTGCAGCCCACCTGCAGCCAGTCTCTCAGAAGCAGCAAATCCCTGCCTGAGGGCTATAGAGCTTCTTACCAAATACCCCCATGACTCTGTAAACAGTCACTGCACTGGCATGTTTGAGGATGCACTGTGCTTTGCAAGGATGAATGGTACAAGCATTTTCAAGACTGATGCATACAATGAAGGAAGACAAAGTGCTTCCTGAGCTCCCACCTGAAGGAATGGAGTGTGAGCTTGGGGGAAGCTGAGCCTGAGGTGTTCCAGAATATAAAACATGCTCCATCCCTCACAGACGGACGACTCCAACAGCACTTGCTATGCAACCACACAACTCTTTGGTACCTAAAGCCTACTGAATAGATGCATGTGTGCTTTGAGTATAATAGTTTACTCCAAAAGAAATTGATTCTGCTTCAAACCCCACCACCTTCTACCCCCTAGTCGTCCTATTTGCCCTTCAAGCTTCAGGTTCTCTAGGAGACATTTCTAGGTTGTAGCAGTTAACATAAGTTTGTAATTTTCTCCTTTTGTGTCTCCTGCTGGGTGTCTGATCCCTCAGACCTGATCTTAGAGTTACATCTCAAATTGTAGGTAAGCCCAGGTGAACAGAAGAAGCAGTTTATCCACATGGAGAAGTTTAGCCCAGGTGAAAGCAGCACTTGTCCTTTTTCCAAGGTCAGAAATGGCTTGAGTCAACATCACTCATGTGTATGTGGCACATAGATGACAGCATCCAAATACACACCATGTCTGGACTCAGTTCAGATGTAGAAATAAAAATCCCTTCTATTTTTAGCTTCAAGCATGTTATTTCTAGCTATTAATATATTCTTATTAATAGGAATATACTTAGTTCATATATGTATATGTGATTTGAACCCTTTATAGAAACTTGATAGCCACCTTGACATGCTTACATTCAGCACTGCTGCCCTGGAGATGCCAAAGGCAGGCAATGATACAAAGCCCAGCCACAGAGAAGTTTTTCACTTCCCAACTAGACTTGTTTTCTTAACACAGTCCAACAGGAGTGATTAATAATAGCCCTGAGGCTGCTGAGCTTGCAGCCTAGTTAATTTATTAACTCATACACTGTAGCCAAAGGGATGCACTTTTTTCCTAAAGCATTTACTTCGAAAGAAAAGCATAACCTGATACCAGTTATTTGTGTCTCAAAGGAAACAACACTGCCTGCCTACAATTCAAGAAAGAGGAACTTAGAAGGGCTTACTTAGCACGGATGCTCATAATCAAGACTACTAAATTCTAATTCTGAGCTCTTCCCACCTCATGTTCTCTTCAGAATTTTAAAAGTCATAAGGGCAAGACTCTCAGAATACAAAGAAATACTGAATCAACTCATCTAAAGGCTTGCTTTGGTCCAGGCTATCCCAATACTGTGTTTCTGACTAAACTTTGGTTTCATAACGCACAGAAATGACTTTAAGAGACCAAAGTTCGTAGTTAAGTTGTCCCAACACTTTTTTTTTTAAGTAAGAAAGCTAAAGACAGTGTGGCTTAGTACCTAAGACATACACCTGAGATGAATAGCACAGTGACTCCCAAGAAGAGGAGGCACAGCTGAATGCAAAGAATTTTCAAAAGAGTTAAATCACACTTTTTGACTCTAAGAATAAAATGTGGTATAAATTAGAACACAAAATTCTGAGGCAGGGAATCTCCCTTGGTACAGCCATGACCACACTACTAAAGTCAAGAGAGTACACTCATAAAATACACTAAGAAGAGGCACTACTACCCATGACTCAAGAAGAGAGGGGGCTGTCTAATCCCTTGGGAGATTCTGTAGCTGTCACTAGCAACTCAGGCAACAGAAACTACATGGGCTGTGAAGACAGCCTTGGGGCCAGACCGCGATCCTCTAACTTCTTAACATGCAGATTTGGGAAGCAACACAAATTATCTCAGAGGCTTTTTCAACTGCCTAATCTCTAAAATGGAGCCAAAAATCCTGCCCAAGAGCGAGGTTTGGTGGGTAAACAAGATAACGCAGCTGGCATGGTGCTTTCCACACACGATGTTTCTGAAGGCTGGAGACTCACTGCACCTCAAGTGAGTTCATCAGTTTCTATGGCACCAACAGCATTTTGTGTTTTAGGAACGCTACCCCTCAGGAACATGAGATAGTGGCATGGATGGAGGGTCAGACAGCAAAAGGAGGAAGGCAGCTGGTAACAGTAGGGGAAGGAGAAAGGGGAATTACGGTCTCCCTGACTGTCAGAGTTACGCGTGTTCTCACATAGACTGCCTACAAACAACCATCCTGTTACACTCAACATCCTTTTTTGACATTTACCCAGACAAAGACTTAGGAAAGCATCTGTTTCTCGGCAACTAGACTAGGAAAGCCAGGGAACTTGTTAGTAACATGGAGACAGGGCTACTCTAGCTCCACTCACAGCCATGGCTGAAGAAATGAGGCGGGGAAAGTCAGATGGTGGCATGAAACATAAAATGAACCTTCCAACACACCGGGGAAGTGAGAAGGAATGGAGGTCTTAAGGAACATCTTTGACAAACCAACCTTTTTTCATTGGGTGGTACAACTCCGGCTGAGTGTCTAGCAGAAAGGAAAACAATAAAAAACAAAATAGCACAAAAGGAGATTAAGAAAGAAAATGGTTTCCTTCTAAGTTCCTCTCTACAGTGTGACCAAAAGGCATTTTCCTTAAAAACCATGCCTGAGATACC
This sequence comes from Uromys caudimaculatus, assembly GCA_028551405.1. Classification (NCBI taxonomy): domain Eukaryota; kingdom Metazoa; phylum Chordata; class Mammalia; order Rodentia; family Muridae; genus Uromys; species Uromys caudimaculatus. The sequence goes on along the minus strand of CM052706.1, from coordinate 84,339,097 downwards.
CATAAACAAATTGACCATGATCTAGATAGCACATGGCTACATGTATTCCTGAGGAGAGAAAAGGTCAGGATCCGGCCATTTAAGAGACACTTGGAAGAGTCCCATATTATTTAGCTTACCCCATAAAACTATTCTTCTTCTTTTATTTATTTTATTTTTTTAAGAAAAACAGTAAAAAAATGAAGTTAGTATTGTGGTTCACGGACAGAGACACAGGCTTCCCTGTAAAGCTCCGATCCCAACAAAGCAGAGAAAGCTGTACACGAATGGCCACCCCACAACCTCATGCAGGTGCGGGATCTGTGGAGTGGGAATCAGGAATGGCTGACATCACTTTACCCGCTCATTTCTTAGGAAGGTTGAGTACACAGAGTCTGAACCTCTAAGCTGCCTAGTTCTAAAGGCGTTTCTGTTGAAGTCTAAAAGCTACCTTGTATGCACACCTTTCCACTGGTCTGGTGCCTTCACTAGACTACTATATCTAATCAGTCATGTGACTATCCCAGAAGCTTCAGAAGTGAACTGCCAGTGTGGATCCAAATGCACTTAGAATCTAAGCTGTGTGACACTCTGGACAAGTACTTAACCTGCTCAAACCTTAGCTTCTTCAAATGGGACACTCACAGTATCTACCTTCAAAGAGTCTTCTGAGGATTGAATAAAAGCATCCAAGTGCAATGCTTAACTAAAGCTGGCATATAGTTAGGACTCCAAAGCCAAGGGCCATTTTTATCCTTACCGCCCTCCCCATCAGAAACAGCAGGAAATAGAATCTGATTATACAAACTAGTCTTAGGGCACAAGTCCCAGCAGCTTGTTTATTTTTGGTACAGACTCATGATTTTCAGGGACACTTTTAGATATTGAGAATCACCAAGAAAAACATGCCTATAAATCAAAGGATACAACTTCTCACCCAACTCGAGAGATGTGACCCTGAGCCAGTCCGGGTCCCACTTCAGCCTCTCCCCCTAATCTGCCTCCCAAGACTTAGGAAAAGATAATGATGTAATATAACCAACATGAAGGTTCTGTTCAACTCAAAGGGATCCCCACATGTAAGGGACAGACATCACACAAGCAGAAGGCTTGCTACAAAATGTGAGAACTATTCCTGGTTTCCTAATGATCTTGAAGTACATTACTTCCTCATAGGATCTAGCACAGTGCCTGCACACAGGAGGTACTGAGGGAACCCATGCCTTCCCTTGCCCTTGCCTCTCCCCAACTCAATCAGCTTTTAAGAAATGTATTCCACTTTTCTGATTTTATGCTTTTTCTCTGCTGTTAGGGATGGCACTGAGGACATACATACCTTCATTCTCAGACAAGGGTGGGAAGGGATGGAAAGGGAGGAACGGCGGGATCTCCTCACTCTCCTCAGAGCTCACCCGGACATCCACGGGGCTCTCTGAGATGGAGGAGGTAAACTGGTCCATATCTGCTCGCTGTTCCTGAAGGAGCTCATCTAACAAAGGACAGCACAACAGGGAGCAGATGAACAGCTTCTAGAAGGAGGTCTAGGCACGGTACCAGTACTATGAGAAAGGCTAGTTCTTGTCATCCCAGACCCGAGACCTGGCAAGAGCCCTCCAGTCTGCAACCCACCTCCTGTCCATGTCTAGCTCCTGCCTACGGCCTGACTTTGTAGGACATGTGGTCCATCCCTAGGGGATTCATCATATACAACTGCAACTACACACCTTTGAATTATTTCACTATCTATCTCCACTATAGTAACAGGAATTCTAGCCAATGTTGTCTACGGGTATACCATTCTACCCTGGAGCACACAGCAGAAGATAGAATGATATATAATAACTACAGGGTAAACTAGTAACAGGAAACTTCCCAGGCCCCTGCAATTTCACACCCTAGAGTTTCTTCCGCTAATAAGAGTGAAGGTCAATGAAATTCAAGGCTCAGTGGCTCCAAGCCAGTACATCTGTCTTTGGAAACTCCTCAGCCTTGTCATGTAAGCCTCTAGTCAATTCCAGGCTTTCTAAAAGCATGGCGTGCTAAAGCCCACCTCACCAGTCTTGCCTGCTCCTTACAGATTTCATCTTAGCCAGCCATCACTCCTTAGCCTCAGCAGTCTGGCTTTGATGCAATTAATACCCACCAATTTCCTCTTGAATTTCTTGAGCCACATAAGGAACTTTGTACAGCAGAGAAAGACTTTGGTTCCTTCTTTCTTCAATCACATGGAGGTGTGTCATCACCTAGAAACACAGTATCAGGAGAAGCCTTGTCACTGAAAACTAGAGGTCAGGAGGAAAAAAATACCTACATAGAATTCCAGAGATGCAAAGGTTCTCTTTCCCACCCAATGCAGCAGAGCAGGGAAGTCTGAGACAGCACACCACATGAGTGATGCAGTCACTCATCTACAGAGAGGGCTACAAGTTAAAGCAAAATTCACTTTCAAAATATGGTCCTGAGGAGCTGAAGAGACCCTCCGTGGTTAGAGCATTTGCAGCTCTTGTAGAGGACCTGTGTAACACCCACATGGGAGTTCACAATGGCCGGTAACTGTAGGTGCACGGAATCCTAAACAGCCTCTTTCTGGCCTCCACAGGCACCAGACATACATGCAGGCAAAACACTTATCCACATAAAATAAATACATTTAAAAATTAAAAACAAAACACAAACAAGCTCACCAGTCAGTTGATTTAGCTTTTATACAAGACAATCATCACTAAAAACACTGAGTACTGAGCAGAAGCCCTGGTTTGGAGGTACTAGACCTTAGAAAATGTTTGCTGAGTCTGAGAAGAAGGGAAAGTGCCAGTCACTTTTCTCAAGTGTAAGAGTCGAGCAGGTAGACATACAATGAACTATGCTGAGAAGGCTGCTCATGGACTTGGTTTAGTAAAGCAACTGCCTAAAACACTATGGTTAAGGTCAGGACTAATTTACTCCCTAACGTTGAAGAAAGATTTCTCCACGGTAGATCACTACTTTTCTGAATGCAAAGGTTGTTAACCCAATGATAACAACAAAAGCATCCACAGTAGAAAAGATGTGACCCAAAGATTCAGGGGAGTTCTGCTGTAGCCCAACAGACTCACAGCTTGTTACTCACTCAGGCCTAGGCCTGCACTTGCTGAGCTTCTTCTAAAGAGGGCACTCAAAACCAGTGTACTGTGTGGCCCTGAGGCCATTAACATGAAGGGTTGAAAAGGAAGAAAAATTAAAGATGCTTTTACTGTAGATTGATGTGCTTCCGACCTTTAAAAGCAAGATGACAGTAATTTAATTTTCTATTTGCCATTCTGCCAATCAAATACACTGATGGGAAAGCACAAGTGTGAGTGCCTTGGCAAAAAATGCAAATGGAATAGCAGTGTGCTTCCAGAGTCTGTTCACATGCAGATACCGGTATGCCTCCTCAGAGGGATTAGAAGAACCACAGGATGGAACAGTGGGAATTAATCATGACAGAAACCTCAGAGCTAAACAGCCTGAGTGGCAGGGACAAAACATAGAAGCACTAAAAGTACTACACAACATTAATTTCAGGCTATAAGGTATATATGAAACATAAATCAATTTCAGGCTTAAAACTTGAGTCACACCCAAGAAAAATAATTTAGAGATTTATTTATTTTACTTTATATGTATGGGAGTTCTGCCTACTTATATGTCTGAGTACCAATTTGTTTCTGGTGCCTCCAGAGGGCATCATATCCCCTGGAACTAGAGTTACAAATGGTTGTGAGCTGCCACATGGGTGCTGGATATCAAACCCAGGTCTTCTAGGAGAGCAGCCAGTGCTCTTAACCATCCAGCACCCAAGAATCTTATTATGTGCATAGCAAACATTATTTAAATCAGAAACACTTCCAGACCTGACTATTTTAAATAAGGGCTATGAATCATGCAGCAAGGCAAGCGCTTACACTTTGAGTGCTCAGGTAGGGCAGAGAGCAGGCACAAGTCAATGCCCCATTTTGTTGGAATCCCAAGCTGAGAATAGACTTACAGCTCCCAGCAGTGTGTTCGGAGAACTGCTAGGCTGGGCTGACTATTTCTCCATTTACATGCTGTGGATATTTGTCTCAGGAATTTGCTAAAGTTATTTCTATACTGATCAGGCACAGGGATATGTAGCTCAGCAGTAAAGTACTTGATGAGCATGTGTAAGGCCCCAGATCCTACCTTTAGCACAGACACACAAACACCAAACCCTCTCCATTATGTTATTATATATAATATATTTTGTACTGTTACATAAAGGATTTGGGTCAAGGACTCATTATTCCGCCTATTCTCCAGAGGCAGTCCCCAGCTCTTGGCATTTTCCCTCTTCCACCCCAGCCAGTGTACAGTGAAACCTTAACTCCCCACTAGCTGCCCCTGGGCCCCAGGAACAGCCCTTCCACAGTCCACTCTTCACACATCAAAATTCTTTAAATCTCTCAAACACCCAACTACTAATGTGAACTCTGTACCTTGGAGGAAAGTAAATTTATTTTAAAAGATGTATTTATTTTATGGATATGAGTACACTGTAGGGGCCGGGCAGTGGTGGCGCACGCCTTTAGTCCCAGCACTTGGGAGGCAGAGGCAGGTGGATTTCTGAGTTCGAGGCCAGCCTGGTCTACAGAGTGAGTTCACTGTAGCTGTCTTCCGACACAACAGAAGAGGGCATTGGATGTGAGCCACCATGTGGTTGCTGGGAATTGAACTCATGATCTCTGGAAGAGCAGTCAGTGCTCTTAACCTCTGAGCCATCTCTCCAGTCCCAGAAAGTAATTCTTCATCTTCATAATTAACAAAATTAATTTTCTATTATTCTGTGAGCTGTACACAAGGAATCCAACTTTGCATCCAACTGTATGTGGAATTTTAGCATGTAGATGGTAACACACAAACTTCTGCCCAACAAAGGAGTGAAGACTTCAGGTAAATTATTGTATGATCTTACTGTAAGAAGCTGGGAAGCAGGTTTCTGGAGTGCATAGAGCATGCACAGTCTGCGGCTTTATGTTCAAACAGGAGGATAAATGAGGACCACGATGGTACTACAAGGCCCTCTGAAAAGCCAACAGACTATTAGAATGTGCAACCCTGTGTACAGTTCACAGCTCACTTTCTACGAATAGATGGACAGTAAGTAGCAAAGAAACAGAAAACCTGTCCAAACGACAGTGGGATAACGCTGGGCTCAGCACAAACTCAGAAATGTCTGTCTGAATAAAAACTTCAATGGATATATCAGGAATAGAGTGTTTTGTTTTGTGACTCTAGAGATCAAATCCTGGGACTCAAACACAATGGGCAAGTGTCCCAAGCAGTGAGTCAAGGTCAACTTTTAAGATTTACACAATGTATCTGCCTAGAAAAGGGAATTATACTAATTCAGGTGATAAACTGAAACAAGTGAACTGACATAAAAATTTGAATTGGGGGGCCTGGAGAGATGGCTCAGCAGTTAAGAGCACTGACTGCCCTTCCAGAGGTCCTGAGTTCAATGCCCAGCAATCACATGGTGGCTCACAACCACCAGTAATGGGATCTGATGCCCTCTTCTGGTGTGTCTGAAAACAGCAACAGTGTACTCACATACATAAATAAGTAAATAAATAAATAAATAAATCTTTAAAAAAAATTTAATTTGGGAACTGGCTTCTCTCTCTCCCTTCCTTCCCCCCCCTCTTTCTCTCTCTCTCTCTTTGGTTTTTCGAGACAGGGTTTCTCTATGTAGCCCTGGCTGTCCTGGAACTCACTCTATAGACCAGACTGGCCTCGAACTCAGAAATCCACCTGCCTCTGCTTCCCAAGTGCTGGGATTAAAGGCGTGCGCCACCACTGCCCAGTTTGGCTTGTCTCTTGACAAACCCCAAATCATATACAAAATCTCATCTAACAACAAGCACAACAGCAGCATATTTCTGCGCCCACTGGAAATCTGCTAGTTTACCTGGGATTTCATCTGGGCGGCCTTTTCTGGATCAACAGCCAACACATGTTGGTAATGATGAATGGTGTGCAGGCGATCTTTGTTCTCAGCACGAACATAGCGACGAAGAGCTTGAAGAATGCGATGTGGCTGCAAGACCAGAAAATTCAAAACAGTGGGGGAGGACAGCCCACAGTATGCATGGAGACGCTGGGGAAGTCTGTGCTCTCTTCTTCCACCTATGTGGGTTCTGGAGATGGAACTCTGGCTGTCAGGTCTGTGCAGCAAGTGCCTTTATCCTGTGTCATCTCCCCAGCTTCCTGTTCAATACTTTCTAGGACCCTCAAAGAAAGGCAGCTTTGATTTAAGCATCAGAAAAAGCCTGAAGCCACTTAACTCAGGAGTTCTTTCTCCTATGAATTAATTTACCCAACTCCTATTGTTTAGTAGGCTGGACCAGGCTTGAGACTCTCCTGCCTCTGCCTTCCAAGTACACACAGGCAACACTAAGAACATGACTTGTCTATGGTTCTGCTCTGACCCCAACTCACCCGAGGTGGATCAGACTGCAGGGCAGCCAGGTAATTTTCCAGAGCTATGCGCCGGCGGTCATTCAGCATGGCTTCTACTCGGGCCAAATGGGTTTCCACAAGCTGCTGCTTCTCACTGGCTGCTTCCTTCTCTAAAGCTTTAACCATAGCTTGGAAATGCTAAGCCAAGAAAGAAGTACAACAAATAATTTGTGGCATCTGTAGGAAGTCTAATAAGCTCATACCTCAGAACCCAATGCTTTTCTTTGCCCAGTGCTTCTGTAAGACAGTAACAGATTCAGTGACACAAGGGCTAGGCGTACAATCTCTTATTTCTATTAGGATGCTTCCATTCAAAAAAAACCACCAGATTATATTTCTGTGTTAGAGAGACTCTCATGTTTCTATAGCTGACATTACTAAGTTTGCAATTTCAACATCTGGTTTTTCAATGTTCACAATCATCTTTTCCATGTTCTAACAAGATACCGACTTCTAAATCCTGAAGCCAGTAACCAACAGGGCATGTGTTGTTTTAAAACACAATTCAGTAACATGCTGGCTCACACTGAGTCGTACCTATGAGAGCTGTGAAGGGAACATTAACTGTGAGCTGCTTGGCCACATTCACTGGCAGCTTAAGGTTGCTTAGTTAAATATCCCTACAGATGAAATTGCTTGTGTAAGAACTAAAGCTCTGAGATCTTGAGTGACTGATTAAAACAAGCCAAGGTCCTCCAGGATAGCAGTGACTCGGAGAGAGCTAATCTGACATATACCTACTTTAAAATGTGTGCTTAGCCCTGGTGAGGTTTTGTTCAATTCCCAAAACTGCCCCACTCACAAGCTAAAGAAATAACATGATTCATTTTTCAAAACCAAATCAGTCTTATAAATTGCTATTTCTATTGCTAACCCCTCCCTTCTACAGAAGGGGGTACAATCTGTTGCTATAATTTTGAGGTTACATTTTTTACAAAGTAAGGGATGAACTTGCATTAAAGATCTTTGTTTTCTGTCTTTTGCTTTGTCAATGAGTCTGCCAGTTTCTTTTTAATCCAGTAGTGTTGAAAAACAAGCCACAGCCCATGAACAAGATGACAGGGACTTTTGCCAAGAAAGCAGAATTAATGAACAGCTAAGCCAAGGTTACTTCCTGCACAAGTTAGGTGTGCTCTGGGAGAGGGCTGGGTTTCTTTCTACTAGTGGGAAACTGAAATGGGGAGGAAAGGAGAAAGGGGGGGGGGGGGAAGACAACTTCTTTGTAACTTAAGTCCCTGACCAGAAGGAGGGGTTACATTCAGATTCCCTGGAAGCTCCACTCTGACTGCATTTTCAACAGGCCAGGCTGGACCCTTGGTCCCCCAAGAAAGCATCCTACCTGAATGAGGGTCTGTCTTTCCGCCTTGGGGAGGTTCTTGGCTTGAAGTTCTGCTTCTTCCCATTCCTTCTTTACCTAGAACAAAGATCAAAAACACTCTTCAGAGAATAATCCTCTGAAACAACTTCCCCATTTTCTAAAAATACTTCTGGGTGCGGAATCCAATGCCGGAAACTGCGAAAGGAAACCGTATCATACGATCCCTGGACCCAGACTGTCGCTCAGAAGTTTCTCGGCCGCAGTCATTCCCAGATCCCCTCAACACCATGATCTTCTTGTTAATACCTTAGGCAAGTTATTCTTTATGCTTATTCTCCCTTCACTTAAAAACTACAGAGCAATGTCTGTTTTTATCAGAAGTGATATGAAAATAGAATAATGAACATTTCACTAAGAATAAGTCCAGTGTAGAAGATACAAGGGTGGAGCACAAACCCAGCAAGTAATCCCTATTGTTACCGTGTTCTGAGACAGTCTTATGTAGTAGTTCAACCTGGCCTCAGGTTCTCAGTGTAGCCAAGGATGACCTTCAAGTTTTGATCTTCCTGCTGCCTCGTCCGCAGTGCTAACCTGGTATATGTGGTGCTTGGGACGAGTCCAGGGCTTTATGCATGCTAAGCAAGTACTCTTCGAAGGAACCAACATCCTAAGCCCCAGGCAAGGCCAACCTGGATTAGGCTAAACATGATCCTGGAGGGTGAACTATGAAATCTCCCTACCTTTAGAATGCTTCCAATAAAGAAACATCTGAGACTTAAGACTCTTGCCTCTGCAATTAGAAAGTATTAATAACTGCTTTACTACATCTAATTTACTTTTACAGTTTCATAACCCAAGTCTTTGACTTTAACAGTGACAAAAAATGGATTTTTAAAAATAAAAATGTGAAGTCAGCAATAGCAAAACAGAGTAACAAACAAGTGCCCCAAAAGTGTTCAGAAGTATCTGTACTGCCAGTGAAAGTAATGTTATCACATGAGAGGCAGCCGGTGAAGAAAAGAGAGTCATCGACCTAGGAGGTAGCTCTCCAGAACCTTGTGGCATTTTATCCAACAATGTCCCTCTCTCCAACTACAAAAACATGTCTTACAGAGTGCTTGCCTAGTGTACACCAGGTCCTAGATCCAATCCCTAGCAGTACAAACCAAAACCAGTACAAGCAGCATGAACTGGTGATGCTCACCCTGTCCATTCGGTTGCGATGCCGAATTTCCAGCTGTTCCTTAGCCTTCTGGAAGCGGGCGTGCTCATTATCATCAGCTGAGGTCTCAAAGTACACATCAACATCATTGGTTGGCAGGGGGGTCGGGGGGACTGAAACAAAGTCACAGAGGGAATTCTCTTTGGCAGTCAGGTAAATAGTTAAGCACAGGACCCACAAGATGGACGCAATTTGTCTTGTGACTTTGCAAGAGAAGTCCAGAGGCTCCACTATTAGATTGCAGTGGGCAATCTTCTATGCACAATATTCACTAACCATGACAGTCCACGCTAGTACAGTAATTTATTGGTAGCCCAAAGCCCTAGCATCTTCAGCACTCATGAGGCATTTACCTATAATTAATTGCAGGACAAAAAAAAAATCTTCTACAATCTTCCCTTCAGAATTTGAAACCTGAAAACCTAAAATAAGGCTACCCTACTGTTTATTCTTAATGGTACGTAATGTAAACCAGGATTGAAATTAGACCTCATGGAGAGACAAAGGTGTCATCCATTTTTAAGGAACAGGCTCCTATCTCTCTTATGGCAATCTTCAGGTCTTAATTTTGGAAAACTAGTTCGGGTGCACATTACTTGCATATAGGTTGAGTGGACAAAGTCCAAACCATGCTAGTTCAGCATCACTGAAGGACTCTTACACCTCTGTCCAGTAACAAGGCTAATGGCACTTAAACTAAATTTCTATATTTGATGAGGACACCTACGGATGAGAAGATGCCTTGGTGGTCTTGATTCATGCCGCTGCCTGAGGATGCTTCCAGGGGTCCTCCGGAGCACAGACCCATGAAAACAGACACCTCTTACCTCACAGCCGTTAGGCATGAGCTGTTCCGGCCCCAAGGCTACTGATTATGTGCACAAGGGACTAGCTAGGCAAGCTTACTTTGCTTAGTTTTAATCCATTAGAATAGGTATACAACTGATAAAAAAAAAAACCCAAACTAGAAATTAGTCAACCACTCCACAAAATTTATCAGATGCAACTTTCCTTGCTTCCCTTTATTTTAGTAAGCCTTATAACTATAATTTTGTGATATTTTGTCTCTTTGTAATTTAAAAAGGATCTCAGTATCTAGCTTTCAGATCAACTAAATTACAGTATATTTCTTAGGAAATTATATTCTTCTAGTGTTTACTCAAAGTTTGGTGAAAATTTTAAATCTATTTATGCCATTCTATACACAGTCATCAGAAGTATTAAGGCGTTCATGCTGCATAGATGGTTTCGGTCTCTGGGCTAGGAAAATGTACACAGTGGGTCTAAACACTCCTAGAAACTAAAAAAGAAAGGCACAGTGCTCTGGAGACTTCCTTCTAGAGACATGACCTACAGGGCAGAATCATGACAAGCTTAGCTCCACTCATCTCAGACCCCGTAAGAGACACGATGTGATCACAGGAAACCTGGTGCCCACAGGTATTCCAGGCTCTCCAGCTCAGAGCCCTGCAAGGACAGCCACAGGTGCTTCTCCTGGTGCACAGGAACCTTCATCTTGTTTCAAAGCACTGTCTGAGCTTTAGGCAGAGACAGTATCTCCATATTCAGCGAGATAACTAAAGGGCCTCAACTCCTTAAACATTAGTCCAAAACAATGTTTTGATATTCCTTAGCTAGGTCATTTTTAAAAGTGGTAAACCTCAGAAAAATTCTTATCTCTGAATCTGTTCTAAATAAACAGTGTGTGGATGGGAGTTCCAATGGCTCATTCTTTACCTTTTCAAGACTATTAAATAAAGACAGCCTTTCCCTAGTGTATCAGGATTGGAAGGGAAGCAATAAAAGCACACCACACTAGATTAAAATCTTAAACCTCTTTGGAAGAGCAGTGAAGATATCTGAATAAAAAGCCATCGGAAGCTACAGCAAACACCAGGGACAGGCAGCAACTCATTCCAATGAGTTCCAGAGCAGAAACCAAGGCAAACTGCCTGGTCTGAGGATTTTCCTAGCACATGAATTAATACCACAAGCCAGAGTCTTAACAAAGGAAGCAGTACCTATGAGAAAAGAAAAACTTTCTCTATGTTCAACCTAAGTCCAGTGTAACTGAAACGCTGCCCTTTGAAACCAAATCACACACAAATAGAAATGCACTCACTTCCTAAAGCCCTGCACAACCCATGTGACACAACACCGACGATGCTGAGTCAAGAAGTTTAGAGCACAGATTTCTTCCCACTAGAATGCACGAAACAAGGTATTCCAATATCCTGGAATCCTACAAGTATTCCTGTTGTCACTCCTTTTGACAATAGTTATCCTAGCAGGTAGCATGTGGCAAGGGGTCAGCAAAAGATTAGGTCAAAGACAGAAAAAGAGGCAAGGCCCAAGGCACGTGCTTGAGCATGCTCAGTGCTATCATGAAATGGCCCCATGGGAGGTACCTCTCGGCAACAGCTGACCAGAGGACGTGGCTGCCTGCCCTACTGACACCAATCCCCACCCCCATAGCCTATGAACTCTAAGGCCCACAAGAAAGAATAAGCCCCTGGTTGTGCCACCCGCAGCACCAGAGTGGGCATACTACCACCACCAACCATCAGCAGACACACAGGGAACACAGGACACCAAAAACTGAGCTTACAACTGCCAAGTGGAAAGCAAAGCCTTGGTCTTGAAAGCACAAAGATGAGGGGAAAACAACTGACAGCAAACACCTGACTCAGCATAAACATGACAGATGCGGTCACAAGGACGGCCAGGAGAGACAGAAAGCTGGACAGGATGGCACTGCTGTGCAGGGCCAGCACAAGGCGGGACTTACTCATCGCTTTACACACTGCCATACAATAATCCTCAGACTCAAAATTGTTCCTGTTGCCGCCGCAGCCGCCATATATAAAGCGTACGCACTTTCCCTTGGAGAGGTCGAAGTACCAACGAGGCATCACAGCCCGGCAGGGCCCCGTCATGGCCTCCTGGGAGCAGACAGCTGTGTGAAAATGGTCAGAGTGTCAGCAGGGCAGAGTCAGTGCTTAAAATGCTTCACAGTGCTCCAGGCCAGCTGGGGCAAGGCTGGAACCACAACTGGCCCAGAAGGCCCTGACTAACCTCACCAACACAGGCAAACAGAATCACTTTCCATGTGATGAAGATATTTAGAGAGAAAGATAACTTTACTTTTTTGGTTTTGCACTGAGTCTAGATTACTACCACAGGCTGACATAAAGGATCTCCTCGTGAGCCTCACACTTGTGAGCTGTGTAGTGGAGACAGGTGCCTGCTTTGTTTGTTCTGACTGCTCAAAGGAGTCAATATGAGAAGAAAGGCCTTTTAAATGGTAATACCTGCAGCAGGGGCTAAAGCACCTGCAAAGGATCAGTGTTTCCACTGTCATAATCTCCAAATAAATCGCACACTTCCACACCAGTCAAATAGTTTCCTCCATCTGAGTCCTTACTAATTCTTCAGGTCTGACACACTTTCAAACATACAATCAGCATTATATAATGGCTCTAAACTATCATAGCCTCTTGTTTTCAATTTCATCATACCCACTAGAAATGCCTGACAAGAAGGGTAGACTATAGACAGGAACACACATGGGGAAAGAAAACCCAAGCAAGTGCCTCGGCTCTAGAGAGCTGGTTCCTGAGCAGCGCTGAAGTGGCAGGCGCCCTGGGAGGACAGCACATCCTAAGCTGGCTGTGGAGGACCTGAAGCGCCGATGCAGCTTATTTTCTAATGTGATACTTGGAATGGCAAACCCTGCTTATGGCTCCACTCTCAATCTCCTGGATGTGCCACCTGCTCATGCCGACAGCTCCACTACTAGAGAATCTCTCTTCCTGATGGTGCACACACTGCTTTGCCTTCTGAGACTTACCTGTGCTGAGTGATGAATGCAATACAAGCACCAGGTAAAAAAACAAACAAACTTGGATTTTAAAGCCATGGCTTTATACTGCGTTACCTTTAACATCATGAGCAATCTCCTTGTCTGAAATGGTGCCATCGCTGCTGGGTTCAGTTGGGTTCTCCTCATTGTAATCATCTCCTTTAAAGGAGTCATAGTAGTAATCACGGTCTTCCACCACTTCCTCCCCTTCGTCCTCATCCTCATCGTCCTCATCTACAGCTGCTTCTGTGAAGTCTTCCAAATCTGCTTCAGTAGGAAATTCACTAGAGGTCATAAGCCAAAAAGCAAAGTTAGTAGCAATTTCTACGCACAAAGCACGATTCCCTTCCCTATTCTGAAACACAAAACCAGAGACAGGAAGTAAGCTCATCACACACATAACTGTAACGCCAAAGCCCTCAGCCCAGCTTTTTGTCAATACAGAATTGCATTAACCTGTAAAAAATAATGTGGCCCAGGCGCTGGACGTTGGTTAAGAGCTCTAGCAGAGGACCTGAGTTCAATTCCCAACACGTACATGGAGGTTCACAACCACTTCTAACTCTAGCTCCAAGAGATCCTATGCCCTCTTCAGACTTCAAGAGCATAGGCATACACATAGGGCACATACATGTATGTAGACAAAACACTCATATATGTAAAATAATAAGTAATTAAAAAAAATAATGTGGTCCAAACTGATGGAAAGAGAAAAGCCACGGGTTTTCACATATTCAGTTATGACTAAAATAAAAAGCTAGATGAAGTTCAGCACAAGGAGACACTCCTGTCCTGGTGGTTGGGTTTTGTCACCTGACAACAAGCTTTCTCTGAGAAATCTCAACTGATGAAATGCCTCCTAGATCGAGCTTGCCCATAGGCAAGTCTTGATGATTGATTTCAAAGGGCCTAGTCCACTGTGGGTGGTTGCCACCCTAGACAGGTGGTCTTGGGGTACATAACAAAGTAAACTGAGCAAGCCGGTAAGCAGCATTCCTTCATGGTCTTTCATTCCCACCTCCAGTCATGAAGGGCTGGAAGGGAAACAAAGCCTTTTCTCCCCAGGTTGGTTTTGGTCACTGTTTTATCACAGCAATAGAGACCTAACTAAGACTTCCCAGCCTGCTATCCCTTGCAGCATATTCAATATCAATAAATTCTTCTTTGTATTCAGAAAAAAAAAGAAAAGAAACCTAACTAAGACACTGACCTTATCTAGCAATGAGGGACCAACAGCCACTTTTACAGAAAGGCTAAAAACCAGGCCTGCCACGGAGTCATAAGACTTTAATCCCAGAACTCTGGAGACAAAGGCAGGCAGATCTCTGATTCAAGACCAGCCTGTATAAGGGGTTCGGGCCAGCTAAGGCTACAAAGTAAGACCCCTATTTCACAAACACACATTTAAAGGCCCCCACCCCTCCCAAATCAAACGAAACCAGACAAAATGAGTCCAACACTTTAAACAAATTAACCTTTTATCAAGATCATAGTCTTCCTCTTCATCCTCTTCATCCTCTTCTTCCTCCTCCTCCTCTTCTTTGGACATAGTTGAGTCAGAGTCAGCAATCTTTGTCTGAGGGCAGCACACATACTCGGTACCGTGGAACTGGTCTACCCCACAGGGCAGCAGCATGCCATAGCTATATAAGGTCATCCCCTCAGTCAGACATGCCTACAAGAAAGCCACAGATCACAGCAGGGTATTTGCATAAGCTCCCTTGAGCCCTAACTTCATCCAAAAGAAATATTAGGTGGTAATGCATTCTCTTCTGGACACACTAACTAGTCTGTCAAAAAGTTAACATACTATTATTTTAAGAAGACAAAGTTTTGCTTAATTTATAATTTCATCTTAGACAAAGCAACCGAAAGACCAAACTTATGATCTAAGGAACAATTTAAAGAGTTTCAGGAATTAACAAGTTAAGGCTATCCAATGCCATTACTCCTGGGATAACCACTACTCAAGCACCTGACCAAAGGCAGATTACTGGAGGACTAATCTAACTGAGGGGTCAGCGTGAGAAAGGCTGTTCGTTCTCTCTGCCAGAAGGATGAAATGGCACCCAAGCTTGCTCGCTAAGCTCGCCTGTTGTGTTGTGTGCATGCGCACTCCTGGGTTTTCTGGAGTTGGCTAGCTCTGCACTGAGGAGCCAGATGCCTTCTTGGGAGCCCTGCTGATGACATATGTGATCCTTGATTCAACTGTCTTTAACACCTCTCACCCCATTCTGTGGTGCTAGGGATCAAACCCAAGGCTTACACATACGAGATAATGGCTCTTTTAATAAGCTATGTCCCTGCCAAAATAAAGTAGGAAATACCACTAAAGTATTTTCTGTTCCTTTTGTGACAATGCTTTTTAAGTATTTTGGGTTCCTTTTGAACCCAAGGCTTCAAAAACATGCTATGTAGGAGACCTGCTACCAGTTTATAGTCTTAGCTCACTAACAGTTTTAACTCTAGAAACCAGACTTGCTCTGCTGTACCTCTGTACAAAAGATAGCTAGTCTTCTCCCAAATCTTTTTATTATCTTTATTTATGTGTCTGCCACATATATGCAGGTGCCTGATGCCAGATGAGAGTATAAGATCCAGGGATCTGGTACTACAGGTAGTTGAGTGTCACGCAACGTGGGTGCTGGGAACCAAACTCAGGTCCTCTGAGAGGGCAGGAAGCACCTGTAACAACCACTGAGCCCTCTCTCTGGCCTCCTTCTAGGTATTTGTAATTTAACACAGAACTATCTAGGTGTGGTGGCACACACCCCTCTTAATCACAGCATGAGGGAGGGTAAAGCTGGAGGACTGTGATGAACTCCAGGCCAACCTGAGCTATCTTAAGTACCAGGCCAGCTAGAGCTACACAGTTTAAAAAACGAAAAAAAAAATAAAATAAAATAAAAAATAAAGAACCCTTGGTATTGGTGGAAAGGAATGCTCCTCTCCTCCTGAGGTGACTGCTGCTCCCCACGAGCTCTTACCTCCTTGACTACGGTGTGCCAGCGCTGGTGCTTCTCACACACTTCCATCCGCTCTTGGTGGAAAAACTGGCAGTTTTCTGGAACTAGCAGAACATCACTTACAAATTCACCCACTGGGAGAAACAAAAAGCCTTTGTCAGAAGCAAATCTGGTTGTGATTCAGGGTGAAAAGAGCCTTCAGTTCAGATCCTCCTATTAATGGTTGCAGATAGCTGCACAGCCAGCCATACATAAGCACACGTGGGCACTGGAGGAAATTCCTATGCCACCTGAGGCTGTGCCAGTACATCTCCTGGCTACAGTCCTGTGCAGGGACTACTGCGATACATTTCCAGGAGACGTGACAGGATCCCCCTCCGTGACCACCTCAAGTACACACCTCACAGCCAGTGTGCCAAACCTTTCTTCACAGAACTATTACAACTGATATAGGGAAGATCTTAAGTGGATGATTAATCAAAAAGAGCAAGGAACCTTTTCAGTGGGAAACTACCGAAACTTAGTCACCAACATAATGTTCCAGTTCAGGACAAGCTGACATGTGCAATGCCCCGAGAGTATATCAGTATCATCTACAGCATGCCTGCCAAAATTAATTATTTGAATGTAATCCTAACAAAACAAACCCAAATTCCAAGATAGTCTACATTTCAAAGATTTTTTTTTTAATGTGCATGTATGTGTATGAGTATATTTATATGCACAGGGCTGCAGGTGAGCACAGACCCCCTGGAGCTAGAGTTACAGGCGGTTTTGAGTTACCCAACATGGGTACTGGGAATCCAACTCTGATCTTCTACTAAGAGCAGCAAGTGTTCTTAACTGTTTCCTGAGCCATCTTTCCAGTCCTCAGGAAGAGTTTAATAAGCAAATGGTCTGGACTATAGTAATTCGAGATTTAAAAGTCTGAGAAACTCTCCTGGTCAAATATAACGTGTGATTCTTTTTTAAAAAGGAGACTATAAAGATTACTTTAACATTCAGGGAAATTTCTTAAAGTGTAGTGACTGTATTATCACTATACAGTAGATTGCTCCTCTTTGTAGAAGCAAGCTGTTTCAATGTCCCAACTCATTTTCAAATAATTTAGCAACTAAAGTGTATGTGGAAGGTGCTGAGGGGCTGGGAGAAGTCAGGCAAAAATTTTAAAATATAGGTAAAAGGTAGAGGTATTCACTGTTTATTTTTTTCTCTTTAGGTCTCAACTTTGAAGGGATGGAAGTCTGCCCTCCTTCTAATACAGTGATAGGGGTTCTCGCACTGACTGTGACAGATGGGAGCGGAGGATGTAGAGATTAGATTCATTACTAATTTAAGTATTTAGATGTTTGTTGATTTTCCATAATCGGGGGGGGGTGGAATAAGTGTATGTGTGTATAACTGGATTACTGTTCAGAGATTCAGAGTAAGTCTTGTATGGATGGACTCACTAACTTGCTTTCCAGGTGATTTTAATGTACCCACACGTCCACACAGGGTCTAAATGGAAGGAAATAAAGAAAGGGATATGGGAGAGCAAACAAGCTGGCCTGAGGTCAGATGTAGGGAATGTAACAAAAAGCAAAGGGAGGCCAAGTTTGGTGGTGCACACCTTTAATCCCAGCACCCTGCAGGCCGAGGCAGGCGGATCAATGAGTTAAGAGGCCAACCTGGTCTACAGAGGGAGTTCTAGGATAGTCAGGACTACACACAGAAATCGTCTTAAAAAAAGAAAGGAGAGAGAGAATATCTGAGAAGGTGTAGGCACAGTATACTAAGAAAAGATTTCTAGCTTAGCTCTGAGAAAACTAAGCAGAGCCATGACTAGTTCTGACATCATGCCTTGGTCCTTCAAGCCACCTTCAAGTCTCTCAGTTAAGAAAAGGGGAGTCACTGATCTTACCTAGGGGGTTGAGTTGGTACGAATAAGAACGGCTCCCATATGCTCATATGTTCGAATGCTTTGTCATTAGAGGTAGGCTTTGAGGTTTCAAAAGCCCAGCCCAGGCCCCTGCTTCCTGCTGCATGTAGATCTAGTGTAGCACTCTCAGCTCCTCTTCAGCACCAAGTCTGCCTGCGCGCTGCCAACCTCTCCGCTATGATGGTAATGGACTGAACCTGTAAGCCAACCCCAATTAAATGCTCCCTTTTTAAGAGTTGCCTCGGTCACGGTGTCCTTTTACGGCAATAGAACAAGGGGTGAAGCGAGTGTCTTTATCATACGCTTCAGCAGTAAGAAGCCTCCCTACACAGAAACAATGTTATGCCTGACAACTAGGTTCACAACACTAGTAAACTCTTGTTAGACAGAAAAGAAGAAATGTCAACCTAAGTTATACAATGATGCTGTCTTTCAGGATCCTCAAGGCCTAGGTAAGGCTGTATACAGTAAGCTTTAATACCCTTTAATTTGTAACCTCTACCTTTTTATATACAATTGCAACATCAGAAAAAAAAAAAAAAAAAGAAAAACTAAATCTGCAATTTCATTATTTCATATATATTCTATAGAAACCCTAAACAAATATATAATGCTCATATAATGGAATATTACGTATCAGTTTAACTGAACTAACTTAATTTACTTATATAACATTTTGGATACACTCGAAAATGATGTCAAATGCACTCTGGTAGTGTTTACCTGCATCTCTGCCCGAGGAGGTAAGGGAGAGAAAGCACAGCTAACATTCAAGACTTTAAGCAGGGATGGAACGGCCATGAATACTGCTTTAACTTTCAGGATGCTTGAAATATTTCAGTATTAAAATTTAAAATTTTTTATAAATATCAAGTCTTAGGGTGTTATAAATTAAACACTACCATTCTTTAGCTATTCAATAAATGAATCAATCTCATTTTAAAAAGAGAGAGAATAAAGTTAAATTTGCAAATACACTAAACTCCTATTTTGGGGAGACCGGGAGCTGAGACTCAGCCTCACTATGTATAGCCCTGCCTAGCCTGGAACTTGTTATGTAAATCAGGCTGGCCTCGAACTCATAGTAATCCATCTGCCTCTGCCTCTGCCTCCTGAACGCTGCGTTCAAAGTCATGAGCCCTACTGTAAACTAAATTCTTAAAAAAGTTTACCCTAAGTAATAAAACAAATGTTTTGTATTAATAACATTGTCAGTGTTATTAATATAAAAATAGGATAGTCATCAAGGAATGAATTAAATGCTGATACCTACGCATGATAGAATACTATCACTGTAAGAAATACAGGTGTATTTAACATGGATTTTCTACAACCGCTTAATATAATTTTTAAAAATCAGTAAGCAAATGTTGGACATAGCAGCATACATCTTTAATCCTAGCACTAGGTTCAGGGTGGTGGTGGTGGCCAGGGCTACCTAGTGAGACCTATCTCTACAGAACAAAAAGTACCATTAATCAAAAGCAAAGATCTTTTTACCCCTATATCCCTATTCACTCTTCCTTCAAGTTGATTAACTTGAGGCCAGGCCTGTCTCAGGCAATGACAGGCATAACCCTACAAGTAGCATGTAATAGCTTCCCAAGGTCAACTTAAAGAGTCTATGCAATCTTATCCCGTTTTAGAAAAAAAAAAAAATTAAGCATATATATGTGCATGGGAAGAAAACTTGGCATTTATATAGCAAAATATTCATTGGGGCTAACTGAATACAGAGACGGAACTGACCTATACTTCTGGCCTCTATTGCAAGCTCCTTTTATTAAAAAGATAAAATAAACTTTCCACACAGGGAACTTGGAGGAAGAGCATCTGAATTTCAGCACCGGCTCCATCATTTCACTGCCCCTTCCCTTTCTTAGCATTTGCTAGAAGACTCTGTGGGGAACACTTACCTAAGCAGATCATTACTGGTCAAGTTTTACCAACACTGAAATGCTTTGTCTTACTTGAAAAGCTTACATCAAATCCGTAACAACGCTCAATTTACCTGCTTTCAGCACAGTCCAGCAGCATATGATTTCCTAAGTCCTTGTACAAACAGAGAAATGCACTGGTTGGGGCGCCCCCCCCCCACAGACCATGAACGAACAAGGCATGCCCTGATTCAGATAAGCTGCAGCTCTGAGTTACCTTCAACTCAGTCTTCCTCACCACTTCAGTCCAGTCAAGCAACTGGTGTCTTCCAGATTTTAACCCTTTTCCTGGGGCACAAAAATTTCTTTTACAACAACAAAGGTTGTTCATCACTTGGGTAAGCCCCCAACGCTACTACACACATAAATAAATCTACAGCACACATACTGCTAGCTGCAAGTAAGAGGGGGCTCCTGGAGGATATAGCCAGGTGGCAGAAAAACAGCAGAATGAGATCTATCTGGCAGATCCACTGGTAGCCATCTTTGAGGTTAACATGGCTCTGTGGGGTTGACTCACTACAGAAACATTATTAACTTTGCATAAGGACCCATTCTGGCAACAGAAAGAATGCTTAGTGGCTACAGTAAATTCAAAGGCTGAAAGGCTTGCAAAGGAATACCTGTAATGATGCATAAGCCATATAATACAAGATACGACTAAACTTGTCCCCACAGACAGCCTAAGTTTTACTTTTTCCATTCATCATCAATTCTATTTATAATGTTTTCTAGGTAACCAAAGGCTCACTGTGAGGCAGGGAAAGTTTGAACTGCACCTTCTAACTAAATATACCACATACCATCTGAAGGAGTCACACTTGGTGACAGCACAGATGAGAGATGCAGTGAACAGGCATCTACAGACATTATAACACTAGACCTGATATAAATCTGCTAGTAGTTCACCTTCAATTTGTGATCAAGACATTGTTCTTAGCACTGGAGATACAGCTCAATTAATAAAATGTTTGTTCAGCATGCAAGAAGCCCAGGTTCAGTCTCTAGTATTGGGAGGCTGGGGGTGGGAAAAAGAAAAACCAGGTATATGGCACATGCCCATAATTCCAGAACAAAGGAGCTAGGGGTAAAGGATTAGAAGTTCATCACTGGTTACATACCAAGTTTGAGACTAGCCTAGGCTATGTATATCCTGAAAACAAAACAAAACTAAAACAAAGGAAAACATAATTCTTGTTCTCAACCTAGCAAAACCAGTAAGCAGAAAACATCACAACAGCAGGCAGGGCAGACAGTAGACCCCCATCCTGTGTAGGGCAGTGCATGAACCCAGACACATACTCAACGTTCAAGTCCACAAAACAGCAACAATTAAACAAAATGGGAGAGGGGGCTGGACAGAAGAAACAGCAGCGGGGAGGACTTGCTTTTCTAGGACTCAAGAGTCAGTTCTCAGCATCCACACAGTGGCTCACAAGTGTTTGTAACTTCAGTTCCAGGGAATCTGATGCCCTCTTCTGGCTTCTGAAGGAGGAACCAGACAAAAATGTGGCAAACACATGCAGGCAAAACAACTGTACACATTAAACAGGGGAGGGAGGAAAAAGAGAGTTGGGTTGGAGAGATGGCCAAGAGCATATACTGTTCTTACAGAGGGCCTGAGCTCAGTTCCCAGCTTCCGTATCCAGGCTCACAACCACCTGCAACTCAGCTCTGATGACTCTGACTTCCACTGGCACCTGCATTTGTGTGTACATTACTCTCACCCCAAATTAAAAATTAAATCTTATAAAGGAAAATGGAACTAAGAACTCTAGGACATCCAAACCAATTAGTAGAGATGCCTAATAAAATAGCTACTTTTTCACTCATTCTTTCCATCTCTTTCCAGTTTACTAGACAGAAGTTTTGGGGGATTTTTATTTGTTTTGTTATGAGACAGGGTCTCTCCATGTAACCCTAGCTGTCTCGGAACTCAATAAAGATCAGGTTTTCCTGACACTCGAGACTCTCCTGCCTCTGCCTCCCAAGAGCATGGTGGTGGAGCTTTTCAAAAACTATGTATGTATTATCATTTTGTATGTGAGAGTGGATATGTGTGTGTGAGAGTGAGTGAATGTGTGTGGCAGTGAGAACCACTTTTGGGAATGGGTTCTCTCCACATCCTATAGTTCCCATGTCGTGTGCTTTTACCTGAGGCCGTAGGCTACAACAGCTAACTTTTTTTTTTTTTTTTTTAATCTTGCAAGTGTTTATTTTTTATTTATTTATTTATTTATTTATTTACCTTTTTTTTTTTTTTTTTTTTTGGAGGGGGGGGGTTTCGATACAGGGTTTCTCTGTGTAGCCCTGGCTGTCCTGGAACTCACTCTGTGGACCAGGCTGGCCTCGAACTCAGAAATCCATCTGCTTCTGCCTCCCAAGTGCTGGGATTA
Source organism: Uromys caudimaculatus (assembly GCA_028551405.1). Classification (NCBI taxonomy): domain Eukaryota; kingdom Metazoa; phylum Chordata; class Mammalia; order Rodentia; family Muridae; genus Uromys; species Uromys caudimaculatus. The sequence continues at coordinate 84,316,995 of CM052706.1, read as the reverse complement.
AAGTAACTTTTTTTTTTTTTTTTTTTAAAAAGATGGGGTGTCACTATGTAGCCCTGGCTGGCCTGGAACAATATAGACCAAATTCACAGAGTCACCTGTTTCTGCTGTCTGAATGCTGCCACCATGTCTGGCTCTAGGCTTTTTCTGAAAGAGATTTCAGGCTGACACCAAACAACCCCTTTGCTATCATCTCTTTGCTCTAATATACAACATTCATCTCATTATATGTAAAAGAACCCATTGTGACTCTTCTGCTAACTAAGGGTACAGAATTCTCACTTTCGAATTGTAAAAAGAATTATCAAAAGGAGCCAGGGAAATGGCTCAGCAGGGGAAGGTATTTACACTGAGAAAGCTTCTTGTCTGGGTTTGGTCTCAGAGACACCTCCCCACAGTGGAGGGAGAGATGTACAAGTTGTCCTCCAACCCCCTCACACATATTGGGAAAAACTAGTAATAGTTATTATTATCTACTGATGTATAACACTACTGCTACAGTATAAACTATTTAACTGAATTATTCAAAGGGGTAGATCATTTAGTAGATAAACTGGATCTTTTCAAGTTTGATCTAAAAGCAGAGTCGGATTATAGGATACATGGATCAGAATCTCAGAACTGGCACTGGCACTATGAGTACATCTGTGTTTCTGTGTGGTGAACTCATGTATGTGCACACACTCAGGCCAGAGGTCAGGTTAGAAGGCTTTCCTCTATCTCCACCCTATGCTATGAGACAGGCTCTCTCACTTAAGGCAGAGCTCACTGTTTTGGTGAAGACGGGCTGTCCAGCAAGGCCTGAGGAGACCAGTCTACATCCCAAGCTCACTCCCAGCTGTAAGGTTAAAGATACATGTTGCCATGTCTAGCTTTTATGTGGGTTTATACAACAACCACTTTACTCATTGAGCTCATGGGTTTTAATACACACAGAAGTCAATATGAAAATGCAGATCTAGGTCCATGTATATGTAATACACATTTCTTAACTCTGTTTAACAAATGGGCCAAGAAACAGTAACAGCCTTGATAGAACTAAGCTACAACTAATGTCCATATCTCAGCTAAATACAATTACCACTCAAAGAAATCAAGGCTAATTCCTGAAGAAATGACTGACTACAGAAGAGAAAAACCATAGGATGGGCATTTTTTTTATACCAGAAAACATTTCCTTGAAGATAAAGACATGCTAAACAGGCACAGGGAGCAGCAACATAAAGGAGCACACCCAGAGGCCATATCTGGGCAGCCAGCATATGATGACCTGAATGCAGGCAACATCTTACCCAGCTGACAAGTTCTCAACAGCAGTGTAACAGGCTGATGTCACACAACTCTTAATAATAATATAAGTTCTGACACTGCTCTCAAAACCAGGGCTAGCAAGATGGCAACAGGTAAAGGCACTTGCTGAACAAGCCTAGTAACCTAAGTTCAATTCCAGAACCCATATGAAGTGAAAGGAGAGAGCCAAGTTCACACAGCCTGTTCTCTGACTTCTACATGTATGTGGCATGTGCCTTCTCTGCCCCGTGTCACTCAGGCACACAGACAATACTAGTATGTGTTTTCAAAAAAGCAGCAAGGACAAACAAACCCAAGCTGTCCAGTGCTGGTGCAGTGTGAGTCAAGGGGCAGACAGTGTAGTTAAGATGGCAGGGCCAAAGGAGGGTCAAACCATGGAGGTTTTAGGCCATACTTAGAAAAGAGCTTCAACATTCTTTACCTACATAAGGAAGAGAAGCCATAAAATTTTATATTAGGACATAATTTGATCATCTTATATCACTGAAAGCAACAAACTGTGAACATGACTGAGAAACACGCATGAAGACTGTGGTCACAGTCCAGACAAGATGTGACAAGATGTAAACAGAAGCAGCAATCTGGTGGAAGAAGGTGTAAGCCAGAAATTCACACATTTTCTGATTCTCAGTACCCTGGGTGTCTGAATGGTTTTGTTTCTTTGTTTGTTTTATCAAATCACTAAACCAACAGTTTTTTTTTTTTTTTCCATAAATCACACGTTTAATGTTACTTGTTTTCAGTAGGCTTTGAAAACCTTACTACTGTCACACTCAACTAGAAGTAAGTTGACAACTCCTGACTAAATTCAGAGAAAATAAATGCTAGTCTTCTAAAATATACAGGATTCACCTCCTTAATGTGAACATAAAATTCAAGTGCCTCCAATGTTCTCCCTTGAAGATATGTTAGCTTCACTCTGAGCAAAGAGCAACATTCCTTTGCATTTCCCAAGGCCATTACACTGAGATTCATCAGATACCTATACCACTTGCTGAAGTTACCCCATAAATATTTCAATCTGACCAGTATGAAGTGTCCTTCCTTATCTTTTTGGATAACTTTTGGTTTAAAGTTGATTTTATTCAATATTAGAATGGCTACTCCAGCTTGTTTCTTGGGACCATTTGCTTGGAAAACAGTTTTCCAACCTTCTACTCTGACGTAGTGTCTGTCTTTGTCACTGAGGTGCCTTTCCTGTATGCAGCAAAATGCTGGGTCCTTTTTTACGCATCCAGTCCGTTAGTCTATGGCTTTTTATTGGGAAATTGAGTTCATTGAAGTTAAGACGTATTAAGGAGAAGTGATTGTTACTTCCTGTTATTTTGTTGTTAGAAGTGGAATTATGTTTGTGTGGCTATCTTCTTTGGGGTTTGTTGAAAGATTACTTTCTTGCTTTTTCTAGGGTGTAGTTTCCCTCCTTGTGTTGGCGTTTTCCATCTATTATCCTTTGTAGGGCGGGGTTTGTGGAAAGATACTGTGCAAATTTGGTTTTGTCATGGAATATCTAGGTTTCTCCATCTATGGTAATTGAGAGTTTTGCTGGGTATAGCAGCCTGGGCTGGCATTTGTGTTCTCCTAGGGTCTGTATGAGATCTGCCCAGGATCTTCTAGCTTTCATAGTCTCTGGTGAGAAGTCTGGTGTAATTCTGATAGGTCTGCCTTTATATGTTACTTGACCTTTTCCCCTTACTGCTATTAATATTCTTTCTTGTATAGTGCATTTAGGTGGTTTGATTATTATGTGATGGGAGGAATTTCTTTTCTGGTCCAATCTATTTGAAGTTCGGTAGGTTTCTTGTATATTTATGTTTATCTCTTTCTTTAGGTTAGGAAAGTTTTCTTCTACAATTTTGTTGAAGATATTTACTGGCCCTTTAAGTTGGGAATCTTCACTCTCTTCTATGCCTACTATCCTTAGGTTTTGTCTTCTCATTGCCATCATGGATTTCCTGGATGTTTTGGGTTAGGAGCTTGTTGCATTTTGCATTTTCTTTGACTGCTGTGTCAATGTTTTCTATGGTATCTTCTGCACCTGAGATTTTCTCTTCTATCTCTTATATTCTGATGGTGATGCTTGCATCTATGACTCCTGATCTCTTTCCTAGGTTTTCTAACTCCCAGGTTGTCTCCTTTGTGATTTCTTTATTGTTTCTGTTTCCATTTTTAGATTCTGGATGGTTTGGTTCAATTCCTTCACCTGTTTGGTTGTGTTTTCCCATAATTCTTTAAGGGATTTTTGTGTTTCCTCTTTAAGGGCTTCTAGCTGTTCTCCTATTCTTTAAGGGAGTTATTTTATGTCCTCTATCATCATCATAAGAAGTGGTTTTAGATCTGAATCTTACTTTTCTGGTGTGATGGTGTATCCAGGACTTGCTATGGTGGGAGAATTGGGTTCTGATGATGCCAGGTAACCTTGGTTTCTGTTGCTTATGTTCTTGCGCTTGCCTCCTGCCATCTGGTTATCTCTAGTGCTACCTGCCCTCCCTTTAGCTGACTGGAGCCTGTCCTCCCTGTGATCCTGGTTGTGTCAGAACTCCTCAGAGACCAGCTGTCTCTGGAATCCTGGATCCTGGGTGTGACCAAGCTCCTGGGATCCTGGGATCCTGGGATCCTGGGATCCTGGGCATGTTAAGAGCACCTGGGAGTGGAGCTTCCTCCCCACGCCAGTGGGGTTCCTGGGTCCCTGGATCCCGTTGGTCCCAGTTACTCCCAGTATTGTGTCCTGATCCTATGATCCTGGACATGTTAGAGCACCTGGGAGTGGAGCTTCCTCTAGGTGCTGTAGGACTGGCTGAGGAGTTTGCGCCAAAGGCCTGCTCAGGGCGCAGGCCCAGACTGGAAGCCCAACACAGCTTTTAAAGATAAGTAGGTAGGTCCAATTGCAGCTTACTATCAGGGCCTATCACCTTAGTACATGCTGGGCACTGGACAACTAAGCCCCACAATACACTCGGATCAAACGCTACCACTTTCATTTCACCTCTGGCGATATTCATGGGACTTACTTTTTAGTCACAGAAACCATGAAAAAACACAGTAATAAAGACAGAAGGTTGCTGAAAGACTCCAGAACAATCAAACTAAGCTGGGCAGTGGTGGCACAAGCATTTAACCCCAGAGCTTGTGAGGAAAGTGGGTCTCTTGAATTCTAGGCCAAGCTGGTCTACACAGAGAGTTCCAGGACAGCCAGGGCTACAGTCACAGCTTCAAGGCTCAAAAAAAAAAAAAAAAAAAAAACAACCCAAAACCCTGAAGCTGGAAACACATACACACAGTGTTGTTTCAGTTACACTTTGAGAATTTTACAGGTAGATTTCTCAGAACTAATGGAAGGGAAGACCATCCTTAAACCACATCATACAAATATTTCAGCATACTCCATACTACACACAAGATGTCCAGATTTAAAGGAGATGGTTAAGCAAGCGCTGCGTATGCTGAGGAGTGCTGTACGGCATCACAAGAGCGGCTGCATGCTCTGCACGCTCGGGTCTAATTCTTCCTCCTGGAACACTTTCTCGCTACATGTGAGCCTAATAAAAGCAACGTATTCCATTTTGCTGATGTCTGTAGCTTAAGGGAAAGTTTTAGTGGAGTGAGGGAGAGGAATAAATTTAACAGATGGCTCAAATTAGATCTAAAGATCTCCTCAGGTGCCAGTGTTAGTGCCTTACCTGTGTTAATATGACTGGATCAAGCACGGTTGTTTCACCCTGACCAGTATCTGAGACCCAAGCTGTTCTTGAATCACCCAGACTACATATATAGTACTGAGTTGACCATTCACGTCAGGCAACAAAGGGTTAAAAAGACTACATTCACTAAGTAACAACCCTATTTCTGAGGAACACACTGTCACTCACAGCGCTGTTCAAGCTGTCACTAAATGTTGTTGTACCGGTGACTGAATGACAACACTTGGGTAAAGCCCCAGCCCTTGAGAATGGCGGGTCCACACAGCATCTGGCCCTGGCACCTGGCCACATGCTATGAGTCATGTTCCCTCTCCTGAGAACTACCCATTTCCTGATCTGACTAACAGTGCAAATCTGAACAAGATGAACTGCAGGAACAGAGGACCCTTTTCCTTGGCTGCTCTCTTAAGTGCTGCTCAACCACCTTTCTTAACAGTGATTTCAAATGGTTAATGTTAAGGGCAAATCTGGATGGCTTTGCAGGTAATGCTTCTTTCTGTTTGGTATCCTGGAAAAGGCTCATCCTCTAGAGGCAAAAAAGAGGTTCACAATGGGAGAGGCAGGCAGTCTCAGAGACGAAGTCTACCACCAACACAAGGAAGCAACAAGAACGCATAGGAAAAATCCCTCCATTGACTTTAACAGATGCAGGTACTTTACTGGGATCCAAGAGCACCGTTCAAGGGGTGGGAAGGCACTTCTAAAGGGCAACAAACACTTACCAAGACACTTGAATGGTATAACCACGTGACTCTTGCACTGTTTTTTGTCCCTTCGGCACCAATTATCAATATTGACTGGCTGGTTTGCTTCCATCACATTTGTGATCTGCAGCTCTGGATATATCTGTTTAAGAACAACAACAACAAAATCCACAATAAACCTGTCTGCAGATGGCTAAGTACCTCCGAGACCACCCGTATGCTACATCAACCTCAAGTTCTCCTACATTGTATCACGTTCTAACAACAAAATAAAAATATACTGAACTACTACTTGTCTTTTGTTTCTCACTTTTATAACAGGTATTACTGGATTTCCTCCAAAGGTTTGTGAGACATGATCATCAGCCTTAGCCAACTGGAGAACAGAATCATCTGACTTGCCTATCTTGTGATAGCATAGGTTTTAAACTGGTCATTAACCCTGCCTATGACCTTGTCAACCTCAGCCGTATTCATCTGGATGGACATGGGGTCCCTTGGCACCAATGATGCGGCTGTTCCCTGAGCATTCCTGCAGTGTATACAGATCCACAGTTCACCATTAGCATTCTGCCTGTAGAGGCTGCTCTCTCCAGTTTCAGTGCAAGTAGATAGGACAAAGGCTAGTTTTCTTTTGATAGCTTATATTTCTGACTCCTCCCATAGATTATATTTAAAAATGGAATCTATATGTAAGGTAAATGTAGCAGGCTTTCAACCCAAAACAAATCTGACTGGGTATCAAGAAGCAAAATCTCTGCAATATCTAAATCATACCACATATGCTTAGAAACAAAAGGGACTAGAGCTCCAGCTCTTAGTACTTGGGTCTTGGGCAGGGGAACACATGCAACCCTGACATAGAAAAGGGGGAAGAGGGGGAACTTTATGGCAACACTTACCTCCTGGCAGTACTGAAGAACTTCTTCCTTTGTCCCAAGGCAGCTCTTGGTGCCTGTTGGGTCAGGCTCCCATTTCCCAGTCTGAATGTTCACATGCATATTCAGCCTCCCACAGAACATGGCAATCTGAGGCTCAGCAACAGCAAAGCCTGTTCCAGCATTGGCTGCAAGAGCCTATCAAAAAATAAAGCAGAGGGTTCAGATTTAGTCAAAAGATCTGTAAAGGCAGTCATTTAACGATTCATACAGGATCAATTATCTTTCTCACAACTAGATTACTGAGTACAGTTGGAAGGTGCTGAAGAATCCTGTAGGAATATTCTGATGTGGTCGGGGGGGGGGGGGGGATCACTAAGCTGGCAAGATGGTTTAGCAGGTAAAGGCACTTATTGCCAAGCCTGATGACTGAGTCTGATCCCAGGACCTACGTGATGGAAGGAAAGAAATGACTTCCATGTGTGTCAAGACCCTTGCATAGACTCAACTGCCACCCACCCGAGGGGACAGGGGGACATAAAAGAACTACCAAAAACTACACAGAATTGAAGTTACGTCAAGTTTGAAAGTAAACATTTCCAGACAACTAAAAGGAAAATTCAACTTTGTATTTACCTAAAAATGAACAAGTTTATACTGACTGACATATGAGATCCTCAACACGTGTCTGTAAATTAGAGTGTCTGAACAGCAAGACAACCATAGTCTCTCACCAGTACTTCTATTGGCCTGGCTCAAGCTAAATTTGGTAGGAACAGGTATGGATCAGCATCAATGGGGACGTGGGGGTGAGATCATCTCTTTTTAAAAATATTTTGTAATCTCAGATATTTACTTTTTGTCTTTGCCGCACTCTGGTACTGGAGAGCCAATCTAGGGTCTCACACATGCTAGACCTAAACTCTACCACTGAGCTATATCTGTACCTCTTTTTACTTTTTTAATTTTGAAATAGCATCTTGCTAAGTTACTCAGGCTTGTCTTGAAATCACTTTGCCCAAGTGGGTCTTGAACTCTGTGTCTCAGCTTCCTGAGTGGTAGAGATGATAAGCCTGTGGTACTTTATATAAACAAACCCGTGCTGCAGGGAAGTATGCCAGAGACTTGTGGGTATATATGATGAAGCAAATGGGAAATCTAACCTCTACTGAGCACTTGGAATATCCTGAACCTGACTACCATCTGGTCTAATACAAGCTACTCATTCCTTCACACACAATCATGAGAGCAGAGAGCAGCTAAAACTCCAAATAATTTCCTTAATTCTCTCATACAACCAAAAAACTCCATCAAGCAACTATATTTAATGAATATACTTCCTCAGTACTCCATCTAGTGTCAAGTCAAAATGCACTAAAAAAGGAACTGGATTCACAGTCCTGAAGAGGAAAATTAACAGAGCACTCTTGCACAGAGTGGATAGCTAAAGAAGGAAGCAGTAGAGCCAGGTCTACACAGTCTGGCACGGGAAGGGTCTCAGCCTTCATCACTGAAGTGTTGAGAGATTTAAGCACAGAGCTCTAGTTCCCAACGCCTCTCTGCTGGCTGTGGAGTAAAAGGGGACTGTTAGTAAACAAGGGAAGGGTCCAACAGTAAAGTAGTGGGAGCTTGGGCAAGGTGGTGTACAGGAAGAAGAGACTCACACCAGGATGCCCCAAAGTCACGGGGCTAGCAAAACACAGCGAGGCCACCAAACTTGGAAAGCAATCTAATCATTTCTTCTCTTAACGCTGATTGTCTCAGGCACTTTGTTATAGCATAATAATACAACAGTGATGAACAAAGTTTGCAATCTTCAGTATTGGCAGCCTCAGTTATGAAAACAGAATGCTGAAAAGGATTTCTTAAGTTATGCACGTGTCTATTGTCCAGGTTCATTCAAAGGCTGAGGCGGAAGTTCATGAGTTTGGAACCAGTCTGCTCAACAAAGCAAGATCCTAACTTTTTCAAATAGAAAAGAAAGAGATGAAAGGATTTCATAAACAAACTTAATCTAATTCTGCATAATATTCCAGCAATTCTCCGGCAATATCTATGTTTTATGACAAGACCTTAACCAGTAACAGCTCAGAAATAGGCAAGAAACAGTATTTAGTACAGGCAAGGCTCCTCTCAAGCACTGTGCCCTTGAGGAACACAAGCATCTGTGCTTAGTGCTGCAGTAGTCCTCCATCCATAGAAATTATGTTCCCGCACCCACAGTGGATGCCTAAACTATGAAGTACACTGAACTGTATACATGCTTTTACCATGCCACAATAAAGCTTAATGTATAAAGAAAGCATAGTAAGAAAAAAATAAACACCAAGGGGCAGGAGAGATGGACCAACAGTTAAAAGGACCAAGGCTCAACTCCCAGCACCCACATAGTGGCTCACAACTATCTGTAACTTCAGTTCTCAAGAAATGGACATCGTCTGGTCTCTGCAAGCACTAGACATATACGTGGTGCACAGACTTACATCCAAGCAAAACACCCATACACATACAATTAAAAAAAATTTTTAAAAATTGAAGTAAAAGAATTCTCCGCAATGTTTCAACTACAGTGCTCTTGTATGAATCTAACATTGAAGACATCTACTAAACAAATAGGGTACATCTAATCATACATAAGACTGGACAGAGACAGGAAGCGTTTGCCCCTTAAGTCCTAGAATGAACAGGGTAAGAAGATTAGTTGTGTGAGCTCACTGAGCCACAACATTGAAATGGTCGATTCTAGGGCATTTATCAGCCAAGACTATGTTCCACATGTTACTCATTACGGTTGCTGGCTAAAAGACCACAGAGTTTCAACTGTATAAATGCTCAGTTAATGGGTCAACCGCGGAGGTCAATACATCAGTGTAAGTGCATTTGATTTCTACAGTGAGATGGTCAGTGTTATCTTCCCTAAAGAGTCTATAAAATATCAGAGGTTAAAGCAACAGGAAGGAGAGCAAAACAGCCAGATCTCACATCAGTTACCACCAAGAAAGAGAGTAACTGGAATCAATCCAGACAGCTAATAGGATACAGTGATTCACTTCTGAGTTCAGAAAGATTAATCCTTGTGGTCATGAGAGACTCTCAAGACAGTATCCTCTGAAATATAAAAGGCCTCTGTGGGCCACATGTAGATATCAACTAATCAAACCTACCCCGACCTCACCTAGAGTGTGACAGGGTCACTGTGCTATGATGCTTGTACTTCTTATTTGGAAATGCTCTTATTTAATGTGCTCTCCATTTTCTTAAGCACTGACAGCGCCTTGACCCATTTCTTCAGCATATAAATCAATCTGCTTCCTAAACTAACATGTTACAAATGGGACTTCGCTGCCAAGTCAGCACTTCTGATATCCTGTGAACTTGGAGTCCTCTACGAAAGAAAATTAATGAATGCCCCACCCACACGTTGGCACTTAAGCCAGTCCCTGTAATCTATGCACACGGCAGCACTTTCAAGGCTTTGAAAACAAACTGCAACAACAGCATTTCTAGCCAGTGCCTCCACTTACTTAATAATTCATTCTTAATAAGAAATCCCATTTTATTAATTTGGCTCAGGAAGAATTCAGCTATCTAAGGAAAGGAACTCAACTTAGTAGACGGTGCTCCTAATAATCTGAAGAAGCTTGAAGTATTTTCAGTCAATGTTTGAAACATAAGTCTGGGCCTATAACAAGTCCGTCCTTCAGGAGCCCAATCGCTGGCTGGTGCTCATAAACTGCCTCCCTTCTCAAAGCTGCTGGGACCAATGCAACTCTCTGACCTCAAAGCTGGTATGTAGCAGTTCTTTCTTTCCTCACTAAAGCTACTGCACCTAAATCAAATCTGGCCTTACAGTTTGATAAAGAGCCTACTGAAATGGTAGCATCTTCTCCTACAGCTGTGGAAGTGAGGTTTCCTTAGATGGAAAGGCACTGCTTAGTGATACACTCTACCACTTTAGTGCCAACAGCTCAATTCTCATAGAGAGTGAAACAGATCTCTGCAGCATCTAGCTAACCTTACGGGCTAGTGATAAAAGACACTCTTATTCAATGTTCTTATACCCTTTTCAAAAATAAAAAAATAAAAAAACTGAAGATATTATTTCATTCCTCTTCAAGTATTCAATAAACCTTCATCATCACCAGGCAGTGGTGGCACACACCTTGGGCAGACAGAACTCTTTGAGTTTGAGATCAGTCTGATCTACACAGAGTTCTAGGACAGCCAGTGAAAATCTCTAAATATAAATATAACAATTTAAATATATGTCTACAAACTTTTCGCCAAAGATTTACTTATCAAAAGAAAATGAAATACGCTCCGTTCTGAGCGCACTTCAACATATTTGTCTCAGGAGAAAAAACATGAAGTTGGGTTGGGGATAAATCTGGAAAGAGCTGGGAAAAAAGAAATGACATAATTAAACTATATTGTATGCAAACTTTAAAAATAAATAAGCAGGGAAAAAAATCACTCCCAGGCTATGGCTAACTACAAAAAGGAAGACAACTGGAGTGAAAACACTAACCAGACACTAGTGTGCATTTCGCCAGCAACAAGACATTAAAGGAAACAGGTCAGGGGGGAAAAAAACCCCAGAACTGTTACAAATCAGGAAAGATCCGGCAAGACAACAAATGAATGCAATATGGGAGCTTGAACAGGATGCTGGAACAGGAAAAGGCCATTGGTGGGGAAGCCAGAGCAATCTTTTGCATAAGCTGTGCCAACACACGCTCCTGTACTCCATCTATGGGTTATGTAAGAAATAAATTCCACGTCTGGGCATAAGAGAAGAATTCTGCAGTATTTAAGGTCTAAAACACTCAAAGTAAAAACTATTTGAGAGCTGATGTAGCTTATCAAAATAGCAGCCAATCAGCATGCACAAGTGGGTTAGATCCCAGCACCGCCAACCACTAAGTGGTTTTGTTTTCATCCTGATCAAACTGCCCGGATCCTACTCGGGAGGGCATAGTTTCAATTTTACAAATCCAATCTGTCAAAAAGACAAGACGAGCTGGATCTGCGCCATGTACCTATATCCCAGCTCCTGGGAAGGCTGGGGTGGAAGGATTATTTGATTCCAAAAGCTTGAGGCAAGGGTGGGCAACACAGCCAGACCCTATCTCAAAAAAGGGGAGGAGAGGGGATTAAAAGGAGTGAGCGAAGGAAAAGACACACTTGTAGGTCAGACAAGCAGTAACAATTATCAGAGCACACTCGGCTCCTGAAAAGCAACTGTCCTAATACAGCATATGGTAGATAGTACACATATGGAACACTTTGGTTGCTGTTAAAGGTCTGAATGGTTAAACCCATCAATCTGACATTTAGATGCCACCTCTAGGCATGTCTGGGAGGTCATACCCACAATATGCACATTTCATAGGCATGGGTGTCAGAGAACAAAGACGGCATAGCACAGCATTTATACCTTTGCTTCCTGACTGAGAAGCCAATGTAATCTGAAGTCCCAAAATCCTGCTGTCACAGCTAGAGCTACTTTTGTTGTTTTATTTTTAAACATTTATTTACATGAATGTTATCTGCATGTACACCTGATAGCTAGTAGAGGCATTAGATCCCATTACAGATGGTTGTGAGCCACCACATAGTTGCTGGGAATTGAACTCAGGACTTCTGGAAGTATAGCCAGTGCTCTTAACTGCTGAGACATTTCTCCAGTTCACTTAACTCCAGTTACTTATCACCACATGGTACCTCTCATAATGTTCTATGCCCTCAAACATTAGACAAAAATACACTTTTTTCTTAAATTGCCTTTGTCAGACATTATGCAGGAACACCAAGAAAAGTAACTGATATACTATGGTTTAGAACACTCGTTCTCGCCAGGCAGTGGGGGCGCACACCTTTAATCCCAGCACTTGGGAGGCAGAGGCAGGCGGATTTCTGAGTTCAAGGCCAGCCTGGTCTACAGAGTGAGTTCCAGGACAGCCAGGGCTACACAGAGAAACCCTGTCTCAAAAAACCAAAAAAAAAACCAAAACAACAAAGGGGGGGTTAAATATTAAAGCAGAAAGGAAGTATCATTTCCAAACGGTTTAGACTCTCTCCAGGGCTTTTTATAGGAACACGGTAATTTGTCCAACTGGATTACACTGGTGAAAACCCAAGCAGCATAATTAAATAGAAGTCTGGACTTTCATCTTATGCAAGAATGGAAACTGAGTCTTTCATAAATAAAACTGTTCAAAAAATAATAATGCTTAAAATTGTTTCCATTCCTGCCTGGTTGCTATAATACAGGAAGTCTAAGAAATTTACTTCTAGGTATGGTATGGAGATCTAGAAGGACTTGTCTTAGATAAACAGCCATCTCTGCATTCTACCTCCTCAGAAGGGGTCCATGAGGTGGCGAATGAAAGTCCAGCTCCATCATCAGCTACCTACACACTACCTCCTCTCAAGGTTCACTAGCCCCACGCCTACTTAGCCTACTTTTCAATAGAGGTCAGGAAACTTGGAGAGATGGCACAGCAGCTAAGTGCATTGGTTTTCCTTCCGGAGGACTTGGCTTGGATTCCCAGCACTCACATGGTAGCTCATGGCTGTTACTCTAGCTCCAGGGGATCCAATGCCCTCTTCTGGCCTCCAAAGACTCCAGGCACACACATGGAGAACAGACAGACATCCATACACATAAATGTTAGGAAAAAAAATGACCTTTAAAAGATAAGCCAAGCATGGTAACTCCTATCTGAAGTCCTAGCACTTGGGGCAGGTGAGAGATGGGGATGAATTAAGAGATTACAGGTTCAAGGCCAGGGTAGGCTACAGTGTGAGATAACAGGAGTGGGGCGCAGCTGAACTGGGAAGGATGGCTTAGTTAATAAAGTGACTGCTTTGTAAGCATGATGATCTGAGCTTAACAGCTAGCATGAAAAAGGCTACGCAACAGCAGGGGCTTGTAACCCAGCAGTGGGGAAGGAGATAGGAAGATTCCTCCCAAACTCAACTGGTGAGCCCTGTTTTAAAAAGTGGGGCAGGGCACAGTAACTACAGAGGAATAACACCCAAAGTGAGCCTCTGGCTCCCCTAAGAGTGCATATCCACGTTCCTCTGTAAGCCTGCCCTCGACCCCCACAAACATATTATTTAAAGCAAAACAAAATCTTTTATATTACATGAGCTTATATACATTCACCAAAGAAATAACAGACCTTCAATAAATAATTGTTTTAAAATAAATTTCAATACAAAGAGTTTGAAATATTGCTCATCACACAAAAGGAGTTCGAGCATTTATAAACATCATTATTAAATTTCTTCATCTGTAGAACAAGGCTACTAATATCCTACTCTTCTCAGACCTGTTATGGGGATTAAGATAATGCACAAAAAGCACTACATGCAATTCCCGCTGCAGAACAAGTGCCATTATCACTGTGCTCCTGAAGATTTCCTTCTCTCTGAAGATTTCCTTCTCTCTGACTGCAATTACACACAACTGGGTTTAAATGAGAGGCAATCAAGTGAAGAACACATAAGGGCCCCGTGTGTTTATCCATCTTTCCAAAACACAGGCTGGCATCAAACTGGTTTAAAAGACAGCATTTTTTATTTATTAAATTTGGAAATGGATTTAAAAACAAAAAACAAATAAAACAGGTTGCATTACTGCTCCATACTCTATTTTGTGGGAACTCAGTCATAAAATATTTACATGATCATTTTTAGAGAAAACTACCAGAGCTACTTGTTTCCTGTCTCTGAACCACTGTCCAGCTGATTCAGAAGTGAGGTCAAGATGACCTGCTCCTACTACCAAGGCATATCAAAGACAGATATTACAGGGGCTGATGAGGTGGCTCAGCAGGCAAGTGCTTGCCACACAAGTTACATGATCCAAGTTCAATACTCAAAGCCTGTATAAGGGTGGAGTAAGTTCACAAAGTTGTTCTCTGACCCACACACAAGCACTGGGGCTGCACCACCATATACACAACACACACACACACACACACACACACACACACACACACGCACACAATTTTAACAACAGCATTGAAAGGTATTTCTTTATAGTTTTACCTGTTTTGTAAACTTCACACAGATACTTTGACCATATTCACCCCCAATTTGTTTTCTTGATATCGTTCCATCTACATTTTAGCTACAAAATCTTAAAAGAAGTTAATCCTTCTTCATATTCTAATATTTTTTTACTTTGTTGCAATATAAATGAATTTTAGTTTATAAAATAGGTAAGAACCTACAATTTAAAGGGTGAGGCTTTTTTTTTCCACACTATAACAGATAAAAAGTCTATTTTCCCAAAACTTCCCCAAAAACACCTCTTAGAAACTCACTGAATCACATTTGCCTATGATGACACAACGGCCACTTGCCAAACTCTGCAAAGCATGCCAGCTAACTGCAGAGATCAGAAAGCCAAGAGGCTTCTGTAGTAATATAGTATTATCTAAGGCATACGGACTTGGGCTTAGTCTTTTAACTCACTGGCACTAGCATTACTTAGGCTGTTACTAAGAGTTGCATGTGCAGGGTTAGATAGAATATACAGGAATGAATTTACTTAAATCTTAAAGGAGAGAAATAATTTCAAGTAACAAATGTCTAAGAGATGCTATAGATTAAATATTTCATAGTGAAATGTGTTCAATCTAAATTATTCTTAGTGAGTCACATAATAGAAATGATGGACGGTTTTCTACAGAATATCCAAACACAAGCCTGGCAAATCTCTTAAGTTATAAAGTCTCTGGATGATCTGATGCTCTAGGGTGTTTTGTTTTGTTTTTATATGAATCAAATCACTCTCAATCTAGTAATTTTAAGCATCTTTTAAGTTCTTATAAATCATATTTCTTAAAGTGTTTCACTTACCAGATAATTCTACTAAAATAAGTATTTAACTTGGAGATTTTACCAACTTTGAGAAACCCAACATTCCATTTTAGCCAAAACATATATTTAACTACAGTGTCAAGATTTAACATGAATGATGTATCAGAGATTTGAAACTGGATCCACACTGGTTCACTTGTAATATCGCCAGGAAGGGGTAAGAAACTAATCCATATACCTTGGAACGCTGATGATTTCACATACAGGACCATTTTTATATTTATCTTCACATGTATGCGTCTTTTGCTTGCATGTATGTCTGTGCACCATGCACACACTGCATTAACTGCAGAGGGCAGAAAAAGGGGGGGTCAGATCTCCCCTGGAATTGGAGTTAAAGACCATTTTCAGCTGCCATATGGGTGCTGGGAATTGAGTAGTCTTCTGCAAGAGCAGCCCTAAGATTAGTTTTACTGATGCTTTAAATAAAAAGTTCCCCAGATACCTACTAAGGAGATAATAAGGTTTACAACACGTTTGGTGTTGGTGACATCCTGTAAAGTGAGAAATACAGACGTGGCAGAGCTAAGTGGCAGAATGTTTGTCTAAACTGCATGAAGTTCTGGGTTCAACCTTCAGCACTGCACCATGATTAAAAACTGGGGTTGGGGGACGCGTAACATCTTGCCCCAGTGTTTGCACACGGTATGTAAGGCTATAGATTCACTGTCGTCTTTCTAGACTGAGTGTCCTGAATGAACTCTGAGATACCTTCTTTTCACACTTTGTTATTAAAGTCATAAAATGACATCACTGGTAAGTAGGTAGCCCTTCTTAAAAAATATGGTCGTTTTATAATATGAAGTAATTGCAACCTTCTCTACCCACAACTTCCTTGCTGGGCTTGTGAGGTGGTCAAAGGTAAAGTCACCTGCTGCTAAGCTGAACTGATCCCTGAGGTCCACATGATGAAAGGTTAGAACAGACTCTCAAATTGTCCTCTGGTTGCCACATGCACAATGCTGTCAACAAAATAAATATTTTAAAAATTATAAAAAACAAATACTGGAAGCCACCTAACTCTTTATTTCCAAACATCTATGATACTGAATGGCAAGAAATTCTTGGGTGAATAATCTGTATCTTTCTTTGTAACTAAAAAAGATTTTTTAAAATGACCTAATGATTTTCATAGGGCAGGGAGAAGTTTACTTTTTAAAAAGGAAATTAAATGTTTTCACAGTTCTGTTACATATTTCCCTAACTGCAAGCAATATTATATATAAATCTTGATTAATAAATTTTAACTTTTAATATCCATTAAAACTGGGAAAATAAGAAATATATGAAAGTGTTCCACCCTCTTTAAGTTCAAAGCCAGTTAAAAGACATCTTTCTCATGATTTATGTAGCATTTAAATTTAAAAGTAAACAGACTGCACCATCAGCATGCACCAGATCTGCTTTCAAACAATAATTCTCCCTGCCTTGGACCAACGCCCATGTGCATTACTGTAATTATCAGCAATTAAAAAAATAAAGTAATAAAGCTAATACACTCCATAAGTCAGTATGTTCACTGCTTGCCAAATAGGCCATTAATTAGCCTTTCTTGGTACATGCCACCTCACTACTAAATAAATGCATAAAGAGGAACAGAAAAGCTTACACGCAGCATGAAAAGGAGTAAGTACGGATGAAGCCGCACATAAACACCTGCATGGCAGACAGTGCAAGAGCACTTTAGCTCTGCTATTCAGGTGGCCACTGGGGAGCTGGCCAGTCTTTGCCCTCCAGCATCCTGTCTCTACCCAACTATGGGTCCCAGAAACACTAATTAGTTCCAAGAGATCAACAACATGACTATGACCTACAAGGACCACAAGGGGACAGTCCCTGAGTCCATTCCTACACGGTCCAGAGCATTTTCAGTGTACGCCCAAGCCAAGGTGCCTTGTCCCAAGTCCTCACCTGTGAATCTCTTTCCCAGGTCTCCTAAAGCAGGTGTGTGTTCACTTTCAGGGCTCTGCTCAGTGGATACCCTCAAAAACTGTTTCAGTCCAATCCAAGTAAAGGTTCCTCAGCCTCCCTCATGTGCATGGCACATCAGCACTAAAACTTAAGAAACCCTTTCTAACCTCTATGTAGCAACAGTACCTAGCATATAGCAGGCAATCAATTCTCTTCTGATTCCCAGAACAGAATCAGGCTCTAAACCCAGAGCTCTTGGATTTAGCTTTATATATTTCCCTAAACTACAGTCAGCAGTGACTTCTAAGTCAGCACAGCATCAGCGTGTGTATCAGCATAGCTACAAATAAGGAATGTGTGCTGAAGAAGATGTTTAACAGTACTTGGTGCTCATGCAGAGCTCTAGCACCTACCTCAGGCAGCCACTGCACAACCACTGCAATTCCAACTCCGGAGGATCTGATACCCTCTGCTTACCTCCACAGGCACTTGGGTGTATGTGGCACAAATTCAGACATACACACACATTAGTGTAAAAAAAAAAAAACAACAACAACAAGACCGGGCAGTGGTGGCGCACGCCTTTAATCCCAGCACTTGGGAGGCAGAGGCAGGTGGATTTCTGAGTTCAAGGCCAGCCTGGTCTGCAGAGTGAATTCCAGGACAGCCCGGGCTACACAGAGAAACCCTGGCTCGAAAAACAAAACAAAACAAAACAACAACAACAAAAAAACACCTTTGAAAAGAAATCTATGCAAAAATAAATGACTAAATAAATAAAAAAGAAATCTATACAGGATGACAATCTTCAATTTTGAAAACTGTAATGTTTGCCGAATGGCTTTCTTACATACATGGTTTGAGAAACAAGGCAGGATTAACATACTAGACACATACTAACATAGTTCCCCAGCCAATCAAAGAACAACCCTCAGAAGTAGTACCTGAAGGCTGTCAGTTGTTCAGCTGCTGTTTACCTCCTGTCTTAACATACCCTTAGCACTTTTCTTGGTCTTTTAAGACCAGATGATTAAAAAAAAAAAAAAAAATTTTGTAAGTTTAAGGTGTCATGTCTTATTTGTGGGACAGGGTGTTTGTGCCATGACCCATGTAAACATTAAAGGACAACTTACTGGAGTCAGCTCCTCTACCTTGGGGGTGGGGTTGTCAGGCTTGGCCCTAGCATCTCTTTACCCACTGCCTCATCTCCCTGGCTCCACAATTTACAAGTCTTTCACTCCTAAGCCATCACACTATCTTAAAGTATCCACTCTCTTGTTCTGTTAGGAACTCATTTCCATAACATACATGTGTGCTGTGGATTACAATTTCCTATTTTTATTTATTTTTATTTTATGTGCATGTTTTGCCTGCATGTGTCTGAGCAGGGTGTCAGACCCCTTAGAACTGAAATTTCAGACAGTTGTGAACTGTCATCTGGGTACTGGGAACTGAACCCAGGTCCTCTGGAAGAGCAGCCAGTACTCTTAACCGGAGTCATCTCTCCAGCCTGACAATGTCCTGTTTTTAAGATTCTTTTTCGACAGCCAGGGTCACACAGAGAAACCCTGTCTAGAAAAACCAAAAAAAAAAAAAAAAAATCTTTTTCTATGCGTGTATGTTTTGTCTACATGTATTTTGTGTACCACATGCATGCCTGGTACCCTCAGAGGCCAGAATAGGGTATCAAATCACCTGAACTGAAATTACAGATAATCGTAAGTCACCATGTGATACTGGGAAGTGAACCTGGGTATGTTCTATGTCAGTGATGTGAACTGCTGTGACATTTCTCCAGCCCATACTTAGGTATCTATTTCTCCCAAGATGTCTTAGTAACTGTTTTACTGCTGTGAAGAAACACCATGCCCAAGACAATTGGGGGCTTGCTTATAGTTTCAGAGGTATTCAATATCATCAGTCATGGCAGGGAGCAAGGCAGTATGCAGGCAGATATGGTGCTGGAGCAGTAGCTGAGAGTTCTATACCCTCATCTGTTCACAGGCAGAAGAGGGAGAACTGGGTCTGGCTTGGGCTTTTGGAACCACAAAGCCCACCTCCAGTGACACACTTCCTCCAACAAGGCTACACCTCCTAATCCTTCTCAAATAGTGCCACTCCCTGATAACTATGCATTCAAATAAATGAGCCCATGGGGGCCATTCTTATTTGTACCACCACACTGGAATCACCAATGTATCTTTCCTTTTACCTGCTTGGTGCCCAAAACAAAGACCTGAGACTACCAGGTAGGCCCATGAATGCTCTGCAGTGCACACACTGAGGTCTACTGCACTTCTTTCTTTCTTTCTTTCTTTCTTTCTTTCTTTCTTTCTTTCTTTCTTTCTTTCTCTCTCTCTCTCTCTCTCTCTCTCTCTCTCTCTCTCTCTCTCTCTCTCTCTCTTTCCTGAAGTCAACACTCCACCCTCTCTCCATGACCCCACTCCAACAGGAGCCACTATTCTCCAAGGCCTGAGGTCATTAGTCCTCAAGAGTGCCTTGTCTGGTTTCCTCAATGTTTTGTCTTTCTTGACTGACTTCTGTTTTAGGAGCTGACAGCTTTCTCAGAAAATATCTAAAAATAGAAAATTTCAAACATAACATCTCAACAGGCTTCTTATTTTATGTATGCGCTTTATGGGTCATGTACATAAGCACTAAATTGTGGCTGGAAATTACATTTTCCCTCAGAATTTGAGGGATTCTGGCACTGATACTGAGAAACCAAAGCCAATCTGACCCTTCTGTGCAGGCCTACTTCTCCCTAGCTTCCCAATATTTGATATTGTTTAACTTCAATCTAGCTCTTAGTGGACTGAGCAATTCCCCATTTGTAATCTGCTATTTCCACTTCCTGGATTTCCTAGACCAAGCCTCTAGTTTCTCTTCCTTCTCTCTTTTTACAGTTCATTCCCTCTCATTTTTTCTCAGTGGTATAGTACATGCCTGGTAGGTATGAGGACCTATGTTCTATCCTCAGCATCACAAAAAATGAAAATAAAAAAATTTTTGGTAACCCATTCTAACTCTCCCAGTTGAAGCTGGCATTGAGGTCTATAACTGCTGCCTCATTTGTACATATCCTATGATGGGTTCAGGCATTGAGGTCTATGACGGCTGCCTCATTTGTACATATCCTATGACAGGTTCAGCTTCGTCACCCACATACCTCATACACACAGACTCACAAACAGTGACTCTGCTTGGTGAGGCCTGTCAGGTTTGAGTCCATGCTTTACAGTCAATCTTTTATATTGATACTAAAGATATTTTAATCTGTCCCAAGTATTATTTCTATTGCTTTAAAAAACACTAAACACGGGCTGGAGAGATGGCTCAGCGGTTAAGAGCACTGACTGCTCTTCCAGAGGTCCTGAGTTCAATTTCCCAGCAACCACATGGTGGCTCTCAACCATCTGTAATGGGATCCAATGCCCTCTTCTGGTGTGTCTGAAGAAAGTGTCAGTGTACTCACATACATAAATAAAGTCTTTAAAAAAAAGAAGAATCAAAAAAACAAAAAACAAAAAACACTAAACACCATTCAGCTTCTATGATTTTTACCAATTCACAGGAATAATCATTCAATATAATACACAAGATGTTTATTAATGTAGATAGATCCCGAGGAAGCTAACAAACCCTCAAATAACCTTTTCTCTAGCAGTTTCTATAAAAGACAGAAGGAAAGATTCCTTCTAGCTTCCTTCTATTATGATAAAAACACTCTAACCAAAAGCAACTTAGGGGAGGAAAGGATTTATTTGGCTTACAATTCCAGATCACAGTCCATCACTGAGGGAAGTCAAAGCAAGAATTCAAAGTAAGAAAAAGCAGGCCTGCTTGCTATTCCATGCAGAATTACCTCTAACCTCTGAACTCACATGCAGCCTAGGAAGTACAGCAGAAACCATGGATTACTCACAAGCTTGGCTAGCTCTTTTACAAAGCTGAGGACCATCTGCCTGGATAGTGCAGTCCATAAAGGGCTGGGCCCTCCTACAGCCATTAGCAATCAAGACAATCCCCCACACACCTGCCCACAAGGCCATCCGATATGGCCAATCTCTTATAGACTCTCTTCTCAGGTGACAGTTAAAGCTAACTACGAGGTTACACTAAAGAAAAAAACCAAAAAAACATGTAAAGTTAAGCAGAAATACTGGTTAGAAGGAGATAAAGGGGTTAGCAAAGGCTCTGCTATACATTATGGCTTGGGGTATGGCACCTGCCTAGCATGCTCAACAGTTCAGTACACTGCAGAATGAGAAAAACTACCAGCAGTTTCATTTTTCATGGTTTCCATTATTTACTGAGAACCATGGCCTAAAAATAGTGAATGAGAAATTCTAGAAATAAACAATTCTTAAGTTCTGAATTGCTTATCATTCTAAGTTACAAAATAAAATTTCCCTCTGCTCCACACCTAGGGCACGAATCATTCCTACGTCCTTTGTCACTACCCACCTAAGTCATTTAGTAGCTGTCTCAGCTATCAAACTATTCCAGCACTACAGCACGCATACTCAAGTAACCTTTACTGCTCACATAACTTTTACTCTACCTAGACACAAAAGCCATGATGGTTGCAACTCAAGCCTGCTTTTTCTTGCTTCCTCCCTCCCTCCACTCATTCATTCATTCATTCATTCATTCATTCACTTTTTGGGTGTACATTAAACCTAGGTCCTTGTGCATGCCAGGCATGCACACCATACAATCCTTCTTTCACATACCATATTAAACTATCACAAAGGACAAGTTCAGTTCGGTAAGATATATTCATGCTAGCTTGATTACAGAATTGTTAAAACTGTCTTGCTTATTACTTACTAGTATAATTACTGTGCCTAATTTATTAAGCTGTATCGTAGACACATACACATGTATACACCTGTATATATATATATAAACATATATACATAAACACCTATATATATATATATACACACACATAACTATACATCTATGTATATATAGGTGTTTATTTTATATGTGTGTATATATACATACACACACACATATACACACACACAGGTATAGGGGGGTATGTGTGTGTATGTGTGTGTGTATTTCAGACAAACACCATAGACAGAATTCAGGGCACCCTGAGTTCAGGAATCTAGCGCACATTTTTAAACATTCCTCTCACAAGTGAGGAGAACCCTTATAAATGTCAAGAGATCTTTTCTCAGCTAGCTTTCTCCCCCGTCTTTTTTAACATGGGTTGAAAAGCCAGATGCCTATACATAACAAATAGAAAGCAAGATGGTAGACCACAGCACTTCTTTACCTACTAAGTAACGGAGCCTGTTGCTACTTGGTTCAAAACCTGGTAAGAACCTTGTAGGTTAGAACTATTACTTGAAAATGAAAATATGTACCTAGAATTTAATTACAGTTAAATCTAACATGATGAGGACAAAACAATAGGGATAGGCCACACTATTTGCAAGCTGCATTTTTTTTTTCTTTTCTTAGCCTAAATATAACAAACTAGGCTTCAGAGTAAAGAGAGATGACAATCTAAAGAACAAAAATTGGCAAACCCAAAAGGCAAAGTGTAAGCTAAAATATGATGGATCCTGCCGATTACAAAATTACCATAATAATTAATTTAAAGATCTTAGCATTCAGGCACAGACGTAACTCAATGCCAATGTGTATGCTTAGACTGTACGTGGCCCTGGATTCATCCTCAAGACTGAAAAGATCTTAATACTGTTAATATAACACCACCACCCAAAGCAATCTGCAGGCTCAGTGCAATCGCCCAGCAAAATCTCCACAGAAGAGAAAGGCCACCACAAAGGTCATTATGGCATCTCACAATCTTGATAAGGAGCAGTTCGGAAATAAAGCTTTATATATATGGCCAACTGATTTTTGACAAGATTGCCAAGATCATACAATAGGGAAAGGGCAGATTCTTTAAAACAAATGGTCTTGTGAGAATGAAATTAGATCCATACCTTCAATTACATATAAAAATAAATTCAAGGGCCTGGGGAGATGAGTCAGTGGGTGAGAGCAGGCACTGTGAAAGCAAAGGGCCTTGTACTCTGTCAATCCCCAGCATCCACGTGGGCACAGCTGCCCACACCTGTAACCCGGCTCTGGGAGGATGAAGCAGGTGGATCTCAGGAGCTCGCCAGCCAGTTTAGCTGAAACAGTGAGCCTCAGGTTCAAAGACCCTGTTTCTTAGAGGAAGGGACTAGACATCTTCCTTTGGTTTCTTCAGGTATGCATGTACACACACTCTCACACAAATTAAAACTATGAACACCTTAAGCTCAAAGCTACAACTCTCAGAAATGTTAAGGGAAAAGCTTCATGGCATAACTTCTCAGATATGACATTAAAACAGGTAACTACAGGGCAGAAATATGAAATTTTCCCTTTATCAAATTTAAAAACGCTGTACATCAAAGAACACTATGTCATGAGTAAAAAGACATAGGAGGGAGTACTGCAAGTTACTGATCTGATTCACATCCAGAAAAATGAAAAGAACTCTTGCAAGTCAACAACATGAAACTGTCTAGTTGGAAAACAAACATTTTGAAAAGACATTTCTTCAAAGGAAAGCCAACATGAAAGGACATTCAACACCACTAGTTCTAGGACTGACGCAAACCACACCACAGCAAGATGCTGCGCCACACAATTAGGATGCCTGCTACCAAAAACTAATAATTCTGAGGGAAAAGAACTACTACCAAGGATATGGAGAACCTGGAACCTGTGCACACTGCTAATGGAAATGTGCAATGTACAGTCACTGTGTAAGACAGTTTAACAGCATCTCAAAAATGAAAACACAGAATTACCAAAGACCTAGCAATCTCACATATGGCTACATAGCCAAGGGAAACTAGAGCATGATCTAGAAGAGACATGCTGCTCACTGCAGAGCCAACATGCAAGGCAGGGTACCCCACTACGCTACATCACAAGGACAAGCAAACAAGAGATAACTATCAATTTAGACGAGTGCTGGCAGGGAGAACAAGGGTAAAACCAAAAAGGGGCGGGGTAGATGAGAGTGGAAGGAGGAAAACTGTCTATGTAACTCGACATTAATGGAACATTAATGTTCCATAAGCTTAAACCAGTCAGAACCAGTCAGAGAGCAAATACTTAGTGATTCCACTAGTGTATGTCATCTGAAATAGTAAAATTATAGAAAGACATCAAAATTGCAGTAGCCAGAGGCTGAAAAGGAGAAAAGGTTGCTATGCAACAGGTAGACATTTCTTTATAGACTATTCATAAATTTTAGAGATCCACTATACAACCTCAGCCAATACTTAACAGTGTATTGTGTACTTAAAATTTTAAGAGGGTTGGTGAGAGAGCTTAATAAGCAATGTTAGTACTGCATAGAATAGAGACCTGAGTTTGATCCCCAGAACTCACATTAAAAAATGCCAGGTGTGGATAGCATACAGTATAAACCCCACAGAACAGATGTGGGGACAGACAGATCTCTGAGGCTCACTGACCAGTCAACTTAAGTCTACTTGGCAAGCCAATGAGACCTTGTCTCAAAAACCAAGGTGGAAGGTGACTGCACTCACACACATGCACTAACATATGAATATATACACAAAACAATATGAGGACCAATCTCACTGTAAATGCTCTTGCTGACAATAAAAAATTAACTTTTAAAATGATACATTTTCTATTTACTACAAACTCAAAGATGTAGATTTTGAATTGTGTGATTTAAAGCATTTTTGCATTTTTTGGCTGACATGTAAACTACTATGAAACAAACCTATATAATCAGTAAGGGGGGATTATGATGCATTGAAACAGGGCTGGGTGATGGTGGTACCCACCTTTAATCTCAGCACTTGGGAGACACAGGCAGACAGCTCTCAGAGTTCCAGGCCAGCCTGGTCTACAGTGTGAGTTCCAGAACAGCCAAGGCTACAGAGAAATCCTGTCTCAAAAACAAAAAAACAAAAACAAAAACAAAACAAAACCCCAAACTATCATTTGCCCCAACAGAAGCAGCATATTTTTCATTCATCTCAGGAATTACACTGTCATAATACCCAGCACAGCAACGTTGATTAACTATGCAGAACTTCAAATGAATCAATTACCACGCCAACACCTTCAACTTTTGAACAAGTTATATCCAGAAGTTCTTTAAATGATTGCCTAAATATGTGTGTCATGGTTAATTCAAATAAAGAAGAGCTCAGAGGATAGAGCACTTACCCAGTGTGCACCAGGCCAGGGTCATCCTCAGCACTACAGAAACCAGGCACTGTGGCATCCACCCAGAAGGTGGAGGAGGCAGGAGGACTCGAGCTCACTGTGCAGCAGAGATGATGAGACCAGCCTGGGCTACATGACTTTTTGACTCAAACAAAGAAAAAAAATTGCAACATTCAGTGGGGCAATGTTTTAATATATTTTTGGAGTCCTATAGGAAGAGAGATAATTGGGCAGAAGCAGTATTTAAATTGATACTTAGAAATTGTAAAAAAGTTAATGGCTGAGAACTTCCTAAAAGTAATGAAAGATACCAAACCACACAGATTTAAAGAGCAGAACTCACACCAAAAAGCCAGGGGATGGAGGACACTTGCAATCCAGCCATGTGCTGTTACCCTCGGCTAGGTGAGTTCAAGGCAAGCCTGGGCTATACAAGACTGCCTTCAAAAAACAAAACAGAACACAACAGAATTAAGAATTCACACCTTAATACACAGCAGTAAAATATCTAAAGGCAAGATTCAACAAACTTTTTTTTTTAAAGAATGAAAACATTATTGATAGAGGGTTTGGGGAGATGGCTCAGTCAATAATTGATTCATGGTAAGTGATTTGAAACATTCAATACCAGGAATGGACCAAGATCTTTATGTCAAACAGTTTTTCTGTATTTTCTTAATTAAACATTTTTTATGTGCATGTGTTATGTGTATGTGGATAGGCGTGCATGTGCCATAGGACAATATGGAGGTCAGAGGACAACTTCAAGAGTCTGTTGTCTCCTACCATGTGGGTCCTGCAGGTCATAAAGGCTCAGTGGCAAGAACCTTTACCTGCTAAGCCATCTTAATTTTCATTATTGTTGTTAAAATAGGTTTGTAATAGAATTTCTATTTATCACTTTAAATTGTTGTTGTGTGTGCGTTGGAGGGCATGCGCATTTCATGCAGTCTGTGGAAGTCAAATAACAACTTAATAGGGTTGGTTCTCTCCTTCCAACTTTGTGGGTTCTGGGGAATCAAACTCAGGTTGCCCAGGCTCTCATAGTAAGCACCATATCCACCAGGACATCTTGCCAGCTCTCTTTTAAGGCCATATTTTGGAATGGGGAGGAGGGACAAGCCTTTAAGCACTTGGGAGGCAGAGGAAGGCAGATCTCTGTAAGTTCAAGGCCAATCTGGTTCTATGGAGCTAGTTCGACAGTCAAGTCTACACAAAGAAACCCCGTATCATCAAGACCCAGCTTCAAAATACAAAATAAAAGGGCTGAGACTGTCAGTCAGAAAGTCCCTGCCTAAAAGGTTTTACGCCCTGGGCTCAACATTCACCAGCACCACCCCAGTTAGAGATGGAAAGAACAAGCCAACCCTGACAATACCAGCAGGCTCACTATCTGTAGGACGTGTGTTGGAGACCTACATGGAAAGCAGAGCTTCTTCAAGAAACAGTATTAAGAGAGTAAGAGGTAGGCTGGAGAGATGGCTCAGTGGTTAAGAGCACTGACTGCTCTTCCAGAGATCTTGAGTTCAGTTCCCAGCAACTACATGGTGGCTCACAACCATCTGTAATGGGATCCGATGCCCTCTTCTGGTGTGTCTGAAGACAGCTACAGTGTACTCGACATATATATAAAATAAATAAATAAAATCTTTTAAAAAAGAGCTGGGCAGTGGTAATGCACGCCTTTAATCCCAGCACTTGGGAGGCAGAGGCAGGTGGATTTCTGAGTTTGAGGCCAGCCTGGTCTACAGAGTGAGTTCCAGGACAGCCAGGGCTACACAGAGAAACCCTGTCTCGAAAAAACAAAAAAAAACACAAAAAAACAAAAAAGGCTTTGGGAGATGTCTATTAGCGCAACCATAGAGTGCAGGTTTAGCATGCCAGAAGCCTGGGTTCAATCACCAGAATCTAAGAAAACAAACAAAAATATTTTTAGTAAAGCCACAGAGAGAAAGCACATCTTAACTCCAAGTGAAAACAACTCAAGTGTCCAAGGGCAAAGTAAGCTGTGGTTTTATTCATACAGATCAGCAACAGAAGCCAATAAGCCACAACTATGCTCAGTACAAACAACTCTCAAAAACATGTTTAGTGAAAGACACCAAATACTCAGGAATACATTGAGTAACTCCATTTACATGAATCTTAAAAAGGGGGGGGGGATTTTAATGAGGACCTCTGTTAAGACTACAAAGAAAGGCAAAGAATAAATATGTAAAAGCTGGGGCACAGTTAGTTCTGGAGGACAGAAAGAAGGCATGGCTCTGCTCTTCTTTTGACCTTGGAAGTGATTCATGACAATATGCTTGGCTACTTTCTTTTGTGTATTTGCAAATTTTAAAAGCTCAAAAATAAGCAACAGCTAGGGCCTATTGTAGTTGGTAGAGAATGTGCCTAGCAAGGTCAAGGCCCCAGGTTCCCCAGGTTCCATCCCCACCAACGTATAAAACCTGGCATGGTGGCACACAGTTTTAATTCTAGCAAAGACAAATAAAAGCAAGTGGATCAAAAGTTCAAGTAAGGCTGAGCATGTGCTGCACATCTTTGAGGCAGAGGCAGTGGCAGGTGGATCTCTGTGAGTTCCAGGCCAGACAGGGCTACACAATGAGACCTGGTTTCTTCAAACAACATAGCTCAAGGATTCCTCTCCTACACTTGCTGTTAAGAGTAATCCCTAGGAATCCACGTGCCAAAAGAGAACTGATTCCTGCCGTGCACACGTGTGTACACATGCAATCTCTCCCCCTCTCCCTCTCAAATGTTAAAATAACAGCAAAAGGCTTATGAAAAACCTGGTTAAGGAGAACAAGTGAATAGGCACCTTGGCATCAGAGTTTCACATTCTTACCTCATGAAATCCTCACAGTAATGAGTCCTGCATCAATGAACAAAAAAGGTTACGACTCAATAAAACTCCCAGAAGTTTTATCAAACGTGAATAGGAATGGAAGTGCTAAATGGTCACGGTTAAGGAAAGAGTTGCTTTAAGTTCAAACAACTACTTCCTTTGTAATACTTTATTTCTGTCTGAAGTGTGCTAGTCTTAGTTTTGCTGTTCTAGCCCAGGCTGGCCCTAATCCTCCTGCTTCCATTCCCTAAATCCTGGAATCACAGAGGTGTGACCTTGTGGGCTTTAACTTCCTATCCTCCGGCCTCAGCCTTTGGAGTGCTGAGATTACAGCAGTATGCTATCATGCCTGGCTAATTGTTTTTAAGTCTAAAGTGGGACTGGAGAGATGGCTCAATGGATAAGAGCACTGACTGCTCTTCCAGAGGTTCTGAGTTCAATTCCCAGCAACCACATGGTGGCTCACAACCATCTGTAATGGAATCTGATGCCCTCTACTGGTGTGTCTGAAGACAGCTACAGTGTACTCATATACATAAAATAAATCTTAAAAAAAAAAAAAACAAGGGCAGTGGTGGCCCATGCTTTAATTCCAACACTTGGGAGCACTTTAATTCCAACACTTGGGAGGCGAGGCGTGTTGGAAGGCAAGGCCCTCGGATTTCTGAGGTCAGCCTGGTCTACAGAATGAGTTCCAGGACAGCCAGGGCTACACAGAGAAACCCTGTCTAGAAAAACCAAAAATAAAAATAAAAAAATTTTTAAAAAAATCAAGCATTATAAATGTTAAGATAAACAAAAGCAGATGTTGACTACACATCTTTTTAAAGATGCTTTGCTGTGATTAATTAAAGGAGATAAAATATATGTTGCCCTAACATTTCATCTCTCAAAATAAAAATCCTATTTCTGCCATCCCAAGTCATAAATTTAGCATTCCAGGAGGAAAAAAAGGTATTTGAAAATTGCTATGCTCTTACCACACTACTTAAATCTTCCATTTTCTTCTCCAAGTCCATTTGTTTATATTTTTCCAACCATTCTGTTGCGGGTGATGTCTCTCAAAAATGAAGTATAATGTCAGTAAAAGTCATCTGCCATGCTAGCTAGCACCAGAACCTGAGTTCTCTTCCTCAGCACCCATGTAGAAGTCTGGTATAATAGTGACATCTATAGTCAGCTTGGATAGGAGAACAGAGACAGAGCCTCAAGTTTGCTGGCAAGCCAGCCAGGAAGTCTAGCTCTGATTTAGTCAGAGACCTTATCTCAAACATAAGGTGAACAACAACAGGAAAATTCTTGATTCTGACCTCTGGCTTACACACACACACACACACACACACACACACACACTTGTATTTAAAAGGAAGTGGAACATGACAAAGCTCATCAGATGACTTTTAACCCAGAATAACTCTGTAGGTAGGAATTACTTGTTTCTCTTTAAGCCAACTCATAAACAGAGTTTCCCAAGTGGAGAGTGCTCTAGTAATAGACAGGTACTGGGCTGCTTCCAAAAACAGTTCTTCAAACCAAGCCAAATTTGATTCAAGGCTGCTCCATTCTCCTCCAAAGCAGGTCCTAGGGACCTGAGACTATGAAGCAGGACTATCCCTCCTCTTTGGAGGAGCCTTGAATTGGTCAGAGTCTTGTGCCAACCAACTAGGAAATGTTTCTTCACCACAAAAAAGAGACATACAAGGCAATTTCCTCTTCCTCTGGACATTACCATTCTCAGAGAAATGAGTCTCAGGAGGGCCAAGTAAAAAAGGTTGATGGTGAGTTGCTCAGTTGGTAAGCTAGCCTTACTGCTGCCCCATACCAGAATCTAAGTAACTTTTACTCTGAGCCTCAATCACACGGCACACTGAAGAAGATTTGTAAAATACAGCTGGAGCCGGCAGACTCTTCTCTGAATAATGATATACCCCCGATTCTGACACAACCCCTGACACAGGATTATGTCTTAATTATTTTCTTGTTAGAATACAAAGATAAGGGCTGGAGAGATGGCTCAGATATTAAGAGCACTGGCTGCTTGTCCAGAAGTCCTGAGTTCAATTCCCAGCAACCACATGGTGGCTCACAACCATCTGTAATGGGATCTGGTGCCCTCTTCTGTCATGCAGGCATACATGCAAATAGAGGACATAGATACGTAAGTAAGTAAATCCTTAAAAAATACAAAGATAAAAGAAACTTACTATTAAAGAGCTTGTACTAAAAATTCTTTATAATCAGTGGAAAGTGTAAAATGGTATAAAGAGATTACAGCAGTATGCTATCATGCCTGGCTAATCTAACAATGACTTCAAAGAGTTAAGTTTGGTGTGTACTAGTCCATAACATAAATTGCTCCAATTCACAGAAACCTACATACAGCCAGTAACAACAGGAAACTTCCTGACAGAGAGGAAGGAAAAGAGCAGTGAACTTAGAATAAGACAGACAGATTCAAGCCCTGGCCAGACTGCATGATCTTCAAACCCTGGCATCTACGGGCCTCACTTTTTAGGTGGTAGTAAGAACACCTACTTCACCAAACTAACCTGGTATGGGAGCAGCACTCATCTGCTAGTCTCTTCTCTATATCTCAGTTACCCGAGGGAGGAGCTTTCAGAAACAGCATCCCTGATGCTGCCAATGAAATCCTTACTCACATGCAGTGCACCTGGACAGCAGGAAGCAACCGATGCAGCTTCTACTGCTGCACCATTGGGCGTTCCATACTGAACCAATAAGGTTAGTACTAGCTGGACAAATAACAAATGAATAGTCAGCTTTCTAATCTTCCTATTTTAAAATCAGATTACAGGGGCTGGAGAGATGACTCGTGGTTAAGACCATTGATCACTCTTCAGGAGGACCCAGGTTCAATACCTAGCACACACAGAGTGACTAGTCCCCAGGGATCTGGCACCCTAATGTGGCATCTTTGGGTACAGGAGCACATGTGGTACAGACATACATTCAGGCACTACCATATACATATGGTAATAGTAATAATAATAAAAACAGTCAACAGATTACTGTTGTGTTTAAAACAACCTCATTTTAAAAACAACTTCAGCTAGAGATGCACACCAGGAGTAGAATGCTTGCCTAGCATGTTTTTACAGTCTTAAGATTCACTTCTCAGCTGGCTGTAGTAGCATGCCTTCAGACAGAGCTCTGTGAGTTTAAGGCCAGCCTGGTCTACATAGCAAGACTCCAGGCTAGCCAAAGCTACATGGTTCATAGTGAGAACTTGCCTCAAAAAAAAAAAAAAAAAAAAAAAAAAAAACTCACTTCTCAGAACAAACAAAAAACCCAGAAAAGTAATTATTTGGTATGCTTGATATACAGGACTGGAATCCCTTCCATCTGAATGCACCTACACGGTCTACTTTCCAATTTAAGCTATAAATCAAGGTACAGTATACTAAACTCAATTAAATTTTGAAGTAATCTAGTTTATCTCACTAAAAAACAACATGAAAATTGAATTAGAGGCAATTTAGAATCCTCTTCTCAACTGGCCCTTCCATAGCAACTGCAATCTGAACAAAGATTAGCCCCTGCTTTTAGTCACACAAAAATGTTATTTTCTGTAAGTAGTTCATTTTAAGAGAATTAAAAATAAGCGCTGATATCAGCGTCAATACAGTGTGTTCCACTTTTATAAAACTTCTACATATCCTATATCTGGAAATATAAACATCACCAAAATGTTTTTCAGGCTTCCTTGAATGATATAATTTCAAGCTATTTTTCACTTATTTTCTGTTACATTTTTTACATCTTACAATGACTAGGCATCATCTATACAATTTTTCTTTTGTTGCTTTCAAAGGGAAAAATGCAACCTGGGCTGCAGTGGTGACATGCTGGTAGTCCCAGCGCTCAACAGCCTGAAGTGGGGTGAGGAGGTGGGGGGTGGGGGGTGGGGGGTGGGGTGGTAGAAGACATTTAGCCCAGCCTGGGATACAAGACCATACATCTCAAATAAGCCAGAAATGTGAAATCCTGAGAACTCAGTAATAGTAAATTAAAAATCTTGAAAAGTTATGTTTTGATTTTCCAAAGTTGAAACACTATCAGATAAGTTAAAAATCTGATCTTTATATTTGGAAAAATTACATAATCTTTCACATATTAATGCCAATAGTTCAAAGCATATTAGTTTTTTTTACAAAAGTGACCAGATCAACTAACAGACTGACATACAGACAGAACACAGAAAATGTATCAATATTAAATCTCCCAGATCCAAACTGCCCTGATGTTATGTAAGAGAATGCCTTTGCTCTAGGTCTTCAGGGGCAAAGAGGGCGGTGTACGCAACTGACTTCCAGGCAGATCAGCAACAAATACAATAATGGTAACAGAACAAATGATAAAAATTTTTCCCCACTCCAGGTTGCTGGGCACTCTGCCACAGAGCTACAACCAGACATGTGAAAGCCAATTCTAAATATTCAGAATGTTGATGCTGAGTGCAGGTAAATTCCACAAGAGTTGTTTGCACAATTTTGCATTTTTGTAAGCTTGAAATCATTTCTAAAACAATTTGAGCTGAAGAAAAAGCTAACAAGAGGGAAAAATAACATTTGAAACTGTACTTTAAGGATAAAAAGGGGAAAAAAAGGCCACCGGCACCCCTTCCCCCACCCATCCCCCCCCCAAAAAAACCACCCAAACAAAACTAGGGCTCATGTCAACACTTGAAGCAAGACTATTAGGGGAAACATGATAATATACTCAAGAATTGCGCTAACAGTGAAAGTAGGACCAGCAGTGAGCAAATGTGTGCAAGAGAAATACAAAAGGCTCACATGGGTAGTGTTTATTCAGTTGTCTAGTGGCCACATCAGAGCACAGAGAAACTGAAGAAACAATGTAAAGGCATGTTAGCCAATGCACTAATATAATAAAAATTGAGATACTTCAAATTTTTTCATACTAAGTCTTCACATCCTGGTGTGTATGTTACACTTCATAGCACATCTCAATTCAGAAGCTACATTTTCATAGAAAAATACCTGATTGGCATTTTATCTCAAAAAAAAAAAAAAGGCTTTTAAAAGCAGACCCTGGGCTGGTTGGTGGTACCTCCCTGCACTAAAGAGGCAGAGGCAGGTAGATCTCTGAGTTCGAGGACAGCCTGGTCTACATACAGAGTGAGTTCCAGAACAGCCAGGGCTACACAGAGAAACCCTGTCTGAAAAACAAAACAAAACAAAACAAACCATTCAGGAAATTCAATCCCTTCAGAGTGTGTTTCCCCAGCAGTGTGATGCCTCAGTGGACAAAGGCACTGTTGCTGTGCCTAACCAACATAGTAGAAGGAGACACGTGACTCCCATACTTTATACGTTCTCCTATGACCACCACAATGGCCTCAATACACAAAATAAATAAATGAATGTATCTCTAAAACATTTTTAAGAGGGAGCTGGAGGCTCAGTGTTTGAAAAGCACTTTGCACTCTTCCACAGTGGGACCTGAGTCTGCAGCCCATAACCTGTATCAAGTGGCTCACAATCCCTTGTAGCTACAGCTCCAGAGAATCCAAAACCTCTTTTGGCCTCCAAGGGCACACACGTGCTATACTCTTCACACAAACACACACACGCATAAATAATAAAATATATCTTTTAAAATATTTTAAAGGTTCCCCCCCCAAACTTTCAAATATAAACGCCAATGAAGAATTCCTTTCTCAACTATTTAAGTCCCATTATGTTGACTGCTTAGTTTACATGGGAATTCTCCTGCAAAAGAGGGCCAGACTGATAAAACGTAGTTCAGTTCCTGTGGCCGGCAGTGTCTTTAAGATGCACTTGTAATAGAAGCATTACCCTGATACAGCTCCACTTTTCACAAGTACCTCAGAAGGTAGTTTCCACCTCAGTTGTCATTCTTGAGTTTCCTGGACACTGCCCACCAAAAGATCACTTTCAGACATAGCAGAGTAAATTCAAGTTCTGGCTTTCAGAAGCTTAAACATCCACAGAAAAGGGAGCAGTTTGGGCACACACTTGGGACTTGCACACAAGAGAATGTGCCCTGGGATTTATGAAAGGAAGTGCCCAGAGCAGAAAAGTGTTTTTAAAAAAAAAAAAAAAAAAAAAAAAAACAGGTGCAAAAGATTAATTTAGTCAACACCAAGCAACACTAAAGATCCGCCAATCAATAATTCTGTGCCAAGCAACTTGATCAGGGATTTGGCCAGAATCCCCTTGGCTAATTTCAATAAGGGCCTTCTCAAAGACATCATGATTTAAATCATTCTCATCTCAATTAAGGCTTTAGCAATCCTTTGCTTGACAGCAAATAAACAAAGTGTACACATGTGAATAAAATTCTGCCAGTCAGCAAAAGGAAAGGCCACTTGAGACAATGACAGCGTGAACAAAAATATCGTTCCAAGGAAGTGAAGTGTCCACCAAACTCCATTTTAAAAGCATTTTGCAAAAATGTTATTTGTTTAGCCAAACTTCAATTGGTGAACAGTGTGGTGAACAGTCAAGATTAATCCATAACAACTAATTCTGATATTGGTATTTTTCCCCTGGAGACATTAAATATTAAATGGATTATTTAAACCTGATGAATTCTTTGTTGTGAATTCACTAGTACCTAAGTTTCTCACACCACTGGGAAGTGAGGTGGACTGTGAACAATGGTTTTTGACACTGACCCATTAAGTCCCACCTAATAAGTAAAACTCAAGTTTCCCCACTCCCACCCCTTCTCTTCTTATCCTGCTCAATGTAGCTGTTTCCAGTGACATCTTATCAGGGATCACAGATACAGCCCTACCGACTGTGTGGAAGCTGAAAGAATCTAAAAGTTCGTGTATATAAACATTAACTGTTTCTACTTAAGACTTATCTTTTCCCCACCTCAGTCTAAAAGTTTTAAGCAAGATGGAACAGCTTTTTACCAGGAGAAATATTTACACATTCTGTAGAAATGAATTCATTCTAAGCCGGGTTTTTAATCAGAACACTCTCAGGTAATGCTTATTTATTTAATCAACTGCAATCTCTGACACTCAACAAACAGAAAGCCATGGTGAATACAACAATCAGGCACAAGAAGAAATAAACTACAGCAGAAACACACATTCCAGTCCTTCAATTCAAGCACTATTTCGAGAGAGTAAGTAAAAATAAAGTCCCACGTCTCCCTAGGCGACAGAGGGTTCTTGTAGGGAGGCCCTAGGTGCAGAGCACGCCGCAGTACGGGTTTCACACCCGACGTCCTGCCTCTTCCAGCGGCCTGAACTCCCGCCAACCATCAGGGACCCTAGACGACTTCACTGGGTTAATGTCGGTGACCTCTGGTGCAGAGCAACCACTGACCCCCCCCCCCCCCGAAAGGTTTTCCAAATGTACTGGTGGATAGCTTCCCTAAAGGCTCAACGTCCCCCGGGAGCAGAAAAGCCGGGCTCCCTAGTTTGCCAGACTTGTGCAAACGGTTGGAAGGCATGGGAGGGTGCAGAGCGCCCCACTGCCTTGGCGGCGCCTCATCTCCGGGCTCCCTCGGCATCTCGGCCACTCGCCAGGGCTGGAGCCGCATCCCCGCTGCCAAGTCCACCTGGTCAACGACGACTGCGCGCCGACCGTCAGGTGAGCCCGAAGCCCAGGTTCCCCGATCGCTGCGGGCACCAGGGACCCTGTGCGGGCCGCCCCATTTAGAGCGCCGCGGGGCCGCAGGGCGCACGGCCGAGGCGCGCACGGCCCCGGGGGAGGGAGGGCGCGCGGTGCGGTGTCCCCGAGGATGCGGCGGCGCCGCCGGCGGGTAGAGGGCTGGGGCGGCCCCCGCAGCCCCGACGCCTTTCATTTGGCCTCTGCGGCGACGGAGGCAGCCCGACCTCGGCGCTAAGCCCTGCGCAAAGCTGAGGCGCGCGGGCGGGGTGGGGAGAGGCAACCCGCCGCTGCGCCGAACCTCGCGCCGCGCCCCCCGCCACGGTCCCACGCCAGCCCACAGGCCGCGCTCCGGAGCGACCGGAGGAGACGCCGCTACGGCGCTCGCCTGGTCCTCACCTCAATGTAGCCAGCCAGAGCCGCAGCGGGCGCCGTGAGCCCGAGCAGCAGCAGGACAAGAAGCTTGCCGGTAGCCGCAGCAGCCGCGGTCCCGGTGGCCGCCATCCCTCTCCCGGTCGCTGTGACGCTGGGCTTTCCCCCTCTCACGCACAGCTTGACTACAGCGCTTCCCTACCGCGACCCAGAAGCGTCTGAAGCCCGTTCGCCGCCGCCCCAGGGGTTTTACACCGACCGGAACTGACTTCATAAAACCACGCCCTTCTTCGACAGGATCCAATACGAGCCGGCATAACTAGCCTAAGATGCCGCCCCTTGTTTAGCCCAGGTCCAATCACAGCATGGATGCACCGGCTCCCCTCCCCGCCCAGCGCGTGCCCCCACATGGCCCCGCCCCAAGCCAGGGCCAGCCCCGCCCCCGCTCCGGACCCGAGGCTGGGGGCGCACGAGTATTCGCGAGCAGACCGTGGGCTGCTGTTCAGAGGGTGGGAGGCTCTCGTGTGGTTATCTATTGGGGTGGCTCTACATCATCTACCTTCAACCTCGGGATTCGGGCACGCCCCACTCCCCCAACCCTGCAGGATATTTTTCATATTCTTTTGGGTACCGCTCTCTTTAGGGCTTCTGGAAAATGTTTTAATTAAAAACAGGATGAATTGTTGGGAGTTCCAGACGGTTTGCAGAGGACCGTCCCCGTCGCCCGGGAGGATGAACGCCGGCAGTCCGCTCTCCCCAGGGCTGCACGGGGCGCGCTCTTCCTCCCAGACCGCTGCGCCCTTGTTTCGCCCCTGAACCCCGCAGTGTCTGCACACCGTTGACCTCTGCTCCTTAGGTCCTTTCTCAGCCCCTCCTCCTCGTCGCAACCCCTGCGGCACAGAGAGGCCTTCTGCCCAGGCCAGTGGCGCCAGGCCACTGAAACACAAGGCCCCCCCCTTTCTCATGTGTTTCAGGACAGGATTCTGGCTTCGTTTTTTTTCAGTTTAAGATCTCTAAAGCAAAAGGCACGCTTTCTCTCTCTTTTCATGCTCTCCAGCATCTTGGTTCCTGGGAAAGCGGCCTGCTGCCCCAGTTCACAACTGGCACCTTGTCCTCCCCATCACGAGGGCTCTGCTGGCTTTGTTTCCTTTCCGTAGCGGGTGATTTATGTACCACCCTCTGCAGAGACCTGGACTCATTTCTTTAGCTTCAACTGAATCGAGAACCAAGTTCCTCCCTGCAGGAAACTCGGTAGTGGAGAGGGACAGTGTCTATAGTGGGCAGAGTGGGACAGTAAGAACCCTGTATTTTACAGATGCATTCTGCAACTACACGCCAACGTGAGCAGTCCCGCTGTGGTCAAACTGGCTCTCCCTCATTCTCCAAAGATGTCAGACACCTTTCCATTGCACAGCCCTTTCTGCTCCCTTCCCACAGTCCTCCATTATCCACCTACAGGAAACACCTTAAGTCGATGTCATTTCACCCACCTCAGAATGCTGAAAGGGCTGTATCCTACTGTGGCACTTTCCCCTGGCTAGGTCTCTATGTCTCTCACATCACTGACAAGACCTGTATTATGCCCAGTGCATCTCCAAATGGGGACCTCATCCGATAAATGTTAGTATTTAATCCAGAGGCGCTAGAACTGGCATGAGTTTAGTGCTGAATTTTCCTTTGCTCTCATTTATACATTGAACAAATGTGGCACTTGTCAGTGGGGCCTTTGAAAGGTAACTAGGTTTAGTTGAGGTCATGGATGGGGGCATTTCATGACAGGATTAGTGGCCCTAAAACAGATGAAGGCAATGAAGATCTTGCCCTCCCTTTCTGGATCTTCCCTTCTCTGTCTCCCTGCCCTTAGGAAGAAATAGTAAAGGCATCTAATGTGTGGGAGGGAAAAACAAATTTAGGAAATGATGTAAGGGCCGCCCCAAGCAAGTTGATGTTGAAAAAAGTTTGTTTGCATTTTCAGGACATTAAAGAGTGTTCATGAGAAGTGTTGGACAGACTGACCACTGTTCTGGACTCTACAATGCTACTCTGTTTTGATTACGTGAAGATGGAGTGTACCTAGTCTTACAGCTCTCAAACAACAAATTTCCATCCCAAATGTGTTCATGTCCATGATCAAGGTTTAAGCGTGCCAGATCTTAATCTTTTATTATCTTTTGTGCACAAAAAGTAAAGGCCCTAAGATAATCTTCTTGTTCTATTTTCATAAGACTCGGACATTCTCTTCCACGTACTTTTAAGGCATATACACTTCTTCGCTTTAAAAAGGCCCAGAGTTCATGGTTCCATTTCTAACTTGTGCAGGAGCCTTCATTCATCCGTGTACATCCTATACATATGGGGGATGCAGACTATGACTGTCGCTCCCAAGATGAAGATGCTTTCCAGAACCAACTATAGATTTTATTACAAAAGACCACAACTCCAGAAATTGCAACTCTCTAAGGCTGAGGTAATAATCTAAGGGAATCAGAGTATGCATATACTTATCAAGCTTCCTAGGAAGAGTCTAATTACTAGTATTTTCTTTTGTTTAATTTTATTTAAGTCTGGGAACTAAGCAAAGGGTTTCCAGCACACTAGGCACACTGTATCTTCTGAGCATACTCTATCTTCAGCTACATCCCCACCCTAGTCCTTTTGAAGAATCAGTGTTCCACGAGA
>CM052706.1:84208626-84277733 GCA_028551405.1 Uromys caudimaculatus | reverse complement strand
AAAGAAAGAAAAAAAGAAAGAAAAAAAGAAAGAAAAAAAGAAAAAAAAGGGAAATGTAAGAATGGAAAGAATTTAAGAATTAAAGGAGGGATGGTTAAAAAAGAGGAGAAACAGTGCTTCAAAGTAGTGTAGTGGTTTCTTAATTTTTGGATATGGTGGACCGGAATATACCGGCAACAAGAAAACAAGAAGACCCAGCAACATTGTTGTTTTGTTTCTGTGCAGTTCAGGCTGGTGTCAGATTTGTGACTCTCCTGCTCTGCTTCCCAAATGCTGAGATTTTGCAGGCCCCTTGTTACGATCCTCAAAAAAAAAAAAAAAAAATCTTTTTTTAATTGGAAACTTGTATTTGCTGATTTCCTTAAAGCTTTCTAGTCTGAACATTAAATTATCAAACATAAGTTAAGGACACGTAAGTATTGTCCTGGCAGAAAGTCATAACCGGCATAAGAGGAAAAGTGAAGTTTCTCAAGATGGGGATGTGAAGGAGGAAGTTAGTCAGTCACACATGTGTTGAGGATCTCGGCCAGAAATTATGAAAGAGATAGCGCATGAAATTTCCTGGGTATGTACACAAGATGTACATAAGTGATGTCAGGGAAGACTATGAAGGCATGGAAGAAACAATGCCAGCAAAGTGTGGCCCTGGGAAGCCACCAAGTGTGTAAAGGAATGTGTGAGCAGCTCACCATATTGGAGAACAGAGTTCGTCACGTAGCTAAGACAGGAGGGTTGATGGGTTTACCCAAGACAGTGTAGGTAAAAATGCAGTAAGAGCTGGATTGTTTCTTTTAGATTTATTTTATTCATGTATTTTATGTATATGGGCGCTTTGCCGCCTGCACAGCGGAAGAGGGCATCAAATCCCATTACAGCTGCCATGTGAGTGCTGGGAATTGAACTCTGGACTTCTGGAAGAACAGCCAACGTTCTAAACCTCTGAGCCATCTCCCCAGCCTCCGGAGCTGGTTTCTTTAAATCAGAATGAATGTGACAGTTACATAAGCAATCAAGTAGAGGCTGTGGGAGGGTAGGCAGACATCTACTATAATTCTGGGGAAGGGATAAGTTGGCAAAGAGCTGACAGAGATGCATTGAGATTGGATGGAAGCAGGTACAAAGGGAAAATTTCTTGTCTCGGCCAGTTGCTGCCTGAGAAGTTATGTATACAATGGAAATAAAAACTAGAGATAACAAGAACTTCAAATATGCAATCATAGTAGCTAGGACAATGTGCTGCTGCTGCTGTTGGCAGAAATAGAGAAAGTGTGATTATGGGATGGGAAAGGTGAAGTGACATCCCAGGGACCTATACAAGATGCCTAAGCTACTGTCTTAGTCAGGGTTTCTATTCCTGCACAAACACCATGACCAAGATGCAAGCTGGGGAGGAAAGGGTTTATTGAGCTTACACTTCCATGCTGCTGTTCATCACCAGAGGAAGTCAGGACTGGAACTCAGGCAGGTCAAGGAGCAGGAACTGATGCAGAGGCCATGGAGGAATACTGCTTACTGGCTCACTTCTCCTGGCTTGCTCAGCCTGCTTTCTTATAGACCCCAAGACTACCAGCCCAGGGATGGTACCACCCACAAGGGGCCCTCCCCCCTTGATCACTAATTGAGAAAATGCCTTACCGCTGAATCTCATGGAGGCATTTTCTCAACTGAAACTCCTTTCTCTGTGATAACTTCGGCTTGTGTCAAGTTAACACACAAAACTAGCCAGTACAGTTACTTAGAGACCAGTGCTCAGAGGGAAGTTGGAATCAGGGTTAGCCTTGGGGGAGTTACCCACACAATGTTTATCACTTAAGTCAGTAAGATAGCTAGTGGGCACAGCAACGAGAAGACCAGAAAGAAACCAGAAAGGTGTCATTTTTCTATCTGATCAATATTGAGCAGGGTAGCAGAGAATTGACGACTAGACAGAGTCAAGTAGCGTGAAGACTAGGAAAGGATCACTGGCCTTGGAGGCTTGATCATTAACCATTTCCTTGTAAGGATAAAAGCTACTTGTAGGAAATGAAGGTATACGTGGCCGTTCAATGAGGAGAGCCAACAAGTAAAGTCATCTCTTAGAGATGCCCCCTGGAGCTCCCTGCCTGGTTTTTGATTTGTCAAAAGATACTTGGATAAATCCCTCAGTAGGCAAGTGAAAATGTATGAATGGCTTGCCTTTCTTTTCTCTTGCATTTTAATATGGCTTTGTGATATTCTGCAAAATCACACTTCTAATAATAAACAGAGAAACCACTATAAAGATGACTCATAGCTTTGTGCTCTGACAGTATCACAGCCAATGAGGTTTCTCCCAGAAGTGATTACTGCTAATTAAACGTGTGACTCAAGAGGCGTTAC
This sequence comes from Uromys caudimaculatus, assembly GCA_028551405.1. NCBI lineage: Eukaryota > Metazoa > Chordata > Mammalia > Rodentia > Muridae > Uromys > Uromys caudimaculatus. The sequence continues at coordinate 84,275,375 of CM052706.1, read as the reverse complement.
AAAGTTATCTAGCTAGCCTATCTTTCTCTCAGGCTTAGAAGGCCTCTGTGTTCTGTCTGCCACTGAGGCTGAGCAGGTGGAACTACTCCTCCAGGAAACAATGGAAGCTGTTTGAAGCAAAACAGGTTTGGCCTCCTGCTAGTCACAGCTTTACCACATGAATGGATAATTATGATGTGAAGATTTTAATTTACAAAGCCTTTCTTCTAATTCCTGCTGGTCTAAACTAAAACAAGGCTTTGTCAAACAAGACGAATATCAAATACCTTTTATCAGGGCAGAGCCCCAAATTTGAGGTCCAAGCGTAAATATGAGAACATTGTTTTCAGAGATAACATGGCCAGAACAGGTTAGAACCAGAGTACCATCTAGGTGTGCCTGACATCAAATGCTTGAAAATAACACTTAAAGCACACTGTGAACATACTGCTTTGTCCCACTGCTAAGCTGGCTTGCAAGTTTAAAGCAAACAGGTTTGGTTTGCTTTGCTTTTCAAGGCATCTTGGGCAACTCTGCTCTAGCTCTTACCGAGAATTTAGAAAAGCAAACAAACTAACAGAGGCAAAAGAGCAGCAGCCTAGAAGTTTAGTGTTGGCTAGCTCTACAGAAAAACTGTCTCTGGCTGTAAATGGTTTGGGGAGGAGCGGTCCATGTGGGTTGGCCGGCCTGGTTAGCTTCCTTTATGTGCAGTTGTTCCCAAGTCTCCTTTGAAAGGAGCTATGTCATGCTTTGTGCTCTAATTGGTTTGTTCTACCTCTGTGCTTTGCTTATTTTTCTCAGATGCCCATAAAAATGGTGTGTGTGTGTGTGTGTGTGTGTGTGTGTGTGTGTGTGTGTGTGTGCTTTTTTTTCCTCCTTAGAATGATTCTTCAGCCTCCAGTGAAGAATTGTAAACCAACATTGAAAATTTCGATGCTATCAAATGGGAGACGAGGCCCTTGCTCCTGTGGATGCTTGATGCCCCAGCACAGGGGATGCTAGGGCAGTGGGGCTGGAGTGGGTGGGTGGGGGAGCACCCTCATAGAAGCAAGGGGGGGATGGGCTAGGGGGATTGCAGAGGGGAAACCGGTAAGGAGGATAACATTTGAAATGTAAATAAATAAAATAACCAATAAAAAGAAAAAGAAAATCTCAATGCTAGGAGTTGCCTCAACTGTAAATTTTTATTGCTGGTGATCTGTGTTATGTTTCTTGATTTTCAGAAACACTAATGTGTAGCCACTCAGTTTGAGATGCCCAGATAAAGAATTTGAAAACATTTAGGGCATCTATTCTGTGCAGAAGTCCTTTCTACGATATCCATAAAGAAGCTGGGCTCAGAATTGAACACCCATAAACTTGCGGAAAGGGAGATTGAGAGATGGGAATCACTTGAACCCAGAGGTTCCAGACTATTCTGGGCAATGTCTCAAGACCCCAATCAAAACAGAAACAGCAGAGCTACAACCTATGTAATGAAAGAAGGGGAAAACTCACAGATCCATTGACTAAAACGTACAGGGTTGGTTTTGTTTTGTTTTTTGTTGTTGTTGTTTTGTTTTTGTTTTTGTCTGGTTGTTTTTTTTTTTTTGGTTTTGGTTTGTTTTTGGTTTTGGTTTTGGTTTGAGGAAGGGTCTCATTTATCCTCCTATGGCTGAGATGACTGTGTAGCTGAGAGTGACCTTAAATGTATTATTCCCTGCCTCTGCACTATCTCAGTGCTGGAATTACAGGTATGGGCTACCACACCTGGTTTATGTGGTACTGGAGATTGAACCTAGGGCTTTTTATGTGTTAGGCAACTATTCTATCAACAAAGCTACATGCTCAGCCTCCAAATTCTTGTCTATTGAACAGATATTCCTCATACATCTGGGGGGTACTTCCACTCTCCATTTGGCTTCCTCCTCTGGGTCTCTCCTTTGATGTAAATATGACCCCTTCTTTAACTATTTTGACCTTGACGATACTCGGCTATCCTTACATCTCTACATACTTTCTAACCTACTAATCGTGCCTTGAAAATGTGGACTTTAAAATGGAACAAAGCCATCTGTATAGGCATTGACATGGGACATGAATGAAGAAGAAGAGGAATCCTTAGGGACAAAAATGTTGCCATTTATTTCGACAGCTATAGAGAACCATTAATGACTGCCAGATGTGTGTTTTAGAAAGATCACTCTGGGCCGAAGAACAGACTAGGGAGATTGGATAAGAGATTGCAGTAACCTAGGGACCACATAATAAGAATCTGAATCAGGATGGAGATGGGGATCCTGTGAGTGACAGGAGCTAGAAAAGGCCCCAAGTGAAGAAATGCAGGGGCTAAGGGCTTGGTGGAGCTGAGAGTTGTGTAGAATGCATGGTGGGACAGCAGGGGAACTTTACATTAAAGGTTTTTTATTTATAAAACCCTGTTATAAAGACAGGGTTTCTCTGTGTAGCCCTGGCTGTCCTGGAATTCACTCTGCAGACCAGGCTGGCCTCGAACTCAGAAATCCACCTGCCTCTGCCTCCTAAGTGCTGGGACTAAAGGTGTGCACCACCACTGCCCGGCTTAAATTTTAAGCATCTCCCTACTACCTGTTTATGTGACTTTGCCTTAACTGCACTTGACCTTGGAGAGAAGTTAATCATACCTGGGGGAGGAGAAGGGAGGTGTTGTATGACAAACCTTTTCCTGGGGAGACCCAACATACATCCCACATAAGGAACCCCTTGCAGACCAAAGTATGATTAGGCCACCAAAATCCAATTTGGTGACCCAGTAAGTTTTATTGGGGTTACTTACAGGAACAGAAATGACTCAAAGACAGCTACATCACTAAGGCGCACCCCAGCATGAAAGACAGACAGCTGGGAACCTGGAGCACACTGTACAGCCTACAGGCAGCTGCACAGGTTGGAGGTGCCTCAGATGGCCTAAAACTCATCCGGGCAGTCTTTGCAGCTCAGCTCAGCTTCCTTCTGTGTAAGGGGGACTCTCTCAGCTTTTTTTTTTTTTTTTTGGTTTTTTCGAGACAGGGTTTCTCTGTGTAGCCCTGGCTGTCCTGGAACTCACTCTGTAGACCAGGCTGGCCTCGAACTCAGAAATTGCCTGCTTCTGTCTCCCAAGTGCTGGGATTAAAGGCGTGCGCCACCACTGCCCGACGAATCCGGTCACTTTCAAGCATATCCTGAAACTGTTTTAAATTGCTTAAGGAGCCTTCCTGAAGGATACAATGTTTCAATCTGGGAGGAAACTGTTAACCCTACAGGAGAGAAGGCTCCGTCTGTGCTGCTTCAGCTTTTTCAGGAAAGTTATCCTGCTGGGTCAAAGGTCTTCAGTTGTAGCCTGCTGGGGAATGAGCCCACACACACCAGTTAGGAACCTCTTTTCTTCCCTCTGTAAGAAGATAAACTCCCTGAGTTCCCACAGTGAACTCTGGCCCCATACCTCAGTTTGTCATCGAGACTTTGGGAATAGAGGGTAGATCTTGTTTACCTCACCTCAAGGGAAGAAATTTCAGCTACACGTGTTTAGCTCAGTACACAGTACTTAAGTAAGTGCTTGGTACAGATTGGTAGGGAATCATAGATCAGTGTTTGGAAGAGTAGAAAAGGTTAGGGGCCAGAGATGGCAATAGGACAGTAATAGCTCATTCTGAGCAGTGATTTTCAATTTACAAATTTCTTTTGTATACATTCTCTAGTTTTATATTCATATGTACTCTGTACAGCTCAGTTACTTCATTCCTAGGACTCCATCCTAGGAAAACAATCTAAGTTGAGAATAAATGTTTAAAAATGCATATGAGAGATTAGTTATTTACTAACTTATTTTGAAGTTGGAGACAGAGCCCAGAACGGGGCAAGCACTACGCAAATAAGTTTCCTCTCTAGTCCTTGGTTTATCTGAGACACAAGTCCTACTATGGAACCAGGCTGTCTCTGAGCTTACTATAAAACCCAAGCTGTCCTCAAACCCTGTTCCTCCTGCTTCTGCCTCTTATTGCTAGGATTATAGGAGTAAGTCACCATATTCAGGAAGATATGATAAATTATTTTAAAATGTAAATTGCATGCACATAGTAATTTTAATTATGCATTTAAAGTAGACTTTAAGAAAATAAGCCAACATATTAATTTTTCTGAATAGTAGGATTATAAATGGTTGCTTTAGTCTTCTCAATATATTATATTTTCTATAATGAACATGTATTCCTCTTATAAAGTGGGGAGTAATGGATCCCTCTTCTTTTACTTTTGTGTCTTATTAACAATCCATTATTAAGTAGATAGGGTAGTTGCTATACTCTCCACTTAAAATACTAATGCTTCCATCAATGTAACAGCTATAACACTTTTAAAACTTTCTTGTGCCAGCCATTATAATTCTTTTAGAGTGAACTCCTTAAAATCATAACTACCCCTGTCTCATTAGATATTTCAGTATAAATAATAGAAAGGTCTACTCAAACTGACTTAAACAGGACTACATGCTGAAGTGTAGCTCATTGGTTCAATCCTCAGTATTGGGGAAAAATAAAAATAAATCATATTTATAGACTTACTTGTTGAGAAAGTCGTACTTGAAAGGGAAGAAAACAAGATTGATTCCCATTAGCATTTTTGTTTACATTTAAAAAAAAAAAAATCACTTTAGGGACCGGAGAGCTGGCTCAGCAGTTAAGAGTACTGGCTGTGCTTCCAAGGGACCCAGGTTCAGGGTCCAGCACCCACAGCATGGCCCACAACCACCTGTAACTCCAGGAATGATCTCTCCTTCCATTGTGTGAGCCCACCCCTACCCCACCCCCCAGTTAAACTCAAACAGTCGGGCTTGGCAGTAAATATCTTTACCTGCTGAGCCACCTCGCCAGGCCATCTGCATCTTTATTATGATCCCGTGTCCTCCTGAGGTGGCACCTCTTGATGTGGCAATGCCTGGTGTAGAAGGCTGTGCACAGTTTCAGGCCCCGTTCTGTATCCTCACAGAAAATTGCAGGCGGCTTCTTCACAGCCTTCTAAACAAGTCCTGAGATTTTTCTGGCTGAACAATTTAGGTCACATGTTCACCCCAATCAATAGCCTGGGGATGGGGTGGGAGGAAAAGGTAGAAATAAAGTGTACTTCGTATCTTAAGCCATCTAGGCACTCTCGAGAATTGAGGGAGTCACTGTGGGGGAAGGGTAGATAAAGGAATGAATATCAAACAAGAAAGTAAGCAATAGACCACATTCCTCATGCTATCTCGATATTCTGTTTAATTTGGCACTTACTGGTCTAACTAAAGTCATTCCTGCAACCCTTGTCTTTTAGTTTATTCTGTGATCATTGAATATACATGGCTTAAGTAGAGCTTATGAAATTCCTGTGCTTAAATCACCTTAGTAAATCTTCAATCTGAAGATAAGGTGAAATTTTCGTTTTTAGATTTGGCTTATGTGGTCAGCAGGTTATTTGTTAGTTGTTTTTATACTAAGCCATTTTCATTGTTTATTATATCTTATATTAAAATATTTTTATTGTATGCGTTTGGGGTCTTTTACCTGCCTGTATGTCTGTGCACCATGCGCGGGCCTGATACTCTTGGAGGCCAGAAGAAGGTGTCAGATTTCCTGGAACTGGAGTTACAAATGGTTCTGAGCTACCATATGGGTGCTGAGAATTGAACCCAGGTCCTCTGGAAGAGCAGCCAGTGCTCTTAACCAAGTGGCCATCTCTCCAGCCTGATTGTTATTTTATTTTATTTGTGTGTGTGTGTGTGTGTGTGTGTGTGTGTGTGATGCAGAGGGACATGTTAGTTATCCTGGTCCACCACTTTGGCTGATTCAGGAATCATAAATCCAATGCCAGTCTGGGCTACATAGTGAGTTTCTGTTACATACATAGGTAGACTGGGAATGTAGTTCAGTAGTAAAGCATTTGCCTAATACACACATATTGATTTGCTGGTTTATTTGTTTGTTGTGTTAGCATGTGGTCTGATCCCATTATCATGCACACATACATAAAAAGTACCATCTCAAGGTAGGCAGGTTTATCTCAAGGAACTATAAGACACATAGCTGCTGACAGTGGAGTTACAGATTTCAGGAGCCAGAACGCTCACAACAGCCCAGAAGGAAACATCCCTATCTCAAGGTATCTGAGAGCTTGAAATATTAACTGCCAACTTCTTTTCTTAGTAGTTTACTAATCTTTTCAAAGATTTTATTCTTATTTATGTGTATGAATGCTTTGACTGCATATATGTAGGAGCACTGCATGCATGCCTGGTGCCTGCAGGAGACAGAACAGGCTGTTGAATTTCCTGGAACTGTTTGTTAGAGATGCCTGTAAGCCATCATGTAGGTGCCGGAAGTAGACCTGGGTCCTTTGCAAGAACAGGTAGAGTTCTCAGCCCCAAACCATCTCTCCAGCCCCATATTTTGATTTTTTTTTCTTCTTTTTTTCTGTTTTTTTAGTTTTTCGAGACAGGGTTTCTTTGTATAGCTCTGGCTGTCCTGGAACTCACTCTGTAGATCAGGCTGGCCTCAAACTCAGAAATCTGCCTGCCTCTGCCTCCCAAGTGCTGGGACTAAAGTCGTGCGCCACCACTGCCCGGCCCCATATTTTGATTTTTAATTAAATGTCTATGCAGGGTTTTTGTTTGTTTGATTGATTTTGTTTTTTTGTGGGAGCATATTCATGTGTTAGTGTAGGTGCCCAAGGGGTCCAAAAGAGAGTGTCAGATTCCCCGGAACTGGAGTTACAAGCAACTAGATGCCAGTGCCGGGACCAAACTCTTCATCCTCTCTACAAGACAAGTTTAACTGCTGAACCATCTCTCCAGTCCCCTAACTACCAACATGTTAACGACAAATTACATACTTACAAAATGCTCCAAAGCTTTAAAAGAAATAATTTGTTCTACATTACATAAAAAGTATGTGAAACTCGGGATTTGAACTCAGTTCTGCCTCTTTCTAGAGTTGTCTCCCGAGTATTAGTCTAGATGTGTGCTGCTTATCCTAACTTGCTTTCTGTTGCCTGATAAGCATCATGATCAAAAACAACTTGGGAGAGAAAGATATATTTCAGCTCACAGGTTTTAGACGGAGCGAGGCCAGGCAGGAAGGACCTCAAGGCAGGAACCTGGAGGCAGAAACTGAATTAGGAACCACGAAGGAATGCTGCTCAGCTAGCTTTTTAAATCAGCCCAGACTTGTCTTCCCTGCAGTTATCTGCAGGAGTCAGAACACATCAGAGCCCTCCTGAGTCAATCAGCAAGCAAAATATCCCACAGATACGCCCACAAGCCGATCTGATGGAAACAATTCTTTAGTAGAGGTTCCTTCTGCCCAGCTGCCAAATTGACAATTAAGATTAACCAGGTACTACCAAAACCTATTCTAAACCTCTATAATATTACTCATAATATTAGTCTTAAACAGTGGCCTGGTTTCCCAGCTCTGGAGCGCTTCGTGTGGCTCTCTGTTTCCTGACTACTTCAGCATCGTGCTTTCTGGCACACCCCCTCAAAAGCGCAGTCAGCAGCATTCAGAACAGCCCCTGGACGCCTGCCCTGCAGGGACTTTGATGATGGCTGTTCTATTTTGAGATTAAAAAAAAAAAAGAGTTCAGCATCCAGTGGGCCAGAAACATATTCCAGCATCAGCCTTTAAAATCTCCTGGTACATTTTACATGATGAAAGCTTCAGGAGGCTTGAGCTGTTTCCAGTTTGATGACAGTGAGATGGATTTCACTCCAGCTGAGGAGAGCTGTAGGTTAGACAAGTGTTCAATTCCCAGCACCCCACATGGCAGCTGACAACCATCCCTAACTCCAGTTCCGGGGAATCTAACACCCTCACACAGAAACACATGCAGGCAGGCACCAACATGCATGAAAGTAAATAAATAAATATGTATGTATTTTTTAAAACAGAACAGCTTGTCAAATCTGATAGAAATTGTTTGCAAATGACTTGTATGGAGAGCAGTAAAGGCATGCATGGAGAACTACATGTTTGGTGACGACAAGTGAGGTTGGGATGTCTCAAGATCAAGTCAGTGTGGCCAGATAAGGAGAAGCTAGCACTTCCAGGTCCTAAAGTCTGACTATGGCCAATCACCCATCCTTACAAAGAGGAGCTATCCTTCAGTGTTGGTGGTTTTACCCTACAGTTCTTGGCTGCTTCTCTAGTCAGCTTCAGGCTGAAGCTTTCAATATCTATGGGGCTGACTCCACAGTGACTTAGGCAGCGGGAGATATGAGAATTTTTTTTTAATTTATTTATTTTATGTATATGAGTACACTGTAGCTGTTTACAGACACACTAGAAGAGGGCATTAGATCCCATTACAGATGTGAGATGGTTGTGAGCTACCATGTGGTTGCTGGGAATTGAACTCAGGACCTCTGGAAGAGCAGTCAGTGCTCTTAACCGCTGAGCCATCTCTCCAGCCCAGATATGAGAATTTTTGTCTTTAAAAATTGATAAAGAACAACTTCCCATCCAGCTCTTCATCTCCGTGCCAGTTTGCCTCTTCCTGATAAACAGTTCTCTGGAGTTCAGTCCTGAGTTCTCTTGTTCTCTGGGAATTAAGCTCTATGTTGATTATAACTGACTGACAAAAACTCACCTACCATCGACTTTATGTGCTGTCCAAGACCTCTGTCTTATTTTCTCAGCCTACTCACCTTCTTTTTAGGCATTCCCTTGAGGAAATACCAGCACGGATTTTTTTTTCCCCAAGTCTATTTTTCTCCTGTTTGAACAGTCCTGGTAAAAAGGTCATATGGGCCAGAGGAGCACTCCAGCCAAAAAGAGCACAGAGAGACAATTAATTATAGTCAACTTCGGAGGGTGGTTGTGGTTTTCCATTATGGGAATTCTACCTGCTTATTGATTTTTGTGTTTTTCGAGACAAGGTTTCTCTATGTAGCCCTGGCTGTCCTAGAATTCATTTTGCAGACCACAGTGGCCTGGAACTCAGAGATCCACCTGCCTCTGCCTCCTGACTATGGGGATAAAAGGTGGGCCCCCCATGCCTGGCTGGAAGTTTACCTCTTTTTTTTTTTTTTTTTTTTGGTTTTTCAAGTGGAAGTTTACCTCTTACCAAAGCAAATCAGTGCTATTTGTTCTGAGAAGGTCCAATAAGTCCTTCAAAATGGCCTTGGAGTTCGTGTTTATTCTTCCTGACACGTAATCTTTTCCAGTCATTTGGGAATTAATCAAGAGTAAGGCAGGGCATGATACTGTACTCAGGAGCAAGAGGGTTGTGATTTTGAGTTCAGCCTGGACAACACAGACAGACACTATCCTAAAAAAAAAATTAAGAACAACTGGAAATTTTTCAAAATTTCAAGCAATTGCTGATAACTTGACCTTTAGCACAGTTCCTCATGTTGTGGTGACCCCCAATCTTAAAATTATTTTCTTTTGCTACTTTGTAACTGTAATTTTGCTACTGTTAGGAATTGTAAATATTTTTGGAGATACAGGCTTGCCAAAGGGGTCACAACCCATTAGGTTGAGAACTGTGCCTTAGATGCCGGCCAATTACAGAATGTTTTGGGAGCTAAAAATATTCTCTATTTGATGTCCAATATGGTCTCGCACACCTATGATCCCAGCACTTGGGAGGTAGCAGCCTGGAGAATCAGAAGATCAAGGTCATCTTCTGAACTACACAGCAAGTTCAAAGCTAGCCTGGACTAAATGAATGTTTCAAAAAACAACAAAAATTCTACATTTTTATTGTGATCATACTTCTTAAAGCTTAAAATTGAGACACATGATCTGATAATGAGATGAAATATTCTAAGATATATTTATTTTATGTGTATGAGTACCCTGTTTGTATGTAGTATGTATGTGTGTCACATGTATGCCTGGTACCTATAGATGCAAGAAGAGGGTATCAGATAGCCTGGAAATGGAGTTCCAAATATTTGTGAGATGCCGAGAATAGAAGCTGGACCCTCTGCAAGACCCACAAATGCTCTAACCTCTGAGCCATCTCTCCAGCTACTTGAAATGAATGTTTTAAAAATGTTATATGCAGTGGGGCAGTGGTGAACACGCCTTTAATCCCAGCACTCGGGAGGCAGAGACAGGCAGATTTCTGAGTTCGAGGCCAGCCTGGTCTACAGAATGAGTTCATGGACAGCCAGGGCTACACAGAGAAACCCTGTCTCGAAAAACCAAAAAAATAAAATAAATAAATAAATAAATAAAAATAAAAATGTTATATGCATGTCTGTGTACTATGCATTCCTGGTGCCTGCAGTGGTCAGAGGCAGTTCAGGTGTCTTGGAACTTGAGTTACAGATAGTTCTATGGATGCTGGGAATAGAACCTAGCTTCTCTGGAGGATCATCTAGCACTCTTAACTACTGAGCCATCTATCTCTGAAGCCTGAAATGAAATGCTTTAAATTAGAACACTTAACCACCATGCATTCTTGACAGTTGATATAATATTTCCCCATTATGCACCTTGTTTATAATTGCTTTTATTATTGGGTATTCAGCAACTTTGACCTTAATCAAACACTTCCACCAAGAGGGGAATCAATAAAAAGAACATGTGTTAAAGAATAAAAGAAGTCTAAAATTTAGTGGTGCAAAATAACTGAAAAATCACAGTGCTCAGAAATTTAATATTCTTCCATTAACGGTAGGCCATTATTTTTAATAAGCCTTATTTTTGAAGCAGTTATTAGGCCATTTAAAATTGCTTTACAGTTCCAACAGATATGATTTGCAAGAACAAAAAGACAGGAATGTAATCTTCCTGTATTCAGGTCTGTAAAGATTATTTGCATTGCTTGGCCGTGGTGGCGCCCGCCTTTAATCCCAGCACTTGGGAGACAGAGGCAGGAGGATTTCTGAGTTCGAGGCCAGCCTGGTCTACAGAGTGAGTTCCAGGACAGCCAGGGCTACACAGAGAAACCCTGTCTCCTGTCTCGAAAAACCAAAAAAATCCGGGCTGTGATGGCGCCCGCCTTTAATCCCAGCACTTGGGAGGCAGAGGCAGGCGGATTTCTGAGTTCGAGGCCAGCCTGGTCTACAGAGTGAGCTCCAGGACAGCCAGAGCTACACAGAGAAACCCTGTCTCGAAAAAAAAAAAAAAAAAAAAAAAAAAAAACCAACAACAACAACAAAAAGATTCTATGCAATGTGTACAGTTTTGGTTCCTATAGAAGAAAGATATTCATGACTTTGGAATAGTCTCAAAAACACCAACGAAAAAATATACATCGGCTAGAAAACAAGCCATGCGGACTTTACCCTACGATAGACTCATACAAACGTGTGCTAATGAATAAAGCTCACACATTACAACGAGAACAAAGGGTTGGAAGCCGGCCATTAGTGACGGATGGCACATCTGTATAATGAACTCGCCTCAAATATAATTAAAGAAAAAGACTGAGGAGTAGGAGCAATGTCCGGACAGTTCCGTATTCCTCATAATGTTCAAAGGCTGAGACGGGAAGATCAGGAGTTAAGGCCAGCCTGCTCTACACATCTACACCCTCCTTCAAAACATTGGAAGGCTCTACTATGGGAAGGTTTCTAAGACATAATGTTAAGCGAAGCAAGAACACACAGAACTTGTGTGTAGGATGCTACCACTGAGTTAAAACATTAAAAGCAGGGGTGGAAGGGCGGGCAGGGAGACTGCTCTGGGAGTACAAGCCACTTCTTGTCAAGTCTGACAAGCTGAATCCCATCCTTAGGGGTCCACGTGGTAGGAGAGTATCAATTCTGACAGGTTGACCTCTGACCTCCACACACTCACACACACACAAGACAAAAAAAGTGCAACACTTACTTTTATTAAAAGGGAAGTCTCCTTAGTAGAGTCCTTGCTTAGCATGTGTGAGGAGAAAAATAAAAATAGGAGAATATACACATTTATACCTGTGTATAAAAGTCTGAAAGTATACACACAAAATCAATAGTTATGATTTTCTGTGAAAGGACTGGGGACTAAACAAGTAGGTGTAGAAGAAAAGGGGTGCTTTCTTTTACAGTTTTGTATACTTTTTGACATTTCCTATTGTGCTACTAATTTTAAAAACCAAATAAACAACATTAAATGAAGAGCATAAAAGAACCAATATGGAGAAAAGTGAAGAGAGGGGGAGGGGTTACATCGTGCCTCTACATATGAATGGTCCTCAGTAACTCATCGTATGGGCATCTCCACAGTCAGTGTAAATTACCACCTGGTTAACCAAATGGCAAAGACGATAAATGCGTTGTTCTACAGAACAGTTCACTCGTGATTCAGACACCGTCCTAATTCACAGAGGAGAATATTGAATTTGTGGCTTTTTAAAATTATTATTATGAAGCCGGGCAGTGGTGGCGCACGCCTTTAATCCCAGCATTTGGGAGGCAGAGGCAGGCGGATTTCTGAGTTCGAGACCAGCCTGGTCTACAGAGTGAGTTCCAGGACAGCCAGGGCTACACAGAGAAACCCTGTCTCGAAAAAAACAAAAACAAAAAATCTAAAGTTATTATTATGAAAAAGCATTAGTCAGTGAAGAATAATACAACTCTCTACTCCCTAGACTTAATGGTTGTAAATTTATTGTTTATAAATGGCTTTCTTGCTTAATCCACCTTTACAAAAACCATTCTGTAATACATAGGATAGAAATTTCTATTTTCTGGTCTACAAAGCTAGTTTCAGGACAGCCAGGGTTATACAGAGCAACCCTGTCTCAAAAAAGAAAACAGAAACCAATTTTTTCTATTTGTATGTTCTAAAAGAGAACGGACACGAGAAGGCTGGGAGATAGTGTAAATGCTTAAGAGTGTTTGTTTGGCAAGCACAAGGACCTGAGTTCAAATTCCCTGTACCAGCGTGAAGTCCAAGAAGACTGTAAGTGCCTATAACCCCAGCATTGCCAGGGGTGGGGGTGGGGGTGGGGTGGGGAGACAAGCAGATTGTCTCATTGGCTAACCTGTCTAGCCAAACCGGGTGAGCTTCTGGTCCAGTGAGAGAACCTGGCTCAAGGCAATAAGATGACCAGAGAGAGGGGGATTCTCATTGTCATACTCTGGCCTCTGCAGGCAAAGACACACACATCGCCACACTCATGAATGCAACACACACACACACACACACACACACACACACACACACACACACACTCACTCCAAATAAGACATTAAAACTTACTGATGCTCCCAGCTACTAGAACACAATTTTGTTTGTTTAGTACTAGAAATGGAACCCCAGGTCTTCTACACACCAAACAAACTCTACCATTCAGCAACACCCTCAGTCCATAGAAGACAACATTTGCAATTGAGTCTAGCTTGAAATTAAGAGCTAAATTATCCCTGAGGGTTTGCCAGTTCACTGAATGCTCTAGAAGTCCTCAGATTGTTGAACTGTGCCTACTGTTGCTGAATTCTGGCACTGAATTATTGCACTTTTTTTTTTTTCTTTATTCTGATCCAGAAATTTTGCTAAATTTCTAACTTGATTCTCTATAGTAAAAAGCATATAAAAAAAAAAAAACTTAAAAAAAAATTCTTTCATCTAGCTGGGTGCTGGTGGCCTTTAATCTCAGCACTGGGGGTGTTGGGGGGGGGTGAGGTGGGGCAGAGGCAGGTGGATCTCTGAGTTCTAGACTAGCTTGGTCTACAGAGTGAGTTCCAGAACATCCAGGGCTACATAGAGAAATCCGGTCTCAGAAAACAAAACAAAACAAAAACAAAATCTTCCATCTATTCCATCTTAAAATTTAATGTATCTAAGAATTATAAAGAATGCTCATAGCAGGGCAGTGGTGGCACACGCCTTTAATCCCAGCACTTGGGAGGCAGAGCCAGGCAGATTTCTGAGTTCAAGGACAGCCTGGTCTACAGAGTTCCAGGACAGCCAGGGCTATACAGAGAAACCCTGTCTCAAAAAACCAAAAAAAAAAAAAAAAAAAAAAAAAGAATGCTCATACAGATTCCTAGGACCTCTAACTATTCTGATTGAGTGGGGCCTGGGGATATGGTTTTTTTGGGGGGGGGGAGGGGCAGTATGGTTTTTGTAAACCCACAACTGTTCTTTTTCAGAGGATCTGAGCATTGCCATAAAAATATATTCAACAAATGAGATTGCTTATAGCTGGTGACTCTGCATGGCTGATTAAAATCAGCACAGCTCCTGAGAACCTCTCCCTGAGCTCATTATTGCTAATACAAAGAGGCAAAGATGAGGAGCTGGTGATGATTAGCCCCCCCTGAGGACTGAGAAGAGGCCCTGGTAACTAACAACCCATCACACTAGTGTGTGTCTACAGTTCAGAGGAAGACACAGATTAAAACAGGCGAACCTCTCGTTTACCTTTGAAACTCTGCAAGTGTGTACTAAACTGTCTTTGGAGCTGCCAGGGTAGGGGTGGGATGTTGGTGGGTGGTCTGAAGCTGCCTCTTGTCTTCAAAGGACACTTGTTACATGTTGACCATGCTAATTAGATACCTTGGCAGTTTGGGATTTCTGTTACCCAGTGACTGCTGTCCTCTGAGATTTGAAAGAGTACATCCATCCATGTCCTCAAGTTTCTCTACAGAGGCCTCACTCTGAACAACCTTGTTTATGGAACTGGCTCTCCACTCCAATCTTGGTGAAGCCCCAGCACGGCTTCCTTTGCAGTTTGGTAGAGCATTTCTTCCTTTGTCAGTCGACCTCTCTGGCTGAGAGGATTTTGTGAAAGCAACTTTAAAATTATTTGAGATGGCTGGATGCCTAACGCACACATTTGTCATTTGCTGAAGGGTTTTACAGTTCCTGAGTATACCTTCCTGAGGGTTTTTAACTGTGTGCTTATGGTCCAAGGCACTTATTGCAAAGGACATACTTTTATTAATTGAAATCATAAATACTTTGTAGGTGTTCTAATAAAATGAGGTGATTTAAGGTTTAAATGGCAGATTGAGTCATTCTAGAACAGCCCACCTTGGTAAAAGCCAATGGAAAAATACAGAAGGAGAACAAATCCGTTCAACAGTGCCATAGGAGCCATAGAAATGTCAGTTCAGTGTGGTTTGGTTTCGCTTAGGTTTTGCCAGGCAACCAGGATGGAGCCCAGGACCTCACACAAGATGAGCGCCCCTTCTATCACTGAGCGATAACTACAGTTCCTCGTGAATTTCAGAAAGATATTTTCACTGGAAATTTCATTTGCTATTTGTTTTTTCTTAATACAAAAATTAGCAGGCGCTCTCGGCTTGTCCCATCTTTCAAGAGAGAATGCCCTTGTAGGAATGATTCTGTGTTGTAACCATTTACTGCCCTTATAAAAGCACGGAATACTTACTGGACAATTCCTGCTGTCTATACGCTGCATTAATGACAGTCATTAACTTACTTTTCAAAAAGGAAATGCGGATGCACTTTGACAATGAATAGCCCCATAACTCCAACATAAATTGAAAGTATCATCCGGGATAGGGGTATAACTGTCCACGTGTGTGCTTGCATAATATCTGTGAGGCCCTGGGCTTGATACCCAGAACTGGAAAAGAAAAAACCCGTAATCGAAAACTGCAGGTAGCGGGCTGGGTGTGGCAGTGCACACCTATAATTCTGACACTTGGGAAGTAGAGGCAGAGGATCAAGCATTCAAGAGCATCTGGGCACAGCGGCACATATCTTAATCCAAGCACTGGCAAGTAGATCTCTATGAATCAGGCCAGCCAGGGCAACATACTAAGACCCTGTCTATAAAAAGACAAAAACAGCTGGGCAGTGGGGGCGCACGCCTTTAATCCCAGCACTTGGGAGGCAGAGGCAGGTGGATTTCTGAGTTCGAGGCCAGCCTGATCTACAGAATGAGTTCCAGGACAGCCAGGGCTATACAGAGAAACCCTGTCTCGAAAAACCAAAAAAAAAAAAAAAAAAAAAAAAGAGGCTGAGGCAGAAAGATAGAAAGTTCAACCCTATCTTGTGCTACATAGTGAGAACTTATCTAAAAAAAAAAAAAAAATGCACGACAGCCTAGCTCAGCATCAGGGTGAACAACAGAGTTTGGGGTTTCCTCTCCTGAACTCAGGCTGGCTAGAAGGTTCTCTGTGCCGCTGTTGCTCAGACTCACAAGACAAAAATGATGCCCTGAATTGTTAGCTTGAGAAAAGATCAAAGTTTGGATTTCAAAGTATGTACCCGGGATATGTCTCAGTGGTACAGTATCCACCTGCCTTGTTCAAGGACCTGGACCCTACCTAGGTTTGGTGTCCTATGTCAACAAAAAAATAAGAAAAAAAAAAAAAAAAAAAGAATAGTCATCTCTAGGGAAGACCACAGATGAACTTACAGAGCCACATGTAGCTAGTGGCTATGATAATAGACAGGGAAGGTAATATTTCCACGTTAGGCACCAAATCCAGACTGTCTGAGTACTCAAAACCTAACTTTGGATTAGCACTCAACGTAAAGAAATGAGATTGTTAAAAACTCAAAGAATGGAAAAATTATCCTCATCTATTATTTAGGTAGGAGAAAAAAACCCACATAATTTTAAGCCAAAGACATAATAAGGAAAAGTATCGTTGATTTGGTATCTGTACAATACCAACAGATTATTCTGGTCCTTCCCCACCCCCACCCCCATTTCCTTCCTTTCTTCAAATAAATGGAATGGAGTGAATTGGCAGATACATTTGGCACCGTGTAGCATGGTGAAATATAAATGAATAACAAACACCAGAAGGCCTAAGTGGATGTGGATTAAATTAAATATTTACACACGACACAGCAGATCTTTTGTGAAGGGCAAGACTATGAACCAGAAACTTCAATAATAGAGGGGTTGGAAATTGTTTTGTTTGTATGAAGCCTGCTGTTTGACACCTGGGCCAAAGGCAGTCTGACCCAGCTGACAGCAGGCAACCCAGGTATTACAAAATAAAATCATCCAGCTGTTTAAAACTGCATGTGTATGTTCAGACGAATAAAAAGATGAATAATGTATATGCCAAACACATTGGTGGCGATTATTTCTGTTGAGTGGTTGTTGTTACTATTGGTAACTCTTTGTGCTTTCTCCAGGTTTTCAGTACTGAGCTGAAACGGGTTTTGTTTTATTTTTGGAGACAGAGCTGCAGCACGTATCCAACACTAGCCTTGGATTTGCAGTTGCTTCCACGCCACTTTTACAGGTATGTACTGTCATTCCCAGCTCTGAAGCACTTCTTACGCGGGTGGGGTGAGGAAGTGGGTTTGGGAGGTGGACTGGGAAGATTGCTCACTGGGTGAAGTGCTTGCTTTACAAACATGAGGGCCAGAATTCGAACCCCCAGCGCATAAGATGAATAAATGCATAAAGCCAGTTACGGTGACACACACCTATAATCCCAGGGCTGGGGAGATGGAGACAGTCTAGCCACTTGGTGAGCTCTACATCCTGTGAGAGACCCTATCTTAAAAAATAAAGTGGAGAAGAATAGAAGAAGACACAGATTGTCAACCTCTGACTTCCACATGAGCAGACATGCTACAATCTAATATTATTTTGAGGGGATGGGTTTTAAGACAGAGTTTCTCTGCATATAGTCTTGGCTGTCCTGGAACTCATTTTGTAGAGCAGGCTGTCCTCAGACTCATAGATCCCCCTGCCTCTGTGTCCCCAGTGCTGGGATTAAAGGGGTCCACCACCAGTGTGAAACAAAAAAATTTTTTTTTCAATAAAGAAAAGCAGAAAAGAGACTAATGCCCAACATTCAACACACTCAGACTGGAGTAATAATTCCTAAATTTATTCTTTGCTTTGAACATTCCCTCTTCTCTTTCTTTCTTTTGTCCTCTCTTTCCCCCACTCCATCCATCCATTTCTCCTTCCTCTCCCTCCCTTCCTTCCCTCCGCTATAGCCGAAGTCCCCAGTCATCACTGCCCGTTTCTCCCAGGAGTAACCATTACAAGCATGCTAATGCTCTAAGTGTTCCTTCTGACGCATGCCTGCACTTGTGAACAGTCTGCGAAACACATGTGTGCCTTGAAAATCACGATGAATTATATTACTTTGGGAGGGGGTGGGAGGGAGCAGCTGTTTGTTTGGAGATGAGAGTCAGGGTGTATAGTCCAGGCTGGCCTCACACTCTTAAGACCTACCCCACCCCCACCCCCACCTCTGTCTCTAAAAAGCTGGAATTATAGGTATATACCACCAGATTACTATTTTTTCATTTAATTTTATGTCTGTGAGATGTTGAAATACATTAGAAGAGTTCTTTGTTTGTTTCTGTGTTTGTTTGTTTGTTTGTTTGAAGCATTTTATCAAAACCACTATTAAACCAGTGAGATAGCTCAGTGGATAAAGGCTCTTGCTGTCAAATCTGACAACCCAGTTTAATCCCTGGGTCTCACGTGGTAGAAGGTAAGCATTCACATTCACTTCCACAGGTTGTCCTCTGCCCTCTACACACATGTTGGGGTGCACACATACAGTAAGTGAATAAATGTTAAAAAGGAAGGAAGGAAGGAGGGAGGGAGGGAGGGAGGGAGGGAAGGAAGGAAGAAAGGAAGAGACAGAAAGAGAAAAGAAAAGAACCAGACAGTGGTGGTACACACCTTAAATCCCAGCACTTGGGAGGCAGAGGCAGATCTCTGAGTTCCGGGCTAGCCTGGTCTACAGAGTGAGTCCCAGGATAGCCAGAGCTACACAGAGAAACCCTGTCTCAAAACAAAGCAAAATTTTGGGAATAAAATTAAAACAAACCACTAGGACAATAGCAAAAGGAAGCAAAGGATGAGTTTTTATGGCACCATCTTGGGATTGAGAGAGTAACTGGGTGCTAGGACCCCTGGGTAGCATTTGCAAGATCCTGGTTTGATCCCCAACACAAAGGATGTTGAAGAGGGAGGGAAAGAGGAAGGGAGGGAGAAAGAGACAGAAACAGAGACACAGAGAGAGTTTATGTATGATATAGGTGGAGGCCAGAGGACAGTGTAGCATGTCAGTTCTCTTTTTTTAGAGGCAGGGGTTCTTCCTGGCCTGGAAGTTGCCAAGTAGGCTAGGTTGGCTGGCTAGTGAACCCCAGAGACCCTGAGCAGGATTACATGTGCATGTCACCCCAACCGGCTTGTCCTTGGGACTGCAAAGCAAGCCCTTTACTGACTGAGCTGTCTTCACAGTTCCTCCTGAGTTTTCATTTTACCCTTTTGCAAAAGTGCGGGGCAGAATGGCTCATTGCTAGACAAAGACAAGAGTCAAAAAATGAGCTAGGAGCTTAGGTGTGGTGGCACATGCCTAGCATTCTAGAGGCAGAGGCAGGCAGATCTCTGTAAGTTTGAGGCCAGCAAAAGCTATATAATGAACCTCTTGCTTTTTTGGTTTTTGTTTTAGTAAAAACTTAAAATGAGGAAGAGAGGAAGAGAGCAGAGGCCCTGGCGTAGCAATGTATCTGTGGCCCCAACTGCTGGAGAGTCTGAAGTAGGAAGCCGTCCTCCAAAACAGAGCAAGAACATGTCTCAAAATAAGAAAGAAAGAAAGAAAGAAAGAAAGAAAGAAAGAAAGAAAGAAAGAAAGAAAGAAAGAAAGAGGGAGGGAGGGAGGGAGGGAGGGAGGGAGGGAGGGAGGGAGGGAGGGAGGGAGGGCAATCTAAATGAAGAGAAAATGGCCATTTGGACCAAGCATGTGGGGGGACAGGTGTCCACAGCTTGTGAGGTGGTGGGCTGTGACAGGCAGCCTGGTCCCTGGTCGAGCACAAGCTTAAACCCCAGCGACCCAGTGGGGAGTAACCTTGCCAGGATCCTGGGCCTCTGGCTCCTGTCAAGTAGCTTCAACCCCCACAGCCCCCTGTAGAGAGGTCTGTGACCATCAGTCACATAGGAGCAGCACACCAAGCCCTCCCACATGCAAATAAGGTATCCCTAAGCTCACAGACCAAGCCAATGGGAAGTGCCTGCTGTCAAACCCTGACCTATCCCAAACTGTATTTTAGAGACCCTATCCAGAAGGAATAGAGGTGTGAGAACTACTCCATCGTTTGAGAGCTTCTATCATAAGAGCTGTAACACTGCTGCTTGGGAAGAGGTCTGCTCTCCCAAAACGCCACCAGAAGCTTCCGGCACTCCTCACTGGCTAGTCGGCATCTTGTGGGTTCAGTCCAAGCTCAACTCACCTCGGTGGCAGCAACTGTGGAGACTGAGGTGGAGGCGACTCCCATCGGCTCGGACTCTCCCTCTGTTGCCTGAACCCTCACACCTGGCCGCGCCAGAGATCCCTGTGGAAAGCCTTCAGCACATAGGCCCACAACAGCTTGGAAAAGACAGACTAGAGATTGAGAATGAAGATTGAGAGAAGCTAAAATGCTGGCCTGCTGTACTATTTCACACCCCAGCTGGCAACCCCAGGATTAGAGGACGGGGCTGAAGCTGATCTTCCTATCCCCTAAGACAGTGTCCCTAACACTGCAGCCACCAAAGATATTCATTGACTGCTGGGGTCAGAAAGTGAGATCTTTTGACAATGTTTAATCCTTATTGACCCAGTTTAATAAATTTTCAGAAGCAAGCACAGGGACAAACTGAGCCAGGGAGCCCTAGTAGCCAATGCAGTCTTAGTCTCCCTCCCTCACCTAAGCAGGAAAGATTATTTTGTTTCCCGATGTTTTTCCCTATTACTGGGATGTTACTAACTTGACAAAAGTACATTTTTCTTAGTCATCTCTTGGGCAGAGTCATAAATGTGAGGACAATTTTACTTAAAAGGAAAAGCCCGTTGCTTCGCATGGTTACGTATGCCCTTGATCCCACTACTCAGGAGGCAGATGCAGGGGAGTAGGTGTGAATTCAGGCCAACCTGATCTACATATCAAGCTCCAGGCCAGTCAAGGCTATATAGAGAGAGGTCTTCTCTCAAACAAACAAAACAAAACAAAAAGATGTTTAAGAAGAAAAGTCTGGTCTTAATTATTGACACTTTTGGTGCTGGCGTGACCCAGGGCTTTATTCCTGCTAGGAAAGTGTTCTGCCGACCCAGCTCCTCATAGCCAAACTGTGCTTGCCTCCTTCTTCTAGACCTCTAGCTCCTATGAAATGGGACAAATGTGTCCTCCCTTAATGTTTGTACTTATAAGAGAAGTATTGTATGGTCTCTCCTGGCTGTATGTCCTCTCTGTCTGTCTGTCTGTCTCTCTCTGTCATGTGTTCATTTGGATGTGTGTAGTAGGTCCATGTGCATGTGTGTGTGTGTGCATACGGAGGCCAGAAATCAGTGGGTTTTTTGGTTTTGTTTTGTTTTGTTTTGTTTTGTTTTGTTTTTGAGACAGGGTTTCTCTGTGTAGCCCTGGCTGTCCTGGAACTCACTCTGTAGACCAGGCTGGCCTGGAACTCAGAGATCTGCCTCTGCCTCCCAAGTGCTGGGATTAAAGGTGTGTACCACCACTGTCTGGTTCTTTTCTTTTCTCTTTCTGTCTCTTTCTTTCTTCATTCCTTCCTTCCTTCCCCCCTTCCTTCCCCCCTTCCTTCCTTCCTTCCTTCCTTCCTTCCTTCCTTCCTTCCTTCCTTCCTTCCTTCCTTCCTTCCTTAGACCAGGCTGGCCTCGAACTCAGAAATCTGCCTGCCTCTGCCCCCCAAGTGCTGGGATTAAAGGCATGTGCCACCACTGCCCGGCGTGTGCAAACACTTTACCTACTGAGATTTTCCCCCTGCCCACTACCATCAGCCTTTAAAAAAAGATTTATTTTTATTCATGTACATGAGGGTTTTGCCTGCATACATGGATGTGTACCACATGTAAGTCTGGTGCCTGTGGAGGCCAGAAGAGAGCATAGGATCTCCTGGAACTGCAGTTATAGATGGTTGTAAACCATCATTTGGGTACTGGGTAGGTACTGGAAATTGAACCTGGGTCCTCTGTATATGATGTATACACGCACACTTCAGGGGCATACATTGGGCACACACTGGGCACAATGCCCCACTCTAGTCCATGAAGCAGAAGTGTCTTTTTACTATCTTTTGTTTCAGCTCTGAACTTCCAAGTCATGCTACCTCATGTCTGTCCAGGTCTGACGAACCAGATCCTTAAGTCCTCTTGGCAGACCGTCTCTAGGCACCTGGACAGTGCACTTCTGGTACTGGTGGAAAACAGCAGAAACAGACTCAGGCTTTTGTGATAAGCTTAAGCAGGCAGCATCCTCCATTGTTTGCTCATCTGAAGGGAAAGTGGGATTACAAGAGATCTACTGTGGGAAATCAGTCCAAGGATGGAGTCATGTGAGGAGAATTCTCAGAGCTTGTGAGAAAATGAGAAAAAAAAAAGAAGATCGTGCGACCTCAGTTTCTTCAAAACACAGAATTGTTCTTGGAGTGTGTTTCCATGCTCCTCCCAGGTGTAGTGGATAGGAGTGAGTTTACTTCAGCTGTTGCTATTCATGTGCCTCTATGGAAAAACATGGTTTTTGCCATGTATGGCTTGTTCTTGTGTGCGTACACTTTACTCAGGTGACTCTTCTTAACCATCAGAGTATAAACTGTCCGATGCGCTGAATAAAGTTGGTGACTTCATGAGACTTTAGTCCACCTCATTTTTAGGCCCCGCTCTCCAAGGTTTACTCCACCAACCAGAGCGTCAAATGATCTCCCTCTCACTGTTGGATGCCATTAGGTCCTGGTAGCAACAGCAAGAACTTCTCCCCTGTCAATAGTTGAAGCCAGCTTCCTCATGTTTGTCATTGTCACTTCAAAGAAGCAAGCCCTTCTTAGGCAACACCATCTAGTTTCAGACTGGATCCTTTTTTTTTTCTCATAAATCACACATTTAATGTTACTTGTTTTCAGTAGGTTTTGAAAACCTTACTACTGTCACATTCAACTAGAAATAAGTTGACAACTCCTGACTAAATTCAGAGAAAATAAACATTAGTCTTCTAAAATATACAAAACTCACTTCCCTCATGTGAACATAAAATTCCTCCAATGTTCTCCCTTGAAGATATGTTAGCTTCACTCTGAGCAAAGAGCAACATTCCTTTGCGTTTCCCAAGGCCATTACACTGAGATTCATCAGATACCTATAAGACACTACCTCAGAGTAAAACGTTGGAAAACAATTTTCCAAACAAATGGTCCCAAGAAACAAGCTGGAATAACCATTCTAATATAGAATAAAATCAATTTTCAACCAAAAGTTATCAAAAAAGATAAGGAAGGACACTTCGTACTGGTCAAATAGAAGTATTTAAGGGGTAACATCAGCAAGTGTTATAGGTATCTGATGAATCTCAGATTGGACTATTTAGCCTTCTGAGCATGCTTTCACAGTGTGTAACTTCCAACAAATGTTACCATGGTGACACGGGTTACACTCACTGGCCTGTTTGTTTTTTACTGTGCTAGGGATCAGATCCTCACCATGAGCTCCACAATTGAGTCCAGCCTCCAGCATTTTGAACTTAGTAAGTTCATGAATAAGCATAGTGATATCAGTCAAAATCATAGATTAACAACTGCACAGACAGCAAATAGATATGAGAAAAGAGTGAAACTGGTCCCTTTTGCCTGTCCCTTCTCCTGCAGGGGGACACAGCTCTCAAGGAGACATAGAAAAGTAGAGAGTAGCCATCACCAGATGCTGAATTTGCTAGCACCATGATCTTGGACTTTTCAGAATCTGAGACTAAATAAGTAGAAATAAATTTATGCTCCTTGTCTATTTAAAAATAATATATAGCCGGGCAGTGGTGACACACACCTTTAATCCCAGCACTTGGGAGGCAGAGACAGGCAGATTTCTGAGTTCGAGGCCAGCCTGGTCTACAGAGTGAGTTCCAGGACAGCCAGGGCTACACAGAGAAACCCTGTCTCGAAAAACCAAAAAAAAAAAAAAAAAGTACAGCCAAAGTGATAAAAATAAGAGAGAAGTAGTGTAAGGGCCTGGACAGAAGATGACTGGGTGGTAAGAGCACGTGGCACTCTGGCCAGGTGACCTGGGCTCAGGTAAGCTTGGTAGCTTACAACTGTCTGTAACTCCAGTTCCAGGGTCTCCACAGGTGCTAGGTATGCAGGAAGTGCACTTATATATATGGGGAAAATAAACATATAAAATAAGTATATATAAACTTGTATATTATATATAACTTATAAATATACATATACATACATGTGTGTGTATATGTTATATATACATATATTAGTGTAGCTCATGTGCTTAGTATGCTCAAAATCCCAGCACAGGAAGGAAGGAAGTAGGGGAGGAAAGAAGGGAGGGAGAAAAGGAACAAACGAGGGAGAGGTGAAATTGAGCTAAGGCATATATCATGCTGAAAGCAATGCTTGCTTATCAACAAATGCTTCTAGAATGTTCGCCATATTATAGCGTTACTCAGCAGCATTGAGCACTTACTGCATACTAGTGGGTTTTTAGTTTTCCTTTTAAAATATCTTATTATTTTGCTCTCCACGCATACATGTGGAGCAACTCCAAGGATCCAGTTCTCCTTACACCAGGGCTCCGGCTCAAGTCACCAAGCTTGGTGGTGAGAATCTTCACTCACTGAGTCATCTTGCTGCCACCCAACCTTAAAGGCTTCATTACAGTATAATTTGTATACCTTAAGAAATCACCATTTTGCCAGGCAGGGGGGGGCGCATGCCTTCAATCCCAGCACTTGGGAGGCAGAGGCAGGCGGATTTCGAGTTTGAGGCCAGCCTGGTCTACAGAGTGAGTTCCAGGACAGCCAGGGCTACACAGAGAAACCCTGTCTCAAAAAAAAAAAAAAAAAAAAAAAAAAAAAGAGAAAAGAAAAGAAAAGAAAAGAAAAGAAAAGAAAAGAAAAGAAAAGAAAAGAAAAGAAAAGAAAAGAAAAGAAATCATTTTTAGTAACCATTTCTTAATGTATTTGCTATCACTCTTGATCCCTTGTCCCCAGCCAGGTTGTCTTTCCTATGTAAATGGATTCTCAAACAGTGTGTTCTCCTTTGCCTGGCTTCTTTCACTGAGCATATTTCTGTTGCTTAGCTATGAATAGGTATGGACATTTACACACATTATATTACAGTCTTTGTGTGGATGTGTGTGTGTGTGTGTGTGTGTAGATGTATGTGTGTGTGTGTGTGTGTGTAGATGTATGTGTGTGTGTGTGTGTGTGTGTGTGTGAGAGAGAGAGAGAGAGAGAGAGAGAGAGAGAGAGAGAGAGAGAGAGAGAGATATATCTCATCTCAGAAGTGAGAAACCTGTGTCTGTAAAAGGTTAACTAACTTGCATGCAGCCACTCTGGCCCGACAAAGCCAGCATTCAGCCTAATCTGATTCTCCACCCCATCATCTTTCTACCATGAGATGAGCTCTCGCTGGGTATTTGCTTTCTTAAACAAGGATGGGTGTGGGGCACCGGAATGCTGCAGTGATCTTTTTTCCAGCCCAGGCTGTGATCCTTGCAATAAATCAGCTGAATAATGGAGCCTCGGGCCACGGAAAGAGTGGCTGGTCCTTTTGTCACCCAGTGCAGGTTGTCAAGCCCCGGAAATGACTCACATGACTCGTTTGCGTCTTCTAGTTTGAGATGAGACTTCAGTCTAGACGTACTACACGTGGTACATGAGCAAGCTGGCCACAGTAGAGGCTCCCATCACCGTGGACTTTGACAGTCTTGCGGAGTTCTTCGGGCAGCCGCAAAACTGGAGGAGAGTTTTACTTCTCTCTTGCCTCTAAGTCAGCAAGCAGTTTCTGAAATCGCACTGCTGACAAGTCCAGGCAGCCTCTGTGCGCATCGCTCCCGTCGCCTTGTTTAGTATGATTTGTCGTAACACCGGTACCTGGGGTTCAGACACGAGAAATGACATAGGTTGAAAGGATGGAGCAAAAATGTCCCCTTTCTGGAATTTTATATACACCAGGATTTTTAATAAAAGCCCGTCTTCTCTTTTTCATGTCTCTCTGTACCACCGTCTCAAGGGGAGGTATGCTGGGGTAAGCAAGCACGTAGCCTGGCATTCTCTCTCATTCATCCTTGAGCCAGGGGCTGTATCTTGTTCAGCTTCGTCTTCCCACACAGGATGGCATGATGCCTTACAACGACAGGCCTCCCTCACAGCTTTCCTAAACTAGGGCAATCAATCAGTCTCTCAGTGTCTGCTCCCCACACACCTTTCCTGGACCCAGTCTGGTTCCTATGCAACCTTAATTATCTTTTTGACGCACTGTGTTGTTTCATAACTTAAAGAAAAAAAAATGGCATTTTGCCATTTACATTGCAAATAAGACAACAGCAATACAAGACATTTGTGTATGGTTTGTTTACTTTTTGCAGGGCTATGGCTCAAATTCAGGGACCACTGCGTACCATAGGGAAGTGCTCTGTTACTGAGCTACATCCCTGTCTCAAATCAGTCTTTTTAAAATAGTTCTAATTAACTAGCCTATGTATTTATGTATGTATGTTTTTAATGGCTTATTTATCTCTTATGTGCATTGGTGTTTTGCCTGCATGTATGTCTGTCTGTGTGAGGGTCTTAGATCTTGGAGTTACAGACAGTTGTAACTGCCATGTGGGTGCTGGAAGTTGAACCTAGGTCCTCTAGGAAGAGCGGTCCGTGCCCTTAACTGCTGAGCCATCTCTCCAGCCCCATAAGTATGCGTTTTGAAACAGGATCTCACTGTGTAGCCAGGCAGTCCTTGAACTGATCCTCCTGCCTCAGCCTCCTCAGAGTCAGCATGATAGAAGCAGCCGCTATGCCTGGCCCCAAACGCATCTTCTTTAATTATTTTGCATCTGTAGTGCCAGGATTCAAACCCTGGCTCTCACACATACTACGCTAGTGCTTTACCACTGAACTTCCCCAGCTCTCTCTGTGCATTTTAAAGATGGCTACTGACTTATGGGTTGACCCAGGGTAACGAAACAAATAAGTTTAAGGTTGTCAGTTGCTGTGCAAGAATATCCATTTTCCTTAGCAGATCCTCAGAGACCTGACTCACAACCTGTAGCTTGATGTCTCACTACTCACCTCCTCCTCTGTCTGAAATGCCATTTATTCATTCTTACACACTGTAGCTTCAGGCGTGAGCAGGAAGTGAGCGTTCAACACAGACCTCCCGTTAGATTGATATCTGCTTTGACCTGTTAAAAGCAACATTCCTTCAATAAGGCTTCCAAGACTTATTGAGGCTTCTAATTCCTCTGTCTTTCTTTGTGTTGGTGGAGGTGTAAGGACAGCAAATGAATGATTATTTTTACTCTTTCCCAAGTGGAATCACTGATTCAATCTGCCTACATCTTGACGTTTTTTAAAGGTCAGTCTTTATTTTAAGACTGTAAAAGCGTCCGTGCTTCAGAACGGAAGAGATTCATTGAGAAATACCAAGTCAGTGGATATGGCAGTGAACGCCTAGAATCCCAGCATTTTGGAGGCTTCAATAGAAGGATCAGAAGTTTAGGGCTAGCCTGTGCTACACAGCAAGATCTTGGGGTTTGTTGTTGTTGTTTAAAAAATAAATAAATAAGAAAGTAAAATAAGCCAGGCGCTGGTGGTGCATGCCTAGCACTCAGAAGGAAGAGGCAAGTGGATCTCCTGGTCTGAGGCTAGCCTGGTCGACAGTGTGAGTTCCAGAACAGCCTGGGCTATAGAGAAAGACCCTATCAGGGAAAAAACCTGTAAAAACAAAACAGAACAGACAAACACAAAAACAAACACACAAAACAAAGCAACAAAAAACTGAAATAATAATTGAGTGCCAATTTTTATAATATTGGGTAGTATAGTGAATGTAATTTAAAAGGTTTTGCTGTTATTGTTGCTATTTGTTTGTTGTTGGTTTTTTTTTTGTTGTTGTTGTTGTTGTGTTTGAGACAGAGTTTCCCTATGTATCCCTACTGTAGTGGAACTCACTATGAAGACCAGGCTGGTCTGGCTTTAAAGTTAGAGATCTGCCTGCTTCTGCGTACACTACCACTGCCCAGTTTGAAGGCCTATTTTTTTTTTTTTTAAAGGCTTTTATTGGTCATTTAAAGTTGAACTGCTGGTTATTGTTTTCTGTCGTTTTGGTTTTCCAGGACAGGGTTTCTCTGTGTAGCTCTGGCTGTCCTGCTGGTTCTTGTTTTAAGAAGAATATAAAAAGTGGAGCTAAAGGTCTAACTGCAGAAAGCCTGAGACCCTGAGTCCAACCCCCAGCTTATAAAATAAGCAAAGGAAGGGGCTGGGACAATAGCTCAGTGGTAGCGCACTTTCCTGGTATATGCAGGGTCCTGAGTTTGATAAATACTCCAAAAAATAAATAACGTGCTAGGCTTTTGATATGTGCTTTGACCTGCAGAGGCTCATATGCTGCAGGCTGAGCGCTCGGTGTCAGATGTGATGGAAGGAGGTGGAATCTCTCATCTGAGCAGCCTGTAGGATGTAATGAGGTCATTGGAAGCCTGGCCTCAGGATTGATGGCATCTCCTGGGGTCTGGCTAGACCTCGGGGACTGGAATAGTAGATTATTGTGAAGAAGCCAGCCTACTCTCTGTTTGTCCCTCCATCAGCACCAGGCCCAGCTCCAAACCCCACTCATGTGAAGATGCAGCACAAGGGATCGCCAACTTTATGAGACTCCGAATCGGCATGGAAACACATCTCTGGGCACATCCCTGAAAGGTTATCTGGATTAAGTCAGCTGAGGTGAAGAGACACATCCTAAATGAGGGTGGTGCTTTTCCACAGGCAGAAGTCCTGGACTGAATGAAAAGGAGAAAGTGAGCTGAGCACAGATTCTTTCTCTCTCTCTCTCATATGTTCATTTGGATGTGTGCCTCTGTGTGTGTGTGTGTGTGTGTGTGTGTGCGCGCGCGCGCGCGCGCACACAACATAAAACCCGCACACATCCAAGTGGACAATGGAAAGCAGTGTGGCAAAATGTCTCCTAAGGTCGACAGCTTACTTCTGATGCCAATACTTAGGAATGATCCTAAACAAGGAGCAAATACAGTATGCTAAGGGATAGTTTATTTATTTATTTAGGTGGCTTCAAACCACCTAAATATCGGACAACTGGAGAGCACAAGAGCAAATCTTAAATGTTTATTTGACGGGATATGAAGTAGCAAATGTGAATAGCCAACGTGGGCAAATCCCACAAACACCCCCGGAAGGCGAGCAGAAGAAGAATGGAAGCCGCGAATGGTACTCCATATTACTTAGAACCATACACATACGTGAATATATTATGTGCTGAACATATTTCAAATGTACTGCTGAAAAGTCACCAGCTTCCAGGAAAAGGTTAGGTAAGCTGGAGAAGGAGGGAAATGCAAATGAGGAGGATTACACAAAGGGTAAGACTTCTTGGTAATGCCCTCCCACTCACGCATCTCTGTCTCTATCCCTCTCTGATGGGGACTGAATCTAGGGCCTTCTGTGTGCTGGGTACACACTCTACCACTGAGCTGTACCCCTAGACCCATAATATTTTATTTTATAATCTCAGTGCTGGTATGGTGTTCATTTTATGATTATTTACAACTTTTTGCATATCTGACATATTTTGTGACAAATGCAGAATATCAAATGTTTGAAAGAAAGGATTTTTGAATGCTGTCAAAAGAAAGAAATGACGAGCGTTTGAGGACGTAGGTATTTCCCCATGTGAACATTACAAAATGTACATGGATCCAAGCATCCTACGGCACACCATAAACAGTGAGATTTTTTTACTGTTATGAATTGGTTTAAAGCAAACACATGAACCAGGGGGCTGGAGAGATGGCTCAGCAGTCAAGAGCTTGGTCTAGCAGAAGACCCGAGTTCATATCCCAGTACCTATAGAACAGCTAACAAACCCAAGGGGATACTTAATCCCTTCTAGCCTCTGTGGGCCCCAAACACTTGTACATACACAGAGACACAGACACACATGCAAGCATACACGCAGAGATTCAAAAAATTATTTTAATAAAATGGAAGGCTGTTGGGCTGCTGCAGGGGGAGGGAGCGCAAGTGGGGATGGAGTCTCTTCCGCCTAGGTCTCTGCGGCTGTTGCCCGGGCCATGCCAAGATGCTACGATCACCCAGACACTGTACTCACCCAGCACCGTGTCGAGTCAGGTCCGGGCGGCCGGAGACGGGCGGGCTGTGAGTGCGAGCTGCTCCGCTGCTCTCAGGTCCTGGCCGCAGCACGATCCCTGCGAAACCTGCAGCCACTGTCGGCGCTCGCCCCAGCGCTGAGCCTGGAGAGCAGATCTCTTCCCGGCCGAAAGTGTTACAGCTCTTAGGACAGAAGCTCTCAGATGTTGGGAGTAGTTTTCGCACGCGGGCGGAAGCGGGCAGGGCAGGCAGGTAGAGAGGGTACACAGATCAGGACGGTTGATATACTGTTTGGGAGGGGTCAGGGGTTTGGCAACCGATACTTCTAATTGGTTTGGTTTGGGGGCTTTGTAGTGCCTCATTTGCTTGTGGGAGGACTCAGAGTTGCTTTCTATGTGACAAATCTCACATGCCAGGCCTCTCTCTATATAGGGGTTGTGAAAGCTGTAGCTGTTTTTACTCTCTCTATATAGGGGTTGTGAAAGCTGTAGCTGTTTTTACAGGAGTCTTCCGGGAGCGTTGGCTAAAAACATAGTTTGGTCCCTCGTGGATATTTCATTGGGTCTCCCAGAATTTTCAGCCTGTGCTCAACTGGGTGTCAGATTGCCTGCCACAGACTATTGCCCCACAGAAGGCTGTGTATGTAGCTAAATAATAATATGCACAGGCCAGGGTTTGACCAAAAAAAATTAAATTAAATTAAAAACTTATGCAGCTATCAAGTAGTTCCACAGAAAGCCAATGCACTAACAACAGAAAATATACATATTATGACATTCATTGTTAAGTAAATCACATATACAAAACAATAGCAACTTTGCAATGCTACCAAAAACCTTGCAAGGAAATATCTCATAGCTGGGTGTGGTGGTACACCCTTGTAGCCCCAGCCCTTGGGAGGCAGAGGCAGGCAGATCTCTGTGAACTTAAAGCCAGCCTGGTCTACAAAGAGAGTTCCAGAGACTCTGATACTTTCCTCTTTGAATATTCTGCTATTACTTCCTTGTTCTTTAAAAATGCTTATTTTATGCTCTCCTATGACTGACCATGGTTGGTATTAATAGGGTTGAGAAATACTGATCCCAACTGGACATGGTGGCACATGCCTGTTACCCTGGCCTTTTGGAAGCTGAGCTAGTGAGTTTGAGAGCAGTGTGGCTTACACAGTGAGTTCTTAGCTAGCCTAGACAACATGGTGACATTCTACTCCGAAACATCAAATGAAAAAGGCTTATTTGGCTTCTCCTTGCCACCTTAACATTGGTCCTTCAGGTACAGATGCAGATAGAAATTGATGATGCTCTTTGTCATTGTTTCAAAAGTCATTTGTTGTAGCTGCCTGGTGGCACAAGGATGTAGGAAGCAGAGGCAGGAGGATTGTAGAGACACCCTGTGTTACAGTGAAAACAACTGTGTGAGTTAAAATGAATTCAGGGTAAAAACAGAAGGAGTGGGGTCAGAGATGGTTCAGTGGTTAAAAGTGTGTATTGGTGGTCAGAGATAGTTCAGTGGTTAAAAGTGTGTATTGGTGGTCAGAGATAGTTCAGTGGTTAAAAGTGTGTATTGGTTTTTTGGGGGTTTTTTTGGTTTTTTGACTCGGGGTTTCTCTGTATAGCTCTGGCTGTCCTGGAGCTCACTCTGTAGACCAGGCTGGCCTCGAACTCAGAAATCCGCCTACCTCTGCATCCCAAGTGCTGGGATTAAAGGTGTGCGCCACCACAGCCCGGCTGTGTATTGTTTTTAAAAAAGAATCATGATAGCTAGGCATTGGTGGCTCGCTCTTTAAATCCCAGCACTCTGGAGACAGAGGCAGGTGGATCTCTGAGTTCAAGGACAGCCTGGTCTACAGAGTGGTCTTCCAGGGCAGCCAGGGCTACACAGAGAAACCCAGCTCACATCTCTGTAATCTTCCATCAACTTTCTATCTCTCACACGTGATAGTATATTTCATGTTAAGCAGAGCCCAAAATTAATTGGCATTTAAAATGTACAAATGACTCAATAACTAGCAAATTGGTGATGATGATGATGATGATGGTGATGGTGATGATTTGAGATTTCAAGACAAGGTTTCTCTGTGTAAACCAGGCTGGCCTCGAACTCACAGAAATCTGCCTGTCTCTGCCTCCCAAGTGTTGAGATTAAAGGCATGTGCCACTCCAGCCCTGTTATATCATTACTTTCTATCTACATCTGTACCTGAAGGACAGACAGCATTTTATTAAGCTCCTGTAACACTAGATTATGCATGGGGGTAATGAAAGAAATGAAAACTCAGGAGTGTGGAGCGTCTTCATGACGCCTGTGAGAACCAGCTTCAGGCCTTTAGGCAGTTGTGTTGGTGTCCCTCTAGTGAACGTATTCCACAGGCACTAAGTGTGGCAGACCAGTGCTGGTGTTCACTGACCAGCCTTTCCCGGATGCTAGTGAGCGAACTTTTCTGATCTCTTCAAATGATCTTTGGCCCCTGGACCATCGGTAACAGCATCGCCCTGAATTTTATTAGAAGTGCGGATTTCTAAATCTTAGCCTAGGTTTCTGAACCACAGTCTACATTTTAAACAGGGTCCCCACACATGACGATGCTATTCAACTAAGATGTGGAAAGCAGGCACTCGACTAGCGTGTACAGAAGCCCTGGGTCTGAACCTGGACATCACAAAAGGAATAAAAAGTGATCACAGGTTCCTGTAATCCCAGCATGTGGGAGATGGAGGTGTGGGGGATCGGGGGTTGAAGGTCATTCTTAACCACATGGCACAGTATGGGTTACATAAGACCTTGTCTTAAAATGAACCAACTACTAACATCATCTCGCCCCCCAGAAGAAGGAGGAGGAGGAGGAAGAGGAGGAGGAGGAAGAAGAGGAGGAGGAAGAAGAGGAGGAGGAAGAGGAGGAGGAGGAGGAGGAGGAGGAGGAGGAGGAGGAGGAGGAGGAGGAGGAGGAGGAGGAAAAAAAGAAAGAAAAAAATTTTGCTCTATTAAGAAAGTTTACTGCTGTATAGGGCTAGAGGCTGGTTCCTTTAATCCCAGCACTTGGGAGGCAGAGGCAGGTAGATCTCTGTGAGTTCAAGGGCAGTCTAGTCTACAGGGTGAGCTTCAGGACTGCCAAGTCTACACAGAGAAACTCTGTCTCCAAAAAGAAAAGAGAAGGGAAGGGAAGGGGAGGAAGAGAGGGGAAGGGAGGGGGGAGGGAAGAAAGAAAGCAAGTTTACAGGGCCAGAATGGTGATACACCTTTACAAAGCACAGCTCTAGAGGTTGAGGCAAAGAAGTACATAAGCTTGTATAGGTTACATAGATAGACTCCTCCTGCCACGGCAAAAGTAAACAGGGACAGCAGGATGGCTCAGCCTGTAAAACTGCTTGCTGTAATATCGGAAGTGAGATCCCTGAAGCCCGTATGAATAGAAGAGGAGAGATCTGACTCCACCAAGTTGTCTTTGACCTCTGCAGGTGCATCCTGGCCTGTGCTCTACCCACCCCCACACATCACAAACACACCCCACCAGCCACAGTTTTAAAAATCCAACAATAACACATACACACACACACACACACACACACACACACCCTGAGCATCTGTGGACTGCAACACAGAAGTCCTGTCTATGGCTTTCCCAGGATAATGGTCTATGGGCTCCTGGCTCCTTGGATTTAAGAGCCAATACTAGAAATTTTGAATTCACTCATCAAAAGATGTGTACAAGTGACCTTGAGCATAGCATTTTCTGTAAGTTTTAGAGGGATTCATAATCAGGAAGTGTATTTTCTTCACTTTTGAACTTAGACATATTGCTGATGGATGGATTTTATGACGAGTTGTTGAGATGTTTATGTATGTGACATTTTTGGTGAAGAAACAAAGCATAAGATATTTTCTTTAGAGACCTAGTCCCCAGCATTGGTTATATTTTTTGGTGTTAATGACTAATGTTTTTTTCCTGGCTTAAAATAATAATAATAATAATAATAATAATAATAATAATAATAATAATAATAAAAAAAATTTAATTGTGCCATGTTGGAATTTGAAAATAAAGACTTTTGCTTAGCTCTCAAGCTTTCTGAGAGCTATTTAATGTGATCTAGAAATATACAATTAAGAGCATATTTGCTTTCCAGGACCACTGAGGTAAAGTAAATAACAAAAGATGTTAAGGGTATAAGGTCTTATTTAAATTGAAATGCACAAAGGATCTGGCTCTTGTTTGCTGAGGAGCAAAAAGCTTTAACAACTTAAAAATCAAACTCTGAAGTGCTTCTGTGCTCTCTGGAGGGAGAGGCAGGAGAATCTCTGTGAGTTTGAGGCGGGCCTGGTCTAGAGTGAGGTCCATGACTGTCAGATTTGTCTTGAACAAACGAACAAACATGTCATTAACTCACAGTGGGTTTCTCGCTTTCTACCTCTTGATTTCTCTTTCCTTTATTTCATCGTGCTAGAACGAAACCGGAAGTCTTGAACACCCTAGGCAAGTGCTCCCTCTACACAGACTGTGCTCCCAGCTCTGCCTCCTATACCTCATAACCAGAGGAGTGTGGTCCTTGGTGCAGAAGGGTTTCTTCTGTAACTGATGTCACTTTATTTCCGGTCTGTCTCTAGAACTGTGCATCCACGACCCTGCTAAGAACGTCGTCGCTGTCTTTTTAGTCCCCACATAGGCTTTGTTGCCATATGTGATGGAAAAAGCCATCCAATCCTTTTCATCGGATTTGCACCAGTGATATCTATTTCTAAGGATTATTCAGGGATTACCCATAAACATTCAGAGCCTCGTTCTCGTGGATCTTAATCTCTGCTGTATTTGGCTTAGAGTTTGGTTTTCTAAAAAAATCTCCTGTTCCTTTTCTATCCCTCAGCTTACGGCTCACCTTGTTTAACATTTGGTCAGCCCCTATATTTGCAATGTCCTGTGGATTGAACAGATCTGTATCGCAAAGGCAAGTCTAGGCAAGCTGTGAGGCTTCCTACAAAAACAGAGAATTACTCAAAATAGAGACAGCTTGTCCTGCATTGAGCCTCCGAGACTAAAATTTAAATAAACTTAAAAAAGATAGTTATCTATATGCTTCATTGGTGAGAATTCCTAGAAAGCGTTTTCTTTTTCTTTTTTCCATTAAATTTTGTTTGATGATTCCTTTTTATTTTTTATGTTCATTGGTGATCCTCTTGTATGTATGTCTGTGTTCAATCCCCTAGAACTAGAGTTACAAACAGCTGTGAACGGCCGTGTGGGTGCTGGGAATTGATCCATATTCCTCTTGAAGCTCTTAACCTCTTAGTTCTCTGAACCTCTGAGCCATCTCTTGTGTCCCAGAAAGTTAGAATGGTGTCTGCCAGCCATCTCTGTGAAGCCTGACAGTCACCTCCTCAGCCCACCCTCCTGAAGTTTCTGTTCTTTTCTGGTTTGCTCCCAAGTTCTGCCTTTCTACTTTGTTTGGAAAGGAAACAATCAAGTCAGGGGACCAGATCCTGCAGCTGTCTTTCCATTCTGTCCCTGTCATTTCCTTTTGTCATTTCCTCTTCATTGTTCAGCTAGAGCAGAGGCTAAATCAGACTCAGGGAAAAGCTGACCACTGTTTGTTCAGGATTCCCCCCTCCCCCAACCAGGTTTCTCGCGCAGCCTTAACTGTCCTGGAACTCCCTCTGTAGGTCAGGCTGGCCTCGAACTCACTGAGATTCACCTGTCTCTGACTTCCTAGTGCTGGGATTAAAGGTTGCACCACCATTGTCCGGCTGTTTTATGTTTATTTTCATTTAGTGTGTGTTTGCCTGTGTGTGTGTTTCTGCAGGCACACACGTGTCCCAGCATGCATGCGGAGGACAGAGGTCAGCTTTCAGGAGTTGCTGCTTTTTTCCCTGGGTTCTAGGCCACTGAACTCAGGTGGTCAGGCTAGTGTGACCATCTCGCCAGCTCTTGCTTTATTCTGTTTCTTTTTGAGTTTTCTAAATTTGTTTATTTTATGTGTATGAGTGTCTTATCCACATGTGTGTCTGTTGCACCATGTGGGTGCCTGGTGCCTTCGGAGGTCAGATGATAGTATCAGATCCCCTGGAACTGGAGTTACAGACAGTTGTGAGCCTCCGTGCAGGTGCTGGGAACCAAATCTGGCTTCTCTGTCCTCTGGGAAAGCAGCTGGTGCTCTTAACCGCTGAGTCATCTTCTACTTCCCAGTCCCCACTCTTGTATAGAAACACATTTTAAATTAGTTTACATTTAACTGTACTCTGGACTTATGGCTGAAACGGACCTCTAAGAAACAGCCAGCACCCCAGCTCCTCTATCTCACAAAAGCAGAAACATGGGCCTCTGAAATGTTCTTACCACCAAGGTCGAAAACAGAAAAGAGGAAGACAGGCTGCTCCTTTGCTTTTCCAGCTGTCAGTAAGGGCTGCAGAGAGGATCCCAAGTAACCTTGACAAGGGAACAGACCCCAGACAAGAATTGAAACAAGCTCATCATGCCTGGGGAAGAAATGCTAACTGCTACTCTCTGAAACGCAATCTAGGTCATCACCTAGATCCAAGCAGATTCATTGTAGATACATTTTCCCATAATTATGATCACTGTTCAGGGAACAATTGTTCATAGAATTTGTACTCGGTGCTCCTTTTAAATGAGAAGATGGGGGTTATCTGTTTAATTAGGAGAGAAAACTTAGTTGCAAGCAGAAGTTGCTGCAGTAAAAACCACGCCTCTAGGCGTGAAACTGCGGGAGGAACTAACTCCCAGGAACTCTGCTATCAGTTGGTGGATGACCAAAGCTGCACAAAGTGGCACCATAGATAAGGGGAAGGCAGTGTGGAAGGTATGACGCAGGGCTTCTCATTATTTGTTTTATAAGAAATGAAACAGTCATTTGTTGGCTCTGTGGCTAAGATCAAGCTCGAAGGGAACAAGAGAAGCATTATACCTCTGACGGCTAGTTGTGGAGAAACAAGCGTGCCTATTTGGTTATTCCATCAACTGCTTGTTTTGGTGCTGCTGTGAAGGTGTTTGGATATGTGACTAAAGTCACAATCAGTTGACTTTGAGTAAAGGGGAGTATTCTCTGTCGTCTCTGTGGGTCTTATTCAATGAGCTAAAAGGTGTTCAGAGGCCCTGGGGATGTAGCACAGTAGCAGAATACTTGCCTAGTACGCAGAGTGCCCTGTGTCCATCAAAACACCCACCCACCCACCCACCCACCAACCAGAAACAGGCAGGTCCTTAACAGCAGAATTAAGACATTTGGGAAGAAAATATTCTAGTGGAACAGTCAGCTGCCCCACCTCCGATCTATGGCCTGGTTTGCTGCCCTCCTCCCCCCTGCATCCCCTCCACCCAGGCACTCCCCTTCCCCTAGCCCCAAAGTCCTCCCAGAAGTCTCTGTCTAGCTCTGTTTCTCCAGCAGAGCACTGATTCACGCAATATGCTTTTCCATTTTGCCCTTTTCACTCAACAGTATCTCTTGGAAGTCACTCCAAGCCCACGGAGAAAGTAATAGTTCATTATCTTTAATCTTTAATCTTTTATCTTAGCATTTTTATCGTTTGGTTATCTCTAACTTCATCCATCCTGTTGCAAAAAAAAAAAAAAAAAAAAAATCATTAAATGCCCTGTATGGGTGCTTTCCTTGTTCCAGCTGAATTGAATGATTATGTAGATGTAGGGCAAAGGGAAAGTGTCCCCTGCCTTTTCCAATGACTTGCTGGAATGAGGCAACAAAGGAAGATTAATAGGAGAAAAAGATAAACACATCTATTAACATGCATGAGGAGCAACCACAGAAGTGCCATTACCCACTCACCAATGAGGTCTAGATAATTCTATTGCCTTCTTTGTGGGGAGAGGGGGATGGGAAAGATGACCAATTTGAGTAGTGGAGAGTAATATTATAGGAATTAATGAACCCCAGGCCTAGACAGCAGGTAGTGAAGGATTGTGTTTGGGAATTGAATGGGCATAGGAGATAGTCACTGGCTTGTGAAAAACCTGTCCAGTTGTGATTATAGTCTTTAGTCTTGATTGCCGAAGATATGGGGTTAGTTAATGACAACTCAGGGAAGGAAGTAAAAGTAACTGTGTTCTTTGGAGAGTCTGGATTTAGGTAAAGAGATGTCAAAGTAAAGTCTCTTCTGAGATCAGCTGCACTAGAAGGATCGATAGTTCAAATAATTAGCTTAAATAGCATGCCATATTACAGGATCAACATAGATGTCTAATATAACATTTATATTATAAGAATAGTTACTGTTAATTGATGTTACTATGTTGCTTTCCAAGGAGATCAGACTGGTTCCTACTGCTCCCAACCTAAATACAAGCACTCTACTACAGTAGATGCTGCTGATATTAATTTTTCTCTCTCTCATAACTATAAAATGACACCTTAATTAATTAATTCCCTTAATTTCCATTTCTATGATGCATAAGGTTTAAGCACCTTTTAATGAGAATTTGGACATTTACATTATTTATTTTACCACTGGATAGAATGGCTAAGAAATTTTAGGGAGCTGGGGCTATCAGTTAGTGGCACAATAAGTGTTCAGCATGCATGATGCTCCTGGTCCAATCCTTATCATCATAAATGTTTTTGTGAAAAAATTATTCTTTGATCTCTATAGCACAAATTGAAATATATTGTTCATCAAAGTTTATGGCATATATAGTCAAAATAACTATTTACATTTAATTAAAAATATTCCTTCTATGGACAGGCATAGTGAAGAATGACTTTAATCCTGGCACTCAGGAGGCAGAGGCAGGAAGATTTCTGTGAGTTCAAGGCCAGCTTCGTCTACAAATCAAGTTCCAGGACAGTCATGGCTGTTACACAGAGAAACCCTGTCTCAAAAAACAGAAAGCCAAACAACCAAGCAAACAAACAAAGCAATCCAATTTAGACTCCATAACCAATTAAAGTTCCTTTGTTTCAAATCTTCGTGAAAAAGGTCATCACCATATCCAGAAGAGATAGTAAAACCTAGATTATATGTATCTATATCTATATCTATATCATATAATATATCATATATAACATTTTCTGTGAAGCCCTGGCTCACAACCACCTATGATCCCAGCTCGAAGGGATCTTGTATCTCTGTGGGCTCCAGAATTCACTGCACATATCTTTCCCAGTTAAAGACAAGATAGATCTTAAAAACATATTAAAGACGTTTAGGCCGGGCAATGGTGGCGCATGCCTTTAATCCCAGCACTTGGGAGGCAGAGGCAGGTGGATTTCTGAGTTCGAGGCTAGCCTGGTCTACAGAGTGAGTTCCAGGACAGCCAGGGCTACACAGAGAAACCCTGTCTCAAAAAACCAAAAAAAAAAAAAAAAAAAAAAAAAAGACGTTTAGTGCCATTTTTGTTGTTCTATCTTTTGGATCCAATTTCTATGATCTGATGAATTTTCTTTTTATTCAAAAATATATAGTATTTAGGGGACATGACTTAGTGAGTAACAATGCCCACCACAGAAGCCTGAGGATTTGAGTTCAATCTGCATACCTACATTAAACAACAACAAAAACAAGTACAGCTGTGATCTCAGTACTGGGGGTACTGGGTAGAGGATCCCAAGAGCTCACTGGCCAGTTGTTCTAGCCCACTCAACGAGCTTTATGTTCACTGAGTGAAGGTGAGACCTCTCAGTGGGTAAATGCTCTTGCTGCCAAACCTGTGACCCACATGGTAGAAGAAGAGAACCAACTTCCAAAAATTGTCCTCTGACCTGCACACACCAGCATCCTGGTGTGTGTGTGTCCCTCCCCCCAATAAACAAATGTAATGATAAAAAAAAAAAAAAAAAGGTAGAAAGTAGAAGGTGATTGAGGAAGATGCTCACTATTTGACCTCTGGTTTCCAAAGGAGTGACTACACACACACACACACACACACACACACACACACACACACACACACACACAAATTCTTTTGAAAGAGAGAGAGAGAGAGAGAGAGAGAGAGAGAGAGAGAGAGAGAGAGAGAGAGAATGTGTCCATATGCAATATGGGCATGCAAGGTGCCTGTAGTGCTGGAGTTACAGGAAATACAGAGCCACCCAATCTGGGTGCTAGAAGCTGAACCCCAGGTTCTCTATAAGAGCAGCAAGTGCTTTTAACCACTGAGTCATCTCGGCTCCTAATATCTTTGAGTTTCTTGTAAAATTGAGACTCAGTCTAAGAAATATTACAATATTACAATCTTAATTATATTACAAATAGAGATTTAATTCTAAACTATTTTTATCCTGCCCTTAGTTTATTATAATTCTCAGAAATCTTCAAACAGAAGTCTTGCACTCTTAGGGTAGAACATGCCTTAAGTTGCACATGTTTAGAGTGAGCAGCCTAACGGGGTTTGGAATACGTACACATTATAAATCTGTCACTGCAGTCGAGAAAGTGAGCATGCTTACCCCTAGTCAAAGTTTTCTTCTGAATTTGTTTAGTCCCTCCCTGACATCCTCACTGCTCAGGCAATCTGTGGTTTCTTATTGCTACTAATCAGTTTACATTTATTTTTCTAAATAGAATCAATCATGCCATAGGGAACTTTCTGGGAGTCATGCTGGTTTTAGTTAGCATAATCATTTTGAGGTTAATCTATGCTATTGCATACATAAACCGCTAATTTGCCTTCGTTGCTTAGAGTACTGTATTGTATGGCTACATAATTCCCATTTAACTGTTAATGGACATTGCAATTTGGAGTTATTACAAATAAGACTTTTAAATATTTATTATTTAAAACTTTCACTTTTTATGTATTTATTTTATGTGTATGGTTGTTTTTGTCTGCATGGATGTCCTGCACCATGTGTGCCTGATGCCCTAAAAGACCATAAAAAGGCTCCGGATCCCCTGGGACTGGAGTTACAGATGATTGTAAGCTGTCATGTGGGTGCTAGGAACAGACACTGGGTCGTCTGCAAAAGCAAACAATGTTCTTAACCACCGACCCATTTCTCCAGCCCCTATGTGTTGAGACAGGATCTCACGACACCCAGGCTGGTCTCAGCTCCAAATGTAGCCAAGGATGACCTTGACTCCTGATTCTTCTTCTACCTTCCAAGAACTGAGATTACAGACATGTGCCACCGCACCTAGCTACAAAATAAAACTTTTATAAACTTTCATGTACACGTCTTTATATGGACTTGTACTTCTGTTTCTTTTTGTAAATGCACAGTAGCAGCACTGGGGCACAGGGGAAGTGCTGGTTTAAGCTGCTAAATGGGAGCTTGGAGAGATGGCTCTGCAGCTAAGAGTGCATCTCCCCTCTCCCTCTCCCTTTCCCCCTTTCCCTGCCCCTCCCCTTTCTCTGTAAGGGTATATAGGAAGGGGGAACCCTCAGAGATTGTACCTGGAACCCCATACGTGCTAGGCGAGGGCTCTCCACCACTGGCTACATCCCAGCCCTCTCTACTTCTTTAAGATGGAAACTCCAGATTTTAGAAGTCTACAGAATCTCATAATGAAGCAAGGTTTGATACACACTTATCTCTGAGGCTATCTTCTTTGGATTTAGACTTTTCTTTCCTTTCTTTCTTTCTTTCTTTCTTTCTTTCTTTCTTTCTTTCTTTCTTTCTTTCTTTCTTTCTTTCTTTCTCTCCTTCCTTCCTTCCTTCCTTCCTTCCTTCCTTCCTTCCTTCCTTCCTTCCTTCCTTCCTTCTCTCTCTCTCTCTTTCTCTCTCTCTCTCCTCTCTCTCTTTCTCTTTCATTCTTTCTCTCATTCTCTCTTTCTTTCTGACAAAGTGCTGGAGCTACAAGCCTGTGTCACTCACTGCACTTGGTTAATACCAGGCTGAGGATCAGGACTCTGGCTTTGTGCATTCTAGGTGAAGGGACTCGGGTCAGCTCAAACGTGGTGTGAGCACAGCTCTGGCAGGCCTTGCCCTTCTCCCCAGTTCCCTCTGCCTTGCTAAAAACCCTTAGATTATTACATTCCTAAAGCTCGCCACCAAGGTCTAGTTCCTTATTTGGCCACATCCTCCTCCCGAGGCTGACTACCCAGGTCAAGCTACCAAAGTATTGAAATCCAGCATTCAAAAGCCCCTTTGGCTGCCTTATTTAACAGGCCCAACTAAAATTAAACACCTCATCCTAACTCGGGTTTCCTCTTGTACCTTTATAAACTGTCATTTGCCTATGGGCCACATCTGTCTTCTCTCTATCCAGAGGCAGTCCTTTATCTCCTCGGACAAACACCCCAAACCCCTTCTCTTTCCTTGTCCCCATCTCCTGTCTTTGTCTTTTATCCCTTGCCCTCTGTCCCCCTGGGGCAAATCTCCTTCCTGCAGAGAACTTGGTTTTAGGGGTCCAGAATGGTACTTTTCCTTTCAGCCTAAAACCTTAGTTTTCTCTTCTAATCCTATGTTCTTTGGATTTGCCTACTTCATTGTGCAACAACTCTACAACCATGTATTGAATGACAAAATTTGGGGGGTGGGGGGGTATGTAACATGTATGTCTATTCACCCTAGATAGGGAACCCACAACAGTCCAAAGTACAGATACCCCCAAAGTCCAATTTGGTGAACCATTGAGTTTATTTGGGTTACTTACAGAGGTATGGATGAGGGGTTAGTTACAAGAACAGAAATGACTCAAAGACAGCTATATCACCAAAGCCTACCACAGCATGGGTGACAGCTCACACAGTGGGAAACCTGAAGCACATTGCACAGCCTTCAGGCAGCTCCACAGATTAGAGAGTATCCTTTCCAGGTGCCTCAGTTGGTCTAAACCTCTTCCAGGCAGCTGATCTAGTCTGAGTCATCTTTGTGGTTTTCTCCTCTGAGAATCATCTTTAAAGCTCAGCTTGCTTGAGTCCTGGCTGCTCAGCTGCCTCAGTCTTCTGTGCAGCTCAGCATCTGAGGTGGACTCTCAGATTGTGTTGCTTATTCTCGTCGGGAGGGGCCTAGTGAATCTGGTCAGTTTCAGGGACTTCCTGAAGCTATTTTGAGTTATTTACTTTCCTGCTTAAGGAGCTTCCAGCAAGATGGAATGCTTCAATCTCCTAGAAAGCAAAGAGCCGTGATAATGAGTAGTAGTATGACAGATACATCATTTGTTTATAACCTTTAAGTGGAATAATTTAAAATTTTAACATTAATAAAGCAGTCGTGGTGGCTGTCCCTGAAATGTTAGCATTTAGGAGGTAGAGGGAGGAACATCAGAAGTCCAAGGTCATCCTTTGCTACATCAACTTTCCTGCAGGGGAAGAAGAGATGGTTCAGCAGTTAAGAGCACCAAGTGTTCTTGCAAAGAACCAGAGTTTGATACCCAGCACCCAGGTCAGGCAGTTCACAATCTCTTGTAACTCTAGCTCCTGCGGATCCAACACCCTCTTCTGGACTTAAAGAGTATCTACACTCTCATACGTGTACAAACCTACATGTACACCATCTACATGATTTTAAATAAATATGTATTTTTAAAGTTTGAGGCAGTCTGGGCTTCATAAGACTCTGACTCCCCACCCCACAAATAGCAGTAATGATGTTTGTTGTGAAAGCTTTTTCTAGTATCTATTTTCTGAAAAAACTTTTTCTTATTAAAAATACATAGAGGGTAGAGAGTTAGCTTTGACATGAATGAAACCCTGGTTCAATTCCTAGCACCATATAAAAATCAGGGTTAGTGGCTCATATCTGTAATCCCAGCAATTGGACAGTGGAAGCAGGAGGATCAGAAGCCTGGGCTACGTAAGACTGTCACAAGGGAGAGAGAGAGAGAGAGAGAGAGAGAGAGAGAGAGAGAGAGAGAGAGAGAGACGGAGAGAGAGAATAAAGAAGAAAAATGTCTTGTGTCTATCATGCTATAAAATACCAATTCCCACTGAAACTTTTCATAAGTCCAAAGTATTTGTAAGGTTTTAGTGTACATTTACTTGTAACCCAATGTGTGGAAATTCTGAGTTGTCCCACAATCACTAAAATCAGTTTTTTCTTTGTTATCAGTACTGCCTAAAAAAAGTTTTGCATACCTTTTACACTTATAGTATGTGTTTCATGTGTGGTTTGTTCGTTTCAAGACAGGGCCTCACTACACAGATCTGGCTGTCCTGGAACTCCTTGTGCAGACCAGGCTTTCCTAGAACTCACAGAGATCTGCCTGGCTTTGCCTCCCGAGGGCTGGGATTAAAGGCGTGAACCACCAGGGCTTTAGAGTTAC
Organism: Uromys caudimaculatus; assembly: GCA_028551405.1. NCBI lineage: Eukaryota > Metazoa > Chordata > Mammalia > Rodentia > Muridae > Uromys > Uromys caudimaculatus. The sequence goes on along the minus strand of CM052706.1, from coordinate 84,231,237 downwards.
TAGTATGGTTCTTGCATGCACAAGAAGCAACTCGATTAAACAAGGCCTCTTGGTGCATTCACAGAGTGCTTCTTCTGGATGAGAGTCACAGGGTCTCATGATTTCCTCACGATCATACCACATTCATTACTATGGTTTGGCTTGGTTTGGTTCATTTTGAGACAGGCTCTGCAGTGGTCCAGGCTGGCATTGCTTTCACTATGTTCCTGCCTATACTCGCCAAGGGCTAGGATCATAGGCCCAAGCTACTACACCCAAACTAAGACAAAATAAGACAAATTTTATAGGGCATACCCCAAGTATGAATTTTCTAATGAGATCGATTTTATATGGAGTGATTTCTTGCCTTCTTTACACATTCAGAGTTTGTGTCCATTATGAATTCTCTGGTGTTTAACATATGTGTACATATGTGTTGCTGATGATCAAGGAAGGGAGAGGCATGCTAGACAAGCACTCTACCATTGAATTATAAAGCCTGTTCGTGCCTATGACATTCGAAATTCTTCCTTGTACGGATTAGCTGATGAACAAGGAAGTTTTTCTTTTGGCTGGAGATGACTGCATTCACTACATACTTAGGGTTCCTTCCCAGTACAAAGGTGTTTTATCTTTGATGAGGTACTGGTTCTCGCTGAGGAGGCTTGACAATGAGATAGCTTTTCTACTGTCATAAGGCTCTTTAGACCTGAGAGTGTGCAGTGTCCACTAGAGCTGGCTCTCTTCCATGTTTATTACTTGTCTGCGGATTCTTTCTTCTAATTTTTGAGACAGCATCTCACCACGGAGCTCCGGCTGACCTGAAACTCTTTATATATATCACACTGACCTAAAACTCACAGAAATCTACCTGCCTCTGCCTCCTGAGCGCTGGGATTGGAGGCTCCCACCAACCATTCATGGCTTGTACAGATTTCTAAATATAGAATGGGTGGTGGGATACAAGACAGCGTTTGGTGACCCTGAGGAGGTAGACCAGCTGTACAAATGCTTTTCTTGACACCAGAGGTCCAAGTTTTAATTTTCAGGCAGACAGAGGGAGGCAAGAAAATACATAGAGAGAATATCATTTGGGGGAAGGAAAGAATACTCGGTTATATCCAGCCCACAGATGTTCTCTCTCTCCTATGTACATTTCCCTCAAATGTAGGATGTATTGCCTTAGCTAAGGGGTTTCCCACGTTCCCTGCATTCATAAATGTCTTTTCCGTATGAGGTTTTTAAACACTGAGGGCTTTATTTAAGTTGGATGCTCTCCAAAATTTCTCACAGCCTAAGGCTTGTCACAGGCAGCAGGAAATTCAGCGGTTTGTTACCTGCTGGGTGCTTGAGGAATCCCCTTAGGGATGGGGAACTCTGTTCAAGTGTAGTTGGGCTCTGGATGTCACAGAAAAGACTCCTGGGATGACTCAGAATAAAGGAACCTTAGGGAGTTTCAAGGCTGAGCAGAAAGGCAAAGTGCACTGGAAGGAGTCAAGTGCGGGTATTAGGAGAGAAACCAAAGTGTCTCAGCTCAGTGCTAACTGCGCTTCAAAGCTGCTACTTCACCTGAACCTAAGTTTAGGTGTGAGATGAAGTATGCACTGCCGCGTTCTTTTTCTTATTCTCAGAGTTCTATCCTTGGAAGGGAGACCATGGGGGGTGGGAAGGAGAGCAGAGCTATGGCACCAATCAAAGGGATCATCACCACGTATTATTAGTATGTCACAGGGAGGTTGGACTCACGCATTAGTTCATTAGCCGTATTTTTAAAAATTATTTATTTTTATTTTATGTGCACTAATTGGTATTTTGACTGCATGTGTGTCTGTGTGGTGGTGTTGGATCCCCTGGAACTGGAGTTACAGACAGCTGCGAGCTGCCATGGGGGTGCTGGGAATTGAACCTGGGTCCCCTGGAAGAACTGTTGTTAACCCTGAGCCATTTCTCCAGCCTCTCATTCGCCATCTTTAACACTTCTGTTTCTGGTTATTTCTCAAGAAGGGGAGTTCTGCTGGTGGTCTGGCCTCCTGATGCCTGGGGATAGGGTTGTCAGGATGAGAGAGACCAGAGCTAGGAAAGTTGAAGGGGCCCTTTTCCTTTTTATGTCTACTCTATTTCTTAAGTATCTTTCTTGCCTCAGTTTCTCTTTTATATTGTTGATTCTCAGGGATTGGTGACATATTTCTGATGAAGGCTTTCACCATGGAACCCACCTTCAAACGAGATCACTACAAACAGAACAGTTCTGAGATTTATTGAAGAAACCTCCAAATTCAGTTTCTCCTGTCATATTCATATATAACGCAGAGACTTCTGTGACAAAACATATAGGACCTTCAACATACACACCAGGCAAGCAAGCAAGCAAGCAAGCAAGCAAGCAAGCAAGCAAGCAAGCATTTCTGTATCAGAATCCTCCAATCCAGCCCATGTCAGATGCTATCTTCTGAGAGACGCCTCAGATCCCACAGACTGAGGGTTAACTCCTCCAGGCTGCTGCCCACTGAAGATGCCAGCAGTCCCGGGATGCTTCGCCTGCATCTCTGATGGCTAGTTCTAAGCTGGCAACCCCACAACTCCACCTTGGTTCTACTGCATCACTATAGCAGCTCACAGAACCAAGGATACTGGTAAGCTCCGGATGATGACTTGCAGAGGGGAAGGGGGAGGATGGACCACCCTCCAAGAACCTCCACATGCTCACTTAGACTGGGTTAGCCAAATTCTATCCTTTTGGGTTTTTTATGAAGGTCTCCTCATGGAGGCTCAGTTGATTAGACCACTGCCTATTGGTGATCAGCTTAACCTTTAGGGGATGGGACAGAAAGTCCCATCTTTCTAAGCCTGTTTTGATTTTTCAGGTGACAGTCTCCATCTAAAGGTATCTAGTGGCTGCCATTGCCTGCACACAAAGAGCTGCCAAACTTGTTAGCACACAGAAGAAGGCAGCGCCCCTCATACTGACATCTGCATTAAGGTCCAAGAATCTTACCTACTGAGTCCCATCCAAAGAGGTCTTTTAGTTTTACTTTGTTTTAAAATTTGATCCTAGACTCAGGCAATTCTTTCATTTCCTAAAACAGAGCAAATCTTCCTCCACTGAGGTGTGTCTTGAAGTAAAATGTTTGGTGGGAAGTTCTTTTTCATTTCATGTGCTTCTTGTTTTTAAACTCTGACTCTGTTTGACGGAGAGAGGCAAACTGACTGGAAATCTTCTTTGGGGCTTCTCTCTGCGGACTAATTTCCCAGGTTTTTTCTGGTCTTTATAACTCCTCCCCCAACATCTATGACTGTAATGAACACAATCCAGTTTTGTGACGTGCCGTTGTGACATAAATGTGTGCCACGTTAGTCCTAAAACCCTTCTAGTAGTATGTGGGGGAAATGACAAATGTCTCAGATGCCAAGAAGATAAATGGGGGATTTCGTTGCTTCCGGATGGGGACTGGCCTCTGAGAAGACCAATACTACTGGGACTTTCAGGCCCACTTCCCACTTCTGAAGTATTGAGAGGGACTAAACCACTCACTAAAGATTAAATTGACCACCAATGGCCAATGACATAATCATTAATCAACCCTGCCTACACCATGAAACCTCCACAAAACCCCCAAGGGAGCCGGTTCAGAGGTTTTCTGAATGTGTGGAGGTTACTAGAGGGCTGTGGAGCAAGAGAGGGTAAACTGGTCCCAATCTTTACTCATATCCTTTGCCTATGCATCTATTCTATGTGCATGTCTATCTGTTCCATTTGCAATCTTCTTTAGATAATATAGTAAGTTTTGTTGTTATTGTTTGATGTAGGGTCTCTCACTGTAGCTCTGGCCGACCTAGAACTCACAGTGAACCTCCTGACTCAGTCCCCTAACCTCTAAGCTAGCAGTTGTAACCCTCCTGAGTTCTGTGAACAACCTCAGCAAATTGAACCCAATGATGGTTTATGGGAACCCTGAATAGTGTCTGGAGTGGGAGGCATCTTAGGAACTGAGTCCCCTACGGGTTCTGACTCTACCTCCAGGTAGATTACACCAGAACTGAATTGCAGGGTCCCCATCTGATATCTACTGAAAATGTGCTGGGTATGTGCTGGGGTCTCAGAAGCCTTTGTACTGAGTGTCTGGAAGCAGGAAAAACACTTAGGCTATTTCTATCTCTTGAAGTGTCTTTAAAAATCTCTGGTATCTGGGTACACACAGAAGCAAACATCTCATAATAGCAGGGTTTTTTTGCTTTGTTTTTGGCAGTCTTCTCTATTCTTGGGAATGGTGATTTTAGGGCTGGAGAGAGACCTAGCTAGTAACATGCTTGCTTTGCAATCATGGGAACTTGAATTCAATCTCCAGAACCCACACTTTCAAAAAAAAAAAAAAAAAAGCCAATGCAGGCCCTGCTCAAGGTAACCCCAGTTCCAGACGATCAGATGCCCTCTTCTGGGCATCAGATACTCATGTGGTGCACAGGTATACACACAGGCAAAAATACCTAAATACATTTTTAAAAAAGCCAGCGGACGGTTGAGCTGGTTTAGCAGATGAAGGTTGGTTCTGCCAAGCCTGACCTAACTGACCAGTGTGTGAGTGCAATTGTAGGCAGCTCATTGGCCAGTCCAGGCTGACCCTTGTTTGCTGCATCTGTTAGGAGGCTATGTTGACAGCTGATGTGTTTTTGATCCCTGGGTCTGTTGTGAGCCCTCGGTTACCGTTTATGTCTTTGGAGTGAGGGCACAAAGTGGGTTTGATCCTGGTGGGCTCCTTTCCAGTGTCTGATTTTATTCCTCTTACCACTCATGGGAGTGGTTTTCAGCTGTTCAGTGACACATAGTTTTCACTTTCTCTCTCTCTTTTTTTTTTTTTTTTGTAAGTTTTTGTTACATTTTAATTTATGTGCCTGTGCGCGTGTGCATGTGCATGGGTGTGCGCGTGTGCAGGCGTGTGTTTGTGTGTGTGTGTGTGTGTGTACATGCAAGCACACACACGCCATGGTGCATGTATGGATGTCAGAGGAAAATCTGTGGGAGTCATTTTGCTCCTTTCATTGTGTGGGTTCTGGGGATTCAGTTCAGATTCCCAGGCTTGGCGGCAAGTGCCTTTGCCCACTAAACTATCTCACTTGCTGCAATACTTACCTTGTAATGTGGAATTAATTCCTGATAGCAGGCATAAAAATGTACCATAAGGCCAGACAAGATAGCACAGGCCTTTAATCCCAGCACTTGGGAGGCAGACGCAAACGGATCTCTGTGAGTTCAAGGCCAGCCTGGTCTACACAGTGAGTTACAAGCTAGAAAGCGTTACACAGTGAAGACCCGTCTAATTATAAGAATGTATTTATTTATTTGTTTGTTTGTTTGTTTATTTATATGTATATGTATACACTGTAGCTGTCTTCAGACACACCAGAAGAGGGCATCAGATCACACTGTACATGGTTGTGAGCCACCATGTGGTTGCTGGGAACTGAACTCAGGACCTCTGGAAGTGCTGTCAGTGATCCTAACCACTGAGCCATCTCTCCAGCCCATGAGAAATTATAAGAAAAAAAAAAAAATCACCACAGAGGAGATGGGTTGAAACAACAGGAGTTTATTCTCCGAGTTCCAGAGTCAGAATGTCTGCAACAGAGGCGTGGATGCACCACGCTCTCCATCTCTGGCTGTCTCCAGAGCTCCTCACCGCGATTCATGTCTTCCTGTTCCCACATTCTCTTTTCCTCTTGTATTCCAGGCTGGCCTTAAGGCGCTGTTGCCAAGGGTGGTCTGGGACTCCTGACCCTCCCGACTGCTGGGTTAGGGGTGTGCCCTGCCACCCCTGGTGGACGAAGTACTGGGCATGCTACGCCAACACTCCACCAATTGATCTAAATTCCAGCTCCCTTGTTTTTTTTTTTTTTTTACATTTTTTTTACTTTTATTTTGCGTAGACATATGCATGTATGTTTACCCATGCATGTTCTTGGTCCGATCCAATTAGGAGAGTGCATTAAATTTTGTCTTTTTAGTCTCTTTAATCAGGAGCAGTTTCTTGGGCTTTGTCTTGATTATCTTAATACATTTTCCATGTCAGATGAATCATGTTCCCACATAACAAGGCTTGAAGGAGGTCCCACGTGTGGCATTAAAAACCTAATCACTAAGCCACAAAAGGATCCATTCATATTTTTAAGAAGTGAGAAGGCCAGTTATTATATATTATATAGTAAAGCTATATTATTATATTATAAAGTTTGGAGCTGTCTTTTGTTTTCCTATAATTAGATTCCAGTTGCTAGTTTTGGGTAACTATGTCTCATAAGTGAAGTTTGCATGGTTCTCAAAGAATCAGCCGCAGAAGCTCACAGAATCTATTGTCTGTCCCTGAGCATGTTAAATTAGAGATCTCACTATGTTGCCCAGGCTAGTCCTGCTCTCAGGCTATCCTCCTCCTCCTACCTTACTTAGCCTGTCACTCAGCTGGAAACCATCCACCCCTTACTTAGCATAGCAGCTTTGATCATAGAAACTAGTTATCTGCTAAATTTCTCATCGTGAAGTCACTCCGTTTCCTTTTATAGCTAGTAAATATCTTTTATGAGGTTAGGGCACAGCTCAACGTTAGAGAGCCTGCCTACCATGCAGGAGTTCTTGTTTCTGATGCCAGCCTCCCACAAGAAAAACAAATATCTTCTGTGGAGGGTTTGATGTTGACTGTGTTGATACAGAAGTGTCAACATTTTACCCCGTGGTGTTAGCATCCACTGATACTGTTTGAAGAAAAAAACAAAACAAAACACGTGCTTTGTTCTTTTGCTGAGAAAGGGTCTTGCTGTATAGCCTGGGTGAGATCCAAACACAGGACTATGCTCAGGTCTCTGCCTCCTGAGTGCTCCCAGAACATTATGTGACATTACGCCCAGCTGCATTTTGGTTTTGGGTTTGTTTTTTTTTTTTTTTTTTTTTTTTTTTTTTTTTTTTTTTTTTTTTAAATAGAGTGGTATGTTGCCATGTTGCCCTGACTGACCTTGTGCTCCAAATCTCCTGCCCCAACCTCCTGAGTGGATTACAAGCATATGCCACCATGATTGGCCAAGACTTTAACCATGTCTGTGGTCACTGCCCAAGGACGTTTTTCTCCAGTCTTCCTCTTTCTATCCCCCCCCCCCCCGCACTCTCTGTCCCCCCCCATCCGTTTTGTGCTGGGGATCCTCAGAGCCTCATGCATGCTAGGCAGGTCCCCTTGTGCTAGCTTTGTAATACATTTAAAAAGGATCCTTTATAAATAGCATACGTAGCTCCTTCCTTCTCTCCATACTCCTCCTTCTGTCCTTCCTTCCCTCCCTCCAGCTCGCGTCTCTCCTGGGGCTCGCCTGGTAGCTGACCTGGAACTCTAATGCCTCCTGCTTCCACACCTGCCCAGGTTAGGTGATTTGAGCAGCACACCGGAGGTGGGGGTAGGGGTGTGTGGGAGGAGGTTAGTTGATTTGCTGGTAGTGTGTCTTATCTGTCGTACAATTGGCGACAGATGTCTCTCGCCATCCTTATGCTTCTCTCAGCCATCTCCTACTGTGTTTCCTAATACCCCCCTGAGGGTGCCATTATCCAAGGGACCAGCCTGTCTTCCTTTTTATCTCTCAGTAACATTTGCTGTAGCTGACAGCTACATCTCCCTAGACATGCTACGTCCCCTGGTCTCTTAGACACTATCCTCTCTTGATTCTCCTGTTTTATTGGTCCACTCAGTCATTTTAATTGAATTTAAAACCATTAATTATGAGGCAGGTGTGGTGGGGCACATCTTAAATCCCAGCAACCCAACAGAGGTAGGCTGGTCTCTGTAAGTTCAAGGCCAGCTTGGTCTACATAGTGAGTCCCAAGCCAGCCAGAGCTACAATAGTGAGGCCTTGTCTCAAAAACAAACACTTGTGTATTCATGTGTGCCTATGTGTGGGTAAATGCACGTAAGTGCAAGTGGCAAAGGAGGCCAGAAAAGGTGGTTGGATCTCCTAGAGCTGAAGTTACAGGCATTTGTGAGCTCTCATATGTGGGTGCTGGGAAAACTGCAGGTTAATCACTGAGTCATCTCCCTAGCAACTAACGGGATTTTTGGATACAGGGATTTTGCTCTATTTCCTGGGTTGATCTTGAACCCCTGAGCTCAAGTGATTCCTCTGCCCTATCCTGAGTTTCTGGGAGTATAAGACATGGGGAACAATGCCCCTACTAGTTACTAGGACCCTCCGCATTTTGAGGTGGGATCTTACTGTGTAGCCTAGGCTGACCTCAAACTAAAGATCTTCTCCCTTCAGTGCTGGGATTACAGAAACTGACTGGAATGGACCCACACACCCAGCCCTGCTCAGCTTCCCACTGCCCATCTCTAGATCCAGTAGCTCCACAGAGTCCGCAGAGATCAATCCTGACATTCTCGTCTTCCTGCACCTCCACCTCCACGTCTAGTCATCAGTAAATGGCTGTGTCTAATAGGTTCTCATCTAATCCTGTATATGGAGAACTCTACCACTGACCTACTTCTCCAGCCACGATCATATATATATATATATATATATATATATTTAAACACAATTTGCAATTTGTCGAATAGGGTTGGGGATGTAATCCTGTTGGTAGAGAGCTTGCCCATCATGCATGAGGCCCTGGATTTGACCCCTAAGTTGCATAAATGGGGTCTGTGGGAAGTAGGTTCAGAAGTTCAAGGTCATCCTCAGCTATACAGGGTCTTAGAGGGCAGCTTGGGTTAGAGAGAATTTCTAAATAAACGAATCTGGTGAATACTAACATTGTGTTCCTAAATCTAGTCTCTCCCTTGAATCTCAGCAACCACAGTGTGTTTCCTTAATTTGAAAGACATTCATTCATTCATTCATTCATTCATTCATTCATTCATTCACTTGTTTTTGGAGACAGGATCCCACTCAAGAATGGACAAAAGCTTTAAATTTGTCCTGAACAGAGGAGAACAGTAGATTTTCTAGCCATTTCTCTCCTCAGCGCTCTCAGTTAATGCATCCCCATTTAGTCACTCAGGACTAACTTTGTGAGTCAAGCTTGATCACCATCTGTCATTAGCAGCCACTACCACCCCAGTCCCATATCCAGTCCATTTCTAAGTCTACCCAGCCCTCCTCCCTTCACCTTCCACTTTGGCCAAGATCATCAATCATTTCCTGCCTAAAGCAGGAAGAGAGACTCCTTGTCTCATTTCTTACCCCCAACTAAAACAAGCACCCTGCAGCCAGACCGTCTTAAAGCCGGGGTGTGGGTGGGGTAAAAGTCCATTTCCTTGTTTAAAATGCATTCAAAATGTCTAACAATAGCATCGCCTCAAAGCCCTGTACGCTGTCCCCTGACTAATTCCCCTGTTTTCCGTGACTCTGACCTTTGCCCTGTATTCCAGCAATCCTGGGCTTCCTCATTCCTCCTCAGACTGAGAGAGGGGAAGCTCCAGAAAGCCATGGATTTTTGTGCTCCAACACAAAAGAATGAATCCCAAAGCATCCAATGCAGTGCCTCCTGACATATATAGTGAGCCCTCCCCTCAACGACTCAGGTCACCAGGCTTGCATGGCAAATGTCTCTACTGCTGAACCATCTCACTGGCCTCAGAATTTCTCCCCTTTAACTTTTAGGCGATCGACTATTAACCCGCGGCTCTAAGAGCTCGGATTTGGAGTCTGAGCTGCTGGTGAGGCGGTTTGCCTGATGCCCAGGGCTAAGGGAAAGACTCGGGAGGCAGAAGTTCAGTTACAGTGTCAACAGAAAGTGTCTGAACCGGAATGCTCGTCGGAAGGCAGCGTCATGGATGAGTGCTCCCAAATCCAACATGCCTGGGATCACACCAAATCAGTGTCGTAGAACCTGGTGAGATGGGGTTGGCCATGGACCCCAACAAGGTGGTTCCCCTCCGTAAGAGGAAGGTAAAGGCTATGGAGGTAGACCCGGAGGAGAGACCCAAGGTTCTTTTTCCTTTTTTTTTTTTTTTTTTTCCGAGACAGGGTTTCTCTGTGTAGCCCTGGCTGTCCTGGAACTCACTCTGTAGACCAGGCTGGCCTCGAACTCAGAAATCCACCTGCCTCTGCCTCCAAGACCCAAGGTTCTTGTACGGAAGCCCTATGTGGTAAATGACCTGGAGGCAGAAGCCAGCCTCCCAGAGAAGAAAGGAAATACCTAGTCTCGGGACCTCATGGACTATGTTCATTACGTGGTGGAGAATCATGGGGAGGACTGTAAGGCCATGACCAGGGATGAGAAGAATTACTATCATGACACCCCAAAACAGATTCGGAATAAGATCAATGTCTATAAGTGCTTTTACCCAACGGAATGCAAGCCTTCACTGTTTCTTTGTAGACTAAGAAGATGGAGGTAGACTGAGTGGTGCACATCCCCAGACCTAGGTCTACTGGACCAAAGAAACCAAACCCAGGCAAGGAATGTATAGTTTCAGATCATGTGGGCAAAATCCTATGGAATCAGTTTTTAAATGCACACTGTCTCTGTCAAGACCAGCCTGAGCAACTTAATGAGACCCTACCTGAAAATTAAAATCAAAAACAGGGCTAGGCTGTGGCTCAGTGGTAAGGCTCTTTTGCCCGTTAGGTATGAGGCACCAAGCTCAGGTTCCTGTACTTTAGGTCCATAATGTTTTAGGGCTAGGCAGATAACTAAGTAGCATATAACCCAGAACCCACATAAAAAAGCATGTAGGGCAGCGGAGGCACACGTCCTTAGTCCTGGCACTCAGAGGAGGCAGAGGCAGGTGGATCTCTGTGAGTTCGAGGCCAGCCTGTTCTACAGAGAGAGTTCCAGGACAGCCAGGGCTACACAGAGAGACTCTACCTTGAAAAACATACACCAAATAAAACAAAACACAAAGACATGACATACATGTGTCTACTTGTAATTCTCAGTACTGGAGAGGCAGAGACAGCAGTGATCCTTGGGACTCACTCGCCAGACTGCCTAGCTGAACCTGTAAGTCCCAGGTCCCAGGCAGATAATTAGATAGGTAGCTATCCTGAGAACAACAGCTGAAGCTGACCTCTGGCCTCCATATGCACACCTGCACATACAACTACGGAGCACTCACAAACAGGTACCCAAATGAAAAAAAAAAAAAAAACCAAAACATAAACATGGAAGGCCATGACTGCTTCTAGGTCTGTTGGAGAAAGTTTATTGTAGATAAAAGGGAGAGGCAGAGGCAGAGACACCTGGGAGAGTCCAGAGCCAACAGACTAAGCTGGGCCATGTGAGGAGAAGGGAGAAGGGAGCCATCGAATTAGAGGCGGCTAGCCTGGGCCAGGAACTGGCCAAGAGAGTAAAAGGTGGACCAAAAAGGACTGATAACCAACATGGCTGGATTATATGGGGAGGGGCACTTGGGGTAGAGCAGCTGGAGGAAGGGCAAACCCAGCCTCTAGGTTGGAGCTTAGGGAATGGGGAGGAGTATGCCACATAACAGGTAGGGACTGAGGGATGCAGGCAGAATATGGGGGCCAGTGTGTGCTCTGCTATGTAAATGAGTGCCTCCATTAGCCATTTGTCCCTGGTTGGAGACCTAACAGTTCACACCTGTACTTGTACATACGAACAGGAACGAAAACATCTGCAACTAAGACATTAGGAAAAAGAAATAATCAGAAATAAAAACTGCCTTCCTCACCTATCACAGTAACCTTATTCTGGTTATAAAAAAGACGACAGTTTTTAGAGCACTCATTTAAGTCCCAGTTAGATAGAGAGTCCCATTTCTCCTGTTGAGTTTTCTTGTCATCTCTGATAACCTGACCTCTGGGAGTCTTAATCCATCTGAGAGGATATAATATTGTTAAATCTCATAAGGATATAAGGATCTCCAGAGGTCATGGGTGCAGGGCATGGCAGCCTTCTAAGGCCGCGGAGGACCCATCTCCCTCTGACGGTTCAGGCTCGCATCACTGAGCAATCATTCCAGAGACTTCTCTAGCCGCTATAAAACGTTCCAGAAGCAAATGGCTTCTTGTTAATAGACCCAGAGAGGAGACAACAGGGCTGCATGTGACAAACGCGCGTCTACTTCATCTGTCTCCCTTTCATGCTTTCCTTTCTACGGGGTGGCAGGGCCTGCTGACCGATGGCTTTTATCCCACGGCCAGTGCTGCTCCCAAAGGGGTCTTTGGAAGAACAATTTGTGGATTCTTCATCAAGTCCTGCCTTCCTAGGCTGTTCTATCTTTGAGGTTTAAGAACTGGCCTCAGCTTTTCACTGTTCTCAGCCATTTAAACAAAACTGTAAGCAATATAGTGAATGGATTTTAGTTTCTCTCTCTGTGGATGTTTCCTGGTCTCCAGTCTTTTGTTTCCTGGTACTTCTTTTTTCTTGGCAAGTTAGTAGTTTTGTAGGGGGTTTTGTTTGGAAACTGAATTTTGTTGTATACTGCTAGCTGGCCTGCAACTGTGTAGGCCACATTACTCTCAGACAAGTCTGCTTTTGCACTCAAGAACTGGGATTATGAGTTTGGGTTATCTAGCTGTCTCTCTGTAGGCTTAATCATCCCTAACATTTCTGTCTCTTTAAAGTTCTGGTCAGTGGTGGAAAAGAATTTTAAACTATGATCTCATTTAACCTTCAAAGCAACACAGCAAAGTACAGGTCATGGGCAATGAAAATATTCCCTGAAGACACAAAGAACTAAGGTCTCTGGCATTTGGTTGCTACTCCTGTTTTCAGTGGGGGAGTTCCCACTTGTCTCATTTCAAAGCACAAGCTTGTTTCTACACACCTGGCTGAACTTTGAGAAGGCAATCTTAAGGGACAGTATGATGTGGATGTCCTAAGTTAAGAAAGAAGAGGCCGGGCACTGGTGGCGCACACCTTTAATCCCAGCACTTGGGAGGCAGAGACAGGCGGATTTCTGAGTTCGAGGCCAGCCTGGTCTACAGAGTGAGTTCCAGGACAGTCAGGGCTATACAGAGAAACCCTGTCTTGAAAAAACCAAAAAAAAAAAAAAAAAAAAAAAAAAAAATTAAGAAGAGAGTTCTGTCATTTTTGTTCAGTGTTGACCAAACCTCACTCGGGTCTCAAGTAGTTTAAGCTGGTCTTTTAACTGCTGCTCCTACTGCCTCGCCTTCCCCGTGCACCACAACTCTAGGGTTATTGTGGTGCTGGGGCTTGAGCACATGACTTAGTGTGGCAGGCAAGCACTCTACAGAGACACATCCTCACCCCGATTGCTTCTGAAAAACGCTTTTCCAGAATGGTAAATGGTGGAAAAGAGAGATGTCATGCAGGCGCTCTAAAAGGACGGCAAGGTCTAATGACCGAGTCCCCTTGCGTCAGGAAGGCTGTTAGGCCACTCCTGGGCCCGCGGGGCGCAGTCTGTTTAACCGGTTTCTGTAGTCCCGGAAAGGCGTGTCCCAGTCGCGCTGAGGCCCCGGGCGCGCGGGTTCTGAGCAAGTCCGCCCTGGGGCGGGTAGATGCACGGTCCCACAGAGCTTCCCAGGACCCGTGTGGGGGACAGGTGGGCTGGGAACCCGGGTGTGCATTGGGTCTCCCACAGTGGACGCTCAAGCATGCTGGACTGTGTCCCTTCACTTGCCCGCCAAGGTTCTTAGATGGGCCTTGACCCTGAATACAAACAATGGGGCTTTCTGATTGGCTTAGAGTACAAACGCAGGCGAGCACCGCCAGAGACCCGCTCTTCTATTGGGTTTTACATGAACTGCAGAGCACGAAATAAAGAGGCCTTCAGTCATTGGGCCATTGTGTGAATCTCCTTTTGGCTTCTCTGCCGACTGAATTAGCGTCCCAGGATTTTCGTCATGACTCTTAAATCTGGGCTTGTCAGTTCGGCCCAGCGTTGCTGGTCTCTAGGAACCGCATGGGACTTTCAGAGTTTAGCCAATCACGTAACGTTGAGATCAGGTTGCCAGGCAGATTATGCTAATAAGACCCCGCCTTTTATGCTGCTCCCACTCTGCGGCGGGAAGAACCACCTGGAGGCGGCGGGGGGGTTTGATTTCCATCACCCCTAGGGAGAGAGGATCCAGGACCCACTGATCTTCCAGCTCCCCTCACCCAACGTCGTGTAAGTACCTAAAGGATTAAGGGAACTGGATAAACGGGGGTCCAGAGTACCCCATCGCCTGGGAGAGTGTTTCGTCTTTGCTTAGTCCCACCCAAAATGGCGCCCAGCTCTTTCTGCGTCTCAGCGCCCGGCCGGGGCCAACCGACCGCGGACCCGGGTGGGGGGGGAACTGATGGTAGTGGTGGGGGGAGCAATCCCGGCGGCACCGCCCGATGGTACAGTCCAGCCGGGGCTGGGACGAGGCACCTCGCTCGGGGTGGGGGGTCAAACCATCTGCACCTTCTTCGCGGAGAGGGGAGAGTCCCCTCCGGGAAGCCGTCCGGGCCCCGCGTCCAGCGTGGGCTTCGGCGCCGCCCGCCTCGACTCCCCGGCGCGCAGCCTGCCCCGTGCGCCCCGAGCGGCTTGCATGCCCCGCCGGCCGTGCGCTCCTCTCTCCCCTCCCGCGTTGGTTGGGCCGGGACGGCGGTTGGGCTGCCTGCGCGCCGGGCGGCGGTTGGGCGGGCGGGTGGCCGCGGGCCGGGACCCGTGCGGGGGATGGTGGCGCGCGTGTCCGTGGGTTCTCGTGCGGGTATCCCGGCCCGCGTTTCCCAGCCACCCCGCCCGCAAAGGTGCGGGGACCGCTCCTGCGGGTCGGTCTGCAAACGCGATGGCGGTCTGGGTAGGGTGGAGGCCGAGGACCAAGAAAACTTAGGGGAGTCGGTCTCTCATTGAGCTAATATTAAAACGAGAAATCTTTGTAGCCAGGTTGGATAGGTACTAGGAAAAATGGCATAGTTGCGATCTGCCTTCACGGCATACGAAGGCTCCTGAATTCGGGTGCCATTTATTTTAGCCTCGTTAGGTGGATTAGTTGACTTTCAACCCATTTTCAACCAATATATATGTATGTACACTTAAACCAGAGAGTAGGGGGTGGTTTTGTGGTGTCATTGATGAAATCCACCCAGTTAAAATCCCATACCCGGAATCCTTAAGAGCTTGTCTGCACATCTTTCACTTGTCTTGTGTTTAAGGCCACATGTATCTACTTTTCATTAAAAGCAAAAGGTACTCGTGACTAGCCTCGCTTTCTGACCGATTCGCGCCACTGCAGCAGTAAGCTCTTTGTGGGCCGGAGGGTGTGCAGCATTACATTGTATTCTTTTGTATCCATCCCCTGGGCTGATGCCACTACAATACCTTCTGCACCCATGAACTATACTTATTTGTTGCTCTAGATTTGAGAAAACGAAATCGGGATTGGTTGGGGGCAAAGTAACGTACACTGCACAATCTGGTATATTTAGTAACTTTATACTGGGTTTACTTTTTTCAAAATGAGGCAAAATTGACACAAAATAAACTTTTCACGAGAACAATTCCCTGTCATTTAGTAGGTTTACATTTTTATTTTGTTTTGTTTTGTTTTTTCCACCCCGTGGCTCAATTATTCCAATAACACCTACCTTCTGAAGTAGTTACTTTCTCCGTAAGGGTCTTGGTTTCTTTTTTTTTTTTCCAGATTAAGTCATTTTTACACTTTCTAATGATTTGCAACATGATCCACCAAAAGTAATTTGTACGTTGTATTGCAGGCCTGGATGTAAGTGAGCATATCCAAGTGAGGCAAGACTCTGTCTTCAAGCCCCCTAAATGCTTTTTATTTAGTGATTAGGGAATGTCACTCCAATATAACCTCAGATTGCACTGGCCAGTTTCTTGCCTTTTTTTTTTTTTTTTTTCAACTGTAACACATAATTATAGAAACAGCATAAGAAGTAAAACGCCCTAAAATGGCTAGATAAAATCCTTACTAATATTATGGTGTGTTTTAGATCTTTGCATGCAAGGACAAATGTACACAAGATATTTGTGTGAGCACCTTTTGTGGCTTAGTATCTGTCTTAAGTGTACATGGATACTTAAATACTTCACTGGTGATTTGCCACATGAAGACCTATGAACTAAAAGAGTCATTTTCTTATTCATTTTACTTAAAAAATTATTTATTTTGAGACATGCAGTGGCCTGGAACTCTCAGAGCTGCTTGTGTCTGCAGGGATTAGAGGAGATTAAAGTCAAGCCCTGCTACTGCAGGCTTTGCTTTGTTCTTTTGAGACAGAGTCTCACTGTGTAGTTTAGCTGCTGGCCTGAATAGAAGTTAGACCCAGGCTGGCCTAAAACTCAAAGACATCTGCCTGCTTCCATCTCCTGGGCTTAAAGGTGTATGCCAGCACATCTGGCTCATTTTACTTTTTAAAAGCAAAACCTGGGTCCATGAGATAATAATGCTCAGCAGGTAAAGCTGCCTGCCTGGAAGGCCTGTTCCCAGAGTTTGTTCTGAGGAACCCACATAATGGTGGAAGGAGAGAACCAACTCCACAAAGTACACCCGTACCTCTATCCCTAACAATTAAAAAAAAAAAGTTGGTACACACCTTTAATCTCAGCACTGGTGAGACATAAGCAGGCAGATCTACAGAGTTGAGTTCCAGGACAGCCAGGGCTACACAGAGAAACCAGCAAAACTCTGGGGCCAGTGAGATGACTAGGTGGATAGTGTTTATTGTGTAAACATGAGGAACTGAATTTTAATTCCCAGCACCCTCATAAAAGCCAGTTACAGCACAGCATGCCTGTGACACAGCACTTGGGGACTTGGTGCTCCACCAGTCAGGTTAAGTGAGAGGGAGAGCTGCAGGTCTGTGAACGTCTCAGTTTTAGAAAGTAAGGTGGAGAGTGATTGAGGAAGATACTTGGTCTTTGGGCTCCAGGTATGCAGTCACAGGCCGGTAAACACATACATATACCCATAAGTAAGAGCAAAAACAAGGAAGGATAGGCTTCTGGACGCCAGGTACAGCTGACTAACGGGCTGAGAACTGAGAAGCATTGAGCTGTAATTTCCATTTCCTTACTAAGTTTACATTTTACGCAGTAGTAAATACATGGTGACTGCATGATTTCATTTGGTAAAGATTATATGGTGAAAACTAGTAAGCATCCTGTTGTAGTTTTTATTTTAAACTTGAGTGCCAATGGGTACTGCCATTCAAATACATATTCTCCTAGAAGTGTAGACACTCCCAGTCCGGGTGTCTGCCTTCCTACATGCAGAACTTGTTTCTGTTTATGATAGATGCTGTCAGATTAACAAGTGAAAATTAAGCCTAGTGAGTTAAGAAAAATGAAATGTGAGCCGGGCAGTGGTGGTGCATGCCTTTAATCCCAGTACTCGGGAGGCAGAGGCAGGCGGATTTCTGAGTTTGAGGCCAGCCTGGTCTACAGAGTGAGTTCCAGGACAGCCAGGGCTACACAGAGAAACCCTGTCTCGAAAAAACAAAAAAAAACCCCCCAAAACCAAAACAAACAAACAAACAAACAAACAAAAAATGTATATACCACATACATACCTGGTATCCCTAGAGGCCAGAAGAGGGGGTGAGAGTTTTTGGAACTGCAGTTCCAAATGGTTGTAAGTCTCTGTAGGTGCTGGTACCCTAAGCCAGGTCCTGTGCAAGAGCAGCAAGTGCTCTTACTAAACTCTGAGCAGCTCCACAGCTCCAGGAAGCATTTTTTTTTTTTTTTTAAATAACTTTAAATTGTTTAGTGAATTTAGGGGGATGTATGTGTGAGGAACTGGTTAGGGAAGAAGAAAGTTATGGTTAATCTCAAGTGACATTAATACTAGTTAAAATGTGCTGAAAATAGTTGTTATAAAATCAATACTTCCTAGGGCTTTGACCAGAAGGTTATGGGCCATCTGATGAAATAGCTGGTTACTGTTGGTTATTTTCAAAGTTTAGCTCATTTACTTCAGAATCAGAGTGAGGGGCTGGAGAGATGGCTCAGCTGCTAAAGGCACCTGGTACCAAACCTGAGGCCTGCGCTCAGTCCCTGCGCTTGCAAGGTGGAAGGAGCGAACTCACTCCAGCTTGTCCTCTGTGCTGGCTTCCAGCGTCAGGGACTCGGAGGCTGGGATTTACGTAGTGTCTCCCCTTTGTGCAGCGTGTTTAGTGTCCTGTTAGCCAGCAGCCTGTGTCTGCTAAGCTTCTGAACCATGATGTGCACTTTCAAGTTTTGAGATTTGGTATGAAAAAAATAGTTTAAATATTGAGCTGATAATATGTGGGCTACACAGTTAAGTAACATAATTTCACCTGTTTTTGTGATTAAACATCATGGCTACTGGAAACTTCCAAATGATGTGGCTCCCGGATTTTTATTAACCAACTCAGCCTTAGCCTGACGGGGTGAGGGGGTGGGTGTTCTCAAGTAGCAATGATACTATGTGCTGATTATCTTTAGGCTCTTTTAGTGTCAGCTAATAGTGATAATTTGTGGTGCGTTTGGCTTCTCTAGTGGTTATGATAGCTCTCACAAACCCACAAGTATTCCTTTGAAGAGTGTCTTTGTCTTCAAACCACTTCCTAAGAGTTGTGTTGAATGTTATTGAATAATGCATATTCAGCTAATTGTTTGAACTTAATATCAAAATGCAACCTATTTTGTCTGTCTTTGTGGTATCATGTGCATGGATGCATGTGTCTGTGTGCATATGTGGAAGCTAGATGCTGTGGACAACAGCTGTCTTCCTCCATTACTGTCCACCATTGTATTCTTTAAGTTAAAAAGAGGTTTTCTTTAATTTTATTTTATATATATGAGTGTATGTGTATGAACCATGTGTATGCCTGGTGATAGTGAAAGGCAGAGGAGGGGGTCTGATCCCGTAGGACTGGAGTTACAGACAATTGTGAGCCACTATATGGGAGCTGGAAACTGAGCCCTGATTCTCTGCAAGAGCAGTTAAGTGCTCATAACCTGTGAGCCATTTCTCCTGCATCCTCCATCCCTTCTTTGATATTTTCTGAACACTGGTGTGTGTGTGTATGTGTGTGTGTGTGTGTGTGTGTGTGTGTGTGTGTGTGTGTGTTGGGGGGTGGGAGGTGGGTAGAGGGATAGAGAGAAAGAGAATGCGTATGTTGAAGATGTCCTATTTATGACTTAGCACTCAGCAATTACTTATTCTTAGCACTTCAGCCAGTTATGATCTCTTCAGTAACTAGTACCTGCTGCACAAAGACATTTGACCTGAGCTGATGGCAGCACTACTCTGTGGGCATAAATATAACTATTTAGAAGGCAGATTGATGGACATAATACATTTACTTAGCACAACACTAGTAGCTTTTTCACTACAGCCTGTGATCCCTGTAGCATCAGGCTTTTGACCAGGTTTATAGTGCCTGGCAGGGATTCTTTCCTGTGGAGCAGACCTCAAGTCCAAGCACAAAGCAGTTGGTTCCCCCGTAACAGTCATTCTCTGTTGCACAGTGGATACAGCCTGCCTGGGAGGTTGGCAGTGTGCATGCAGAACCTACAATTGAGGAAGGCTCTTAATGACTTTTCTGGCCTACAAAGTACCTTGCAGCACCTTGACAGCTAGTCACTGAGGTGAGGCTTCCAGCTCAGTGCAGCCTTGACTTTTCATGTCCTGTAACCAAAGCTTGTAGTATATCTGGCTAGCTTTTAAAACATGTGTATAAGTGTTTTGCCTTTGTTTATGTCAGCACCATGTGCAGAAGTGCCCTTGGAGGTCAGAAGAGGGTGTTAGATCTCTTGGAATTGGAGTTAGGGATGGTTGGGAGCCACCATGTGGGTGCTAGGAACAAGGCCCTGGTTCTCTGCAAAATCAGTAAGCACTTTCTTTTTCTTTTGAATGATTTATTTATTTTATGTATGTGAGTACACTGTTGCAGTCTTCAGACACACCAATAGAGGGCATTGGATCCCATTACAGATGGTTGTGAGCCACCATGTGGTTGCTGGGAACTGAACTCAGGACCTCTGGAAGAGAAGTGAGTACTCTTAACCTCTGAGCCATCTCTCCAGCCCAGTAAGCACTTTCTTTAAAACGAAAACAAAACAAAACCAAAAGCCAAAAGTTTTTTTTTTTATTGACTCTTTGTGAATTTCACATCACGTACCCCAATCCCACCTCCCCATCTCTTCATATGTGCCCTCTGCCTTTGCAATATCCCCCTAAAAGAAAACAAAATAAAATGAAATAAGATAAAATAACAAAGCAAACAAAAGGCAGGTGAGCGGCAGGGCCAGCTCTCCTGTGCTCACACCCTTGGGATGGCTCACCAGGGCCAGCTCTACCGTGCTGCCCAGGTAAGGTGAGGAGTGCTCTCCAGAGTGGTACAGCCAGTAAGGGGCAAGGCCAGCTCTGTGCAGGCCTTGGACATAAATATGGCTCCAGGAAGCAGCCCAGACCAGGGATGTCTACATGGCCTTTGGTGATAACATGGGCCATGGACATCAACACAGACCCCTGCTGCCACAGAGCCAGGCATTGTCCTCAGCTGCAGCATGGGCCAGGACCCCATTATGGCCTCAGGTGACATTTTAGCTATTCACATCAGGCTGTTCCTCAAAGACTACCTTTGAGTCTTCAATTCTGCCTCCCTTCACTGTGCACAAACTGTTCTTCTCTTTCTCTTCCATTTCTCCACCACATTGTGCTCATTATAGCACCTGCTGTGGGCGAGCCGCTGGGTAGGTGGGCCTCTGGCTGTCTTCTGCCTGACTGCTCCTGTGGGCCTCGAAGTAAGGAGTCCTGACTGCTGAGCTGTTGCTTCATCCCCCTTTGACCAACTTTTTAACTTTACATTTAATTCTTAATATGTATGTGCTGGGTGCTACACACTTTTAATCCCAGTACTCAGGGGACAGAGGCAAGTGGATCTCTGTGAGTTCCAGGCCAGCCAGGTCTACAAGTAAGTTTGAGGCCAACCAGCATTACTTTGTGAGCCTCTGTCTCAAAACCAAAATCAACCAAACAAAACCCCCAAACCTTAAAACATGCCATCAATAGAACAGTGTTCAATTTTACACAAAGCAAAAGTGAACCAGCCAATAGATGTAAGAACTCTGCATTCTCAGTCCTAGACAGTGGTGTGTATATGAATGAGTTTCGGTCTTGTCATCATTTATTCATCTCTTTTTCTCTTGTGGTTGATGACTTGAAAATTATTCTGGATTTCTGTGTGTGTGGATGTGTGTGTGTGAGACGCTGTAGATGGAACCCAGGCTAGGAAAAGTGCTCTTCCACTGAACCATACCCCTAGTTCTCCAGCCTCTAGATTTTACTTTATTTTTAAAATATTCTCTTTTTTCCAGTAATAGAATTTTTTCTTATTTATTTATTTAATTTATTTTTGGATATTTACTTTATTTACATTTCAAATGTTTTCCCCTTTCCAGGTCTCCCCTTTGGAAACCCCCTATCCCATTCCCCCTCCCCCTGCCTCTATGAGGGTGCTCCCCCACCCACCCACTCCTGTCTTCCCTCCCTAGCATTCCCCTACACTGGGGCATCTAACACCCTCAGGCCCAAGGGCCTCTCCTCCCCCTGATGGCCAACAAGACCCTCCTCTGCCACATATGTGGCTAACACCATGGGTCCTTCCATGTGTATTCTTTGGTTGGTGATCCAGTCTCTGGGAGCTCCGGGGGGTCTGGCCAGTTGACACTGTTGCTCCCTCCATGGGACTGCAAACCCCCTCAGCTCTTTCAGTTCCTTCTCCAACTCTACCATACAGGACCCCACACTCAGTCCAGCGGTTGGCTGCGAGCATCCCCCTCTGTATTTTTCAGGCTTTACCTGAGCCTCTCAGGAGACAGCTTATCATGCTTCCATCAGCAAGCACTTCCCAGCATCTACAAGAACGTCCGGGTTTGGTGGCTATATATGGGATGTATCCCCAGGTGGGGCAGTCTCTGGATGGCCTTTCCTTCAGTCTCTGCTCCACACTTTGTCTCAATATTTCCTCCTGTGAGTATTTTGTTCGCCCTTCTAAGAAACACTGAAGCATCCACATTTTGGTCTTCCTTCTTCTTAGGCTTCATGTGGTCTGTGAATTGAATCTTGGGTATTCCAAATTTTGGGACTAATATCCACTTATCAGTGAGTACATACTGTGTTGTTTGTTCTTTTGTGACTGAGTTACCTCACTCAGGATGATATTTTCAAGTTCCATCCATTTGCCTGCGAATTTCATGAAGTCATTGTTTTTAATAGCTGAGTAGTACTCCATTGTGTAAACGTACCACATTTTCTGTATCCATTCTTCTGATGAGAGATATCTGGGTTGTTTCCAGCTTCTGGATATTATAAATATGGCTGCTATGAACATAGTGGAGCATGTGTCCTTATTACATGTTGGAGCGTCTTCTGGGTATATGCCCAGGAGTGGTATAGCTGGGTCCTCAGGTAGTACTATGTCCAATTTTCTGAGGATCTGCCAAACTGATTTCCAGAGTGGTTGTACCAGCTTGCAATCCCACCAGCAATGGAGGAGTGTTCCTCTTTCTCCACATCCTCGACAGCATCTGTTGTCATCTGAGTTTTTTCTTAGCCATTCTGACTGGTATGAGGTAGAATCTCAGGGTTGTTTTGATTTGCATTTCCCTGATGACTAAGGATATTGAGCATTTCTTTAGGTGTTTCTCAGCCCTATGAGTTTCCTCAGTTGAGAATTCTCTGTTTATCTCTGCTCCCCATTTTTTAATAGGGTTATTT
>CM052706.1:84195084-84208126 GCA_028551405.1 Uromys caudimaculatus | reverse complement strand
GATTTTTTGGTATTTCAAATGAATTTGAGAATTGTTCTTTCTAACTTTATGAAGAATTGAGTTGGAATTTTGATGGGGATTGCATTGAATCTGTAGATTGCTTTCAGCAAGATGGCCATTTTTACTATATTAATCCTGCCAATCCATGAGCATGGGAGATCTTTCTGTCTTCTGAGGTCTTCTTCGATTTCTTTCTTCAGAGACTTGAAGTACTTGTCATACAGATCTTTCACTTGTTTGGTTAGAGTCACACCAAGGTACTTTATATTGTTTGTGACAATTGTGAAGGGTGTCATTTCCCTAATTTCTTTCTCAGCCTGTTTATCCTTCGAGTATGGGAAGGCTACTGATTTGTTTGAGTTAATTTTATATCCGGCCACTTTGCTGTAGGATTTCTCTGGTGGAGTTTTTCGGATCACTTAAGTATACGATCATATCATCTGCAAATAGTGATATTTTGATTTCTTCCTTTCCAATTTGTATCCCTTTGACCTCCTTTTGTTGTCTAATTGCTCTAGCTAGAACTTCAAGTACTATATTGAATAGATAGGGAGAGAGTGGGCAGTAAAATACAATTACATCTCTTTCCCTTTCCCTGTGTGTGGTATCTTCAGTAATAGCTTCAACCTTTGAGAGGCAATCATGCAGCTCCTGGATTTTAATTAATTCATTATTGATAAATATAAGTACCTTCAAACATTGATGTTTAGAATACTTTGTTTTTGAGACAAGGCCTCTCTATGTAGCACTGGCTGTCCTGGAATTCACTGTGTAGACCAGGCTGGCCTCAAACTCAGAGATTCTCCTTGCCTCTGCCTCTCCATTTCTGGGATTAAAGGCATGTGCCCGGCCTTTTAAATGTTTTCAACAAAACAGTAATTCTAAGATTAAAATGAGATTAAATCACATGTTTTGGTAGACTTTGATTTAAAAATTTTAGTAAAGTAATATTCATATTTATGACAACTATAGTAAG
The DNA here is from genome assembly GCA_028551405.1 of Uromys caudimaculatus. NCBI lineage: Eukaryota > Metazoa > Chordata > Mammalia > Rodentia > Muridae > Uromys > Uromys caudimaculatus. Next base: position 84,207,150 of record CM052706.1, on the reverse strand, counting down.
TTTCTGCTGTGCTACCCAGCTTTTCATCCCTAGAGCACACACTGGATATAATCAACTCATAAAGAGAAAAGAATCCTTTGACTAATAGATTTGGAGTGTCCTCTATGGCCAGCTGGCCACAGCATATCATAGTGATAGCGTATTGGTAGGGCCTTATGGCCAGAAAGTGAAGAAAGAATTCAGTGTCGCACACTCTCCTTCCAGGACGCCTTCTGCCGGTGACCTGAAAGTACCTGCTTCTTCATGTTCACCACCTCCCAGCTGTGCTAAGCTGAGGACCAAGCCTTAAACACATTGGCCTTCAGGGGACATTTTGTTGATGCTGTTTTAAGACATGGTCTCACTCTGTAGCCTTGGCTGGCCTGGAACTCTTATGTAAACCAGGCTGGCCTTGAATGTACAGATTCTTGCCTGCCTCTACCTCTGCCTCGCTAGTGCTGGGATTAAAGGCATGTGCCACCATGCCCAACATTTCTTTAGGACACTTTTAACTAAGACATATTTTTTTCATACCCCACCTCCAGACCCATGGTTTTCAACAGTTATAAACTGTAGCAGATATGTATATTTGTGCCGATGATCAAATGCAGACCTTAACATGTGCCAGGTAAGATTCTAGTACTGATGTGTAGTCCTACCCCTGCAGATAAATTAAATTCAACAAAATATGTGTAAGGTTTTGGAGAAAAGAAAATCTAAAAACTTTCTGGAGTGACTTTGAGTAATATGGAAGCACAGAAGTTCAAGGACCTTCCAGTGTTGCAAAGATTTCAAACCTCTGGAAACGTCTTTTGTGCTTTGTGTAGCCACAGCAGAACTGAAGAAGTAGACACACTGCTTCTAAAAGGGGCAGATTACTCTTGAAAGAAAAATCGGGAACCTTCTCTACCACAGACCAAGAACTTATACTTAAAACAACAAAATGCTGCTTTTGACAAATGAATAATGATATATCAATTGAACCCCATAAGCAGTCCAGAAATAGGCTCATACATATTCAAACACCCAGGAAGCAGGTGAAGAGCATAATGAGAAAGCTTCTGGAAGTTAACATAGAAAAGTACGTGCATAGCCTCTGCTTAGAGAAGACTCCTTAAGCAAGGTGCTGCACGTGCATGTGACAGGCACAAGTCTTCAACAGGCCCTTGGAAAATGAGAAAGAAACCCATATATTTATGTCTGTTCAGCCTTGTGAGTAACTAAGGAAACATAAATTAAATCCACAATGACATATTCCCACACACCCACGTTGAAGTAGGCAACTCCAAATCCTAAGATGCTGAACAGTAGAGTCTTCATACAAGACTGGTGGGAGTATGTTTTTGGCATAGCTACCTGGAAAGCAACATTGTTAGGATCGTATATAATAAAGCTAGACACCAATGGAGTTTGTAATCCCAGAGACAAGGAGCCCACGGCATGACTAAGTCAAGAGAATCTGCGAAGCTCACTGTTGGTGAGATCCAGACCAATGAGAAAACTTGTCTTAGGAACACTAAAAAGGTGGACAGTGCCTGAGGAATGACACCTGAGATTGTCCTGTGATGTCCATCACAAGTGCACACTGTGGTACATACTCTTGGGCGCACGCACACACACACACACACACACACACACACACACACACACACACCCTCTTTCTTTTCTTACCCAATGGGAAGCCTTCAGTAATGGCTTTGTTAGTTACCTAGCTCTCTGGCTTTTGAGCAGCTCTCTCTCTTTAAAAGACCAGCTAGCTTGTGCATATTCCTGTACACACACACACACACACACACACACACACACACCCTCTTTCCTTCCCCAATGGGAACCCTTCACTATGGCTTTGTAGTTACTTAGCTTTCTGGTTTTTGAGCAATTTGCTCAATTAAAGCTCTTTGTGGGCTGAGTAAATTACAACCTCCTCTACTTCCCCTGAGGTGCAGTCTAGCTTTGTGATTGCATCATCTGGTGGAGGCTGGGAGACCGCAGCCAAGCAAACCATGCTGGGCCCTGGCAGCCTGTCTAGGGTGAAAGTTGCTGCTGCAGTGGGGAAAGAGGTCCAAGCTCTGTGGTAATGGTCTGAGTGGAGCCCCTCATACTGTTTTGAGCTTGAACAAGCAGCCGTTCTTGGTTGTGGTGAGGCCTTTTTTGAAAGCTGATATTTAAAGGGCATTTCATAGTGCCTGGCACCTGCAAACTGCTCAGTAATGGCAGCAGCTCTATTATTACTGCCCACTCCTTGTTTACCCAGGTAACATTGACTTTCCACAATCTGCATTTTGAGCCAGTGGAACTGTGATTATGCTGATTTTTAAAATAAAGAGCTGCATCTGTCAAGGGATTCGGTTTTGTGATCTCATTTAACTCCTTCAGTGCAGGCATCAGTGAGTCCAACCTGGAGGTGCCACCTGCACAGAAGGCACACACCGTGTGGAGGTCAGCAGAGGTGGCCTTCGCTTTCTTTCTTTTTTTTTTCTTTTTTCTTTTATAATATTTAACTTACTTTTTTTTTGTTGTTTTTTGGTGTTTTGGTTTTTTCGAGACAGGGTTTCTCTGTGTGGCCCTGGGTGTCCTGGAACTCACTCTGTAGACCAGGCTGGCCTCGAACTCAGAAATCCACCTGCCTCTGCCTCCCAAGTGCTGGGATTAAAGGCGTGCGCCACCACCGCCCAGGCTGGCCTTCGCTTTCAACCATAGGGCTCTTACAATCAGCCTCAGATCTCAGGCTTGGGGGTAAGGGCCTTTGCCCACAGAGCCACTGGCTGGGAGAGCTGATTTCTAAATGCCTCTTCATGCAGGAAAAAAAGAAATAGTAATCACATCATTTAAAAATTCTGTCATTTTGAAGTTAAACATTTTCTGGTGAAATGACTCAGGTATGAGAAAACTCATGTCTCTAGTAAAAAGACATTTATTCCCAAATCGGTTGTTTAATAATGAAGTAGGACTTTGCTGGACAAGGCGCAGTTTAGATTTAACGGAACTGAGTCACAGCACACTCTCTACTCTCAAGGTATAAAATAACAAATATTCTGCTTTATGTTACCAATGGCATTGTGAGTTAGGGAAGATTATTTCAGTTGTCAGGATAATGAAACCTTGCTTGTTTTCCAGTCTGTTACTTTCCCACTACTCCGTGCTGAGAAAGCACTTTAAGAAATGTCCTGGTGATAACCAAGGGTTGTAGTGCTTTCCACTTATGCCAGATCTCTGGAGGCTGAGGTGGGATGCTCTGGAGTTCCAGGACAGTTGAGCTACAAAATGACACAGTATAGGGGTGGGGGTGGATTCTGGCTTCCATATCTGAACACTGGATTAGAGATTGGCGGCCTACTGTAGGAGTTTTATTAAGATGGAGGAGGTAGAAATTTAGTATTATTAGAGACCTTAATTACATGCTGGGTGAGAGAGGTTTTCTATGCGCACTGTGTGTGTGTGTGTGTGTGTGTGTGTGTGTGTGTGTGTGTGTGTGTGTGTGAACGTTAGGTGCTTATCACTTGCATATTTTCTGAGTCAAGATCTCTTGCTGACCCTGGAGGTCACCAATTTAACAAGACTAGCTAGCCAACAAGCTCTATTGGTCCTGTCTGCCTGCCTACCCAGTGCTAGGGTTACAGGTGTGTGTTACCACGCCTGGCCTTTTAATCTAGACGTGAGATATCTGAACTCAGGTTTTTACGCTCACATGGTAAGCACTTCACTGACTGAGCCATCTCGTCAGCTCCCAAGATAGAGGGTTGTTTGTTTTTTTTCCCCTAAATGTTGGTTTTTGTTCTTTTTTGCTGTGTTGGAGATAGAATCCAGGGCCTTTTGCATTCCAGGCAAGTGTCTACCACTGAGCTATATCCCTAACCTCAGACAAAGAGTTTTAAAAAGCAGTGAATGCATCAATATGTCATCTATCTGAATGTATCACCTTGTTAATAAAATACTTACTTTACCCATTTCACATGAGTTGTGGAATGAAAATCTGACAGTGGAAAACAGGTAAAGCCCTCATTAGCCTGTCTACATGGGCAGTGAATTAGCTGTAAAGGGAATGACTTCAAACCAGTACCAATTAGCTTCTTAGTCCGTAGTCAGTTTCTGAACAAGGCTATATTTTTCAGTGGTTAAGTTAGAGTGAGCTTACTGAGGAAACAGTTGCTACTTCAGACTGCCTCTGTCTCCATTGTCTAGGATTTTATCTGAGGTGTTGGGTTGGTAATGTTTGAGGCATAGTCACCTGCAGCTTTTCAGGCTGCAGAAGACCCACCTCTTAGTTACTACTGTGACAGCTACTTTACCGAAGGAGCTAAAGGCGAGGGGGTTTGGGGAGGCGTAGCAGTCCATGCAGAGGCATACCCAGGCCAGAGGTGGCATCTGTCTGCCTGCAAGGTGTCTACAAGTGCTGCAGCTGTTTGGGGGGAGCTGGAGGGAAAGTGTTGGAACTCTGTAACTCTATCTGTAGTGAATAACAGGGTGGCCCGGGATTAGTCAGTGAGTCATTTTCAGCCAGGTTTTAGTCTTCAGATGATTTCTGTGAGTCTGTGTTTACATTCAAAGTTCACTTTAAGTAGCCACATAGGTGTCTGGTACTGACATGTTTGTTTCCATGTGGTAAGGGAAAGCTGCAAAGTAAATGAGAGAACAACCTGGTTGGTAAAGAGAGTTCACCCCTACTTCCTCCAGGGCTCCAAGACATAAAAACCCTCAGTCAGATTAAAGGATCTGGTGAGTTGCATACTTTGAAGGAAGATGCACACATTCATGCTAAGTTATTGTATAGCAACAAAAAAGGTTTATTTTTTTAACTCTGTGTGTGTGTGTGTGTGTCTGTGTGTATGTGTGTGTATATACATGTTGAGATCAAAGGACAACTCGCAAGAGCTGGTTCTGTCTTTCTAGTGACGGGTTCCAGACACTGACCTCAGGTGATAGACTTGGGTTCAGGTGCCCTCAGGTGATGGACTTGGGGTCAGGTGCCCTCAAGTGATGGACTTGGGCTCAGGTGCCCTCAAGTGATGGACTTGGGGTCAGGTGCCCTCAGGTGGTGGACTTGGGGTCAGGTGCCCTCAAGTGATGGACTTGGGCTCAGGTGCCCTCAAGTGATGGACTTGGGGTCAGGTGCCCTCAGGTGGTGGACTTGGGGTCAGGTGCCCTCAGGTGATGGACTTGGGTTCAGGTGCCCTCAAGTGATGGACTTGGGGTCAGGTGCCCTCAAGTGATGGACTTGGGGTCAGGTGCCCTCAGGTGATGGACTTGGGCTCAGGTGCCCTCAGGTGATGGACTTGGGCTCAGGTGCCCTCAAGTGATGGACTTGGGCTCAGGTGCCCTCAAGTGATGGACTTGGGCTCAGGTGCCCTCAAGTGATGGACTTGGGGTCAGGTGCCCTCAGGTGATGGACTTGGGGTCAGGTGCCCTCAGGTGATGGACTTGGGCTCAGGTGCCCTCAGGTGATGGACTTGGGCTCAGGTGCCCTTAAGTGATAAACTTGGTTCAGGTGCCTTTACCTGCTGAGCTTTTAATTCAGCCCACGTTTTTTCCATTCTTTCTTTTTTTCTTTTTTTAAGGTGAGAGCTCTGACCTTTGGACGTTTGTATAAGAATATTATTCACGTCATTAAGATGGCTAAGAATTCTGAGCTCTTTTTGGCTCGATTATCAGAAGCAGGTCTTGGCCTCATTGTATGGAGCCCTCAAGTTGCTTTTCAAATGATTGTGGGTTTTTCTTTCCCTGCTGTGCTGGAGCTAGATCTGGCTTACACAAGGGTCACCTGGAGACTTACAAAGATTTCTGTGCTTTTTCCTCAATGTGCAGCTGATTACAAGAGATTCTTCATGGGTCAGGCCTTGGAATTCACCTTTCACTAGCTCCCTGTTTCAAGTCAGAAAAACTAGTTTTTGAACCTTGAAATTCTGAGTAGACCTGCAGGATGAGGTTTAAGATTTCCACCTTTTAGACCGGGCTTAGACCGTTCTGACCACCGTTTGATGCTTTTTATTTCTCCCCCTCTCCCCGCCCCCTTTAGACTTACTTTATTATTTTGTGTATGTGAGTGTTTTACCTTGCATGTATGTCTGTACACCACGTGGTGCCTGCTGCCTTCAGAGGCTGGATAAGAGGGTAGGAGCCCCCGGAACTAGAGTTACAGACAGTTGTGAGCTGTCATGTTGGTGCTGGGAACTGAACTTGGGGTCTGTGGAAGAGCAGCAGTGCTCTTGATCACTGAGCTGTGTCTTCAGCTCCTGTTTGATGCTTAAAAAACATCTTTGCCTGTGTGAGTGCAAACATAGCACACATGCGGTCACAGGTCGACCTCAGGGTCAGTCCTTGCCATCTGTGTCTTGCTTGATACTAAACCCACAGGCTAGTTGGCCGGTGAGTGCCTGTGGATTCTCCTTCTCTTTGAGTCTTCAAGAAGAACTGGGATTGCAGGCCTGCTCTGGGCGTCACGTGGGTTCTAGGGTTTAGTCCCTACCTTGCATAGCAAGAGGCTTTCCCCACTGAGTCATTTCCTCAGTGCTTTGTTTTGTCCTTTCCTCCCCATGGGTACCACACCTGAGCGTTGTCTTGGAACTCTCACAAGTCACACGTTTTCTCTTTGTAAAAGTTTATATTGGTTAAACTTCCATCTTTTTAATCACGAATAGACCTTGGAGCTAGACCTGGTGGTTCATGCATATAATTCCAGCACTCAACAGGCCAAGGTTGGAGTCTTGCATAAGTTCCAGACTAGCTTGGGCTACAGAGTGAGACCCTGTCTCAAACAACATCCACCACCACCACCACCATCACCAGCACCAAACAACACTAAACAACAACAACAACAAAGACAAAACCACCCCCCCAAACCAAAAGGGCTTTGAGCTGGAGTCTAACTCAGTGATATAGCTCTTTCTTTCCTTCCCTTCTTCCTTTTCTTCCTTCCTTCTTCCCTCCTTCCCTTTCTAATCCTTTCTTTCATGTTCTAGCTGTTGGCATCCCCCTGAGTTCAGTGAGGGTTGCTGTAGGAGCATGGGTAGCTGGGGTTTGTTTTGGTTTGGGTTTCTGTTTTGAGATATGGCCTGTCCGTGAAGACCTGGCTGGCCTCGAACTTGCTAACCTTCTGCTTTAACCTCCCAATTCTTCATCCCCTTTTATGAGCAAGTATATAGATAGTCTACATTTTATGCATCCTGTTATTAGTTGATGGGTATTTGGAGTGTTTCCAGTTTTTAGCTCTTATGACTAACACTATGAATATTTATGGACAAGTTCTTTGGGGAAATAATGTTACTCCACTAGGGTTTGTTATATCTTCATAAGGAATCAGTGTGTCACTTGATAGCTGTTTAGACTTTTGATCAACTGCCAGACCCTTTACCAAAGAGCCTACAGTACTCTAACCACCGACAGCATATGAAGGTTCTGGTTTCTCTATAGATCCATCATTTGTTCTTATCTTCCTATTTCAAAATGTAGAATAAAGTTGAGAAAATGAAGATATCCTACCAAAATGAGGATACCAGAAACTAGAACGTCATTAAGAGAATCATTTTTGGTTTTTGTTTTTTTGTTTTTCTTTTTTTCTTTTTGTTTTTTTGAGACAGGGTTTCTCTGTGTAGCCCTGGCTGTCCTGGAACTCACTCTGTAGACCAGGCTGGCCTCGAACTCAGAAATCCACCTGCCTCTGCCTCCCAAGTGCTGGGATTAAAGGCGTGCGCCACCACTGCCCGGCTAAGAACTATTTTTGTATAATGCAACAACATGGCTTGAAAAATGTTGCCTGGCATTAGATTGGGAGCTCACTAGATGACGGAGTTTTGCTGAAACTGAGGTTCCCACACCTATGTTCAACTTTTTTTTTTTTTTTTAATGTCCTGGGGAACCAATCTCAGGACCTCGTACAAACTCTCCCACCGGGCTACCCCAGCCCTCTGTCTTATTGTTTTTCTGAACCTGGACAAACCTTTACTTTTAGTGGGGAGTTTATAGTTCGTAGCTTACATGACTTGAATTTGAGGGCTGTGTTGCCTATGCAAGAGCAAAAAGAATCCGTGGTGTGCTTTTCCTTATAGCTAGTCTCAGTCCTTTTAATCTTAGGGTGGTCATGGATTATTAGGTCTATTAGCAGTTTTATTAACAACCACACTGATGACAAGGGGCTTTTCTGCGGGCTTCCATGTATCAGTTATACATTATGTGCTTTCTATTGTTTTTTGGCTACATGATTCCATTTTAACTTACTTTTTATTTTTGGTGCTAGGGATGGACTTTTGCGCATGCTAAGCCACGCCACTGAACCATACACACCATATGAATACACTGTTGTATTCATTCTGACTGCCACCATTCTACGGTAGGGACAACTGCTGTTACATTTGTACAGGAGAGATTCGGCTGTAGTGACTTAACTCACCTGGCCCCTGCCTCACGTTCTGGCACCTCCTCCAGCAGTGGTACATGGCAGTAACAGAGCTGAAGGAAGAACAAGTTTGGTCAGTGGCAGGCTATTGGAAAGGCTTGTTAAGGCACAAAGACTTACATAAGGACTTAGAGCTACACAAGGACAGACTGCTCTTGTGTCGTTTCCAATAAATATCATTATCATCCTAGGTCTCTGGCCTTTCCTGTTCACTGAGCAGATTGGAGGCACTGGGTGGAGAGACAGAAGGCCTGCATTATATGTAGCAGACCACACCTTGGGCTTGCTCATGCTAGCTGCAGCCTGCTGTAAGCACTGTGGGTGCAGAGGCAGACCCCTGATGGGGTGTGGAGATGCTCAGCAGACCTTGCAGTGCTGTTCTGAGAGTGTCCTAGGTTGTGAGTGAGGGAACACTCAAGCCAGTAGTCACCCGTGACTGCCTTGTATAACAGTCAGATTTTTAAAAGAATTCCTTTCCCATATCTGGCTTCCAGCCTGTTCTTTGTAGTCAAAAGAATGGATTTTGAGTTTAATTTTCCATAAAAAGAGCAGCTGAACTCTCTGTACCTTTTCAGGTGTATAGATGGCAAGAACTCAAATCCTCTCAGAATGGTGCTCTCTTTAGTGTTTTTTCACCCTTTGTGGTTCATTCAAGCTCAGAAATAAGTCTTGATATCATACGCATACAATTTCTTCACCATGCTAGCAGTTGTAGGTCATTTTAATAATCTTTTGAGATATAGTCTCTCTACACAGCCCTGGTTGTCCTGGAACTTGCTATATAGACCATGCTGGCCTCAGACCCACAGAGTTTTGTCTCTGTCGGGGTTAAAGGCGTGTACCACCATGCTTGGCTTCCTGCCTTGCCTTCTTTTCTTTCATTTTCTTTTCTTTTTTTTTCTTCCTGAAGTGCCAGGGATAGAACCCAGGGCTTCATACAGGGTAAGTAAGTGCTCTGCCACTGAGCCACATCCCCAGCTCTCTAGTCCTTTTAATTGATGGTAATGCCTAACCGAGTGTTAAAGAAGAGTCAGGTGAGAGAGACCGTGCAAAACGGCCGTCCAAGGAGGTAACTGTGACTTTGGCATCTGAATGATGTAATAGAGTTTTTCTATAATATTGCCAAAGCATTGCCCTTGTCCTCGAACAGGTGAGCCTGGGGAGGGTATAAAGCTACATAGGAGGAAGGGCCCGGAGAGAGCCCAAGCAACAGCTGCAGCCAGCAGAGGGTCTTGGAGGGAGATGCTCTTGATAGAGGAAGAAGCCCTCGAGACAGGATCAGTGACAGGGGTCCTCTAAGGAGGTTGCAGATACCACTGAAGGGCCCGGTGGGGTGGGAAGTGTGGTGAGGCCTTGCCTTTGGCACGTGCGTCTGAAAAGGTGTATTTTTGGCAGGGTGGTATTCTCAACTGGAAAAGTGTTTGCCTTACACCTAGGATGCATAAACCACGTGTGGCACATGCCTAGGATCTTAGCACTTGAGAAACAGGGCCGTGGGGATCAGGAGCTCAGGGTCATTCTTGGGTACACAGTGAGTTCCAAGCAAGCCTGGGATATATGAGACTTGGCTTTTTTGTTGTTTGTTTGTTTGTTTGTTTGTTTTTGGTTTTTCGAGACAGGGTTTCTCTGTGTAGCCCTGGCTGTCCTAGAACTCACTCTGTAGACCAGGCTGGCCTCGAACTCAGAAATCCACCTGCCTCTGCCTCCCACATGCTGGGATTAAAGGCGTGCGCCACCACTGCCCGGCTTAATGTATATTCTTAAGTGAGGCAGTGAAGATGAACTATAGGTAGCTCCCCAGAGGTTTCAATACATGAGAGAAAGAGTGGACAGATGCACAGGTGCAAGGGAAACTTTGTTCACTGTAAACATTTTATCAGAATACAATGTAAGTCTAGAAATCTTCAATCTTGTTTTCCTTCTACTTAGGATCAGATCTGACCAAGGGCCTCATGCATGCTGGGCAAAAGTTCTATTTACTGACCTAAAACCCAGCTCTCACACCCAGATCCCCTATGTGTGCATGTGGCTGTCTATTTGTCTGTCTGTGCTCATGACTGTTCGGAGTAAAGGCATGTACCACAAAGCCTGACTTTTATTTTTCAATAAAATTAGAAGATTCTAGTGCATATTTGCTGATGTGAATGTTCCTGTAGGGAAAGAAGCTGCTAGTGTAGAAGAGACAAAGAGGCCGTCAGGGCCCAAGAAGGCCTGGCTCTGGAGCCACCCGGGTGGGTAACTGGGCTGTGGTTTGACCCCGGATGTTTCCTTTATTGTAATTGGAAGGCTTAATGAGCGTGAGTAGGGACTAAGTGTCGGGAAGCAGAGAGAGGATCTCCCCAAAGGCATCTCCTTCCCAGTGACATGTGAGGAAGTTTGTTAGCTGAGAGCTGAGATGGGAGCAAATTTGAGTAAAAAGAAGGAAAGAAATGCTCCCTTTTTGAAGTGAGAGCTTGGAAAGTGGGAGGACTGCTCAATGGGTAAAGTACTTGAGGACCCAAGTTCAGAGCAGCAGCCTGTGCCTATAACCCCGGAGCTGGGGAGAGCAGAGACAGGTGGGTCCCTGACCGTCACTAGCTAGCTTGTCTGTGGGCTCTGGGCTCAGTAAGAGACCCTGTCTCAAAAGCTGTATGATGTGCTGAGTGGTTGAGGAAGGTACTGGCAAAGTGGAGCCCAGACATACAATGTAAGATACAGGGTGGACCAGGCTTCAGCCAGCTCCGCACTCCTTGGAGGTCACTGTTGCCCAAGGTGAGGCTCAGGTGTAGGGTGAATGCTTAGCATTGCTGAGGCAGAGTTTGGTCTCCAGCACCAAAAACAAAGCAAGACCAATCAGTACCCATAAAGGGTTTCCTCTTGAATAGGTAAGTTGTGAAACTGGCAGGGTTTGCAAGAGGGCTGGATAATGTTAGACTTTGAAATTTATTCCAATAAAATTGTCTGATTACTGCAGTGTTTTGGCTACCGCAGGACCGTTTACGTGTAGTGTGCATCAGTTGTGTAGAAACAAAGGTCTGCTCAGTTTTAGCTGTCGCTGTCTAGTCCTTCGTAAGCTACCCTAGCACTTAGTTGATAGAGGCAGGAGGATCAGGCTTCAGGGTCATTCTCTTCTACATGCTCAGGTTGAGGTCAGCTTGGGATCTCGTTGGGACCTTGTCATAAAACAAACAAACCCCACAAGATACAAACAAACCCCAGACTGAATATGATTAAAAAGAATTCAAAGCTGGGCATGGTGTCACATGCCTGTAATCCTAGCACTCAGGAGGTAGAAACAGGACAGTGAGTTCAAAGGCAGCGGGCACTCCATAGTGAGACCTGTTTCCAAAATGAAAACAGACAGAAAAGGAAAAGGTTCAGAAAGTGCCTAGAGCTGTAAAGGAATGACACAGTGTCACCGTGGAGCTAGGACACAGCTCACTGGGAACACTGCCACCAGACTCTGGGTCCAAGGCCATGCCTGCTAAAAATAAATCCAAGTAAAGTAGGCTTGGGGAGGTGGCCTAGGCATGAAGTCACATGCTGCACAACCATGAGCGCCTGGGTCTGGTCCCTAGGACCCACATAACAGCAGGGCACCGTGCTATATGCCTGTACTCCTGTGGCAGGAGGGACCTGGGGCCTCCTGGCCAGCTAGTTGAACTGATGAGCACTAGGTTCAGTGAGGAACCCTGTTTCAAAGAATAAAATGGGGAACA